>OX637865.1:37548448-38165948 GCA_951802705.1 Netelia virgata | reverse complement strand
CACGAGTTAGTTCTCCAGCCTATATCGGCTAGACTTCTTTCGCGCGTATTCCAAATTTAGACGTGTGTCATATATTTCTTCGTGTTTTTTTCCTCTCTCTCTCTCTCTCTCTCTCTCTCTCGCTCTCCCTCACCCCGAGACCATTTTTACGCCATCGAGGGGACTTTGCCAACGACGGCAGCATGAAAATTGGCCTTTCGAAGAGCTCTTTTTTTCCCTGCAACGTCTCCCCATTATTCTCTTCAACCGTCTCTGGCTGCTTAACATCAAAAAGAAAAAAACAAACAAATCCAACCGTTGGACTTTAAAACAATGAAAAAGAAAAAAAAACATCTCCACTTTTCATTTTTGTCCTCGTCACGAATTGTGACGAAGTTCAAAATTCCACTTGCGATCGTACAAATCTTGAATGATCTCTGTTGTTTTTTGTTTTGTTTTTTCTTACAACGACCTCTGGCAAAAACTGACGATCGATACGCACCGATATTTATTTTCACCGCGAGGGAGCAACGACGCGTCTCTTAAAAGAGAAATCAGCGTTCAAGATCGTTTCCAAGTATTTCTTTACAAAAAAAAAGCAAAAAGAAAAAAGAATTTTTAAATAAAAAAAAAACCTAATAAATAAAAAAAGAAATCGCCGAAGATCTCTCCTCGTAACAGAAAGCGATGTCGATGCTCCGGCGCGACTTCTCACTCTCGATTTCAACCGGCGTTACTCGCCGTTAACGCACCAGTCCCACCGCACGGGTTAACGTTCTTTCGTTGGCAAAAGATTCGACTCGCTGCAACCTGTAGCGGTTATCGTTTGCCTTACTGGAGACCGACGATTGCGCAACGCCATTTGCAAAGTGTGCCAGAAATATATATATAAATATATGTACGTGTGGGTGTGTGTGTGTGTGTATAACGTCCTCAAAAGAACGATACGCGTATAATACACATAACTATATATATATATATATATATATATATATATATATATGATAACAGAGATCCCATGGCTGACAGAACAGGACGAAAGGATCGAGCCAATTGAGCGTTAGTTAATTCGACCTTTCCGGGAAAAAAAATTCGAATGACCCGTGAAACGTTTATACGCGACGATTCTCGCTTGTCGCGTGGGGAACGGACTGCATGCTTTGCCTCTCGGCATATATCGTGTAGTTACAGCACGTATATATATGTATATACGTATAAACACGTCCTATGGGGTATATAACTATATATATGTCTTGCACTTCTCGGTATTAACCCCGTGGCATACGTCCGGTGCCCTGGGGAAGTACGAAAATCGATATGAAATAACGAAGCTCTTTGTATATATATATATATTTGTGTATATGTGTAGGCAACGTACTGGGGTGAGCAGGATAAATTTGTGTCTTTTCATCGTGTCGCGGATTCTTAAATTATTTGCCTCGATTCTCGCCGCTGTCATTTATTATTCTTGTTTTTCTATTTTGTTTGTCAATTCCAGTCGAGAGAATAGCGTCACGAGACGAGAATGAAGAACGCCTTGGTCCGTATGAACGAGAGAGGGAGTAGAGGGAGGGAGGGAGGGAGGGAGGGAGAGAGAGAGAGAGAGAGAGAGAGAGAGAGAGAGAGAGAGAGAGAGAGAGAGAGAGAGAAAGTCGAGCGAGTATAACAGCAAGGAGAGAGGGCCCAGCCCAAACCGTCGGTGTATCCGATCGCGGAATGCTCGCTCGCTCTCTTCCGATGCAGACAATGTTCTTGTTCTTCTTCCTCTCTATGATTCTATCTTTCTTCTAGAGCGCTCTAGGGTCGACGTGCCTATGACGAACGAGAGGAAGAATCAGCGGTGGAGGGAGAAGGAAATGGGAGCGAGTTGTAGAGAAAGAGAGAGAGATGCGGAGAAAACGAAAACTCAAATTCCAAAAGTACGATACGGGACTGCACGAACAACGGCTCTACGAGCACGAAACACGCACGCCCCTGTACAAAACGCGTCTACTAATTTTAGCAACTAACCCACGCTTCTCTTTCTCCGTAGCTCCGTTCCTCATGCTGCTTATATATTATCGCTTTCGGAAAATATCAGCCACCAGTTCTTCGGTCTCTGTTTTTTTTCTTTTATTTCCTCTATTTCTCTTCCTCTCTCTTAGTTTCATGGTTGATGAGGATCAAGCAACAAAAAAAGTCGGACGAAAGGCACGTTTTCGATCTTTTTTTTTTTTTTGCTAAGCGTGTATATATTTCGTACCATAATCGCGCTGTGTACTTATTTGTCGCTTCCGTATCGCCCCCTCCCCTCCTACCTTCCTCCTCGGCCATCATATATAATGAATTAGTACATTGTTGTGCTATATATCCTGCCGCTGTACATAACGCTGTGTAAACGCGAGTACGCCTACTTCGAAACTAAACACTTTGACACCGAGAGTCCGGTGTTGGACTCACAGTTACACGGAGACGGGAAGAGAGAGAGAGAGAGAGAGAGAAACACGCGTATATGTACGTAGAGCTCAGTCGGAAACGTATGTATATAGCTGTCGTAACCATACTACAAACCCACAAATGCAGGAGAAGAAGGAAGTAAAGATGAAGAGAAAAAAAAAAGTTAGGCGATGCCGGCATTCTCGATATAGTATTCCGGCTAACCGAGTTTCCGCCTTTACTTACCCATTATTACGACGGTTCTTGGAGCTGCAGCAGCGCCAACGACTAATATTGCACGATCGTGTGTCGAGTCTCACTTTCCGCTCAGTTTTCGACTTCTTGAATCAATTCCGTGAACGGGGAACGTTTATGTTTTTTTTTCTTTTTGTCGAGGATGCCTCGCCGATCCTCCGCCAACGCTCGCGCACGATTTTACTCTGAAACGTCTATGTGATAAAACTGAGCACCGGGCGCGTCGCACAATTGTTTAAATACCACAATGCTTTTTCTCTATATATCTCTCCCTCTCGATCGACACTCAGTTTTAACCCGCGATTCTCTGCGCGGTTTCTTGCACCACGATAAAAGAAGATAAATCTCTTCGGAGCCGTGAAGAAAATTAGAAAAAACGAGTATAGTACAGCACTGCCACGAAACGCTTGCCGTCCGACATTGTAGCACCGACCGACTTGGGCCGAGTACCGACGAGCGTACACCGACGTAAAGGAGGCGCTCCAAGCACCCACTAACTCTACACACACTCTCTCGTATTCCCCCGATTTCGCACACGCGCGGCCAATCTCTGTGTGCGTGTGTAGGCAAGGAGCCTCCAGTCCGAGCGATGCGCGCGCAACTTTAATCTTCCTCCTTCTCTGCCGCTTCGCAGCTTCTCACATTCCAGTCAGCTGTCACCCTCTGCCCGTTCTCAACCACGCACTCCGGTAGTTCCCAGCTATTCGCAATGTTTCGCATAGAGGGATCCTACGCGATTGTTCCGTCAACCATTTATCCAGTATACAAACCTGTTTTTCAGAGCACACATTTCCTACCTTATCTCGGGGATTAACGCATAGCTTGCATTTTTTCATAACTTCGTAGACGTCGTTATAAGCCGTTTTTATTTATTCAAATGTACGAACTGTTATACCGCGCGTAGTCGTCTCGACACATGTTTCATGTGTCTTACCGTATTCGTTAGATTGGGAAACTTTCATTTCGAGCAATTTTCGGTACGGGAGAACGAAAGAAGCCATGTATTTAAGGTTATGTGTCGCAACGAAGTCAGCGGCGATTGCTGATCCCTATATGTCTTGCAACGACGGAAACGCTAAGAACGGGGGATGTGTATCTTTACAGGATTATATACGAGAAAGAACGGTTGATTTTTTGCATTCCTATCAGTATTGGAATATGTGGCATAATCTTAGAGATAGCGATTCGTAACATCGAGTAACACACATACCATCACGTATTTGTGATAATCCCTAGAATGACTTGAGCGCGTTAAGCCTCTAGCGCGAAGTGAGTGACGCAGAGTGGGGGTAGAAAATATATACAGCTTTGGCAAAGTGCAATCGGCGTGTTTGGAGGGGACGTTTCAATAGAGTCAACAGATTCGAGGACGTGACCAGCTCGATAATAATCATGGCTGGTGAGTACGGTACCGACGAAAGAATCAGTTATTTCTCATTATTCGACTAGTTGCAAGAATATCGTGAAAGTATTATCGATTTTTTACATTTTTCTTCCATTTTTCAATTACAACACGTTTGTTCGAAATTTGAATTGTCTCATTTAATTCGTGATCGCCGTTCCTCTCAATTACGAGTGTTTGTGCGACACCTAGTCGTGAGTTATGCCGTTTTATGTTAATTAATCGGTGAGCTTGTATAACCGTCGCTCGTCCGTTTCCTTTTGTCTTAAATACGCAACTCATTTTTCAATAATCGTTGCGTCATGAATTTGGAAAAATCGAAAAAACCACGACTCAACAGCGATTCCTTGGTAAAGAATGGAAAACATGTGGCAGGTGTGTTTTTTCTATTATATGTTTCACGAAATCGTGATTATCAGTACGGTCAAGGGTTCAAAAAGTTTGATAACGTTTTTCGTTTGTCATTGCCTGATAAAGCAAACAAAAAATGAAGTGACATTTTTTTGTAACTGGCACAGGCACGTATGTCGCGAATTTTGTTTCAAATCAATCTGTCGTCGAGAATATTGACCAAGAATTGTATCGCCCGAGGAAAATATTGTTTTGCAACGGTCGTAGACAATTTCAACACCGGAAAAACATGTACAGAGTTCTCGCTCTGTATAAAACTATATCTTCAGAATCATGCTTGTCAAATTATTTCTTTAATGAGAAAATACAAACTTTCAGGGACAAATCCGTTCTTGGATCTCATCAAGACTATCGAGGTCACCGGCAAGTCGAGGCGTTACTTCGACGTCTCAACTTTTGGCGAGAAATATGGTAATATTTGCTTATCCAAGTATTATTTCTCAATTTTTTTACTGTTTACAATTTACTTTAGTCACACTAATGTTTGCTTCCTGTTTAAAATTTGTGCCCAACAGAAAGATTGCCATTTTCCATCAGAGTACTTTTGGAAAGTGCAGTTAGAAATTGCGACGATTTTCAAGTAAAACAAACAGACGTGACGAAAATCTTAGATTGGGAGACAAACCAGACCGTCGATGGTGGGGTGGAAGTCGCATTTAAACCAGCGAGAGTTATACTCCAAGTACGTAAAATCCTTCCAATTTTTATCCTCGATCCAACCTAGAATCATCTTTGTATTAAAAATCTTCTTTGTACTCAGGATTTTACCGGAGTACCCGCAGTCGTTGATTTCGCCGCGATGAGAGACGCCGTGAAAAGTCTCGGTGGCGATCCTGACAAAATAAATCCCGTCTGTCCATCGGACCTCGTTATCGATCATTCCGTTCAAGTGGATTACATCAGGAGGTAAACTTGCGTTCTTATCATTTTTCCTTAGCGAGTACCGGTTTTGCCTTATCTCCTGATTATTCGCAGCGGCGATGCCCTGAAGAAAAACGAAGAATTGGAATTCGAGAGAAACAAGGAACGCTTTATGTTTCTCAAATGGGGTGCGAAAGCATTCGAGAATATGTTGATCGTGCCACCAGGAAGTGGAATTGTTCACCAGGTTAATCTGGAATACCTCGCGAGAGTCGTTTTCGACAGCAACGAACTTTTGTATCCGGACAGTGTCGTAGGCACAGATTCTCACACTACGATGATAAACGGTCTAGGAGTTCTGGGCTGGGGCGTTGGTGGTATCGAGGCCGAGGCGGTCATGCTGGGACAAGCTATATCGATGCTTTTGCCAAAAGTCGTTGGTTACAAATTAATCGGAAATCTGAATCAGTACGTAACATCGACCGATCTCGTACTTACGGTCACGAAGGTAATTTAAATAAAATACCACTGGTTCTAACTTTTCGAACGACCGTTCATGATTTTTGGATTATCGAGAGCAATGCTTCTTTCTCATTATTTTAGAATCTGAGACAATTGGGAGTTGTTGGAAAATTCGTCGAATTTTATGGTCCTGGTGTCGCAGAATTGAGCATCGCCGATCGTGCTACGATATCCAACATGTGTCCTGAGTATGGAGCTACCGTTGGCTTTTTCCCTGTCGATCAACAGAGTTTGACGTACCTGAGACAAACGAGTGAGTATAGACAAAATGAAAAAGGATAATTTCAAGCATAATTTTCAGAAATGATTTACCGAGTCGCTAAAATAAGATTTTTTTAACGGAAATATCCAAAATATTGATTATCATTCGACTACTTCCCAAAATTAATGAACGATTGAATGAAAAATTATTTTCCATTGAATGAATTCAATAAAACATTGTTTTCATTTATTTACTAATTCTTTCTTCTTAATTTGTCAATTCGTATCAAACAAATATGTACAGTTTTTTTTCTCGTTCCCGAATTTATGAGTCAGTAATTTGCGATCCTCGAACAAAGTAACAATTTTTTCCAGGTCGATCGGAGGAGCACATTGAGCGTATCGAAAAATATCTAGCCGCTGTTAAAATGCTGAGAGATTACAACAACATAGAGCAGGATCCGATATTCTCAGAGACAGTAACGTTGGATCTCTCTAGCGTTGTCTCGAGCGTGAGTGGACCTAAGCGACCCCACGATCGTGTTTCCGTTACCGAGATGAAGAAGGATTTCAATAGCTGCCTCACGAACAGAGTGAGTTTCCTAAAAGACCAACAACAAAAATCCTGAAACAAAAATTACATTTTGTTTTTTTTTTATTATTCTCTCTACTTTCTTTATAAAATATTTTTCGCTATGTTTAAAAAAAAAAATGAACGATCGGAGAGCATCGATGAATAATATGTATTTTTATGGGACAAACATAACCCAGTGACGATTTTTAATTTGTCGAAACGTCAAACGGGATCACGTTTGTCCCATTTTCATACTCGTTAATTAAGCAACTCCGAAAAAAGCCGATTATTTTCTACGTGAAACGAACGATGAGCGTAGATCACAGAATCCTAGGTAACTACTGCTGTGATATGAGCGTTCAATACAACACATCACTGCAACAGTTCCTCCGGACTCTGCGGCCTCGAAGAAATTCATTGATTTTCTTTTTTTTTCTTGAAATTTCGTAGTGATATTTGTTCGATTACTTTTCGATCGGTAAAATTCCCACGGTGTTATGTCACAATACATTTTGCCTTGCTGATCTAGCTTTATGATCCTTTCAATCACCATACAGTTAGATCACCAAAGAAAAATATACCGGACTTTGCGACGAAGAAGGCGGTAACGACGTTCTGACGACGTGGCTGAGTTCGCATAGCTTGCTTCTTCTTTTCTTCTTACTTTACTCCCATCTGATGACATTATCTCGTATCCAGGGACGAGTATTTCGATCTAGTCACGAATTTTATATTTATCGTGCCACTAGACCGATACTTCGCCACCGGAAATCGAGTATTTCTTTTTATAAATTTCCAGATTCTCGAAAGAGACAGAGAGATTTTGATCGACGAATGAAGAATAAAGATTGTTGAAAATTGACTGATTTTGGATGAATCCTACCCGGTGAGGTATCGTGTTCTCCACACCGGACGAGATTACATCCGATAGCAGCCATTGAAAAAAGATCTTCCTTCTCGTTTGTTCGACGATTCGGCGATTAATTTCTCAAACGACTACTCACCCCTCTTTTACAATTTGTTTCTTTCTCGTAAAACTCCAAAATTCACAAAATATGTTTCTTCCACGTCGTAGGATATTTTTTTCGGTTTAACTTGAGCCAACGTAATTGTCACTTCGAGAAGAAAAAAAATACAGTTTTAATTTTGCACTTGGTCGCGTTAATTTGTCCATGTCGAATATTAACGGCACAACAACCTTGACTAGTAACCGATCGTTCGTCAACTGATGACCTTCCTGTACGACGGGGTCTCATTTATATATCGCTCGAATCTCCCACCTCGATACCTCTTGCACTTGCAAATTCTCACACCCCATTGGCCAGACGAATCCAGGTAGACACCCGTGAGCGTCGTCTACGCGATTTTAACGAAACTTCCTTAGAGCTTCGAAAACGACGCCCTCTCCCACCTTTCTCCCTCTCTTCCTCTTTCTCTTATTCACTCAGACTTCTCTCTTCAATTCTCAATTACATATTTTTCTGCCTCAATAGTATATTAAAATCGTCAGGAATATTTCGTTGTCGAGCAAAGAAATGAAAAAAAAAAAATTAAACGAACGATGAAAATGAAATGCAACCGGCGTTTATAACGCCTCGAAATAAAAACGCAGATGTGTCGATTCGACGAGATCCCAATCAGATGTGCCATCGTTCTCATATCGCGTTTACGATATATGCGACACATATATTTTTTTTTCTTTCTTTCCTCCGTTTCAATGATATTATTTACACAGATTTCAGGCTACCCGACGCGATCTGTTTGCCGAGAATTAAAATTCAATCGGCGAGGTCGCGCAACGGAGACTTGCACCTCCGAACGATGAACGTATATTTATTTTTCTTCGGTTTTACAGATAATTAATTGCTACTAATGTAGAACATGTTTCTTCTTTTTTTTTCTTCTCTCGATTCTTTCTTTCTCCTTTCTTTTTCCAGCTATAACTACACGGCAGACTTTCGTATCGGGATATCTTGTGACCGACGTGAGAAATATATGACGGCAAAAGTATATCGCTCGATTTGCCGGACGACGACAACGAGACACTGGTGTCGGTTAAATGTTTTCTCGGCAAACCGGACGACAACACTCGCCAACCCCCGATCGATTTCTATTCACTCGGATCAAACATTGAAATCGAATTATTAAACGAATACAATTTCGTCGACGGATGTGACGCCTTGTTACAGTTTCTAACTCGTTCGCGATTCGCGTAAGCGAAGAAATTATCGTCTCGCTTATTTCGCTTGCAAAATTTTGTATCCATCGTTTGGACAAAAAAAAATCTATACATTTTATTTTGCGAATTAACGGCTGATCTTCGATGACCCGGTTTAAATTAATTTTTTCAAAATTTACCATTTTTTTTACATTTTATCTCGAAGAAAATAAAAAAAAATGTCCATTCGTTTTGTTCAATCGTCCGGATTCGATAGGAACCGCGATAAGGGACTTTGCAAAACTCTTAAATTGCGAGAAATTTCGAGAAATTCGTTGGAACGAATAGAATCTTAAAACGGGAATTTAGTAAAAATTTTCCAACGCGACAATTTTTCTAACTCTAAGGGACGAATAATAAGGAAGTCGAATTCGAGGAATTCGTTTCGTCCTCAAATGGCATTGTTGCTAATGAAACTCACGGTCGATGGATCGGAGTCATTAGTAACAAAGGCTTTTGGGTCGAAGACCGAAAGAATCTGAGAGAATAGACCTGGCGATACGTCCGCCGTGTCGTATAACAAAACTTTCACCGGAAAATTTAAGCTGGGTAATCGTGTAACGACGATATATTAATATCGTCCAAGGTCCCAAGAAAATCCTACGAAATTCTCGTTTTTCGCTTAATTATCAACAACCTAATGAACTTCTCGTTCAAAGTCCAACGATCTCGATTATCGACAAGCTCCTCGATTAATGAAATAAAATATTGTTCATAGTCGTTCGCTCTTACCACGATCTGCTCGACGAGCTCGACAATTCACGCTCAGAACGTTAAATAAGAACTGCGGTCTTTATTTCGTTCGAGCGATCAGAGAACGCGTCGTACGAAAATCGCTGATACGATCATTTTTACAATTTTTGCATAACTAACACATTTGCTCGCGAACTCGTGGTCTTGCTCCTCCCCGTACATTCGATACTTCGTCGCAACGTTGTTTTTTCTTTCTTTCTTTTTTTCAACGCGAATTCCTTCGACCGTTGAACGTCGAACTTTTTCAAGAAATCCGACGACGACCTTTCGTTACAATGGAACAATGAGAGATATTAACCGTCCAGCGGTTATTTAGAAGAATCTCTTACCTCTCGAGGTATTAAGAAGGTTCTACAAACCCTAAAAATCCTCTTTTTGTTTTGACCATAGGGAGGGGAATTTATGCTCGTGCAAAAGTACTTGAAGGGACGAAGATCGCACTTGGGTCTCTCGACGTACCTCGAAATTAACGGTACATCGTTCAGGACCCTACCAGAACGAGGGAACTCTCGGTTTTACCTTTTTGCAATACAGAGTTTGTCGCACTCGAAGGAACGTTATAAATCAAAATTGACAGCAATTGAGAAAAATACTCCCTAGTTTGATTTCTCATATTAGTGCAAAACTTCGTTGCCACGTTTTGTAACGGAAGGTGGGAACGAAATTGCTGTGCTTGTGAAATGAAAACTAAGCGAAAACGTTCCAGGGTCGACGAACCAACCTCGATATATTCTTAAAAAGCGAATTCAGCTGATTCGAGGAATTTTTTTCATTGCGTTGGTAGCTTGGCGCGATCCTCGAGGCAATGACCAGACGCACAAGGCGATTATATTCTTCGATCGATATTTATGAATGATCGTTTTTAATAATGTGAACATTTTGTTTCTTGTTTCATTGCAGACAGGATTTAAGGGCTTTGGTCTGTCGCCGGAGAAACTGAAAGCCGAGGGTACTTTTCTGTACGAGGGAAAGGACTATAAACTGAGGCATGGCTCGGTCGTAATCGCAGCAATAACCAGCTGCACGAACACGAGCAACCCGAGCGTCATGCTCGGCGCAGGTAAATTTTTGGGTCTTGATACGCTTGACGAAAAGTCTTACAATTGAGAAAGACTGCAACAGTTTCTTTTCTCTATTTCATTATTTTTCAAATGAAAATATGACGAGTTTATTCTGTTTTAAACTGCTTCAAATAACATTCTGTTTTTTTTTATGGTAAATTTTTGGGTCTTCATAACGCTTGACGAAAGGTCTTACAATTAAGAAAAACTGCAACATTTTCCTTTCACTATTTCATTATTTTTGAAATGAAAATATTACAAGTTTATTTTGTTTCCAACTGCTTCGAATGACATTCAGTTTTTTACGGTAAATTTTTGTGTCTTGATACGTTTGACAAAAAGTCTTACAATTAAGAAAAACTGCAACAGTTTTCTTTTTCTATTTCATTATTTTTCAAATAAAAATATTACGAGTTTATTTTGTTTCCAACTACTTCGAATAACATTCTGTTTTTTCTACTTGTCGACAGGTTTACTCGCCAAAAAAGCTGTCGAAGCTGGTCTCACGGTTGCGCCGTACATAAAAACTTCGCTCTCACCGGGTTCGGGTGTTGTGACTTATTATCTCCAAGAAAGCGGAGTTATACCGTCACTGACTCAGCTCGGTTTCGACGTCGTCGGTTACGGATGTATGACCTGTATCGGAAATAGCGGACCGCTTCACGATTCCATGGTTGAAGCGATCGAAAAGGTAAATAAAAAATAAACCAGGAAATTCGACGCTTGTGATAAAACTGCGTATGAAAACAAATTCACAATAATGTGTTTGCGATTGAATTCATCGTTGAGCAGAACGAGCTCGTCTGTTGCGGCGTTCTTTCGGGCAATCGAAACTTCGAGGGACGCATACATCCAAATACTCGAGCGAATTATTTGGCATCACCGTTGTTGGTTATCGCTTACGCCATTGCCGGAACCGTCGACATCGACTTCGAGACAGAACCGCTCGGTGAGTCGATTCATAATTTATCCTCCTTTCTACAAATCGGCCAATGAACAATTTCCAACGACAATGATTTTCTCTTCTGTATTTATATTTTCAAAGGCTACAAACTCGACGGTCGTGCGGTATACCTGCGTGATCTTTGGCCAACAAGGGCTGAAATTCAAGCTATAGAACAAAAGCACGTAATTCCCGCTATGTTCCGACAAGTTTACAGTAAAATCGAAAAAGGTAGCAGCAGTTGGTCGAGCCTGAACGCTCCCGATGGCAAACTTTATCCATGGGACTCGAACTCCACTTATATCAAGAATCCACCTTACTTCGAGGGCCTGCAGAAAGTAATAATGATCAACGATATGAAAATAAATTTTTAGTTGGAAGCTTTCTTGAACGAGGATCGTTTCTCTTTTAGACATTGCCGGAAATCAAACCGATCACCGGAGCTCGGGTATTGTTGAATCTCGGCGATTCCGTTACGACCGATCACATAAGTCCAGCTGGTAGCATAGCTCGCAATTCACCAGCGGCGAGATATCTCTCCAAGCGAGGGTTTGTTTACTTCATTCCCTCGAACACATCGTTTAATACGAAATTTGTTTATACCACCTGTTTTTATAAATTTCACGTTCTAGACTCACCCCCAAGGAATTTAACTCTTACGGCTCGCGTCGTGGCAACGACGCTGTTATGGCTCGTGGTACCTTCGCGAATATTCGTCTCGTCAACAAATTCATCGGCAAACCTGGACCCCGAACGCTACACATTCCGACTAACGAAGAGGTGAATTTTTGAGATTTACGAATTGCGCGCGGTTTTCTTTATTTTCTGAGATGCATCGTTTGTAATGTACATTCTACATCTGTATTATATTTTTCTCGTTATCGCAGATGGACGTATTCGATGCTGCTGAGAAGTACAGAGAGGAAGGGACGCAATTGATAGCTCTGGTTGGCAAGGATTACGGCGCAGGTTCGTCGAGGGATTGGGCAGCGAAGGGACCCTTTATCCTAGGAATTCGTGCCGTTATCGCTGAATCGTACGAAAGAATTCATAGGTGAACTAATTTTCTTATTCAACGAGGAATAATTAACGATCCTTTAATATAAATGCGATTTGTAAAAAAAAACATATTTTCATTATGAAGGTCGAACTTGGTTGGCATGGGAATCGTTCCGCTCCAATATTTACCTGGCGAGAACGCCGAGACTCTCGGTCTCACCGGCCTCGAGCAATTCGACATCGACGTACCCGTGAATTGTCAACCGCTCCAGAAAATCACGGTCTCGACGAACGACGGGAAGAAATTCGAAGTGATCGTGCGTTTCGACACAGAGGTCGATCTAACGTATTTCAAACACGGAGGTATTCTCAACTACATGATCCGAACGATGATCTGAGAAACGCAGTATCGACCTAAGAGTACTTATCGCGGGAGCCGTGTTGTTAGCTTGCGATTCGTAAGCATTTAATAAATCTCTCTCTAGGAAAACGCGCGAGGGAGGGTAAAGATAACGGGCGACGGGTGGGTAGCGTTAGTCCTTTCCACCGAAACCATTCGTTCGTTGCAATGACGACGATTCGCAAAAGAAAAATGAGTGTCTTACGCTTACAAACAAAAAATCAGTCTGCAAATCGTCGACCGGAAATAACAGCTTTGTTAGAAAATATGTTAACTTTTTTTTTTGTTTCATGGGATCGAATGGGATTCTTGCTGATGGTTGTATCGCATTGTACTTTTCACAAGTAAAAATGCGTATTAGCCAAACGCATTTTTAAATAATATATATATATATATTTTATTGGAACTTGTTATTATTTTCATACTGATCCAACGCGTCGATATTCTTGGCGATTTTCATTGCTGCTCCGAAATAATTGGACTCTCTCATCGTCACGTCGATTTTCCAGGCTTTTGGCGAAGACAAAGAAAAACATTGTGAGATAAAGTTATAGGACACTATCTACACATACGGTTCTCGCGACTATATTTCTGTAGTCAGTCTGGCAATAATCGTATCCTGAAAACGTGAGCTCGACGAGTCGTCGATCCGTAGTTCCGTAAAGATGGGAGCTATCGAAAGATATGCTGTACACGGGGCTAGTTTGTCTGTCTACATTGTTCAGAAAGTATAACTGTAACGAGAGAAATATTTCTTGAGTAGAATATCGATTATTACGAAAATTACGTTTTTACCTGTATGTAATTTTTCATTCTCTGATCCCACAACACAGTTTTGCAATTGTATTGAGTGCCTGCGACAATTGTATGACGATAATCTGAGCTTATGCAGTAAATAGCCGCGTCTGTTGGATCTGTCCAAGAAGCGACGCAAGAGCCTATCCTGAGTAAGAAACAATTGGACGATGAAGCATTGATCACGGAAAAAAATGTCGTTATCGAAATTTTACCTCAAATCCCATTTTCTGACACAGGTGTCATAGCCGCAAGTTAATAGGATGTTGGAATTCTCCCAAATCATGTCCAATATCCCAGCGCCGCGTCTCCAAGGATGCCTGATGGATATTGATTCACTGCAACTGTTAAAAATACAACGAAAGTTGTCTTTTGTTTTCTTGCTGAAAATGAAAATCGGTCGACTTAAAATTGATACGGGTAATACGATGAACGAACCATTCAATATCCAATATCTTCAAAGGTGGTATACCGTTCCATCCTGAAGAGCCTACGGCAAATTTTGCGTCGATCGGGTCTGCCTTGAGAGACCAAATTCTATCCATTACGTCTATTTTGGCAAGAGGGATACTCGAGGCTCCTTCGTGCGGTTGCGACCAGAGCTGTAGAAAAGAGACGAACGTAACAGAAATACGGTCTCGATTCTTTTATTGGATTCATTCGTTTCATACTTTTGCAGTGCCATCTGCAGACCCGGATATTGTCACCCCGGAAAGCTCGTCGACTGCGTTAATGTTGCTCGCGTGTGCGTTTTCTATGCGCAAATCGTGATGAGTTTGGCGCTTCGACGATCTGGACCAGTACGTTATTACTCCGTCGCTATGACCGCTTATAACGTAATCGTCGCGAACGACGAATTTCAATATGTCGCTGTTTATTCCGTTTCTGTCGAATATTTTGTCAGCCGCGACGAATGCTTCTCGCGAATGAGGTTTTCGTTTACGTCGACGAAACGCGCTCAATTGATTACCGCTGCTCCACCAAATTGTATTTTTCATCAGGCAAATCCATGGCATCGCTCTCAAATGCCAGGAATGGAGAATCGTTTGCTTGTATTTGCCATTTTGCCAATTTTCTGTCACGTGCCATCTCGTACGAAGACAGAGCAAGGTGTAACATCTGGTAATGTGAAATTTCATATTGGTTTTCATCGTAAAATACGATAAGAGGGTAGACATAACCTCAAACGTAACGAACCTTTCGTGAAATCTCTTGGAAGCCTGATTACTCGCAAGAGGCTTGTTTCGTCTCTCAAACCAGAGAACATCGTCCGCAACGATCTTGTTGAATCTCGTGCAAACCTCGGATAGTCTGACGAGATCGAAGGCATGACAATAATCGAATATTAGTAGCAGTACGTCCGACGGTAAATTGTCCAAGCGCCGCTCATCTGTCATCGTCGGCGCGAGACTCGCACCGGAAGTTCGCGGCGGGACCTCCGGAAAGTAAGCTCGACCGACGATGGAGACCCCATACGACGCACTAATTTGATTATTTCTATCCGAAACTCTAATGAAGAAAACTTGTCGCAATATAAATACGAAATGGTAGATCCAATAATTAAGCCACAATTCCGTTGTAGGTTTTTTAAAGAAAATATATTTTTGTATATTTTTAACAATCTCTACTTTTTATGTAATGTATATTTTTTTTCGAATTAAAAGTAGACTGTAAGAACGCACAAATATATCATTTGTGTCACGCTTCGTCCTCGCTGGGACATTCTCTCGTTGCTTCCTCCGGACTTTTCCACTGAACGTTGCCCGATGGGACTTTGGTCTGAGGCATTGCGTTCTTCAAGTACGTTACGTGCAGAAGTAGATAGGCCATCGACGAAAAAGCCGCGAGTGACGAGAATATTTGTAAGGTCGTAGCGCCACCGAGCTTTTTGTACATAATTCCTCCGGCTAGACTTCCAACTGCGAACCCTGCGACAAACGATACAAGGTATGTGTTATTAGAAAATATTAAAAGATTAAAAGAAAAGACAATTATTTAAAACGTTCCAGAAAAATTTATATTATTCTGCATAAATGACTCCTAACTCTTTTTTAATCGAGTAATCGAAACAATTTTACTAAATATTATTACGTTCGACAAAATTTTAATATCGAGCTTTTCGTACCAAAACCGTCGTCCATACCAGCGACGATTCCTTGTACCGTCGCTGAGGTCCCAGGAGGCGCGACTACGCTCGCGAAAGCGACGATAGTCGTGTAACAAAGAGCGTAGGTTGGTCCTTGCATAAACAGTTCTATGGGTATGACCCACCAAGGATTTGGTGCGAGCGAGATGAGACCCAGACGCAAAGAGTAACAGACGAAGCAGAAAACGAAACTGTAGCCATATCCGATCTTCTTTAGTATTTTACCTAAAAATATCTACATCTTCAAATTCCCAGCAAATATTTAGAAAAATCGATATTTCACGCGTACGTAGAAAAATAATTTAATATAATAGCTAACGAAAAATTTACCGACCGGAAAGCGAGAAGAATATAACTTCACCCCCTAAAGTTTCAGCAGCGACGATCAATCCCTCGATCAATTTTATCTGTCCCATGTGTCCTGTTATCGTCGCAAGATCTTCCAAATACCTGCAATCCACTATTTACAATTCTCTCGCTCAAATATTTTTCATTTTAACAAAAATCTGCGAAACTCACCAGAATAAAAAATAAATTATGAAGCTATCGAAAATTCCAGCCATGGTAGCGAAGCACAGAAATATCACAATGGGCTTCAGTTTCAGCAGTCCGTAAACGTCCGTCGCTATGCTCCCTGAACCTGACATGGCCGGCAACTGTAAACGGCAACAAAATAAATGAAAATAACAATATCACAGGTGATTCTTAAAATATCACAGGCGATACTTAAAATATCACAGGTGATAGTTAAAATATCGAAAACAATATCACAAAAGTTTTCTATCGTTCTATAGATAACTCCACCTCGAGTTTGGTGCAGCAGAGTATATCAAAACAGGTAAAGACGAATACGAGAACAAAGGCGGGTGTATAAGTCTTGATCGCCTGACCTTCAGACCACACGTCGACCATGTAACCGGCTAAAAAAGCCGTCACACCAAATCCAATCGTTCCCCATACCCTTTGACGTCCATATCCCATTTGTCCTCCTTCACCTTTAAAAAAAACAAGACAAAAATAAATTTAAGAAAAATCGTGCTAATGTTTGATCAACCCGATAAAAATTCAAGAAAATACCTACCAAGCACGTCGAAGCAAACAGCGTCGCTTATCGAATTCGAGACGTTGAAACCGATGCATCCGAGGGAGACTAGAACCACGAAACCCCAGAAAGTAAACGAACCGTAAAGGCATTCTTTGTCGTTGACGTAGTCGCAGGAAAATACACAATTTCGTTCTCTCGTCGTATCGTTACAGTTGAGATTTTCGGCGAACGAATTTACGAGGCACAGCGAGTCGAGAGAAAAGTTGTTTCCTCCATTTGCGAATATCACAGTCGCGGAATGATAAATCTCGTCCTCGTTACAGGACCAGTGACAATCGGCTAATCTCGACTCGCTGTAACAATCGTCGATTGTCTCACTGACGTTTCTCGATTCGCAACTCTTGAGTTCGTCGCAAAAAAATGTAACATTAACGTCGTTAAAGTTTCGAACATTTTGTCCAGGTAAAAAGTACATCGAGACGAACGACAAGGACGTGACGACGAGTAGACCGACGAATATAAATTTTCTCAGATCTCGAAAATAGTCAACGAGAAAACCAAAAGCTGGCTTCGCTATGAGAAACAATATCGGTAAGATGGCGGTCACTGTTCCCATTACCATCGGCGAGACTCCCAATTGTTTACCATAGACTGTTATAAATGGTAATATCGGACCCATGGCTGTTATCCGAGGAGAAAAAAGAAAAAAAAACGTTAATTAAATTCGGAAAAAATACAATCTTTATGAAATTCTTTAATTATGATTTTTAAAATTATCGAAGCTATAATTACCGGCCATGAAAAAGAAGTAGTGCGCCTTGATCGGCAATTGCTTAGAATTTATCTTGATTTTTCCCATTTTGATTATTGTCCTTGCGGTATTTGAGAAAAATAACAAAATAACGGTAGATTCCCGTTATCGAAATTCTCAAACCGCTATCTTCTCGTTTTCGTCCACATCTTCGATAGTCTGCTGTCTCTTCGCGAACTTTCGTTTTTACATTCTGAAAAAAAATCGCACCGTCGCGAGACGGTTGGTACAGTGTGTTGGGAGATACACGCGCGACAACTGGCGGATCGTCGACGCCCTCGTGTCCACAGTATATTTATATATACACTAACATTACTGATACGAGATTATCACGCTACGGGAAGAATATTAAGCGTGGAATCGTTGGATAATAAGTGTCTTGTCGAAAGTAAGAGCACGTTTGACGTGTTGGATATGAACGTATAGTGATCTGCCAGCAATGAACAATAATGAGATACAAGAGTACGATTTGATCGATAAGAACCGTGGAGACTTAAGACGGAGATAAGAGAGAAATTGTTTTAATCCTTTTCGTTTTAAATAGGTATATTGTATCTGATAATATGTATGCGACAGAAAGGTTAAAGTGCGTTCGTACGTTACTTTCTATTGAGACTACAGGATTTGTTAACAGATTTTCGTGCACTCTCTCTCTCTCGTAGCAAACCTGAATTTCAACTTTCGAGTATATTTGTAGTTAGAAGTTTATAAAAAGAAGATGAATTTTTGTTGTTACTGCGCACGCGTCGTAAGCTCGTTTGTTTCGTCTGCTCGTCACTCTGACCTCGAAGGAGGTTATATTTAAAAAAATGCTTGTATAAAAAGCGTTCGTTTAACTACGATTGTACTGAATAAATGACTCTCGGGGTTTCAACGTCGATCATTCTATTTATATTTATCACCAGGAGATTGATACATATACATATGTATACATACATATATATACATAGATATAGTAATTACGCACGTGTGATCTGAACGCGCGTGAAGCAAACAGAGGCGATGATGTGACACTGCGCATCGACGGTATCATCGTTATCTATTTAAAACGGTTTAATTAAAAGACCGGGACTGTTGCGCTTCGCTGAACTGTCAACGGGTTTAGGAGATACCATGAGAGCACCGTCGTACTTCCATTTCCGCGTACACTATTTATTGTGGCTACACATGCAATAGATAGGACGCGTACTCGTATAGGCAGAACTGGACGAAGTCATTAAAAAATGTCAAAATTAATTTACACTCGTAGTATTCGGAGCAAGTCTCTGTTGTTAGTGCAATGTCAGCGGCGTTCCGATCAGCTGATAAGCGTCAAAGTGACGCGGTGCATTTTCGTCATCTGGCCTAGTGCGCTTTTCCGCCACTAGATCTCACATCTAGTCGCGCCCGCGGATTGTCGCCATCTGGTGAGAAAAGAATTCGGTCGTTCAAGGATGGGAATCCCAAACGACACTTCGAAAGAATATAAACAAGTCGTTATATGTTTATTATTATCGCGAGGATGATATCTGACTGACGATGGCAATTAACAATATTTACAGAGTAATCTTCGCAAAGCACATGGAATCCAAACGGCAAACAAGGTTCATTCACTCTTGTTCTATTTCTGATCAGCGAGGTCAAATCGTCTCTCATACACAATGAAGATGATGCCTGATACGTTGATCGATAATGACTTTAGTTCATGGACAACATTTTATGCAGATCGGTGGCAATTCCAATAGCCTCGAAGTCGAAAGATAAATGTCAACTGTTCGAACAGTTTTATACAGACTCGAATATATAATTCACTAATTGAATATACATGGGAACTCGATAAACATCATGTAAATAACTGGTTTCGATTAAAATTATGCCAGGGACCTCGCTATTTTACTACTAATATTATTTCGCTGCAGGTGACCCTATCATCAATATTTTTAATATTATTCCTACGATATAACGTAAGCAAAAATAGCAAGATCGCCGTACAACGCGTGCTTATACTTCACGTATGAATGCATACGTCTGTTTACAAGCGCATACGCCTCATTTAGATTAATAGCTTTGAATCTTCTGCATACATGTATATCCTAGTTTGGAAGGGGGCGCTCGATGAAGAACTCTCGCCGAAAAACCCGTGAACCGCTACGTAAATTGCTATTCATCTATCTAATGCAATAAAACAAACATTCCAACAAACATTCATTATCTCACGCCTTCCAATTTTCCAGTTATTCTCTTATCGACCCCTAGCTGGCCGATCGAATTTCCGAACTCAAAACGGCGTTCGATTTCTCATGTTGTCGCCTACGTATTATATCGTATCGTCGTTATATTTCGTGACGAAACACAACGATGTAGACAGGCGGTTCTTCTAGTTTCGAAAAAAAAACCTGACCCATTCTCTCTCGACTCCCCAACGTTGAAACTTTGGAGAATGCTTAACCGTCGACCTTGAACTTTTGGGAAGGTCAAGTCCCGCAACGCCTTACGGCTGAGTCGACGGATTTTATAAACAGATACATTCTTACGCACTACATTAACGCGTATGTATGAATGGGTATTGCCCAACCGCAGACCATTCGGACGAGCGTCTCTCACACCATTCGAATGTGTTCTCATCATATCGAATACGAGTCTAACGAGCGTGAGAGATATTCCCGCTTGACGCATTGCCCCAACTGGTCATAATATTAAAGAAAAAAAAGGAGGAATTGTCCATGACTGTATGCTCTGCACACAGTAGTTCAGTCTTATCGGTCGACGTCGAAGAGCACGGTTGATTTTGCTCGAGACCGATCACCACGTGTTTGACCATTCGCCGCGTCGTATTAATGTTTTTGTATCTGTGACAGATTTTCTCTCGAGCTCACATAAATTCGTGATCGGGCCCAACGGTTAAATGGATATATGCGTCGTCTAGTCCAACGTAGAATATAGTCTATTCGTTTTCGATTGTGATCAGTTCTATACCAGTTTCGCCGCATTCTCTGACCTTTCGGTATTGGGTCCTGGCCGGCACGTGCACGTGTGTGTTTACGAATAGATTAACGAAAGTGCATATACAAAAGTGATATACAATATTTACGAACATGGCACGTATGCCGACGTAATTCTTGTGAGTCATAACAGGGAAAAGAAATCTGACTACCGTTGCGATTGGTACATTTACCTGGAGGTAGAGCGTGAAACAGGCCGTCAATTACAGTCGTTTGGAAAAAAAAATCGCTAATAACTCTTGGAAGATGAACGAAACAAGAACATCAACGATACACCGGCGAGTTTCCCCGTCCGTTGCTCTTGGCCTCGTACTAATTATCGCATGTTGCATTTCAGACTTAATCGGCTTCGTCGATGCTGCTAAGCGTGAGATTTTCTTAATATCATAAAAAAAAACAAAAGAATCGCGTGGCGAGATCGAAAGAACGTGAAAATATTTTTGTAATTTCTTCAATAATCGTGATACATTAATTTGTTCGTTACAGTTCGATTCTGCGTTGTCGAGAGCAAACACACTTCACACAGGAACAACAAATTATGCCCAAAATTGAAGGCCGACGATGACACTTTGGTCGAATGCGTCATCGGAAACGATAGGCAAGTTGTAATAATTTTTCAGTACAGAAATAGCTTGAAAAAAAGAAGTTCGTAGAGAGCAAATGCAAAAATTGTGAAATTTTGATTATCGATGAATCATTCAATTTTTTATTCCATGGCTTTATCGTCGATTTTATTTAGAAGAAGATACGAAGAATACGTTGTAGAGCAACTGTCGATGATATCATTTGCATCATATGTACCGTAATAAAATTTCAATCACAATATTGCAGGCTGAATTGCCTCCGACGATTGAACACCGGTGATGCTGAATTTGCCGTTCTCGAACCCGAGGATCTCGTACTAGCGACGGAAAATACCGAATACGATATTCTAGTCACGCACGAGCTGAGATTATTCAGAAATGGTAATAAATAAACCGTTATCTTTTACGAGATCTTTTACAACCGCCCGCGCTTTCGATCTTCTATAATGTAATCTCTCATATCGCCCCTTTTTTTTGTTCCGTACGAAGATTAAACTTTAATTGGCAATTTGCAGTATATCGAATGTTCCGTGTATGACATTGCAGATACTCAACGTTTCGCCATGGTGGCTCTTGTCAGTAATCGTATTGAGAGCTCGTCCGATCTCATGGGAAAAACATTTTGCCACAGCGGTCTTGAAAATTCTGACGACTCGACCCGAATCTTCGCGACGGTTCGTACCAAACCCACGAAATCATATAATTAGGCATAAAAATAATCAACAATTATTGTGACTCGTTGCTTGTACCGCAGTACTTTCAAAATTGGATAATCTCGAAAAAATGCGACCGTGACAAGACCCTTTTGGAGAACGAAATTTCCTCGTTATCACATTTCTTCAATAGCGCCTGCATACCTGGCCCATGGAGCTCGGATTCCGCTTATGATTTTCGTCTGAGTTAGTATCTTTCATTTGATGCCTACGAAGTGATTATCGATCCGTGAAATAATAATTTGTACCGAATTTTGAAAAATTTTACAGAATTGAAGTACAAAAATTTGTGCGCGCTTTGTGACAATCCTGCCGGTTGTTATCACAGTGATAAGTATTACGGGCGGGTAGGCGCGCTTCTCTGTATGACCGAGAACGGGGCCGACGTTGCTTGGGTCCGTTTGGAAGATGCTTTGCAACATTTCAAGGTATATTCGTGATATTTTTATTTTTCGATTTTTTTTACCCATTTCCACGTTTCAACATTCCCCTTTTTTTTGTCTCTTTCTTTTTACACAGGCCCTACATATTAATGAAACCGACTATAGTTACTTGTGTCCCGACGGCACGACGAGACCCATGGGACAAGGAAGACCTTGCGTTTGGATCTCGAAGCCTTGGTCCGTCATCGCTGCAAACAGGTAATCGTGATTAGCGAAACTTTTATTCACAACTCGCTTTTTCATTCTAAAGACCAATACATCTTTCGTAACAAAAGAAATTATTGTCACTATCGTTAAAACAAATATTATTATTATCATTTAATTTATTATTATTTGTGATTATTTCTCTTGCACTGTGACAATAATATTAATGTTATTATTATCATTCAATTTATGATTATTTCTTTTGCATTATCAGAGCTAGTGCCGAACGTGTCGCAAAAGTTGTTTCTGCTCTCGACGAACACAAATTTCCTTGGCAAAGAGACGTCGAGCAACTAATCGCAAATTATATCACCATGCGCGTTCCTACGGACACTCTTCAGACACCAGAAGATTTTCTTCGAAGATGTAACGTAACTCGAATTATTATCCTTTCATTATGCCTTACCTGTAATGTTTTTTAACGCGTAAATATAACTGGTGAATATTTGTCGATTTTTATTCGAATAGATCCAGGTTTCGTCTCAGCGAACGGTCGAGCGGGCTGCACACCCTCGAGGACTATTCGTTGGTGCGTCGCCTCCAATCTAGAGACACGAAAATGTCAAGCTATGAAAGAAGCCGCCTTGGCTTACGGAATCGAACCGGCGATATCTTGTATTCAACAAACCAATCGAAATGCCTGCCTCGATGCTGTTAAAAACGGAAGATGCGACATTTTCGTCATCAAACCGGAAGAAGAAATCGAGGCCCGATTGTAAGTATTCCTGACTAATAATTCAACGTATTCCTGACTAATAATTCAACGTATTTAACGACGATTATTCTTATTATTCGTTTGTGACAAACGGTTATTATTCGTTTGTCAGAAAGGGTTTGAAACCGCTCGCTCGTGCCATCGCCAATAATAAACAAGGTATCAACGTCGTCGCGACTTTGGTGAAGAACGATTCTAATTATCAGACTCTGGAGGATCTCAGAGGAGCCCGGGCATGCTTCACTGGCTATCGGAGTATAGGTAAATGAAATATCTACGAAAATAAATTAAACTTACGAATAACAAATTAAATATACATTACAAAAGACAAAAAATATAAATATTTCTTTTAACCGGTCAAAAATTGTTCGTTTTCAGGCTGGAATGCGTTCGTCGATGCAATGGCTAATAAAACGAGTAACCAGCTCTGGAACTGTTCGGATCTTCGAGCTGTGTCCAATTTTTTTAAGGATAGCTGTGTTTATGGACTCGACGGATTGACCCTGGAACATCCGATACCCTTGAATCTTCGCTCTTTGTGCGAAAGAGGTAAAAGAAAGGTAAAAGAGCATAATTCGACTTTTGACGATAAAAATTCGTTTTTTGGACTAGGTGACGATAAGAACGCGACTGCCGCGGCTTACGCTTGTTTAAACTCCGGTAGAGCCGACGTGGCCTTTGTCAATCTTGGGAATAGACCAAGCGGTACGTATTATAGTTTTTACAGCAATTTAAAATTATACTACCGTCATTGCGAACTCAAAAATATGTACGATAACGTTTTTTTTTTCTTTTTATTTCCTTTTCTATCTTTATAGGCAAACGAGACTTGATTCCTATGCCTGGTGAAAATCTCCGTTCGATATGCCTCGATTCCTCGAGTCCCAACAGCGAAACGTGTTATCTAACGTGGACCGAGTTCGGTACTGTCTTAACGAATGAAAATGCGACGGAACTGAGACGCGAGGAGATTTATTCGACTCTTCTCGAAATCGATATTTTGTTTGGCGCGTCTTCCCTGGGTCAAACACCAACATTTTCCCTCTACGGGTCTTACGACTCGAGTCGCGACATTATTTTCTCGGTAAGCGAAATAAAATTGTTACAAATATCACGATCCTCGATAATTATCAATAATATTTCAATGACATTCGCAATCCAACGGCATGTTGAGATCTTTCACGTCTTTCGAGAAAACTTCGTCGCGCACGCAACCGGAAGTTATTACGCCAAGATTACAGCATGCCCATGGAAAATAACGACCTTCGAAAGCAACTCGGGCCTCACCCTCGAGGCATAGAGCAGCCGCGCCTACGGAAACTTCACCAGTTGCTTCCATAAATTTTTTCAATTCGTCTTTCAGTACCGTGTCGATCAAAACGTCCGTAGAATTTTCTCTTTTCATTGAGATCTCTCGTTTCAGTCTAGCTACTATTTTACAGGCTGGAGCGTAAAAGTAGATTGACGCATTTGCACTCGATACGGTGCAACACGATTCAACGTCGGCGAACAATCCACAGCCGAGTACCGCGGCAGCGCTCATCGACGATGTCTCGATACTCTGGCTTCGATCGTCGTACGTAGAAATTCCACATGCCAAACGTCCCTTTCGATCTCTCGCAATAGCCACGTAAATTTGGATACCTTCGTTTTTCTTTTTCTAAACAGAAAATCAGAGAATAATAAAACTCGCTTCGTGGCCGGAAATCTCGTGAATGGATCACAAATGTTGAAATTTGTAACTGAAAATGTTTACCATCGAATCTTCAACCTTTCCTGTATTAATCAAGACGTTGTCCAATGCGTTTGACACGGTCGGAATCCTACTGACTCTTTCGCCACTGCAATTGTCTAGCTGACACGAATCTCCGAAGTCGATATCCAAATTTTTTATTCCATTTTCGACGATCAACACATGATCGGTATTTCGCAAAACTTTCTTAGCCAGAGTTATGGGATGATCGTTGTTAGTCACAGCACCGACAGAACCGGCATTCGTGTCGCTGTCCATCATAGCCGCGTCTCTTATCAGCGGCAATTTATTTCTCACTGATTTATCCTCGTTATCTTCTAAATCTTCAATCCATTTTTCACCCTCCAAACTTCTAATCGCTAGTTCCACAGAATCCAGCGCTTCAGCACCCGTGATTAGTTCCCTGTAGGCCTCGATCGCTGCTTCTTCTATCCTTTCAAGTAAAGCGTTCATCGTCTTTCTCGAAGCTGACGAATTTGCAGTTCCATGGACGAGAATCGTTGGAACGAATTTAACAATTTTTTCAGCTTTTACATCGTCGCTTCTATCGTCGTCGATGACGTTCGTGCATACCGTTGGCGGTGGCTCGACTCTCGGTTGATCCAAAAGCTTGTTGATCCACGAACAATAATCGCACATTCTCACTTTAATATAAGACAGCGATATTTTAAGAAAGCAGCTGCAAAAATTCTCATTTCTTTCGAACAAGCGAAAAT
Organism: Netelia virgata; assembly: GCA_951802705.1. NCBI lineage: Eukaryota > Metazoa > Arthropoda > Insecta > Hymenoptera > Ichneumonidae > Netelia > Netelia virgata. The sequence continues at coordinate 38,140,048 of OX637865.1, read as the reverse complement.
CGCCATGTCGTATTGACGCGAAAAATGTAAAAATATTGATTCTACAATTATCGTGCTTCGCGTCTGTTTATAGGAACGAACTCAGCATCTTCAGAGGGAAAATTATCGTCTCGGATTGTCAAGAAGTTACAACGATGTCGTCGAAAGGTTCCTGGATCGTCACAAAACTTACGATTACTGCAGCAAAACGAATCGCCCAACTGGCTCAATCGCAATATTTCTATTCGTTGCGATTCTCGTTGCATCGTCCACGTGACATTCTTCTTCTGTATAAATACATATTTCTAAATCGATTTTACAAGTGCAAAAGATTTGTTTTATTATTATTATTATTATTTCGTACTATCGCAACGCCGGACCAACTGGGCCAGCGGAGATACATTTCGTGTCTCGATTGTGAGTAACGTCTCGTAAACTACATATGTACATTAATAACTAAATGTTAATGTCGATCGGACGGAATATGAGAATGGACGAAAACATTTTCACGAACAAATTCACTCCTCGAATGGAAAACTAGAGCGAGTAACGGCATACTCGAACTACGTACAAACGTGTTAAATTCGTTCAGAAAAACATTTCATCTTGTTTAGAGAAAAAGAAGATTTTTTTTTTCTAGAGAAAAGTTAACATCACAATATCTCGACGTAGCGTAAAAACGTGTTTAATTCGCGTTTAACGGAATCCTTGTGAGAGTAATGAAAATTTTCCTTCAGCCTGTGCACCTCGACACAGCCATTGTCCGACGCTAGGGCCTGAAAAGGAAATCAAGCGGAAAGTTTAAACGATCAATAATCGTCCAGTTATTGTCGCATGTTACGAGTTAAAGTTTGTAGACCGACCATGTATTGATTGAGCATTTCTTGGGTCGTTCGACAAGGTGAAAGCTCTATACTGTCGATTCGTGCCCAATGTTTGGTCGACATGCTGTGGATTGGGAACATATCGCTGTTTCCCAAATCCCAGACGTGAACTCTATAGAACATTAATCCATTAATTCCATTAATTAATGGAACGTTTATGGTGAGAAGGGTATTTTGTTGTGTTTTAGAAGAGTGCTTATAAGAAGAGAGGCAGAATAGAAAATATAAATTATATTTTTAATGATGTTTGTGCTCACTTCGAGTCAACGTCCAACACGTAGATAGTCAACGGCTTTGATCTCGACCATTGCAGGGCTTTTATCGAAGCGTTACATTCCTCGTGTTTCAGCTGCAATAAAGGCTTTTCCGTTGTCGTTGAATGCAATCTCACGGTACCATCGCTACACCCGACCTTTCATATTAAAATAGAAGATAATAACGTTAATGTTTGAAAAATACATGGAAAATTCACGTTCGGTATAAATATTCTTTTACCAAGAAAAAAGGTTGATCGAAGGGGCAATTCTCGATACACATTGTTGCACCGCACCAGTCTAGAAAATTAAATCATGAAAATTCGAGGTAAATTCAATATTTTTTGTACGTCGATAACAAACTTTTATAAATTCTACCAATCGGATAAATGCGCAACGAGAAATTTGAGATTTTTGTTTCAATGATATTATGAATATTCTCGAATGTGTAAAAGTAAAATCGTACCCATTTCGTTCGATTTGTAGGCGGGTGGATTCGCATGCTTTCCGATGCGAGTTGCGTGCAATATGTTAGTGGTATTAGTGGCGATGTAAAGAGCATTTGTATCGAGGCGATCGACATGCATATCCGAGAAGCCTTTTAAATGATTGTTCCTGAAATACAAAGGAGGATACGAACGAGTTTAAAAAGCGGATAAGTGGAAGGGTAGTTAGTAGACGTTTAATCATTAGTTTTACCCTTCGGAGATTTTTTTAGAGTACAAAGCTATCTCTTGACTCTTAACGATTCTGAGATCACCCCACCAAGATAGCCCGAGATCGTCGACGCTAGCTCGGTTCATATTTCTCAAAACGCTCCAAACTATCAATCTTCCATTCGCGTCTAAACTGCTTACCTATCGTTACGCATTTGGATATTTGAAAAGAAAAATATATATTTTTTTAAAATTTCTTTTTTCATTCTTTTTAATAGATAATTTTTATATAGAAATATTACTTGTATCGGCATGAATTTATTTCGTGCCGTATCGCTATATTCGCCTTCCATCTTCGACATAACTCTCAAAGCCACGATTTCCGAATCATGACCGTCCATTTCGAAATTGCCTATCGATGAAAAAGTTGGACTTCTCACGATCCATTCCGTTTCATTAGCATCATCGACGATTTTTCGATGCCAAGTCTCGCTCTCGGCCAAATCCCAAAGACTTATCGAACTGTGATTTAAAAATAGAAGTGAATCATTGCCGCATTTAATCGAGGCGTTAGGATTTTTTAATTTCTGCTTTTTTTACCCATCCTCGAGACCGGCCAGTACAATATTGTAGCTCGTCGAGTGAAAGCAACACGCTGTTATGGCACTCGGCGAATAGAACATTTTAAAAGGCCTCGAAGGTTGTAGAATGTTCCAGACGCATCCGATCGAACAATCGGTGACGAAATCTTCGTCTCTCGATGTCTCGATTTCCTGTCGTCATAAAAATATGATTAATTTCGAGTTCATTGACTCTGATCGAGAATCATTGATGAATGAATATTAGCTATTTTGCTCTCCCACCTCGTCAACAGGCGCGTGAATAGTCAACAATACTCTGTTTGATACGTTCGAGTAGTGAATTATTGTAACTGGACGTCCAGCCAAAAAAGTCACAGTGTCGATAGAAAGCTTGACGACGCTTTCGCTGAACGGTAATCCGTGAACTTTATCGGTAGTGGCATTATTGCTACTCGTTCTTTCTTCCAACAGGGATATCATTACTTTTCCAGCTTGACTCAGAAACTCGTTCAATTGAAGAATATCGTAAATAGGTCGTGATTTTGAATTCGTCGAATCCATATCATCTTCGCAACCAACACCCAGCCGTTCCTGAAAGAATTTTTCAAAATCACATTTTATTAGAATAATGTTCTGGTCTTATTTAATTTTTTTAAATCAATTTACCATGTTGAAGAGTTTTACGTCATCATCCGTTTTCAAAACGGTTCGACATCTTGCTGGAAATTGGGTCCATTTGCTCGAACATTCGATCCTATCGGTTTGCGTTTCTACTTCGAGATTGTCCTCGTTGGTTTGAATAGATATCTTTGAAACGTAAAATTGTATTGGATAATGTAACGAGACAAAGACAATTCTAATTTTAATAATTTTACATAATTTCATCGACCGACCTGCCGCGTGTTTAATTTCCCATGCGTTCGTATAAATTCTTCGTAAGCAACGGGCTGGCTCTCGAGAATCGACCACTCGACAATGTCGAGTTTTATCATTTCTAATAATTTTTCGCCACGCGTGACAATTTTTGGAATCGACGATTTCAATGCTCCATTATCCTTCGGATTTTTGCGAAAGTCGATAAAAGCTATTCGCGACAGAGGCGGTGATTTTGCAAAATCGCCGGATCTTGCATCCTCGAATCCCTCGTCCATCGACGATGGCAGAGATTTATTTTCGATCGATCTTTCCTCCCTAATATTATTTCACATTTAAATAATAATCTTAAGTTACGAATAAAGTCTCGAACAAACGTGCCGATGTTTCTGTAAATGTGCTGAATTTATTCAGTCCTGATACTTTATTCTAACAACGGCAAACCTATATGGACTGTTGGATGGTTGAGGGATTATTTCCATTACGGATGCTCTTGAATCTCGCGGCAACGAGATAGTTTCGAACCTTGCCGCTCTTCGTCGCGCTTCCGCCAATTCGTAATGGCCGGAGTCCAACATCCGGTCTTCGTCCGATTTTCTGCCCTCCACACTGTTTATCGTTGTTTTCTACGTTTGAAAAATAATCTCGAATGAGATACGATAATCGCGTGTAAAAGAAAAAAAACAACGCACAAAACAGTTATTTGCCTGTTTTTCAGTTCGTAATTCGATGGGTTCGGCAGGTCTCGTTTCGTCACTTTTGTTCGATATTTCGCTAACCTCGGACACTTCGCTGTCCGTACATTCTTCGAAGTCCGATTCGTAATCCTGTAAGTATTTATTTCGAATTGTGTTTGAAATCCGTTATCGCACTTTCGAACGAAGCTTGAAGTTATCGATCGATAATAACTGACATTGAAACTTGTCGATTAATAACAAATATGGCGATCGATAAAGGTTCCTCCAAACTTACTTCAAAATCATCCTCGTACTCGTATTCCTCGTCCGTGTCATTTTTTACAGTCTTATTTTCGACGTTATTCGATTCTCGATCTTTACTCGTACGTGAGTCTGATGGCAAAGTTTTCTTCGAGCTACCAGGGACAATCGTCGGTCCGGGACGAAGAACCTTAACCTCGCTAGGACTAAGAGTTCTCGATCTTCTACGTTCTCTCGAAGGAAGCCGCTGGCGCGCCGGATATTGGGTCTTTGACTTGTCGGACGCATCTTGTGTTTTGTTAGCGACAACTTTCGCGCGAGACGACTCTCTGTTTCTCACTGTCGTCGGAGCCTGAGCCGAAGGCGCTTCTGATTGTCCCAGTGATTTTTTAAGTCTAGAACTGTTCGTTTTTGGCAAGTAAATAGTACTTATGCCTCGCTTCTCGTTGCTCGGTCTTTTGTCGCTCCTCGTTTTGGACCCTTCGGTATGACTCTTTACTGCAGTTTGTAACGTCGATTTGGATGATCTCGTTGTGGTGCTACCGCTAGAACTTGAAGTTCCTGGCGTTTTGGTCCTCGACTTTGTATTCAATAAAGATTGACGATTAGGTTCTCCACTACTATTTTGCTTCGCCAGAGTATTACTCGAAGACTTCACAGTCTTTAATCGTCCGTCACTCGCGACTAGTTTCGGATCGACCGCTCGTTTTTTCTTATCCGAAGTTTCTCCCTTCGTAGCAACCTGGGTTGTACTTCTAGTCTGAGAAAGACCTCTCGAGGAAATGCTCTTAGAGGATTCATCGACACGTGCTTTCCTCATGTTGGATCTTGATATTCCCGAAAAAATTTACAACCCATAAAAAAACTGTCGTATTTTTTTTTTATAAAGCTTTGCTCACGACTTGGCGTGCGTAACGAGGGTGAAGCAATGACAAATAGTAAAGTTCGTGAAGGCCTTGACCGAGAAATTTATTACGGTCGACGGCGAGGAGTGCGAGGATGGATAACTAGGTTTTCTACTTTATTCCACGCGAGAAATATTGAATACATACAACACACGTAGTGCAATATTGTGCCGGTCATTAATCGATATTCGAGGGAAAAACGAGCTGTCTCTTGTGGAGCGGAACGGTGAGAATAGAAAGTGCGAATAAAACAAACACCTATGTATCGTGGTTTTGCTCAACGTTTATCTTTATTAATTTCTCACCTCTGATGAAACTAAACGTTAATAATCGCTTTTTGTTTTGACGGCAGTGTGTATACGCACGCCATGACTGAACGGTGACGTCTGCACTGACGGGTGGCGTCACTGTGCGACATGTAACGGAACTACCCGCGCATGCGTCTTGCACGTGTATATATATATAACTTCCCCTATTTTGACAGATCAGAATCATTCGAAATTCTTCCGGTAATAGGGTTAGCCATCTCTAAAATGAGACAGAAGTATCGTTAAATTTTTAGTCACAAAATGCACATAATTGCTCCCACGACAAACTCTGTTGTTGCGCATAATATTTAAAGTTTCTTTACAGCCGGGTAGTCGCCGGTGTTCTAATATTCTCGCAAAAGTAATCGATGGCAGGGCATGCGAGTAACAAGCATGAAAGAGAGAAAACTACTTATTGCACTCGCTGTCATCGTATGATCATCGACGATTTAACCTACACGACCAAAAACACCAAGCCCAACATCGAAAAATCATTGACTCGAAATCCTCGCGAGGGCAATCTCGGTGTCGAAGAGCTCGTATACAGATATTTATGGAACGTAGCAAACTCGGATCAACGATGGAAGCATAGAAACAGTGCTCGTAACAATTTTCGCAGAGCTCACGTGAAACGAAATAGAGGACCACGCAAAGTATTTCGTTAACGAATGCTCGACGCACATCGCAGATATGAACTTCGTGATAAACAAATATATATAGACAGCTGATATATATGTTATATATATATATATATACGTTATAAATGAAATGACGTATATTCGAGCCATAACAAATTTTTTCGTACGAACCCTGAGCTGCATGGTCTTGCGTGTCTGGACATTATTAACAGTCTCGAGACGACCCAAGAATATAGGAAAGGTTCGATCGTTCAAGGAGACGAAACTGTCGAAACTGGAATCGTCGTCGTCATCGCCATCATTACCCAAACAACGAAATATCAAGTCCAAGGTTGTCGAAAGTCCAGCATTGTATTCCAGATTGATTCGTGGACTTCGCGATAAGGACGAAACGATCGAAATATTGAAACGCAAATTGGACTTTCTCGTTGGTGAGATTAAATTCAAGGATCTAAGAATCGAGAATCTCATCTCGCAAGTTGGTCATTTCGATGGAATCGGCCTTCAGCGAACGAGACCTTACGTTACCGGCTCGATGCAACCGAGAATCAAAACGAAGATACCGTCGATCGACTGGGATTGATTATATCGGGAAATAATAAAAGTCAAACATGTAACAAATCATCTTTATTCGCATAAACATCATCGAGATCCAGAAAAATGAAGCGTTCAGGTTTCGGTACGGTCGAGCTACGTCTTTATTTTTCTTGTCGAAACAAAATAAGTCTCCATTAATTTTCCACCTGCGCATCTTGATCTCCATCTAAAAATCTAGAAAATAAATAACACATTTGGTGTTTGATATCATTTAGTTTCCCTCATTTGCAATTTTCGTCACGCTCTCAGAGACGATGGAAACGTGCGTGTAAATTTAACACGCTTCGTCGGAGCAAATCCGCTCACAATTAAAATAACTGTGGAAAAATCGATGGAAAACTTCTTTGTTTCGAATTTTCGTCATAAACATTTGACTATATTTATCTCTTCGATCGAACTGATCGTACGAAAAAACTTTCTAAAATTGAAATTCATTTTTTTAGGTGGATACATCTTGGCATTGAATGACCTCGGAGATATGAACTCGATAATATTTTCGAAATTTTGGGAATATTTTTGAGTCATACTGTACAAGCTTCTATTTTGATACGAGACATTTACTCGTGTACGCTTTCTTTCTCTGTCGTCTTTTCTCGTTAACCAGAAATTCGTTGCCACGTACAATACTCATTGGCGAAGGTCGCATCGGCAACACGCACGAAGAATTTCTTCGGCGAGATACGTCGAAATGGGAGTCTTCGAGTGGGGACGAAACACGATCCTTTCTCAAGCGAGCAAGCCCACCACGGCCAACATCCTCAGTCGCTATACCGAGAGAGGAACAAGTCGTGAAAGAGTCGTCGCGAGGACACGAGTACTATCAGAGTTGCTTCTGTCGTTCCCGAAGTGATAAAACGTTGATGAGATAAAACCGGAAAGAAAACGATTTTTAACACGTATCAAAGGTAAATGTTGTAATTAAATTAATATATTAAATTTTTCATTACAATTTATACATTAAAATTGAATATATTGTTATTTTACATTATAAAATAAAATACAATATATTTTAATAATATTGATCAAGAAGTAAAAAAAATATACGGTAAATTTTTATTTTATACGATGATTGAAATATCGTCTTCGATCCGTTATTTATCCGGACGTGATAAATATAAAATAAGTTGAAAAAATGTTCATGTAGTATCGCGATGAATTTTTATATTTCTATTTTCATAGTACATAAATTCACAGAAAATCGTAAAATTGTACTATTTTCTCGCACATGTCGATTCTTTACATTGTTTTTTTGTTCTTTCCGGCAAGTCGATATAAAATTGCTCGAGATTTTTAATAATCATTGCACTTCGTGGCTATCTTCAATCAAATAAAGAACGGGAGACTAAAAAACCTTTCTTGTTTTCCTTGACTCGTAGAGTATTCAAGGAAATATAAATTCTTGGTATTTTCGAATCGTTCTAATATGCATAATTGTATAAGAGGGGAGCGTGTGTTAGTCTGTAATTGCCTAGGACTTTAACGAGAGTCATCATAAGATTCACGATGATCATATACCTTCGTATGTGAAGTGTTGTATTACTTCTCCGTTTCACTCGGCTTCCCTGCACGAGAGCTCGTCCGCGTTTTTTCCGGTCATCGACCCACTACCGGTTTCCTGACCAGGCATTTTGTCGGCATTCTCTCAAGCATATCCCATCGTTTCACGATTTCTTTTTCTCGATGAAGATACTTCCCTTTCCCATAAGAACCGAAAGAAATTAATTGACTGTAAAACTTTTATTTAATTCGTATTTTTTTATTCTCGCAGGTTCGTACGTAGAACTGCATTTTATCAATGGATCGTCGCGTATTAATAATTTGTACATCATTTTTTTGTTTAGAATATGATCCTGGGCATCGCAATTTGGCCGACTTTGTGCTGCATAGCCTTAGCCACTATCATAGGTGGCGCTCTATTTCTTCTAGTCGCTCTGCGTCTCTACGTTTATTACTCTTTGGGAGTTTGCAAAAGCAAGAATAAGATGGATGGAAAAACCGTTATAATAACGGGATGCACTTCCGGCATCGGACGCGAGACAGCTAAGGATTTAGCGAAAAGAGGAGCTAAGGTGATAATGGCGTGCAGAAATGTCGAGAAAGCCAACGTATTAAAAGGTGCGCTAATTACATATATCTCGTCTTTCACACGTGGCTATTTTCAATGTCATTTTTTATGACGACAGCGTGAAACTCTTGCCTCGAGCAAGTTTCTACACTTTTTCTATCTTCGCTCGGTCAAATTCCTCGTTTCAAAGTCCACTGGCTCATAGTTTCCTTTTTTTTCTAATCTTCAACAGACGAGATCGTCAAGGCAACGAACAATGCCAACGTGCATGTACGCAAATTAGATCTCTCATCTCTGCAATCGGTCCGTGATTTTGCTCAGCAGATCAATCGCGAGGTAAATAAATTAGACGTCCTGATTCACAATGCTGGTACCGCTGAGATGTTTAAAAAAAAAGTTAGCGACGATGGAATCGAGATGACGATGGCGACGAATCAATACGGGCCTTTTCTCCTCACGCATCTTCTCATTGGTATGATTTTATAATTTAGTCAACGGTATGAAATATTTCCAAACGATTGGTTATTGTCGATTTTTAGATTTATTGAAACGTTCAGCACCAAGTCGCATCGTCGTAGTTGCGTCCGAGCTCTACAGAATAGCATCGCTCAATCTAAACAACGTAAACCCGATCGCGACGTTCCCAGCCTATGTTTACTACATTTCCAAATACGCCAACATCGTTTTCACCCTGGAACTGGCTCGTCGTCTCGAGGGTACTGGCGTCACGGCAAACTGTCTTCATCCTGGTGTGATCGACAGTGGAATATGGAGAAACGTTCCAGCCCCTCTGTCCTGGGGTCTCTATCTCCTCATTAAAGGATTCGCCAAGAGCCCGGAGCAGGGAGCTCAGACTACTCTTCATCTTGCTGTTTCGGACGAAGTCCAGGGTGTGACCGGAAAATATTTTCTGGATTGTCACGTAAGATTTTCCTTGTAATATTTTTCAATTACTCGAACATCGGTTTTTGTCATTTACTACGTTTCCTCTATTTCTTTTACTTCAGGAGTCTACATTGTCCGAAGGCGCCAAGGATCCGGCAAAGGCCAAAAAGTTCTGGGACCTGTGCGAAGGACTTGTGAAATTACAACCCTCCGATCCGAAGATATAAACAACGTTTATTACTTTTTAATTTTAAGAATATAACGTTTTTTTTTAAACTACTCCGTCCATGAAGGAACAAAGAAGCATCTTATTTAGTTTTAACGAGATTTATTGTTGGAATAATAACATTTGTTTTAATATTTTTACCCAAGAATTTTTTAACTTGAACTGATTGCTCAGCATTGAGGTTTGTTTGATATCGGTAAAGGATTCAGAGGGAAGAGTCTTTCCGAAACTTGCATTCTCTCGAGATTGATACCAGTTTTCATCGTCAGAGTCGTATTAATCTCCATGTATCTGTTGTTTCCAGGTGTAAATTTCTCCCACGTTACACCCTCGAATAATTTGTTATTTTTCGGTATCGGTTCGCCGGTTTTTACGAAATTCGCCCACATCGCCGTCATCAGCTCGACAGTCGGGATTTCAGGCGCGTCCTTGTCGAAGTAAGGAAATAAGCTTACGTAGAAAAGATAAAGCAAATCGTCGTGATGCACAACGCCTGAAATTAACGAAACGCGTAAGCAATTATTTTCAAATTATTCACAAAAGTTTATGAATTGTCTTTAATTTGCGACGAGTGTTAAGAGTTATTCTTCTTACCGTATGGTTTTTTGGTGTCGCTCCATATTCCGTGACTGTATCGTCCCTCGTACACGAATCTGTAATAATAAATCGGTTGTTTGGAAACCTCACCGATCAGATGAACGAGTCGATGCATCGGAAAACTGACGATAATGTCGGCGTAACACTGTAACAGAAACAAAGGAAAAATTGTTACATTTGTGTAATAATTGCAAGTGCAAGTGATAAGCCACATATCCTTTAGGTCCACACATACGTTTCCAAGTCCATCGACAGTCTCAAGACTTATGGGTTTTCCTTGGAAATAATAATCTCGTAATCCTTGACTTATTCTCATGGAGCGAGGAGTGTCGCGCTCATATGAGAAGCTAATCGGCGCAACGCGATTCCAATCTGCATCCCATTCACGAAACATCGAGTTATTTCCGTGTCTGGCTTGAACCACCGCAGCTGCAATAGTACATTATTAACCCTTTGACTGATGAGTTTTTTGGCATCTTTCTACTTTGTCGACCAGAAAATTAGCCAATTGTTAAGAATTTTTTTTGTATGAAAAATACAAGCTATGAAATCAAACTTTTTGTCGTTTATTCAGCAATATCTCTGCTATAAAAAAACAATAATTAAAATGAAATATTCATGAACAGAATTTGTTTTCAATGGCAATGGACGTGACGCCGCAAAAAATACATTGACCGATACCGATGGGTGACTTTTGATCAACCGTTTATGTGAAATAAAAAAATAAGCCAGATTTGTAAAAAGTATGAATGCCGTTCTGGTCCCTGCTATAATTAACTGTGTAAGTAAAAATTGACAAAATTGCGCAGGTTGAAATTTTGCACTACAAATTTTACGTTTTTTTTAGTTTTACATTTTTTAAAAATAAAAATGTTTGACGTAGAAAGTAAACTGTAGCACGGGGCAGAGCCAATGCTATGTAGAATAAAACAAAAAAAAAACAAAAATCAATCGACCTGTTTTTTTTTGTATTCTACGCCGGATGAGAAAAATGCGTTTCGAGAAAAACGCGTTTAACACTAGTCGCGCGAGTAGTACAGTAGTATTATACTCCCGATATAGTTCGCTATGAAATCACCATTATTAGGAATTTCCCGTTAAAAATGTCACAATATATTTTCAAAGATCTATACTTTAGAAAAATGCAATAAAAAAAATCGATTTTTTCAAAATTACAAAGTAGAAAGATGCCTTAATGAAGGTTTTATTTGGAAAAAGGGCAGATTTTTTAAACTCGTGCGAATTTTTTTCATTGCCCGTATGTGATACGGGCAAATCGAGCTAAGGGTTAAAAAATAGTAATATATTTGTTGAAAGTTTGATTATGATTAATGGGACACTAAAAACTTACGGATAATCATGTGACGAAATTCGTCTCTCGTCACACCGGCTAAGAATGGAACTTGATGAACCTTTCCCTGTCTTATAAGATCGGATGGCTGGCCTACGATGAATCTTTCGAGACCAGGAATGTCCGGCTCAACGACTGGTCCCCAAATTCTGATTGGATTACCATGCCACTCCTGAAAATAAATCATAGATCATATAAAATATATATAATTTATTGTATTTAAGTTGTACGATGATATATTTACCCGGAGTTGTGATAAAGTGTTGGCCATTTCTTCCGAACTCTTGGTCTTAAGACACGCGACGATTTTCTCGTTAGTATCGTCGGGACAATTCAAAAGTCGAGCTTGTTTCTTGCCATATTCAATCTGATTGTAAGCCATCGGTTCGCCTTTCGTGGGTGAACCACTCATAGAAATCGCTCGATGGAAGAGACCCTTGGACATTGGGGATATCATATGAAGAGCTACGCACCACGAGCCAGCGCTATAACCGGAAATGGTTACAGAATTTGGATCACCGCCGAAAGCTTCGATATGCTTTTGAACCCAACGTAATGCAACGACTTGATCCTTAAGACCTAGATTTCCTGGGGCTAGTGAATCACCCAATGCCAAGAATCCTAAAAATGATAAATATTCATATTTTCAGAAATTCTTCAAATTGTATATTTATAATAACTAATTTTTTGGAATTATTTTGTGCACAATCCGCGTTCGTCGTACCGAGGGCTCCGATACGGTAATTAACTGTGACGAGAACGATATCCTGATCCATTATGTACTGCGGTCCGAAGAGATAACTCTGACCGGAATATCCAAAGAAACCACCGGGATGAAAGAAGACCATTACCGGCTTTTTCGTTCCATCATGGATATTGGCAGAACTCGCATTCACCGGTAACTACACAAAATTTGTTTTTATCCACTGTCCCAATTATTTATCGAGTGAGCCACGAAATGAGAAAATTGTGCAGACTTTAGTTGTATAAACATTGAGTCGAAGACAATCTTCATTCTGGAGTCTGCCGGCATCACGAGGACACGAAGGTCCTTCCTCGGACGCATCGAACACATTGTCCCATGGTTTTGCAGGTACAGCGACCTATATGAATGAAACAAAATCAAAGACTTAATTTTTTGGATGGATTATTAATATGTGAAGAAAAAAAAGGAAGACAAAGGTAAATTTTGACTCGGACTCCAGGACACTCGGTATATTTTTATCCTTCACCTTCGCATATATAGTACGTATAATAATATAGACACACTAACCTTGAAACGTAGCTCACCGGTAGGCGACTCGCCGAACCTGATACCTCGGAAAGCATAAATTCGCTTGCCCAGTCGCGAGGTCATGTACGATCCTTTGATTCGTCCGAGCGAAGTCGATACCTCAGGATTTCCCCCTGTGCTATTGTCAAGTGCATCTTGTCCAAATATCGATGCAACACACATCAACGCCGATACAAGAAAAATTTCTGTCCTCATATTGTCGTGACGACAAATTATAATAGCTCGACAATGAACTATCAACGACTTGGTGAGATGATTATAATGTGTGCAGTATGTTTGTTTTTTTCATTCAGTGAATAGTCTTCACCAGACCGAGGTGAACGTTCCCCCGTGGCTCTCGTTGAGTATTCTCGGTGCTGATACGTCTCACACGACTTTCTGGTGTGAACTGAACCTCGTTCTCGTATCTTAATGATTATATAGCAGAATAGGCATACTTGGAAGCAGTGCAGCCAGATCGCGCGTAAAACTTACCCTCTCTCTAGTCTCTTACGCGCCCATCACACAATCATACTAGCGCGTGTCCGTGAGCGAGCAACGCTCGGACATCTTCGGAAAGAGACGAGCGCGGTCGAAGTTCCCCGACCGCACCTTCGGCAGCTACACCAATACATGGGCGCTGAGCACGTTCATGTGCGCCCAAGCCGAAACGCCCGAAACGAAGGCTTCGAGGGAAAAAGCAATTTGAGCACGACTCGCGCGTGACGTCACCCGACGTCACGCGCGAGGCTTTTTGATGATTTTAATGCTTATTTAGGTCTTGGTTTTCTGCGTTATTAACGTATACAAAAAAATGTATCACGCACTGTGATCGCTTATTTTTTTAGTTTATACGTTAATTTAAATATAATATTAAATCTAAATTACAACTTATTTATCTTATAAAAAATTCTTTACGCTTTACTCACACCCGTCCTTATCCCAAATCAATTATAATTCATGAAAGTAAGCCGTAATATATTTATATTCGTATTATTATATTAATTCTCATATTTTCATCGAGCGATAAAGCATTGTCCCCAAAAATAACCCAATCATCAATCCGGCCGCGAATCGTAAGTTCCAGAAAGTGCATTTTCAACACAAGCGATAAGATGGTCCCGTTGGTAGCGTTCCTGAGTTCGGTCCGCAGGGGCGCGGGACTGTTCACCGCGCTCAGTACTTTTATTTTTTTTATTTATTTTTTTTTATTAATTTGTTTTCGTATGGGACGAATTGTTTATTTCTGAAACACGCTCATTGAAAGAACATTATTCTGAAAATAGGAAAACTGCTCATGATGTTTTACGATTAACAAATTTTTGTTCTGTCATCGGTGAGTGTTCTCAAATAAACAATTCACCCCACTACAATGAAAATTACCTGTAAATGTAAAAACATAAAAAATGACATGTTTTGTACTTCTTTCCATGTCACCCATGAGGTAAAGTACAATGGTACACTTTTTTTAAGTGGTGTCCCGAGGAGGTATAATTCACTACGAAAAAAAAACCTACACCCTTCGAAGCATACATTTTCTTCGATATTTTATATTATATTTTATATATATATTTTAAGCTCAAAATTGTATATAAATAACCATTTATACACACCTATAAATACAATTTTTATAAATAAAAATCTTGGACGAAACAGGTGGTTATTATAATAGCCACTATGCCGCAAAAGGTTAAAGAAACCTCCAAGTCCAAGTTTTTCATCGATTGCACAAAAATGATTTAAATAAATACTTTGCCACAAATACCACTTGCCCTATGCCTCTATAAGCGAGAATCGAGCATATTTACTGTGTTACAATGTATGACGCTTTCGTAATTTCGTGGAAAACAAAACAGATCGATATGCTCAATTCTTGCTTATAGAGGTATAGGGCAAGTGCGAGTCTCAGTTATAGAAGTCCTGGCTTAAAAATCGGTAGCGTTTATACTCTGTGCCTCGTAACATTGGTGTTTTTTAATTATTTTTTTCTCAATTTGTTCGACATTTGCGTTGTGCTTTTTCAACTTTTGATTTTTTTGCTCATGGATGAGCCCGCGGTAAAAAAGCCGAAACCGGCTAAAAAGAAACATTTCCAACACCAATGGTATGTTCAACATCCAGAGTGGAAACAATGGGTTCAGGCTGTTGCCTCGCAGCCTGATAAGTTTTATTGCCTCGCGTGCGGAACAACGTGGTCATGTGGCCACTGTGAGATAGAAAGGCATTCGATATCAGAAGTGCACGTGAAAAACATGAGTGTGTTTAGTGTAGGATCGGTCCATTCGGGGAACACTACGCCTTCTGCGCATGTTTCGGAAGCAACTTGTACTCAAGAGAGGTTTTCAGCTGCCTCTGGTGCTGAATTTGACTTTAATGAACGAGTACAAGTTACTGAAATTCATTTCGCGACGTTTTTCGCTGAGCATCATATTGCGATGACGGTTACACCGGATATGCTCAGCCTATTTAAACTCATCGGTCAAGAGCCTGCCGTGTTGCAGGCTATGACCGCCGGCAAAACAAAAGCAACGAAGCTAGTCAACAGGGAGGTTAGCGTAGTAGAAGCCGACCGGATAATGCGAATGCTACGCGAAAACAAATTTTCGATTCACGTGGACGAAACATCGGACTGTACGAACGATAAATGGATAATGGTCCGTTACGTAGAGCCGACTACGCTGAGCGTAACTGTTCGGCCATTGAACTGTTCAAAGCGTTCAAAAATGAGCTTTTCCGGAAACAAATTCCCATGCGCAGCATTCTCGGTCTCGCGTGCGATAACGCATCCGTAATGGTCGGCAAACATTCGTCGTTCCGTACATTTCTGTCGGAAAATAACCCCGATCTAATAACGCAGCCGTGTATTTGCCATTCTCTCGCGTTGATTGCTAGCGCCGCATTCTCCGCTATCCCAAAAGAGATTGATCGTTTTATCAGAGGTATCGCGACCTTTTTGAACAACAGTCCGAAACGAACAGCCGTTTTTCGCGATTTTCAAGATAGCTTCCAGGATCGTCCGGCAAAAATCACGCGATACGCAGAAACGAGATGGCTCTCGCGCTATTTCGCCGTCGTTAAAATTATCGAGAATTGGCCGACGCTGGTAGCATTTTTGGCTGATCAGTCATTGGAGAAGGCTAAACAAGCAGAAGAACTTCTCGAGGTTGCAACAAACCCAGTAACGAAAGCTTATATTCTTTTTTTGCGATTCGCACTCGAATCTTTCAATAAAATCAACGCTTTCTTTCAAAGCGAAGAAACTCTAATGCATCGTCTGCAACCTTCTTCAAAGACGATGCTTGTAGAGATCCTCCAGAGGTTTCTCAAACCCGCTTTGTTACAGCCGGCAATATTTGACGTTCATGCTTCCAGTATCAACTTCGAAAATTGCGCGAATCAGCGCGCATTGATTGATATTGATATTGGGGATGACTGCGAAGAATATTTGACGGATGTACAGAGCAGAGGGACTCCACAAGCCGAAGTCGACATGTTCCGCCAAAACTGCCTTCGGTTTTACGTCACGGCTTCGAGTCAAATTCGCGATAAACTCCCCTTCGACAACGAATTTTTGAAAAATTTAACGGTATTGGAAAAGGACCCCGCCTTTTTAGATGCAGATCGCGAGTCGACCGTTGCGCGCGTATTGTTCATTTGTGATCAACTTCGCGTTTCCGAAAAAATTAAAATTCGCAACGAACGGCATTCCTTGTACGAAGAGAATATTCGTCAGAAGGAAGAATGATGTAAATTGTCATTCGACAAGATGTGGAAGGCAATTTGTACTGTTACCAATTCTGACGGTATCCTCCGGTACGAAACTTTGCGTTTGTTCCTGGGTATGGTGAGGACATTGCCTCATTCGAATGCTGCAGCTGAAAGAGCGTTCTCTCTCATCCCAGACACAAAAACAAACAAAAAGGAACTGCCTCAGTTCGAGTACATTAAATTCAATCTGCGACGTGAAGTTGGCTTTGAGGGCTAGGGGGGACAGTGCGACCACGATGACAATATCTCGAGACCATCTGTCACTAATGACCGCGGAAAATTTGTACAGTCAGGCAGGCAAAAAACGAAAAGAAAAGCTCCAAGTCCGAGAATACGACCAGGACGATTACTGGGAAGTTGACAAATTTCCGGATTAAATTAATTTTTTCTCACATAAAAATAAGAAGTGACCTTAAGGTTGGAACAAACAGCGGTCGGCGACGCGACGCTGGCGGGGCGTGAAGAGTTGTAATATACTAGTTAATATAGAATATTACAGCTCTTCATGTCCCGCCAGCGTCACGTCGCCGCCTGCTGTTTGTTTCATCCTTTAGTTCAATATTCGCGAAAAATATTAATAAAGTGTTTATTTAAATAATTATTGTGCAATCGATACAAACTTGGACTTGGAGGTTTCTTTAACCCTTACATAGTGCGACATTTTTATTTGTATAAATTTTATTTATCGGTGTATATAGTTGTATATAATATGTATACATACATTTTTATTACAGATTGTTACATTGGTTCTTTACAGGTTTTTTTTGTTGTGGATTATACCTCCTGGGGATACCACGTTAAAAAAAATGTGTACCTTACCTAATTGTACTTTACCTCATGGGTGACATGGAAAGAAGTACAAAACATGTCATTTTTTTATGTTTTTACATTTCGAGGTAATTTTCATTGTAGTGGGGTGAATTGTTTATTTCAGAACACTCACCGATGACAGAACAAAAATTTGTTAATCGTAAAACATCATGAGCAGTTTTCCTATTTTCAGAATAATGTTCTTTCAATGAGCGTGTTTCAGAAATAAACAATTCGTCCCATACGAAAAGAAATTAATAAAAAAAAATAATAAAAAAAATAAAAGTACTGAGCGCGGTGAACAGTCCCGCGCCCCTGCGGACCGAACTCAGGAACGCTACCAACGGGACCATCTTATCGCTTGTGTTAAAAATGCACTTTCTGGAACTTACGATTCGCGGCCGGATTGATGATTGGGTTATTTTTGGGGATAATGCTTTATCGCTCGATGAAAATATGAGAATTAATATAATAATACGAATATAAATATATTACGGCTTACTTTTATGAATTATAATTGATTTGGGATAAGGACGGGCGTGAATAAAGCGTAAAGAATGTTTTATAAGATATATAAGTTGTAATTTAGATTTAATATTATATTTAAATTAACGTATAAACTAAAAAAATAAGCGATCACAGTGCGCGATACATTTCTTTGTATACGTTAATAACGCAGAAAACCAAGACCTAAATAAGCAATAAAATCATCAAAAAGCCTCGCGCGTGACGTCGGGTGACATCACGCGCGAGTCGTGCTCAAATTGCTTTTTCCCTCGAAGCCTTCGTTTCGGGCGTTTCGGCTTGGGAGCACATGAACGTGCTCAGTGCCCATGTATTGGTGTAGCAGCCGAAGGCGCGGTCGGGGAACTTCGACCGCGCTCGTCTCTTTCCGAAGATGTCCGAGCGTTGCTCGCTCACGGACACGCGCTAGTATGATTGTGTGATGGGCGCGTAAGAGACTAGAGAGAGGGTAAGTTTTACGCGCGATCTGGCTGCACTGCTTGGAAGTATTGAGGAAAGAGGAATAACTGGCTTCGAAGAAACGTCTTTGGTGATACGATGTACTCTAAGTTATCTCCTTTTATTGCATTAATGGCGATCAACTTTTCTTTAAAAAGCTACCCTTATCGGATATATTAATTGTAAGGCATGTTAAGATAAGTTATATTTATCGTCGACTTAATAACTTTTGTTTTCATTGCAGAATTATGAAACTGTTATGACGATGTAATTGTCACTAGATTGCATTATTGGCCTTTAGAATTGGGCAGAGGATTAATAATAAGGGAAAGCTCTCGAAAACTAGATTTCTGTAAATATTGAAACGGGTTTTCATCAAGATTAGAACCGTAATTAATTTGTATGTATCTTTTATTCTCAGGTATAAATTTGTGCCATGTTACACCTTGGTATCTTAATGGTATCTATTTATAACGAATGAAGAAATGAAGTAAACGTCGCAGCTGGTATTTAAGGAGGTTCGACTTATTCGGAAGCCTCCGTGTGACCTTCTTTGCTTCAAATTAAGATTCCTACAAAACTATTCAACATTTTTCGACGAATTTTCTTTTATTTCGGTCAGAAGGACTTTATTGATATATCATATATATAGTTTTAGAGGATTTTCAAATTAGACGCGTTTTGGAATCAATTTAAGCGCGAAAAAAATTGGCTCGTAAGTCGGGAATTGGCTCGAAAAGGGAATTCGATACCACAGGGTTTCTCCCTGCGCTATTTTCAAGCGCATCTTGTGCAAATATCGATGCAACACACATCAAAAATACAAGAAAAGCTTGTCCAAATATTGTCGAGAACACAAATTATAATAGCTCGGCAATGAACTACTTATCAACGACTTTATGAGATGATTATAATGTGTGTGCAGTATGTTTGCTTTTTCATTCAGGGGATAACCTTTGTCAGACCGAGGTGTTGAGTATTGTCACTGCTGATTCGTCCCACACGACTTTCGGGTGTGAACTGAACCTCGTCGTCATTCCCGTTTCTTGATGATTACATAGCAGAATATGCATATGTAATTGAAAGTATTGACGAAAGAGGAATAACTGGCTTCGAAGATACTTCTTTGATGACACGACGTACTTCATATTATTCCCTTTTATTGCATAAATAGCGATCAACTTTTCTTTACAAAGCTACCCTTGCTGGAAGTATTAATTATAAGATATATGATTATAAGCTTTGACCTCTAATCATATTTATCGTCGACTTATTAACTTTTGTTTTCATTGGAGAAATATGATTTTCGGTTAACTGTTATAACGATGTAACTGTCACTAGACTGCATTATTGACCTTTAGAACTAGGCAGAGGACTAATAATAAGGAAAACCTCTCGAAAATTCGACTTCTGTTAATATTGAAACAGGTTTTCATCAAGATTAGAGCCACATTAATTTATATGTATCTTTTATTCTCAAGTATAACTTTGTGCCACGTTATAACTCTGATATCTTAATCATATCTATTTATAGCGATAGAGTCGGAGTTACAGGGGACGGTCGATTAGAAAACGCGAACCGTACTTTCTTCTGACACTGAGCCATCGATCGCGTCAAAATTTTGGGGGAATTATGGCAACAATTTTAGAAAAGAAAACACTTGGCGACTTTTTGCTAGAATTCTCTAGATAACCTCAAAATTTTACCGCGATCAATTGCTCAGTGCCGAAGAGAGTACGGTTCGCGTTTTCGAATCGGTCATTGTCTGTAACACAGACTCTTAAAAGTAAATATTCGCGAGACGCATCGTCGCGTACCATGATTCACCAAGAGGATGGATTTCATGACTCGGTTCGTCTCGTTCTAATGACATTGAAACGGAAAGACTCATTACGTCGCAAATTGGTCACTCCATGTGTAGTGTCTGATTCGCCGTCATTCAGACTGTACAGATCATGCGGTTCGTGCTTCTAACCTTGATTTCGGATATGTCCTGTATTATTATATCTTTATTCTTTATTTTCGAATTTAACCATCTTAATTATAGAATAAAATATTCACCGTGTACCTTACACGTCTCGAAAAGCGTAAATACGCTCGGTCGTAAAGTTCCGAATGATCCTTTGTGACCTGCTGAGGAAAGTCGTAACGTGGGGATTCCCCATTGCCGTCTACGAACGCATAAAGTATCGACATTCACGCGACACACGTAAATGCTATAAGGAAAAATGTTGATGTCATATTTTCACGACCAGAATCAATAATAACTCTTGACCTTGATAAATGTATCAAGAACTCGAGACACGAGTTAAAAAATTGTAATATTATGTATTCTTGTTAGGTAATTCTAAGTTTATCTTCAAGCGGCTTGTGAAAGCTCAATGAATATATTATCATTTATGTTTGTGTTTGATTGGTTTTACTGGCAAACTACCATGGCTTACTGCATATAGTTAACGATAATGTATGCCAATTCGAGCAAATGGAAGGTGTAGAGGAACAAAAGGACAGCACGAGATTCCAAGAACTTATATATACGCCTCTTTATTTCAATGCGTCACGAATACAGATATCGACCGGCCGTGTACATGATTAAAGCGAGCAGTTCCCGTCAATAATATTATGTCACAGTCAAAGTAATAATATTTATATTATTATATTATATAAATGTTCCAACAGCTTGGAATCGCGATAAGTGGCAGAAAAGTTTAGCATATTTTTTTTCATAACCTTGTAAGTTCTTTGTGTATTTTTCAGCTAATGATTCAAACAATATATTTTATCTTTTTAATGACGTGAGATATTTATTGTCGGAGGTAACATACAGTAGTTGTTTCATTTGTCAATGACATAAATGTGGTTGTATAATTAGGAACAAAACGTTTTCGACTAATGTTTTTACCGGTGTACAGTAACAATTTTTAATGAATCGTTGCCACAGGTTGAAGAGGGAAAAGACGTTCCCACTCGTTCATTCTATCGCCGTAGAGATTCTCCTTAATGACTAACTCATCACCAATCTGCAGATACTTTTTATTTTCAGTGGTGAACGGAGTCCATGTAACATTAGCGAATTTTTCATTGTCGTGTGGAATGGGCTGACCCTCTTTCGCAAAATTCGCCCACATGGCTGTCATTCTCTCCACGGTTGGGATTTCTGGTGCATTTTCCTCAAAATACGGGAAATAACTGACGTAGAAGAGATAGAGTAGATCGTCGTGATGAACGACACCTGACCAGTAAAATAATTTTCACAGTATTAAAAAAACCTAGTCATATTTTTTAAAATTCATCTGATTTTTTCCATTTTTTTCTCACCGTATGGTTTTTTGGTATCGTTCCAAGTGACATGACTGTAACGACCCTGATAAGTGAATTCGTAGTAATACACTGGTTCCTTGCTGTTTTGAGAAATAAGGTTTGCAAGACGATGGACAGAAAATCCGATAACTCCATCGGCGTAGAGCTATGTAATAGAAATTTTTTAAATATAGCTACTACGTTACTTTGATAACATGTAAATATTTATAAATCTTTTGTTCTTTTGCCAGAACTCACATGCGCAAGGCCACTAACGCTGTCGAGATTAATGGGTTGTCCCTTGAAGTAGAATTGTCTGAGCGCCTCGCTAATCTCCTTGGACCGTGGAGTATTTCGTTCATACAGGAAGCTTATGGGAGCGATTTTATCCCAATTCTCATTAAGATCATCGAAAGTCGACGTATTGCCCCTTCTGGCTTCCTCGATCATAGCTAAACAATTTATAAAACAATTATATCTCCAAAAAGAATTTGAGACTGAGAAATAGAATGAAAATTTAAAAGACGCATCGTAAAACTCACAAACAGTGACACCGCCAAACTCGTCCTTCGTCACGCCGGTGATGAGAGGAACGTTATGAAATTTTCCTTCTCTTATAAGATC
Organism: Netelia virgata; assembly: GCA_951802705.1. Taxonomy (NCBI): domain Eukaryota; kingdom Metazoa; phylum Arthropoda; class Insecta; order Hymenoptera; family Ichneumonidae; genus Netelia; species Netelia virgata. The sequence continues at coordinate 38,117,572 of OX637865.1, read as the reverse complement.
AGCGGGTTGAGCGGTGAGGTATCTCTCGACTCCAGGAATTTCCGGCTCGACAACTGGCTTCCAGACGAGAATTGGATCACCGTGCCATTCCTAAAGTGGACGAAAAATAATTGTAACGAAGGCCATGCGAGATATAATTCGGCGTCGTGCTATAGAAACCTACGAAGAAGTCGTCGAGCGTGTTGCTGATTTCCTCGGCAGTTTTCGTATTGAGACAGACCAGCATGCTGCCAGTTGTGTCGGTCGGACAACCGAGAAGCTCCGCCTGTTTTATAGCGAGATGTTTCTGGTCGTTCGCCAGAGGTTCCTGATAAATGGCCGAGCCACTCATAGCGATGGCACGATGAAAGAGTCCTTTGGTCATCGGTGATAAGAGATGCAACGAGATACTCCATCCTCCTGCGCTGTAACCGGTGATCGTTACACAATTTGGATCACCGCCGAACGCAGCTATGTTCTTCTGTACCCAACGAAGCGCCTCGACCTGATCCTTCAGACCTAAATTTCCTGGTGCCAAGGAATCTCCGGTACTGAAGAAACCTGAAATACGTGAACCATAAAAATCGTCTAACTCTCATAAAATTGTTTCTAACTGCGCAAACGTTTTTTTGTTGTCTTGATTCAAGTTACCCAAAGATGCGAGACGATAGTTAGCAACGACGAGTACGATATCCTGATCCATAAAGTATTGCGGTCCTTCTATGAAGCTCTGGCCGGAAGAGCCGTAAAAGCCACCAGGATGGAAGTAAACTATAACCGGTCTCTTGGTTTTTTCTACATCGCTTGAACTCTCGGACGGAAGCTGAGATCAAGATAGATTATACGTTATGAGGATGCAGGACGTATACATCCCCAACGACAAGCCACATTCAAGTACGAAAAGTAGTTATTTCATAGGAAAATGTTATTCAACAGTTTTTTTTGTTTATATTATTAGTCACAATATTAAAACATATTTTTTTAATGATCTTGTCGAGGGTCCATCTCACCTTAGTGGTGTAAACGTTGAGTCGCAGACAATCTTCCGACTGAAGCGTTCCACCGGGCTGTGGACACGAAGGTCCTTCCTCGCTCGCGTCGAAGACATCCGTCCAAGGAAGAACTGGCACCGCTTGCTATACGAAGAAAATAGCATTTTGCACAAACCACTACTTATGGGTATTTTATTACCGAGAGGCAACAAAAATGAGCTCCAGGGACTTCTCGTGATTATTCAGAGGTAAAAAGCTTTGAATAATTAAACTTCCCACGCGATAAGATACGTGCGGTCGTTTCCGCCGCCTGAGACACTTGCGTGACGTGCGAGTATCGCTTTATTTATAATAAGATACAAAAAATAGAATTGCTGTCATCCGCACAACATCGAAGAATCGAAAGATTATTTAATGACCTGCTTCTTTAAGGTCCATAATGCTCGCGCGTTAGTTGCGTAAGTCGATTAAGAGTGACAAAGTGCGCCAATTGGAACGAGTCAAAGGTCATTCTGTACCGGAGGTTGATCTAGGACTCGACACGCCTTCGACGTGACCAATTTATTGTACAATGTGATTTGGACAATCGCGAGAGAGACTGATAGAGAACTATCTCCGATTAGACTCGAAATGAGCCAAACAGAAGATCATGAGGTCACTGACCTTGAAGCGTTGCTGCCCAACCGGTGGTTCCCCGTATCTCAAGCCCCGGAAGGAATAAATATCTTTGCCGAGTCGTGATTTCATCAAGGACCCACGAACTTTTCCCAAAGGTGAGCTCAACTCCATCGTCTCCGTTTTATTCTCATCCTCGGCAGTGCAGACTGCGACGAGGAAACACAACAACAGCGAGGTATAACGCATTTTTATCATATCTCAAACCGTGCTGTAAGTTGTCTCTTTCGGGAAGTCCGAGAGCGTATGTTTTTTTTTTCGAGACAAGGAAAAAGTCGTGGCGACCAGCACTCTACACTGTTAGAACGACAACTGATGGTACTTTCGAGCCGGGTGGAGTCATTTATAGTCGACGATCTGGAGGAAGAAACTCGTACGGACTGTATATATGCAATTACCTTCCAAGAACAATAGTGAGTATAAGTCGTGTGCTCGACATCGCAAAGTATTCTACAGTACGAACGTTCTGCATCGCATCATCTGCTTGGAGTTTTATTCTCTTTAATATACATAGTCGATGTCGTTTTATAGGCAATAACTTTACAGACGCTTATCACATGATTTTAATTGATGTTTTGTAAAATTCACACGGGCTAATCAACGATTTATGAGAAATCCTTGGATTAAATAACGTCTCATCGTGTGCATATGAGGTAATTTACATTTTTCTTTCAAATACACGTATTTAACATATTTATGGAAGACGGAAGATTGAAAATATTCTATTATTTTCGCTACGGTGCAAGCATAGCAGATGTTTTTAGGAAAATGAATTACACAACTTCGTGAATATCATTAATTTTTCATTTGATAAGAACAGTGTCGTTTATTTCGTAATGTGATACACACATGTGTGCGATTAAAGCATCATCGTTAATTCTAATGAAGGTCCGATACTGTAACTGCCTGTTGAGGAAAAATACGTTCCCATTCTGCCATTCTTTCTCTGTTCAGATTCGTCTTCATGACGAGCTCGTCATTGATCTCAAGATATTTGTTGTTCTGTAGGGTAAACGGTGTCCAGCTGATGTTCGCGAATTTTGGATCGTTACAGGGAATTGGTTGGCCCGTTTTTGCGAAATTCGCCCATATAGCGGTCATTCTCTCCACCGTTGGTATTTCCGGCGCATTAGCGTCAAACCATGGGAACAAGCCGTAGAAAAGATACATGAGATCGTCGTGATGAACAACACCTGTGAAAATAGCGATAAGAAAATTCGTTTGTTATTTCAGTAAAAGGTCGAAAACATTTCTTATCCGTGGAAGATAATTCCAGGTGATATGTGTGACAATTTGACAACGTATCATTTAAAATTAATTCTCTAATATCGATTGATCTCTTATGTCTTCTTACCGTATGGTTTTTTCGTACCATTGAAAACAGCATTACTGTAACGACCTTGATACGCAAATTCATAATAATAAACCGGTTGATTCGAAGCGAGGGCCATGAACTTGACAATGTTGTTGACGTGAAAACCAACGAGAGCATCGCCGTAAATCTGTATTTAGAGATTCGTATATTCGTGAAATAAAAATTCTGTTGAAAAGTACATTAAATGATAAAACGTGTTCTCTTTGCAGAGATCTTACGTGTGCGAGATCGGTAACGGTTTCTATACTAATGGGTCGTCCTTTGAAATAGAACCGTTTAAGTTCATCGGTGATGTCCTTGGTTCGAGGAGTGTTTCGTGGGAGGTAAAAACTTATTGGGGCAATTCTGTCCCAATTTTGATTAAGATCATCGAAAGTCGACGTATTACCCTGACGAGCTTCCTCGATCCTTCCTGAAGTGCGAGAAAAAAATCGCATAATGAGGCTTCTCTGATTTGTTGATGAGAAAATAATCCAAGCACAAAATACAAAACAGCAAACCCACTAATGACTACGCCGCCAAATTCCAGCCTCGTGACTCCTGTAATGAAAGGAACGTGATTAACCTTCCCCTGTCTCATGAGTTCAGAAGGCTGACCGGTGAGGAATCTCTCGACGCCGGGGATTTCCGGCTCGACGACAGGTGACCAGATGACAACGGGATCCCCGTGCCATTCCTAAAATTAATTCAAGCAAAAGAAATACAATACAGAAATACCTTTCACTGATTAATGTTTTTTGTAGAAATTACGTACAAAGAACTGGGAAAGGGTATTAGCCATTTTGATGGCATCTGTTGTACTGAGACACTCAACAATCTTGCTCATTGAGTCAGTAGGGCAGCCGACAAGCTCTGCCTGTTTGACAACAAGATGTCTCTGATGGTTCGGCAAAGGTAATTGATAAATTGGAGAACCGCTCATCTCAATGGCACGGTGAAAGAGTCCTTTGCTCATCGGCGACAAGATATGCAACCCGACGCTCCTTGCGCCTGAGCTATAACCGGAAATCGTGACACAATTTGGATCACCACCAAACGCCGCGATATTCTTCTTCACCCAACGAAGAGCTTCGACTTGATCCTTCAAAGCTAAATTTCCAGGGGCGAGAGCATCACCGGTACTTATCATTCCTGTAACACAATCAATTAGCGTAATCGTTTTTTTGTAATACTATCACTTCTCTAATTGGGAAATTTATTTATTTGATTTAATTTCATGCCATTTACCCAGTGTTCCAAGACGGTTGTTGACTGTAACGAGTACGATGTTCTGATCCAATATGTACTGTGGTCCAAGTGCGTAGCTTTGCCCACTAAAAACGTAGTAGGCACCAGGATGAAAGAAAACTATGACCGGTCGCTTTGTGGGATTTCCGTCTTTGCAGTCAATTGGTAGCTAAGAATAATTTATTTGCCATCAAAAGTCGCACAAGTCTTGTTGTAAATCGTAAACTAATTTTGTTTTTGCCTTCAAAGAAATATCTCACCTTGGTGGTGTAAACGTTAAGTCGAAGACAGTCCTCGGATTGAAGTCTTCCCGATGGATGTGGACACGATGGCCCTTCATCGGTCGCATCAAAGACACCGCTCCAAGGCACGACTGGCACTGCTTGCTGAAATATGAAACAAAAAATTATACGTCAATAGATGAGATCATTCGAGGTCAATCAAACAAAAGTTAGTTCAAGGAGACTGGCACGCCCTTTATGTGACTGCACCATGATTGCACGATATATAAAATCAAAAGTGCACCATCGTGTCGTCGTGTATTTTATCCGAGCTTATCGAGAGACGACATTTACCTTGAATCGTCGCTCTCCAACAGGCGCCTCAGCGTATCTCATACCCCGGAAGGAATAAATTCTTCTGCCGAGACGAGTTTCCATGAAGGAACCGCGAATTCTTCCCACAGGTGCAGTAATTTCGATAGTTTCATTTTGCCTATCATTCGCATAAACTGCCGCGACAATGCAAAGGAGCAATGGGATATAAAGCATTTTTCTTATTTGCCAGGTGTCTCTAGAATCAAAATGATGTCTCTTAGTTCACGATTCAAGACTGTGTGGGGATGCAAATGCCACGCTCGTAGAACGAAGACTGTGAATCGCTCGAGACGAGTGAAACCTTTTATAGGCTTTAGAAGTCTTGAGGAAAAACAGAAGCGCAGCCTCCACATAATTATTACCTACCACGAACAGGTATGCTGAAAATTTCCTACCAGGGCATTGACTATTACCCTAAGAACACTCATGTCTGGAACAAATTTTTTTCTATTCGCATAAACTCTATAAATATCGAAGCTTCAAATTACTTATATTGTATACCGCAGCTGTATATCTCGCGCACAGACTATTGGGCATTTGCGTGTGTGATCTTGTTATCATAAATTAATGCTTACATGGCTTGTTGATACATCGCGGGATTTCCCGACTTCTTCCGAGTGGAGACAAACGCGACCATATACAAGTATTTTTCAACTATTCAGGCCAGCTGGTCGGGTCATTGAAAAGTTCTTTAAACAGTGCGCGATAACATTTTGACCTCTGGCTTAATTCGACTCGACCCTACTAAGACTTTGTTATATTGCAAGCTCAATGGCATTGGGTCGGAGAGAAAATTTCTTATAAAATAATTTCGGGTAAACGAGTTATTACATATTATTCAGCTACGACGGTTTGCGCTCCTGGCTCTGTCCCAATTATTTTCTTTTAGCTTCCTTAAGTCTTCGAAATTCTTCCTATGCGGCTCTTCTTGCCGAAACTTGTCGTTTCGATCTTTCTGTATCCATGCAAGGATCTATCGTTGGTTCATAAACGATCGGAAACTTTTTCTTTTTTTCATCGTCATTGACTGTCATTCTTCGCCTCCTTATCGAGACACTTGGCTGGTTGGTATAGGTTTACAAATGATATTTTCTTTCCCTAAGGCTAGAAAGTCATGACAATATGCCGGTCAACATTTAATGAGCATTGTAGTGTTTAATTATACAAGACACGAATATTATCGTAAAAGCAAAAAGTTATATTCGCCTCTTCTCTTCTAAATCCTGGATTACCTCTTCATTCATTCTTCTCGAGTATATATTTCCTATAATCTATCGCTCTCTCGTTGTTTCGGTCTTTGAGGAATAGATAGGAAGACAGAGAAACATTTTTATCCACGGTGTGAAATGCGATCAAATCGACCTATGTTAGTATATTTTTATTTTATTTTGTAGCGAATAATATCAATTTTGTTTTCTTATTATCTTTTAGATCAGAGTACACATGTATGCGATTAAAAGCATAATCGTTAATTCTAATTGCGAGGTGATACCGTAACTGCCTGTTGAGGAAAAAGACGTTCCCATTCCGCCAATCTTTCTCTGTTCAGATTGGTCTTCATGACGAGCTCGTCGTTAATCTCAAGGTATTTATTGTTCTGTAGGGTAAACGGTGTCCAGGTGACGTTCGCGAATCTTGGATTGTCACGGGGAATTGGTTGGCCCGTTTTTGCGAAATTCGCCCACATAGCGGTCATTCTCTCCACCGTTGGTATTTCCGGCGCATTAGCGTCAAACCATGGGAACAAGCCGTAGAAAAGATACATAAGATCGTCGTGATGAGCAACACCTGTGAAAATAGCGATAAGAAAATTCGTTTGTTATTTCAGTATAAGGTCGAAAACATTTCTTATCCGTGGAAGATAATTTCAGGTGATATGTGGCAACAATTTGTCAACGTATCTCTTATATTTTCTTACCGTATGGTTTTTTCGTATCACTGAAAACAGAGTTACCGTAACGACCTTGATACGCAAATTCATAATAATAAACTGGTTGATTCGAAGCGAGGGCCATGAACTTGGCGATGTTGTTGCCGTGAAAAGCAACGAGAGCATCACCGTAAATCTGTTGGTATTTAAAGATTCGTATATTCGGTAAATAAAAATTCTGTTGAAAAGTACATTTAATGATAAAACGTTTTCTCTTTACAGAGAACTTACGTGTGAGAGATCGGTAACGGTTTCTATACTGATGGGCCGTCCCTTGAAATAGAACCTTCTAAGTTCATCGGTGATCGCCTTGGTTTGTGGAGTGTTTCGTGGCAGGCAAAAACTTATCGGAGCAATTTTGTCCCAGTTTTCGTTAAGGTCTTCGAAAGTCGACGTATTGCCCTTGCGAGCTTCCTCGATCAGTGCTGAAGCGCGTGAAAAAAAATTGCGCAGTCATTGGTGAGGCTCCTCTGATTTGTTGATAATAAAATAAGGAAAGCACAAACATCGAAACAACAAACTCACTAACGACTACGCCGCCAAATTCCAGTCTCGTCACTCCAGTAATGAAAGGAACGTGCTGAAGCTTTCCCTGTCTCATCAGTTCGGAAGGCTGACCAATGAGGAATCTCTCGACGCCCGGAACTTCCGGCTCGACGACAGGTTGCCAGAGGAGAACGGGATCTCCGTGCCATTCCTAAAATTAATTCAAGCAAAAGAAATACAATACAGAAATACCTTTCACTGATTAATGTTTGTTTTCTGTAAGAATTACGTACAAAGAACTGGGGAAGCGTACTAGCCATTTCTATGGCATCTTTTTTACGGAGACACTCAACAATCTTGCTCATCGAGTCAGTTGGGCAGCCGACCAGCTCTGCTTGTTTAACAGCAAGATGTCTCTGATGGTTTGGCAAAGGTGTTTGATAAATTGGAGAACCGCTCATTGCGATGGCACGGTGAAAGAGACCTTTGGTCATCGGCGACAGGATATGCAACGCGACGCTCCATGCTCCTGCGCTATAACCGGAAATTGTGACGCAATTGGGATCACCACCGAACGCTGCGATATTCTTCTTTACCCAACGAAGAGCTTCAACTTGATCCTTCAAAGCTAAATTTCCAGGGGCGAGGGCATCACCGGTACTTATCATTCCTGTAACACAAATGATTAACATAATCGTTTCTCTTCTACAAATAGTATCACTGCTGCAAGTAAGAAATTTATTTATTTGATTTAATTTCATGACATTTACCCAGTGTTCCAAGACGGTTGTTGACTGTAACGAGCACGACGTCCTGATCCAATAGGTACTGTGGTCCAACTGCGTAGCTTTGTCCAGTAAAAACGTAAAAGGCACCAGGATGAAAATAAACGATGACCGGTCGCCTCGTGGGAATTCCGTCTTTGCAGTCTGCCGGCAGCTATAAACAATTTATTCAACATTGGGGTCACGCAAGTTTTTACGTACATCCTAAAGTCATTTTTTGTTGGCCTGCAATGAAGTATTTTACCTTGGTGGTGTAAACGTTAAGTCGAAGACAATCCTCGGATTGGAGTCTTCCCACTGGCTGCGGACACGAAGGACCTTCCTCGGTCGCGTCGAAGACACCGCTCCAAGGCGCGACAGGCACTGCTTGCTGAATATGAACAAAAAACATCATACACCGATAGATAAAATCATTCGAGGTCAATCAAACAAACGTTAATTCAAGGAGATTGACACGTCCTCTATATAATTGCATCACGACTGCACGATATTTAAAATCAAAAGTACACCATCGTGCCGTCGTGTATTTTATCCGAGCTTATCCAGTGACGACATTGACCTTGAATCGTCGCTCTCCAACAGGAGCCTCAGCGTATCTCAAACCCCGGAAGGAATAAATTCTCCTGCCGAGACGAGATTCCATGAAAGAACCGCGAATTTTTCCCCCCGGTGCAGTAACTTCGATACTTTCATTTTGCTTATCATTCGCATAAACTGCTGCGACGATGCAAAACAGAAATGCAATAAAACGCATTTTTCTTTTTTTCCAGAAGTCTCTAGAATCAAAATAATGTCTCTTAGTTCACGATTCAAGACTGTGTGGCGATGCAAATGCCACGCTCGTAGAACGAGGACTGTGAATCGCTCGAGACGAGTGGGACCTTTTATAGGCAGAAGTATTGAGGAAAAACAGAACAGTAGCCTCCACGTAATTATTATCTACCAAGAACAGGTATGCTAGAAATTTCCTGCTGGGGCATTGAATGTTGCCCTAAGAATATTCAGATCTGGAATAGATGTTATTCCATTTATATAAATTTGGTAAATATTGAATTTTAAAATTACTTATATCGTATACAGTGCACACACTATCGTGCATTTGCGTACGTGATCTTGTTTTCATAATTTAGTACGTACATAGTGCGATGATTCATCGTGGGTTTTCACGACTCCTCCCGAGTCGAGATAAGCACGGCCGTATACAAGTATTTTTGAACGATTCAGGCCAGCTGGTCGGGTCATTGACGAGTTCCTTAAGTAGTACGTGATTACATTTTGTCCTCTGACTTAACTCGACTCGACCCCAGCCAAGACTGCGTTTTATTGCAAGGTCAATGGCAATGGGGTCGAGGAGGAAATTTCTTATATAATAATTTCTGATAAACTCTTTATTACTTTTTATTTATCTACGTCGGTCTGCATTTCCGGCTCTTTCTCAATTTTCTCCTTAGCTTCCTTAATTCTACGAAACTCTTCCTTCGCGGCCTTTCTTGCCGCAATTTGTCGTTTCGATCTTTCAGGATCCATGCAAGGATCTATCGTTGGTTCATAAACGATCGGATCTATAAAACCAGATTTCTTTCGTTTTTTCTTCTGTCCCTCGTTATCGACTTGTTTTTCATCCTTCTCCTCCTTATCGGGACACTTGGCTGGTTCGTATGGCTTTACGGGTGGCATTTTCTTTCCGTAAGGCTAAAAAGTCGTGACAATATTTAATGAGCATTACAGTGTTTAATTATAGAATACATGAATATTATCGAAAGAACAAACATTTCCGCGATTTCTTAATTATCTTTGTGATAAGAAGATTGACATTTTCTCAGGAAGTTAGCTAACTTTAAGAATAATATATTAGCACATGAAAAAAACATTCAAATGTCATTCACACCTAATTTCTGCCGTGTCAATTATCACCATTATACCAGAAAATTATTATTTTTAATCATCATCATTGTCACTAATTATTAATAACAATAAATTATCATTAGTAGTACCGGCATGGGATAAATAGGACGACCAAATGAATCCTTTTCACGCGGTGGTGGCCTCTCGATAGGATCGCGAGGATGATTTGGTTTCGCCAACCTATCCACACCTTCCGGTATCGGACCGGTGAGAGCCGATTTTTTCACCGCGAAAGGATTTTTCTTGGTCGACCGAACCTCATGAATGAAAGGAACTGCCAACTCAGCCATACGCGGAGAAACTGCAAAGGGTGATGTTTCTCAATAAATTTATACCTTTTTAATTGTAAGGATACAATTTTGAGTAATAGGCCTTTTTGTAAATATTGAGAAATTTAGTATAGATGAGAACTTTTTCCTTTCAGGGCAGATCTCTTGATGGCGAATGGATCATCCTTGCATAGAGGAGGCGAGAATCGCCAGGCATTTCTTGCTGCTTTTCTTTTGGCAGCTTCTTCGTCGTCTTCCTTCGAGTCAACAGCTTTATTTTCCTCTACGCCATCCGAGGATTCGTCCTGAGAGCCTACTTGTTTTTCTTTAGGTAATTTGTCAGGTTTTTTAATTTCTCCGGCGTCCTTCGTTTCCATATCCTCTCCTTCCACAGTCGGAATCTCTTCGTCGCCATCAACCTTCTCCTTTTCTTCTTCCTTTTCTTGTGCTTTTTTATCTTCACCGGTCTGTTCATTCGTTCTTTCAATTTTTTCCTTTTCTATCAATTCACTCGCCTCTTCTTCATCGTTGTTCTTTTTGTCCGCTCTTCTCCTCTTCTCTTCTAAAGCCTGTTTGCCTCTTGACTCATTCTCCTCGAGTATGTAATTCTTCCAATCAGTGGCATCCTCGTCATTTCGGTCTTTGAGAAATCGATAGGAAGGCAGAGAAAGATATTTCATCCATGGTGTGAACTGTCGTCAAATCGTCCATTTTATTATATTTTTATTTCATTTTTTTGTACCATTTAATTCAAAACTGTATTTTCTTATTACTTTATAGGTCAGAGCACTTTTGTGAATTCCAGTTGGCGTCATCAGAATATCAAGCTCCTCGTCCGTTAGTAATTCAGGGCATTCGAGAGCCTTTCTCGCCAAAATCAATCTCGTTTTCCGAGTAACAGTTTTTCGACTTGAAATATCTTTGGTCATATCCATAAGAGTCTTGCAATGCTCTGATAAATGCTTTTCGTGGGGTTTACTTATCTCGTTTATTCTCTTCGTGGCTTTGTAACGCAAAGCAGCTCGTGAAATCTTTATGGGAAATTCTCTGCCATAATCGATCTTCTTCTCGACGCAATTCGCCAGTATCTTTATTCGCTTGGAGGGCTTAGCTCTCAGAGCCTTTTTCGATACTCCTAAATCGGTGCGACACGTACTCTCCATTTTTTTCTGAGGCTTTGATAAAAATTCTATCCTCTCTTTCATTTGTTTCAGAGGCTTTGAAGGTCGCACCTGATTGAATGAAAAATCATCATTAAATTCATTTCTCATTTTACGTGAAAAAAATAACATAATTATTTTTCGATTAGAACAATATTATGTACTATGAGTTCCGGTTCTGGAGTTTTTCTTGGCTGAGAATTAATCGTTGCCCAAGCATCGAACTTTTCCCAATCGGCTGGTGTCTCCAGCCATCTTTTCACGTGCATTTTCTGTTTCTTCCTGTTGATTGGATAAAGTTAAGAAATCGTTAATACTTGTTGCCTCTTTGCGTTTCGATTTCAGATGATTTTTCAATCGTTACTTCTCTTTCTTGTCCTTTCTCTTAACACCGCGTCCTGGTACACCTTTCGGTTGTGCTTCATCTCGTTGAGGTCGATTTTTGGCTGGTACATTTTTCGCTGGTGGAGCATTGGGTGCCATACTTAAATTTTGATCTTAATTATATTTATATATTTTCAATTAACTGCCTTTCCGAATCATTACTATGTTATAAACGGTCTGCATCATGATATGTGTGTTTCTTATTTTGCAATGACAGACCGAGGGCGAATGGAAATGATAAAATATTAATTTGTCCATGATTTATAATTTTTTTAACATTTTTTCGAAAATTATTTGTAACCGAAAATTTTGCCGAATGACATTTTTGTAGATCTGTCATATACAAACACGATCACCGTATGGAGAATTAACTGGTGATTTCAATTGTTCGTCATAACACTCGAAAGTGATTCTGTGAATTTTCAAGCTCTGGGGAATTATTCGTACCATTTATATCGTTTTCTAGGTCTTCTAAGAATCGGATTCGTTCCTTCGCCTCTAAAAATAGTCTTGTTTCGTGTATAATAATTAGACTGTGAAATTATTTCCAAGAGTATCATTCAAGTTTATTGAAAGCGTCGCAGTATACGTCTTCCTTTACATTTCGAAGATTTTTTGCACTATTTGAGCATCATCGATGGCTTGTCGCGATTTATAAATTAATCCAAAATATCATCAGTGGTCGAAAAATGTCTTCTGGGTCTTGCAAGATTCTTAACCCGTTGTGGGCATTGTTTATTATTTTTCTCTATCATCGCTGCATAAACATTGAGATTTGGTTTATTCTTTGCATTTGGTGTAATTCTTTCGTCTCTACTGGTTGAACGAATCTTCGATATTCGCTGTGGTGTGACATTGAATCGTGCATCCTCAACCGATTTTTTTGGCAGGGCCAATTTGTTCAGCGAGTCCGTAATCTGATAGTGTAATGCACTGCGTTTTACCTAAAATGAGAAACAAATATTTTATAATTTCAACATAAGATACAATGAAAAATGTTTCTATTTCTTCTAAAAATCGAATGTGAATTGCATTGTATAAATGTAAAATAATGCAAGCTATTTATGCATTAAAGAAATGCCTTGAACGGATCAATTTTGTCCGTGGTCGTTGGTCGCTCTCGAGGGATAGCCAATATCTCGTATCGTGGTGTTCCTTCGTTTCTTTCCATTGTAAATCTTATGAATTTCTCCTGTCGACCTGGTAATTTGATCAGAAAATTTAGTTGTCATGGAACGTGCCTAAAAATGAGATGTATTCATTTTCGATAAGTTGACTCGGTTTGATTTGTCCTTCGTCGAAGTATCGACGCTCTTTTATTTTTTTCAAGCTCCCTCGTGCATCTGATTTCATACAGTTCAGAGTCAACATTTTCAGAATGAAACCGCAATAGACCAAAAAAAAGCTTCATGGATCCATCCAAATTTTCAGTGCGGTGTTCTAATCCCACGATGACTCGACAGGAGAGATTCAGCGACGCTTCGTACTTGGATTTATCCAAGACGTTGAACGATTGCAAATCTTCTTTTCGCTCCGACAAATATGAGACTAATTTGTCCTCGTGGCGTACACCTAGAAGAATCCATCCGTTCGATTCTGATGGTTCATTAGAAGAAGACAGCAGTGATAATGAACTACGAGTGAAAAAGTCGGCCAAAAATGTTGTTCGTATTTCCAACTCAAACTAATTATTTTTTTCGTTGAAGAAGCGCCCTGAAAAAAAATTAGAAAATTGAATCATGTTCAAATAATGAAATATTTAATCCAGAAAACTGTTAAAAAATTACGAGTTTCTCAACATGCAAGACGGATCGCAGAGTTGTCTCGTCCCCGATTAGTCGTTCCTCGATTACCTCGCACGCATGAAAATCGTTCCAAAGTCTCTGAAAGATTAAAAACGACATCAGAATATGAAACTAGTTCGCAAACTGACCTTTCGGCGGTCGAGGATCCTATCATTGCCGAAAAGGCGATATCTCGTCGGAGAAAAACGGCAGATCGAATCGCCAAATTGGCCGAGCCAAGAATTCGCGATTCGATCGCTATAAATCCTTTAGGCAAGATCGACGAACGTGCTCTCTTCGCGATTGGTTTGTCACGATTTTGCGTATAAAAATTTTACTATTCGCATTGTCAAATTTTTACTTATATATTTGGTCGCTCAGCTTCAAAACGCATCGTCGAATTGGCCACACCGAGAAGTTTTCCAACAATGAGAGTTGCTCCGAACGAAAAGCAAAATCCTTACAGCGTGAAACCGGAAGCTCTAAAAGCCACTTGCTCGCCGGCTATCGAGTTACTGGCCCGTCCCAAGAACTTTGGCTCGTTACCAAAAAAATCGTCTCCAAAAAGATAATCATCTTTTCTACAACTGCCGAATGTAAATTATCGTGCCAACTCGTCAAACTTTCTGTAAACATTGTAAAGATCTTTATTATTGCATTACAGTGTTTTTATGGACGGTACGATTCATATATATAAGCTATAAATATATATATATAAAAATCAGAGATATAGTATATTAATAATAATCTTGTAAAATTCTAAAAAAAAGTCGAACAAGAATGGACGGACTCGAGTGCAATAATACATTGCTCGCGTTGTGTTAAAAAAAATAATCGTTAATCAACTATTCTGTAAATTGCAGAATATGATCTAACAATAATTAAGGCACCAATGATGCATCAATTACTGCAAATATTGGCTTTGTTCTTTGAGATTACTCGTGACACGATGCTTCTGCGTCGCTTGTACTATCAGCGAGTTGAACACATACGACCGACTAACATAGTGATCGCATTATCGTTAGATTAATTTGCTTCTTTCGTGTCTTTCCAAGCCTTGATTTTCACCCAACGAAGACTCGTGATTATAAAATATTTACAAATTATAAAAAGTGCTCTGCGTCGACGAAACTGCATACACGAATTTTTCGTAGATCTTATCGACTAAGCATCAGCGTGAGTATAATCGTAGTTAGTGTAGCGATAAGAGAATACTCGATCGCGGATGCGCCGGCGTTGCAATCGACGATTCTTCGAGCTCTCATGAAGTCAGGACCGACATAGGCGCTGTATTCTCGTTTCTCCGGTGGTATGATTGCCAATTGTTGAGTCGCATCTTGGAATATCAAATCGCTGTACGGTGGAGCGCTCGAGAACATACTGAAGCTAAATTCATCCTCGTCTTTTCTGCCGTAAAATTGTTGAGCGTAAATAAAGAGATTGATGTAAGCGTTTATCTGCGTCTCGTTGTAGCCATAATATCCTCCTCGCGTGATTATCGCATTAGCCTTGACCTTGCCTAGATTGCAACGCTCGTAATCCGAGCTCGCTCGTCTCGTGCCATCGGGGCACAAGAGTTCGAAATCTTTCGTGAACGTGTTACGAGCCCAAAACTCCTTCCTCTTGCCGTTAGTGTTCTCGGCAACGGTTGTGTGTTTAACAAAAGCGACATCACCGCCACCCTCGACGAGACAACGGAACGCTCCGGTGTAGCCAAAATAATCTTCCGAAGCGTCGCGACGACAATAACGATAACTGGCACCGTGACAGAGATCGCACATATTGTCGTAAGGCACTCCAATGTTGTATTCCGTACTTAGAGCACCGGGTACGCAAGATTTCGTGAAATATTCGGCAGCTGCGCGTACAGAATCGCAACCGTAACCGCGTATCCAGCCATTCGAGAGAAGATAAGCCAATGGATAGATCCAGCCTGCTGCCGTATTTATACCCGTGTGACAAGTGTATTTGTTCTTTAGATACGTCAAATCCGTTTTGTCATCAGATTCTTTGGCGACAGCGACGACGTAATAATGAGGCGTGCCGAGATTGTACACTTCCGATATGAACGGCACATGATCGAACCGCAAGCCTGCTGTATACACGTCGCTCGCATCCAAAACTGTTATATCGGCGTTACTGTAAACGAAATAATGTTGATGGGATTGATTCGAAATGTTTTAGCTACAGAAATATCTCCTTATTTAAAAAATTCTTCTCCCTCACCCATTCTTTATCGCCTGCATACAATGAATTTGACTGTGACCCTTGTAACAAACCAACTGTGGTTTCAACAGTTGAGCTTTCATAGCGATCTGCGAGAAAAAGAATAACAAATAATGTCTTAGGCCTTAACGAAATTTTTGTTTTTTTTCGGGAAAATGTGTCTTTACGTACTCTCATTTTAACACACTTCTCCATTTCGGGATCTGAGGTGACGCAAAGAGTCATGGAATGTACCGTGCAACGTCTGACGGCCATGATCGAGTTTAAGGCACGTCCGAGGTATTTGACATAATTTTGATCCTTCTCGTGAATTGGCACAAAGTCTCTGGCGGTATCCTGTTTCAATTTTCGAATTTTGTGAATTTTTTGTGAAATATCTAATTGTTGTTTGCTTAAAGCGGAAGAATAAATTATCCTACTTACGGAAAAGAGTAAATTATGTTGCAATCCGTATTTGGGCGCCGATTCAAATATATTAAACGTCTCTATTGGCTGATAATCTACGGGATTATTGTGTCGAGTGTTGTTATCGAGCAAATCGTATCCATTGCCGTTGTAATTCGGTTCTCTCGTTGTTTCGCGATCATTGTCCGCGTCGTAACGATTATCGAAGCTATTCTCGCCGTAACGATTATCGAAGCCATTCTCGCCATTCCAATTGTTGTCATAGCGATTGTCGTAACCGTTCTCGCGATTACGATCGTCGAAGGTCGGTCGATTTTCGAGACCATTCTGACGATTGAGGTAAGCGTCCTTCGTTAAGTTGCCTGCATTATTTTTGCTAAAAAGATTTACCGCCAGTTTCAAAAATTTGGCATAATCCGAACGAGTCTGGGGTCTCGTGGCTGACGATGCGACTATCGCGCGAGATGGTACTTGACCCCAGTTGCAACTCTCGAAATCGTCCACCCTCGCACGTGATCCATTACGACACAGCAATTCGAACTGATCTTTCGTCACGGAATCTGAAAATTTCACAATTTTCGATGCAAAGATGTACGTTTCATCGATAAAATTATTGTCTAAGTCTAAAAATATAAAAATTTAACATACTCAGATCAAAGTTTGTCGAAGTCATCTCGAGTACGGTCGTGTGAACAAGGAAAGCGATATCTCCGGCCTCGAGCAAACATCGGAAAGCTCCTTCGTAACCAGCGTACGGATCCGCATTCGTACATCTTCCACCAGGTATTTCTCCTATGCACAATTTGCACAATTGATCGGAATTATCGCCCAACGGATTGTAACGATCCATCAGAGAATTGACGGCGCAACTTGGTCCAAAATAATTGATTGTCGATTTAACATGATTGTTACAGTCGATTACTTCCAGTCCTCCCTGTCGCATGAGCTAAGAAGAATTGGTGGTGTTAAAAACATAATTCTCATAAAGTACAAATAATAATGTTAATAACTATTCGCCTTTTCGTCTTCAATCAGTTGAAATAATGATTTTCAAATTTAACACGTTCACTGCCAACTACAACTAACTGGCAACTACGAGTATACTAGTACTGCTAAATCCCTGCTTACAAATAAACCCGTAACGTGGCTTAGGGAACGGACACGCAAATTGGCATGGGCAGTAAAAGCGTTGAGATGCTTTTGTTACGTATATCTTACCACTTCCAAGGGTGTAGTCCAACCAGCTAGCGTTCCTACTCCAGCGAAACAAGCTCTCTTTCCCCTTAAGTTGTATAGAGTAGTGACATCCGGCAAGGATCCTTTTTTAACAACGGCTACAGCATATTGATAGTTTTTGCTGGAATTACCATGACCCTCTTGCAGTATCGGCAGTAAACTGTGGTATCTTCCTGCTGTAAAAACTTCGCCCGGATCAAGCGTAGTCAATTGTGCCAATTCACGATCCAACATTGTCATACATTCTTCTTTGTTGAACGCTTGTGCACATTTCAGAGAAATATGATAATACCCGAAATAATGTCTTTCTCTGTCGATGGCCCTCGCAAAAGCCATACATTTATCTTGCTCGGCTTTGGACACTGTGCACCAAGTGGCTGTGTTATTGATACTTTGTCCTGCAAAAGGAAATGAAAATAATTGTTGTTCATTGTTATATCGTTAGAAGTATGCCCAATGTTCTTGGATTCATTTACTAAAAACGTGGGAATTACAACTTTTTCTTTCGAATTATAAACGTATACTCTGAATGATATTTAATTGAAAGGTGTGTCTGTCAGTATTGTTCGAACCTTGAACAGATTCTAAACCTTCGGCACAGTGGACCAACGCCACGCCCATGAACGAACATCTCAAGCGTTTCTACGTATTTGACTTTACAAATTTACACATTGATGTAATATTTAAATAATTCTTCAGAGATTTGCTACGCTACGTGATGATTTGTTACGTTTATAAGTTCAAAAATTCCACTAAACGAATAGCAGTGATTTTGGACATGACGCTATACAGGTTGTTATTAGCCTAATAATCATTGGTTTCTCTAGACGCGTGTAATCTTGGTAGTGACACTCTGTTCTTTACCATTTGTGTGTAGCGATGCAACGAGCAGTGTCCACAGCATCGCGATAATGGTATTTTCACTTCGCGACATTTTTACACGATTTATTTCCTCTGTTTTTTACGATGCAATTGACACAAAACCCAACACTAACGATGCACCGTGTGAAAGCGTACGGAGCCCGTGAGCGGGCGTCGGCCTGTGTTATTTCAAAGCATGCTGTGCATTCATCGAAAAAGAAGTGCGGCGGCGCCACTTTTGTTTATGTGAGTCATTAATTCATATCCACAGTCGAAAAACACATTAGCGCCATCTGCACTATCGTCAATAAAAGAGAAGAAGACAGAAACGCTATCTGTGATGAGAAAGATGTCAACTATAAGGAATGGGTAGTACAATGTACAAAGCGGTACAAAAGATATTCGAATTGAACTCTTTCCTTATTATGTCATCGGATTGGAGTGCTAATTATTGAATAACACACATTGTCTCAGGAGAACAAATGTCGGAGTAAGTTGCAAGAAACGAAAGATTACGGAAAAAAATGATTGAAATTGAATTAGTTCGGCCAACATCCTGGATGTTTTGTAAGTTCTTTACTCCATACTTCATGTCACTGTAGTTGCTACGCCTGGTGGCAAAAAATGAAGACAACACAGATATTTGATGGACCGAGTTCGAATATATTTTGAAATAAAGCAGCTCGCAGCACACACACGCACACAAGTTCATACTGGCGCGTTCAAAACTGCAAAAGTAAAGAAAAGTTTAAATTGCAATGCCGAGTATCACGCGTTGGCAAAAGTACGCTATAATAGGTATTGGAACGTTAGGCGGTGCAGCGATTTTTTACACAAACGTTTACGGTGATCGCAGACATCCGCAAGTCAGTAATTCTTGGACGACGAATTTCACTCCTTCGGTCAAATGGGACACTAATTGGGACAGGTTAGGGTGTTTCTTCAAGTAACCGGGGTGTTCTGCTTTACATTCGGGCTTTTTTACAACAGTTAAAGTTCGCAATTGAATACCACGTCTATATTCTATATGTTTTTAATATTATAGACGAGAGCCTAAAAGTTTGGTTAAACCATCAAAAATCAACAATGAGACGGATGAAAACAAGCGAAACGAGGAATACGAGGCAAAGACACCCAAAGCCACCAGACACTTGATTCTCATTCGTCATGGTCAATACAATACAGCGGGAAAGACTGACGCTGAAAGAATACTTACAGATCTCGGTTAGAGAGTTGATCGATCCTATTTAAATTGAAAAAAACATATGGCAAAACAATTTTGAAAGAAACGTTCGACAAAAAATGTTCCATTATCTAAATTCTTCATTCTTATCTAGACGCTTCTAGATGTTATCAAAATGCTTTATCATCGATAAGAATTCTCCGAAAGTCTATAAAAATAATTTTTTTTATTATAAAAAAAAGATTTTCTCAAAGAGTTCCTTCTATTAGGAAGCGATATTCTAAATTGTGAACCCGTTGCATCGTTCTAAAGGGAGATGCCAAGCCGAATCAACTGGCGTACGTCTGGCGGAATTGGTTCTACCATATTCGCTGATAGTAAGATCTACGATGAGTAGAGCTCAAGAAACTTCCAAGATAATCGAGAAATTCTTACCTAATGTTCCTGTCGACGACGATAATTTACTGATCGAGGGAGCTCCTATTCCTCCTGAACCACCGATAGGTCATTGGAGATCCGAGAGATACGTGAGTTAGATATCACAGATTAATTTTCACCCATTCAATATTATTCGGCGTTTAACATTCGCTCTTTTACATTTGCTACAGTTTTACGAAGATGGACCAAGAATAGAAGCTGCGTTCCGAAGATATTTCCATCGTGCCGATTACAAACAAGAAAAAGATTCGTACACGGTTCTAGTTTGTCACGCCAATGTAATTCGATACTTTGTATGCAGGTGAGTTAAAAAATGTTAAATTTCAATATCTTTTAATCTTGGTCGACGATGATTCAACGAAATTTTCAATTTTCAGAGCGTTGCAATTTCCGCCTGAAGCGTGGATTCGTATATCTCTAAAACACGCGAGTATCACTTGGGTCAGTATAGTACCGAGTGGTCGAGTATCGCTCCGATGCCTCGGCGATGCAGGTCACATGATTCCTCAAAATCTGACGACAAATTAAGTCCAAAGAAAAAGGAAAATATCGTCCATGCCCCACGTATCTTCTATTAAGAAAAAGAGCGTCTGGGGATAATTCCTATCACGACAAGTGCACAAATGTTAAGATTATTTTGTACGCGAGTACAAAAAAAACTTTACCGCCATGATGTTTCTAAGAATCCCAACTTCCACCCGGTTAAGACTTAAACAAACTCCGAAAGTATTTGTATGATGAATTTTTGGGATATGAAAGAGTGTACTTTGTTGTTTTATTATTTTCTGAATATTTACATAAATCATTTATATAGTATCAAATCCACGAGTTGAATTTTCTTTATGATTACGTATCATTTTCTTTACGATTCTTTATCTTTACGATCGCAAATAGGCAAATCCTTTATTTGCTGTTCTCCAGATCTTCCATCAGGGATGCTAGGAATGTATTACCGTTGATTAATTTTGTTGTACCCACGACAAATTCAACGTTTACTGAAAAAGAAGCAATTATTATCGTAAGACAATTATCGTTATTGTAGAAACGATTTTTCTTTACTCACGGTCTTCTTGTTGAGAGAGAAAACGTAGAGCCGAAATTTCTGCGTGAGTGCAACCACCGATGAAAAATACTAGAACCAATCTAGGAGGTTCGGAACTAGAGTCTTCGCTCGTTATCGAGTTTCCTGTTAAAATTAATTTCACAAGGTGAAAGGTTTATTAAATTTTCAGATTAAAAAAAAAATTGTTCCCTCACTTCGATGTGCGGCCGAAGTGTTTCTCAGATCGCTACTGACGGCAGGTCCCGGTAGCAATCCTAAAACGTCATTGAGGCCTTGCCATCCACCTGGCTGAATGAGCTGCTCGGCTAATCGTACGCTCAAAGGCGCGTAAACCGAATGCACATAACTTATATCTTTTGGGGCTATCTCGCTTTCATCCTCGACCGTTAGTCTCAGTGCTTTCCGGAGTACGGCGTATTGTCGATTGGACTGTTGAGATTTGAGCAAACCAGCTTTTTCAAGATTCAGGAGCGAAGGCAAATGCTGGTACCCATAAGTCTGAACTATTTCTTTCTTGTAATAGTCCAACAATTTTGGTTTGAGCCCCGAATTTGTCAATGATTGAATACATAAAAGTCTCAATACTTTAAGCAATGGTTTTTGCTGTGCAATCGAGTCCTCGATGTAAGAATTCGGCTTATCCGTATCTATGCAATTCAATAATTCTTGTTCGATTTGTAAAGATTCTAAAAAGTCGTTAGAGTCCGTAACTTCTTTGACCATCTCTGCTATCGTCGTATCTGGTAAGAAGGAACGGTAAAAGTTATATTCTTTTATTTTGAATATTTCTTTTTTTAGAAAATATGGCCATGAGAAAATGGTTATCGCTTATGGGAACACTCACGTCTTGCGAGTGATTGCTTAGTCGCAAGCATATGCGGTAGCCTCGCGACAAACTGTTTTATCTCCTCGACACTCTTGTCGCCGTGTCTCTCATCGAATTGAGATGATATTACTCTGGCTTTTTGACTGAGAACCGGACCCACGCCATTAAAGTTTTTGTCCCTTGAGGAATGAAGAGTCAAATCCGTGTTAAAACATTAACAAAGCGCTATTTCCGTATGTATAGATGATTTTTTTACCTAATCTCAGCAAACAACTCTTCGCCGGAGTTCAGGATAATCTGTTCCTTTTTGTCGAGAGAAACTATAGTCGGAGAATCGTCGGAAGTGTGAAACCTCTCGGGTGGCAAATGCACAGTTGCTATGGAGAGTAAAACCATGAGAAGTATTGTCTCATATTCGAATTCATAAAAATTATACGATATATCGAAAATAAAGAATTATTCTCACTATTTTTGATGCCGAATATTTCGTCGATCAGGCCTTCGTAAGTTAATTGAGTGACCAATGGCGATAAAAGATCAATACTTCTATCGAGAAGAAGTAAATGTTCTATAGGCGCGCAATGAGAATTATTGGGCTTATTATCTTCTTCCTCTCTATCCAAACGTTTCAGTAATTCCGAAACTTTACTCGCCGCTGGACCACGTCCGGTAATTCTCAATATCTTTCCATACAATCTTTGCAAGCTCTGTATAGCCTGAGCTACTTGATAGAGACAAGTAGGATCATTTTCGAGGTAAAACTCTTTGAAAGTATGATTCAATTCCATGGAAAGAAGATCATTGTCGAATGGAAATAGATCGCAGGGAAATTCCTCGATGAGCGTAAAACTACCAAATACGCCACGATTCTGTAATTTTTTCTCGCATAGCAAACTCTTGCGCGGCACAAAGAAAATGTGAAACTCTTTTCGTTGTCTACTCTCTTGTTCCCTGCGTACAGAACATTCGATCCATTGATTATACGAGATGGTAAAAGGTTTGGGAGATTTATCATGGTCACTAACCCATGAACATTTTCCGCAATGAGATCGATCAGATCTAATTGCGGCCTAGTTATGAAAATAATATTGGCCACGTTTGTAGGTGGAAGTTGCCCACCGCACAGAGGATACATCTTAACGACGTCATTTTCCTCGAGTAGATTATATTTGGCAACGAGACCGGTTGGCCCTGCGAGGGATTGATCCCAAACAATCGCCTGACGCAGAGTTTAGTAAAAAATGAAAATTTAGTAGGATAATCTTAAAATACAACGTATTTCATGATTATGGATTTTTTACTATACAGAGGCGATAGAAGAGACGGAATGAAGAGTAAAGGTCTATAATTGACAGTAGAGAACTATTAATTTACCTTTGTCCCATCGCACTTTTCCAGTAAACAGAGCAACGTCTTTCGTGCCTGCTCCTGTATTAATCCTATATTTATTCGTCCTCCGGACAAATGGGCCGACGACATTATTACAAAGTATTTTTGAAAAATTTCTCAATAAACAAATTTACATCGTGTTATGTCGTGAATGTTTGAAGTACAGCTGACAATGACAGCGACAATAGTTGGGGTTGGGACGCATTTCACCATAACAGCATATCCAAATACTCCCACTGCACTAATAATAACAGTGCGCTGCCGTAACAATTGAAAAACTCGCTTGCAGCGCCACTCGGCGATTCTACGAGTTTGCTAGTGTACTAAAAAATGAACTTGTTTTACCGACATCAATAGATATATCGACATTCGTCGAAGGGTAATCACCGATGATCATCGGGATGACGAAATCTGCGATAAAATATAAATAAGGATATTTTCGATGTTTCAAGCGTTGAATAAATTTGGAAAAAAAAGTTTGATTCGGTCAGTCATATGACGAGTCTTTAATTTCAGCAATCATGTACAACTTTATGTGCCTCCGGTGTTCAAAATAATCGAGTGTGTATAATAGTAAAGTTAGTTTTTTTTTCTTCACGTTCTCATGACCACGCACAACACGCACAGCTTCAATTGGGGAAAACTCATTTCCACAATTGTTAATGTTTTATTGTCTCTATATTACAAAAAAAAGAAAAAAGCAACAATATGCCATATTGCTCGATGTGCTTAATATTTCTGTTTTTGTTTTTCTGGAGTACTCATTTCTCTCTCTCTTTCTTTCTCGCCCGTTCGACCCAGCGAACTCTCTTCATACCGAACATGCGCGCGTATGCAGAATTTCGTGACATCGAGAAATGTACTCGACTCCCCGGATACCACGATTTTCATTCAAGCAGTTTATAATATACATATATCGTTCGAGTTTACCCGAGCGAACGTTTCCTCGACTTAATTTTATTACGAGTAAATACTTCTAGAAACGCGGTTGGGTTTCATTTATCGGACACAAAACTCATGTTCGCATCATTTTCTCCAATGTGATGAAAATCAATGAAACTCGGAAACTAGTGAGATATAAATTTTCGAAATCAATGGTAAATTATATGAATTTACGTTTGTATACGTTCGATGCCGGAAATCATCGTGGGCTGTTTTGATATATTTTTTCAATTATGTTTGCATAAAATTAGGCAACTCAAGTATATTCGTACTACAGCGTCCGCATAGGCAAAGCCTGATGCGCGCGCACTTTCATATCCCTTCCACAAGTCCAATATAATAACGCACTCAGAATTCTAAGCCTTCGTGCTGCTGAAATTTTCCGGCCGATGTCATATTACCGATCCCGAGTTCTCGATAAATATAAAGCCAATGTTTTTTGAGGTTATACAAAGCTCTTAGAATTTGCCGCAAAAGCGGAGCTAGCAGTCTTCGAGGGCGAGACGGATCGTAACGCAAATTGTCTTCCAACCGCGTCACTGCAATACATAATTAGAATGTTCGCGTCGAATCTTACCGTGGCGCAAAAACACTACGATTTTCATTAAAAGCGTTTATCGCCATTTGTACCTTTTTGCTACAATATACCCGAACAAATTCGACATTAAACTCCCAAGCCGAGATGAGATGACAACCGCAATGTTACAATCTACCATTATGCCCATCTAGCGCATGCGCGATACACACGACGTATAACCGAACTTTACAAAGGAAATCCTTGAAATCCAATCATCGTTTTGCTTTACGTTATTCGTTACTTTTCTGAATAGAACAAAGTCTGCTGATCAATGTATGTAAGAATGTCAACTAATCGAATGAATTAAAAATGAAAATATACATGGCAGTGCAAAGTTATCTCCGATTATGTTTGATAATAAGTCATTAACGACATCCTATTTCTCGATGAGCTCTCTCGGCACTCTCCGTCTTACGTCGATGAAGAATATTATAAACCAAAAGCGACCATGAGCAGATGAATTTTTATGGGGTTATACGGAAACTCGTCGTCGTTTACTCGTGTAGTTTTCAATTTTATTCGCCTGGTGTTCGTTTCTCGTCATTTTTACTTTACTCTCTTTGAAAATATCATGTTCTGATGTAGGAATAATAAAATTTAAGCGCGCATTACTTCAACACAGCAATCTTAAACGGTATTATATACATACATACATATATGTATATATATATATATATATATATATATATATATATATATATATGGACTCGTGTTTCACTGCTGTTTTCTTTTCTTTCTTTTTCGTTTTTCCTTTTTCTCTTTTCATGTATGTTGATAAAACGGTTAATACATCCGGTATGAGAGTGGCTTTATTTGAACGTATGCAATAAAATGAATAAACAGCGACATATCACAGTACCGTACGCAAAGCTTAAATGAATTGCAGATAGAACAGCATAAAGGCCAAATGGCGACACTACTTCATCATATCTTCGTCATCATCATCATCATCCATCATCATCAACCAATAATCGTCATCATGCGTTTGAGGACATTTGTTTCCGTAGTAGCATTTGTTAACATATTTTTTTTTAATACATTTTTTCTTTTCTGGTCATGACGTCTTACTTCGTACGTTTTCGTTCAATTTGTTGTGTTTTTTGTTTGTTTGCTTGTTTGTTTGTTGTGTTTCTTCATTTCTTCTCTTTAACGCCTGCGCTCCCCCCCCCCTTCCCCCGACAGTTTTGCACGAATCCGAGGTTTTTCAATATTTAGTAACAAAGTAGTTAAGTGATGGATTTTTTTTGTTTTTTTTTGTTTTTTTTTTAAGAGACGTTACGTATCCGTGAGACTAGCAGGAGCAGTGGCACACAGGTCGACAAAATAGCTTACACTTATCGGGGGGGGTACCATTTTAACTACGGATGTTTACACTATTTACAACAAGACAACACGACTTCCGTTTCTTCCACGACCCATGGTATAACTCTCTTCTCTCGTTCCGATCGATAGTATTCTTCCGTTTGTTTTTTTGTTGTTGTTTTTCTTTTGATTTTTATTGTATCTTCGTATTTTTATTTCATTTATTTAATTATTTCTTCTTTGTTTTTGTTTTTCTTCTTCTTCCTTTTCTCGATAATTATATAGGTATATCGGCTCACGATGTGGGAGGGTGAGGGAAAATGCGGTCCTACGACCTGGCAGATACGTAACGTCGACGGCAAATACAGTACACAAGTATTATAGGGAACCTTTGTAGATGCTTCCACGACGATTGTGTTCCGGAAGTTCGAAAAAGCCAGGGGGGGTTTTTTTCTCTTTTTTTTCTTTTCTTTTGTTTCAAAGCTCGTTCCGATAATCGATACAAATTTTCTTTGTTTATTTTTGTTCTTCTTCTTGTTTATTTGTTTTTTCTTGTTTTTTTTTCTTCTTTTTCTTGTTTATTTGTTTTTTCTTATTTTCTTTCTACCTTTATTGTTTGTTTTTTTTTCTTTCGTCGAATCGAGTGTATAGTACTCGACCCGGGTGTGTTTGGTAAAAAGACGAGCGGAGAAAGAGAGAGAGAGAGAGAGAGAGAGAGAGAGAGAGAGAGAGAGAGAGAGAGAGAGAGAGAGAAGGGTAAGAGAGTTTTTGGAGGAGGAGGATCTAAGATAAACGGGGGTTTTCGCGAAAATGTTTCGATCGGTCAACACAATTACGATTTGTTCGAGCTATTCGGGAGGCATCGTTGTAAGTTTGAATACAAAAAAAAATAAAACAAAAAAAAAGGTGAAAAAAAAAGAAAAGCATTTCATTTATGTCCCACGATTAAACGCTATCGAAGCGATACACTTTTTTTTTCTTCTTTTTTTTTTTTTGAAGTCTCGATTATTCAAGGCACTCACAAAGGTAACGAATATTACTTTGTACCGTATTATGCTTTGTTTGTTTGTTTGTTTGTTTGTTATTATTATTTTGTTTTTTTTTCGTTTTTTTTGTTTTCTTTTTAATACCCAAAAAAGGGACTTTGGCAACACACTAAAACGTTGGCAACAACATATCCTTTTACATTTTCTCCACAGCTGGGCAACACAGCCTCTCTTCCACGCACACGCACGTAAGGTTTACTCTCACGCAAACACGCAGCATTCACGCTCTGTACACAATCGCTCATTCTCACAATAGGTTTTTTTTAAATGTTCTTCCTCATCTTCTCTTCGTCATCTTTCTTTCTTCTTCTTCGTGTTTTTCTTTTTTTTTTTCGTCGATTTTCCTTTTTGTCTCAACTAATTATAATAGTATCGTGTGTGATATTATAATCGTAATAATCGAATAAAGTCGAATAGCTTGACAGTAAATATTATTAATAATTAGTGATAGGTTTCGTTTTTTTTCTTCCTTTCCTTTCCTCTCTCTCTCTCTCTCTCTTTCTCTCTCACACTCTCTCTCCCTCATTTCTATTTTTTTTTCTCTCTTTTCTTCTTTCTTCTTTTTAAATCTGTCCTCGTATGTACACTTATGGAAACGAAAGAAGAAAAAAAAGACAAAAACGATGAAACAAAAAACAAAACAAAAAATTGTTTCACACTGAATAACAAATGGTACGTGTTCGTAACAAGGCTAACTTTTTGAGATCGTCGGACCGTTATTATTATTATATTTTTCCATCAATATTTTATTATATCCACTCTTGCCCGAGCGACTCAAATTCGGAAGTTTTCTTTGCTGACGGTTTTAGTTTATCTATAAAAAAAAAAAACAAAAAAAACGCATGATAGGCGCGTCGACGATTAATTTTTGTTTTCTCACTGTAGTTCGATCGACGAATGTCACGTAAAGGAATCGTTACCACAATATGGACGAGACGAGAGATCGTTGTGAATAAAAAAAAAAAAAAAAAAAAACAAAAATTAAATAAAATGCAATATTTTTCTCGACGATGTGGAAATTTTTTTCTTTTTCTCATTCTCTCTTTTCGTATATACCTAGTTGATGGAAAAAAAATCACTTATGCGTATAGCGAAAAATTAAATAACGTCGAAATATTTCACGGGGCCCGAGGAACGACGCGAGAAACGTTTTCTTTTTTTTTTTTCATTTTTTTTTCTTTTGTTGCTCCGTTTCGGGGCGAGATTTCGAAATTTAACTTAAAAAATAATATTTTTCGTCGAACGATTCGACGAAACTCGTTTTTCGTTCGGACATTTCGTCTTCTTCCTTTACGACTCTCTATTCTCGCAACCTCTTTGCCATCCTCTTCGTGCTGTACGAGCGGGAGAGTCTCAAACGGCACCTGGCCGTTCTCCCGTTCTCGTACAACACGAATTTTATCCAGACCATCCTCTCTCGGCCTTTACACGTTTTTTTTCGGACTTAAAAAAAACAAAAACAAAAACAAATTCGACGAAATTTCTTCGCACGATTAAAAATTAAGTTCGAACGAGACACAATTTTTTACGAACCAACGACGCACTCGAATGAAAAAAAAGAAGAAAAAACAAAAAAACTTACAAAAACAAAAATAAAAGTCTGCGATTTTCTTTTTCAATGTTAAAATAAAAGAAACGCTGCTAAATAAAGCTTTCGACGCTATGTAATAACTATTTGTTTTTTTTAAACGACGACGATAAAACTACCGTACGATCAAATTTCGCTATCTTCGTTTGTTGTTGTTGTTGTTTTGTTTAGTGTTGTCAAGCGTCTGTGTATGTGTGTGTGTTTTTTCGTTATTACAATAATGTTTCATTTTCTTTCACGAAACTTTGAAAATGTACATTCAACTACGCAACAAGGCTCATAATATTTTCATTCTTAACATTTTCCACGATCTATACACGTTTTTTATTCGGCTGCGTTCCCAGTTACGCACAACCACAACTTTTTCATTTATATCGTTCCTCGGTTTCTCTCTCTCTCTCTCTCTCTCACTCTCACAAATCATCCGGAAACTAAATCAATATTAAATAACGATAACGAGGAATATCCGCCTTTTTTTCTCTCTTTTTTAAAATTCTTTCTCTCGTTCTCTCTCTCTCTCATGCACAAAGACTGCACAAATCGTGAGATTTTTAGTGCGAGAAAACGGTAGAGAGAAACCAACAAAAAAAGAAGAAAGAAAAAGAAAAGGAGGGGGAACAAAAGAGAACCGGAGAAAATTGTCAACGAGATTAATATTGATTAAGGAGATTAATTTATCGATTAATACTAATCGGACGATACGACGCGATTTACGCACGCAATTATTTTACCCGGGGTTTTTCAGCAGCTTCGCGTACTTTTTCCTTCTTTTTATTCTTCACTGTTTTTTTTCTTCTTCTTTTGCTTTCGTCTCGATTTTGTCGTAATAAATGTGTGTTCCTCTTCTTCTTTTTTCTGTTTCGCTCTCTCGGCTCACGAGGGAGGGGGGTTAAAAGTTTTGTCGCGAACGTTCGTACACGTTTTTTTTTCTTTTCCTTTAACACGGTTTTTGGTATTTTTTCCCTTCTCCTCCACCTTCTTCTCGTTTTCACGAGATTACTGTTCGAACTTCGAATTAATTTCAACTTAAAGAATGTTCAAACGCTTCGAGAGAAGAAAAAACAAAGATTCGAGCCGCGAATTGCAAAATGCAAAATTTCACGAGCGGTGAGAGGAAAGGGTAATCCGCTTTGAGTCGTCTGGACGCGAATAACGAAGTGAATCACGTGAAGGAATAAATATTAAGGAGGTCAATTCGCCTTTTCTTTTTTTTTTTTATTCCACGATTAAACTCCATTTTGTGGCTCGTTTTTCGTATCGATTTCCCGTAGATTTCATACGCGACTACTACGAGGGAGATGACAAAAAATTCGTACAACTGTAAAAAAAAAAAAAGAAAAAAAAAAGAAACGGTTCCTACGACCCAACCGGCAGGTCGATTTTAAGCGCGAAAAAAACCTCCCCGTTTGAAATATAACTCGTACTCGAAGCACAAAAACGCCTCCCCTCCCTCTTTATCTCACGGTCGTTGCAAGTTCGTGAAACAAAGTTATTAAATTGTAAAATCGTTTGGGAAAGAACGAAGAGAAAATAAAATATATATATATATATATTTGTATATATATGTATATATATCCGCTGCTATCACGGATTTAGGCCAATAACGATCAATGAATTTGACTCACACGAATACTACAATAATTAACGCGAGGATGCGAAGATATACAAGAATTGGAAAGAGAATTTTTTTCTTTCCCCACCCTCTTCTTCACGTCTCGCGAGGATATGAAAATTGAAAAACTCTAGGGGGAGGAATTTTTAATAACTTTTTCTATATTGCGTAGAAAAAGGACAAAAAAAGTGCGATAAAGAAGAAAAGAATTGAAAAAAAAGAAACGTCAAATGTGGCGATAAATCATTTTGTGACTCTTTTTTCCATTTTGGTATTTTAATATTTAATATATATATATATATATATATATATATGATACGACCACGTGCTCTCTTTACGTTTTTTTCTTTTCACGCTTATCCCAAATTGGAAGATTATGTTAGCTATACACGCGCGTGGTAAGACTCTCATTGTCTCGCGTATCGTTCGAACAGCAAGCTTCGTGTGGGGAAAACAATTTTTTTAAATCGAAAAAAAAAGAAAAAAAAATTTAGCGTTTACGCACTTTTTCAACAAACTTTTTTCGGACCCCGATATCTCGCGCATCCCACGCTCTACACATACATACATACACACATACACACACACACCCCCTCCAAAACAAGTTGCCTCTCGACGTCGCGCGCGGGGATTCACAAGCAAAAAAAGTATATTATCGTTTTTTTGTTTTTTTTTACATTTTTTTGTTTTGCATTTTTTGTTTTTTTGTTTTTCTTTTTTTGTTATTTTCATTCAATGTTATTTTGCCTCGTTTTTTTCTTCGTCTTCTCAACGCCCCTCTCTCTCTCTCTCTCTCTTTTTCTCCCTTCTCCTCCTCCTCCTCCTCGTCTCACCCCTAGTTTTCGATATTTAATAATTAGTTATTCGATAGTGTTAATATTACAACAAGCCAAGCCCGTATCGATCCAAAAAAACCTCCACGCTTCTCTTCTTCTTCTTCTTCTTCTCCTTTTTCCTCTCACACTCTCGTTTTTGTTTTTGTAATACATTCTTTTTTCTTTCCGTCTTGTCTGTTTTTTTTTATTTGTCACACGCTGTCTCCTACGTCGCTCGAAATATCGTTCGAGTCCTTTCGAAGCGTCGTTCACATCGAAACGCGCGCGCGAACATTCTTTTCTTCCTGTCCCCTCGCCCTCTCGGAACTTATAACTTATTCGCACACACAATTTTGGTTTTTTTTTTCGTTCTTCTCTCGGACGCGATTCGAAGCCGATTTCGTGTTCGAGCTTAATTATTCGTTTTTTTTTTGCTTTTTTCCTCCCTTCCTCTTCTTTTTCTTCTTCTCGTTACAAATGTTTTTCACGCGATTGGAAGAAAAAGCCGATTCGCGTTTTACATAGTCGTTTCGACGCTTATGATACATATATATATATATATATAATATATATATTATACACAAAGGGTCCGTGTGCGACACGAGTCGAGTCCATCGATGCCCTGGCGTCACCCGGAAACGACTTTTTATGGCCTCGTATAGTTTTTTTTTTTAATTATTTTTTTGTATTAATTTTCCGTTTGTTTTTTCATTTTTAGTTTATTTATTTATTTTTCATTTTTCTCGTTTGTTTATTAACTCGGCTCGTAAAAGACTTTTTGTTAAAGTTTTTCTATTTCTCTCGTAGCCATTTTTGTTTTAGTACGCGAAAAGGCAAAACACGACGCCAAACCCGGTCCATCCCCCTTCTCTCTTTTTCCTCGTTAGGATTGTTTCTATTTTTCACGTGGACCGGGGCTCGATCGTGCACGAAAGTTTCGAGAATCGTTTTAATCGCGACGCGACTCGCGAAACACTGGACTGACTTAATTATGTTTTCTTAATATTGGTTTGTGTTTTTTTCTTTTCAACTATCCTCTTTTTTTTAAGTTTTTTCAATCGTTTTTCTACTTCGTTCGCATCTGCACAAAAGAACGTCCTCCGTTTAAGCATCATCGTTTAAGACATCGTCTCGAGACAAACCAGTGTCTCTCTCTCCTCGCTTCTTCGTTAATTTATCTTTTGTCTTGTTCTGTGTGTGTGTGTGTGTGTATGTTTTTTAATTTTCGTTAATTTCTTCTTCTTCCTCGTTTATTTTTCGTTTCTCTTCTTTTTTTTTGTTTTGTTATTTTTACTGTTTTTCTTTCAACACTTTCGCAATACATTTTTTGCGATATTGGACGCGGTGAACCCGGGTCGATTTTTTTTTGTAGTTCTCGTAATCTCGCTTAGCTCGTCTCGCATCGAAAATTCTTCGCGAATCGTGCCCCCCCCCTCCCCCGCTCCGTTCTCACCGAAACGAATGACCAGCATGCATTCCTCTGATCTGGCTCGCACACGCACGAGAAAAAAAACACATCCTCCTTCCTCTCTCTTTCTCTCTCTCTCTCACACACACACACATACAAGTAGCTTCGTACAATATTTCGAAATATTTACACCCAGGTTTTCTTTTCTCTTTCTTATCGTCTTTTTTGTGTTTTTGTTTCGTTTGTTTTTCGAACTATCATAGCGTTTTCACCGAATTCGTTACTTCGAAAACGAATATCCGGCGCAACGTATAAAAGCGTTCGACCTCGCGCACCGCTTTGGTCTTAAGGGGGAGGGGGTTTTCTTTTTTTTTTGTTTCCTTTTTTCTTCTCTCGTTCCGCTTTTGTTCCTCGATCGAACGCGGCTCCATTGAAGAGTCCTCGCGGGGGGGCTCACAACCGTTTCTACACGATCAACGAACGAGGACCGCGCACTCGATTCGTTTATGAAAAAAAAAAAAAAAAAATAAACGAAAAAAATTGAATAAAAAAAAAACCCAAAAAAAAAAAAATGAAGAACAGAGTTTTGCGAAATTCATCGTTACACGATTCAACTATTATAGTATTTTTTGTTTATGTACACGTTTTTTGTTTGTTTGTTTTTTTGCTTTGTTCTCTCTCTACCGCCGGAGACACTCTAGCCCGGGCTTTTCCTCGTCACGGACGATTTATCATCTCGGGGCTTCCCCTCCGCCCCAACGGAAACTCTCTCGCGATCGTTTCATATCCGCACACGATCCGAGGCGTCGGTACACATTTTTGTTTTTGCTTTTTTTTACATTTTCCATTTTTACTCTTTTCACACGATTGTTTTTGTATGTTTGTATTTTTTTTGTAATTTTTTTTTTTTTTAAGAAGACTTTAGACTGTTTGGTTTAGCTCGCGGACGAGCTTTCTTTTCTTTTTTCTTCTTCGCGGATGCGACGTTTTTCTCTACTTGCTTGATACGCGTGTGTCAAACTTGGGAAAAAAAAGGTCACTTTCGTCCGACACAGCGAATCCGCGAATGCAGGGATTCTGTTTTCTTCTCGTCGTTATTCCCAAAAGCCACTTTTCGTCGCGCGCGCGCGCGCTATCGTTGAAAGCGTTTTTTTTTCTTCTTTTTCTCGCCTATCTCGTTTAACGTCGATTTATTTCACTGTCCACTGTAGTACTGCACTCGGCCGTTCGTTGCTGTCGCTGGTATTTCGCGCATCACCGCGTCCCACGCTGGAAAATTAAAGAGAGACGGGTGTTGGATGAGGAAAATTTATAAAGCATTGCGAAAATATTTAAAACCGTGATGGAACTTGGGTACGGAGGCTTTTCTGAGCATTTTGTGGCTGTCTCGATTTGTTGAACATCGGAGGAATATTATCTAAAAGCAATGTGCAACTTGAAACAGGAAAAATCCGTGACGGTTTGTCAATAAAATGTACGTGAAATATCTTTGAGCCCAAAAAAACATTAAATGAATAAAACAATTTGTAATAATAGTTTAATAGGTCAAAAATTTGCCTATCGAGGGAGTTAGGCAAATATCTTAATAAAGTGATTAATATTCTTACAAAAAAATTACAACTCCATCAAGCTCTTCCCCTTTTTGAGAATTACAACATTTAGAAATAATATTAAATCTGAAAAAACCATAATACAAATTTAATCGGACGTTCGTTCGAGACGCCTAATTCTCATTCGCCTCGATAATAAAATAAAAAGTATATAACTTCAATCTCACCTGAACCAACGAACGTAACGATTTTATCGTGATTGTAATTGTGAACGTTAACAGCCTCCTCAGGTGCTACGTAACGTGCCGAGAAATCTTCCTTCGGCTGATGATTATACTTTTCGATAATACTAGTCGGTTGTGGCGGTGGTTGTTGATACGCGGGCAGTGGTGGAAACCTTGGGGTGTAACTGAGATACGGTATCGGGCCGATCATCGTCTGCGGATGTTGCATCGGATGATGATGTTGCGGCATGTGTGGCGGATGCATCGGAAAATTAGGCGGAAATTTGTCGTATCTGACGTGTTGTTGTTGTTGATGTTTATCAAACATCGGC
Source organism: Netelia virgata (assembly GCA_951802705.1). NCBI lineage: Eukaryota > Metazoa > Arthropoda > Insecta > Hymenoptera > Ichneumonidae > Netelia > Netelia virgata. The sequence continues at coordinate 38,083,002 of OX637865.1, read as the reverse complement.
GGTGGTCTGTCGAAGTTTGGCGGTGGTTTATTGAAAATCTGTGGTGTTTCGACGGTATAAACGATACTCTCGTCCGTCTGACTGTCCTCGTTCTCCTCCGAAAGCAAAAGTTGTTCGTTCACTTCAAAACCAAAAGTCAATTCGCTCGGTGAATCGCTGTTTCTCGTTAAATCGGACGAATTCTCATCCATAAGAATAACAGCCGGCCTCGACGACATATTTCGTCGATTCGCATTTTGCTGAGAATCCAATGATTTTTGTGACGAGTCCTTATCGTTTTTACCGCTGTTCTGTTGTTGCTTGGAACGTTTAACCTCGACACTCTGATCCTGCCGATCACGCTTGACACTCTGCCCACCGGAAGGCATTTTAACGTTCTCGGACTTTGAACTATTTTGTTGTTGCTGATCCTTGAGAGCCCTCGAGAGTCGCTCGGTTTTCGTACTGCTTCTCGACGACGAATTGTCCGAATCACTCGGTGGACTGTGCTGTTGAAGACTTTTCGGATTACCCTGACACTTTGTTTTCGTATTTTCGATCTCGTCCTGGGACGATGACGAATTGTGCGGATTTCCTGGTTTCTTCGTTTCCTTGTCGTCTTGATGATTCGCCATGATCAACGTATTATTCTTGTTTATCTCGTCAGCTACGTTAGTATTTAAGGAAGTCGTTTTAACGTCTCGTTGCGTCGTTTGTTCTTGTCCAACGGTCTGATTTGAATTATGTTGCGTCGTTTGTTGATAATTCCTACGCGAACGATTGTAATTGACTCTGGTATTCGCATTAGTGTCTTTGGTCAGTGTAGTCTCGTGTGGATTGTTGATTTCGTTCTCCGTCACGTTGTTCACCGTCGCGGGTAAACTGTTGAATTTCGGTATCGATGCTTGATTCGTAAGATTTTCGTTGCTGGGATTGTTGTTATTCGTCGGGACGTTGGGACCACCCGTAGTTTGTTTTTGTTGCTGTTGTTGTTCCTGATGCGAAAGGCTCTGATGCATCTTCTCGATGTCTTGAACGTATTTTAAAAATTGAATCTTCTTATTTATCGCCTCCTCGCGAGCCTCGGCCTTTTTCGTTTCGTTGGAATTTTTTGTCTTTGCGAGAACGGGCGACGGTGGTTTTTCAAAGCTCAGGCTCAAGCCTTGGACGTGATTAGAGTGGGCGAAAGTGTGCTGACGTGCTTTACGCTCGGACTGCTGCAACTCGTCGAGGCTCGGATAATGATCCTGAGGAAATTTGTCGGGTTCCGAGGGTGATTTTGCCGGTACACTCGGCCACGAACCTACGTTTAATACGTTTGGCACCATCGCCGAAATGTTCAGTACACCACTCGGCGACATGTTTATCGTAGCTGTACGCGCTATATCGGCGTAACTCGCCTGTGGCGTTCCACCCGACGATGTCGCGTTTTTCGTCAAATTGTGCTTCGACGAATTCGAAGTTACGGGAAGCGAGTGAACCGAGTCCAAATCGCTGCTATCCGATTTGTCACTGGAACGAGTGATAGAAGAGACATTAACAAAAAAACGATGAAAAAACTCATATTCTTTGGAAAATTTCTATTACGTGAAATCAATTTCACATAAGAATATTATGAAATTTTTTAATTTTTATTGCCAATCGATGTTTACCTCGGTGGCATACTGCTCGTAGATTTTCTTCGCAGCTCCGGCGACAACGGAGTTCTGTAGTCGTTGGTGAAACCTCCGGATCTTTGAAGATACGAGCCCGAACTTGCCAAATTTTGAGCTCTACCGCCGCTTGAGCTTCGACGCTGTTTTTTACTCTTTTTCTTCTTCATTACGATGAGAAATTCCGTCTCCGTCTCGGCCTCGGTATTCATCTTTCTCGTTGAATTTCTACGCGTCATGTAATCGTCACCCGTGTCGTTGCAATAAATCGACTGACCCTCTTCCGTACCCCAAGATCTTCGATCACCTCGCGAATCTACCGCGGAGTCACCCGTGCTGCGTTGCTTGGCTCTTCGGAGTGCGACGTTTATAGCGCCTGCGATCGAGCAACGTGAATTTTCAAGTTAATAAACATGTCATCTTTTTCAATAAGACGAGAAATTATCGAGTGCGAGCACTGTGTTAAGCAATTTATATTTTTAAATATAAAAATTCCGCAATTTCTCACCGAATTTTGTATTAATTATTTTCACGGTAAAATTGCTATTTGAAATCAATGTTTTTAATAATCTCGTTACAATTGTTTTTCAATATTGATGTTACAAGTGCACCGTACTCGCATTATCATTTAATAAGAGAATAGAAAAAAAACGAACGAATTGTTTTTTGATATTGACCTTAGAAGTGCAACGTACTCACATTATCATTTAACACTAGATCTACCGAGGGGAATCTCAAAATGACTTGTTAGGCATTTCTTAAAATCATTATAAATTTGCAGTACATTTCGTTTACAAATTTTGTACGGCTTGTTCTAAAATTTAAAAATAAATAATTCTGTAAAACAGTTTTTTTTAAATCTTGTTGGCGTAAAATTTTATGCAGTATTTCTCATACACCGAGATGAGTCATTTTGACCCTCGATAGATCTAGTGTTAAGAAAAGAATTGAAACAAAACTCCCGAATTATCATTTAATAAGAAAGTTGGAAAAAAAAGAATGAAACGACTCACCGTGCTGGCTCGATATGCTACTGGCTCCGCTCGAACACGTGCTTTTTTCAGCAGTGAGATCCTCCAGTTTCGTTTTCGATATTTCCTCGAGTGAATTGGACTTTTGTAATTTAGCTGGCAACTGTTCCCTCTTCGTGTCCTTTTCCCTGGTTCTCGGTTTCGTGCCGGAAGTTGCCTTCACTCTAACGGCGTTGCTCGCCTTACCTTTCTTTCCTTTGGGCTCCTTGTTCTCGATATACTCGACGATCGTGTCGATATCCTCGATATTACGATGTCCCTCAACGTTCTCGGCTTTATATACAATAACGTTGGGCTCTTGGGTATGCTTTCTTCTCACTTTTTTACGTTCACCGTTGTGACCCTGCACCGCATTCCCATTCTCATCCAGAGATTTCTTTTCACCGGACGGAATGTGTTGGGCCGTTAGTCTGGAAACAGCTTCTGTGCGAATAACGCGAGAATAAAGATCGTTAGACAAATCATCGATAAGAATTAACGACGATAATTCAGTGCATAAGAAAAATAGGCAAAAAAAAATTAAATAAATTCAAGTATTTTTATTTACCCATGGCTATGTTAGGCGATGGCCAGGACACAGGCATCACCGAATACAGACTCGAGCTTATAACTTTTCCCTGCTGCGTACTCGTCAAATTAACCGTACCGCTCACGACGCATTTCACGCTATTGTACGACGTTTGAATCGGCGCCGCTCCTGTACTCTCAGTTCCGTTCAACGACGGTGGCTTCGACTTGTCCGCTTGTTTGGTCGTTTGCTCGCGTATGGGAAATTCTATCGCCGTGTCGACGGGCGTCTGGGAAGGTTCGAAATTAGCTCGCGATATTACCTGTACGGGTCGATTGGTGCGTGGCTCGATTACTTTCATCTCAGTGCCGTCGTCATCCTCGGTCTCTACCGAGTTTGGTCTCTGCGACGCGCTCGTCGAAGACACCGCATTTCGATCACTGATCGCTTCTACCTACGTTTCGTTCACAAACGAGAGAAAAGAAAATAAAGCATAAAATAAGAAAATATCGATCGATGATAAATAATTTTGGGAAAATATCGTTTCGTACCTCAAAATCAAAATCGATGACCATATAATCTGGTTTGTACTCCGGTGGTGGGTTGTCCGATTCAAGCATCTCATTTGCCGAGGCTTTTCCCTTGACGCTCTTCTTCTCGCGAACCTCGAACTCCAATATCTCACCTGCGTTTCCAACGTTGCAATCTTTTTTCGTAGATTCCTTCTTCTCCTTCTCCTCCTTCTTCACACAAGCGTACGACGGTTTATCGAGAGATTTCGATTTCTCCTTGTTTGTCCAGTCGTAAACCGTGCGTTCCTTGGAAAATCCCTTCTACGATTTTTGTTGTTTTTTTTTTTTTTTTTTTCAAAGCGTAAGGGAAACGAAAAATCATTGTTGAGCATTCACGAATCGTTCGATCGAGAAATAATGAAGGAAATCATAAAGATTGGGCTATCTCTTTTTCGTCGTTACCTTTTTGTCGAACACGAGATCGAGATTGGCCAAGGAGGCGAGACTGTGAGAAGCGTTTACGTTGGAAGGCAGAGAGCCACCCTCTCGTTGCCTCGCCGAGACACTAGGCCCGGTATGTTTTTTGCCCTTTCTCCTACCACCGCCGTAAGTGTGACTCGACCCCGAGGTCAGATAGGCAAAACTACTGTCGAATTCGGAATTAATCGGTTGTGCCAAATTTTGCAACGAACCACCGTGTGTAAGACGCTCCGAGACCGAATCACGCTTGTGTCTTCGTCTGTTCGAGCCAGGTATACAACGCGAACTGGCTACGACACGACGTCCCTCCTCAATTTCATCGGCTTCCACCTCTTGGAGGAGTTCCTACGAATTTCGAAAGGTAACGATTTCTTGAATTACAACGAGAAAGAAATTGAGCTAACAAAAACGTGAGAATTTCATAATTCATGTAAAAGCAACTATGTTAATTAACTCGTATACCTTGAAAAGATTGGATTTTCCTTCGCGATCTTTGGGCGACTTGTAAGTGAGAGCCTCGTCGAGCAACGCTCTGAGTTCTCCCTCGTTCAAACCCAAAACCTCGGCGGGTTCTTCCTGAAAACAGAAAAAGAAAAAGAAATTTCATTAAAACGCGTTTGTTTACGGTACGATGGAGATCATTCATTCGGTCAATACTTTGTCGAATATTGCACTCTAGACGGTACACGGCGAGTGGAATTTAAGTAGAGAATCTGTACACGCCTGCTGTAAATTAACACAGATAACGCGAGTTAGGAATTCTTGTTGTTGATGTCGCGCGGCGGGACCTTGAAACTTGCATCAATGTTTTGAAAAGAATGAAGAAAAAATACTAATCATGATTACAAAGCGGAATAAAACATTACGTAATGTATTATGTGTCTTTCGTCGTTACCCTACGGATCCCGGTTGTTCTCAGCTCGCTGCCAACGATTGAACAAAGTACAAAAACAAGCAAATTCACAATTCCTCGATACTCAAAGACGAGAGAGATGTTGCAAATATATTCTTAACGAATGCGAAAGAACCGATTTCACCACCGAGAGGATTCCCCAGTTTTACGTTCCAATTGTTCCAAAAGACGTATCAACAAGAATGTCCGAGCCAGTCTGCGATAACAATAAACAAGATTTAGAAATATTATCCCGCATAAACATCAAGGCGATAAATTTAACCCACGGAAATTTCCAAAACAAATTACAATTTGCAACGTAAATCCCCAAACTCGAAACGTTTCTGTGTTTTTCGTTGATTCGACTCTTGGAAATTCCACAAGCGAAGCAGCGAGATGCGTGTAAAACCTTAAAACCGTGCGTCAAAAATAGCGCTGTGACAAAGAGATACACGGATGCATTTTATAACCTAAAATATTTCGTGGGCGTTAACCTCGGCAAACATAAACAATTTTTCTACCTAGTCATTGGGTTGTGAAACGTCGAACCATTGTTTTATTATTATTCTAAATTGTCGTCTTCAACGATTTTTTGGTTAATAGTGGGACAGAACGCAGCGAGATTTGAGAACCAACTGAATATGGCGAGGAAAGACACATCGAACACGCTTGACAGGTTTACAATCGAAAAAGGAAACTATGCCAGTCGTTCTCTCAAGAGTTTAGGTGCTCTTTCCATACTTGGCAAATGATGCAAGCGCACCGTCGAATGGCCGAGTGCATCTGTTACATCCTCGATGAATGAGAAAAAAAACCCTATGACCAATACCACAATCTTTGGACTATGAAATAATAGTTGTATCAAGGTAGAAACTTTTGTTTTCCTAGATTTTTCCTCGTCATTCTCGAGAAACGAAGAATAATTAATCAAACTCTCCCATCGTCAGCTGGGAAACAAAGGGGTACATAGAAAAGTAGTTCAGTAGATGACCACGGATATAGGTAGATCGGGCGAGTGAATTTAAGGTTTCACTTATTGGATCTTATCCGGTGATCCGGTGAACCATGAGGCGAGAAGTACGTGGCTGATGCAAAAAAAACGGCGAACGAGAGAACTACGAATCTCACTATTTGTTTTTTTTTTTTTTATTGTTTTTCTCTCTGAAGCCAATTTACATTCATCGAGATGCAACATTAATTCACAGGTTTGCGATGTACGAAGAATCGTAGGTGGCACGAAGGCGTGAAATTCAATTTGTTCGATGGCATATCGAGTCTCTCGATGGTTGGCAATACCAGCTTAATTACCTCGCTACGGATATTTCACGAATGCGAACCAGATAACGGTCAAATAACAGAAATTCGTTCCGAGATAAAAAAGAAATTGCTTTGTTACGATTCTTATTTAGAGCTTATGTATCGGTACACAAATTTTTTTTACAAAAATCGTTATCTCACGCTTTATTCACCGTTGCAAAGATATATGCCATATAATTCAATTAAGATACGAGTCCAACAGGGAGGAAGAAGAAACGGCACGAGTGGGGAATAGATAAAAATCGAAAGTATCTCGAGTAGAGGCTATATCATTTCCAGCAGGATACCTCGAACTTGTGTGTCACAATATTGTATATGTATGTGTGTGTGTGTCGCTGAATGCGAACATTATGCAACAAGAAGAGAAGAGAGAAGCGAAGAACACACAACACACACGGTGCCACAGAACCGACGACCATGTAAATTTACAGTGATGTGTACGTGTCCCCGCAGAAGAGCACAATTATAGCCGTTGAAAAGACGAGTGTATATGCGTGTGTGTGTGTGTGTGTGTGTGAGAGAGAGAGGGTGAGACAGAAAGAGAGAAAAAAAGATCGCGAGTCTTCGCTAGCGCACGGATAAGATATCGCGAGCGAAAGAAAAAAAAAGCTTTCTGTCGAAGTAGCCGATTGATAAGACCGTTTCTTTTTTTTGGGGGAGGGGGGGGGGCGAGAGACATTTGTTTTCCTTCTTTTTTTCTTTCTCCACGTCTTTCTCCTCGAAATCAACGGAGACACAACGGTGTGGGTGTCTATGTGTGTGTGTCTCTGTCTCTGTCTGTCTCTCCTTTTCGCTTGTTTCTCTCTCTCTGGCTCTTCGCGACACGAACGGTCGCAAGAGGCCGTTCTCATTCGCAAAGTTCACAAGGCCCCACGGATTTTGTGGCCGTGCACTTTTTATTTCGTGCGAAATTTTTCGATAATGTGGCACACACACACATACACACACAGACGAGATGGTGCGAGGGGAGGGAATCGATAGACGTTTCACGTTTGCCGCATCGAAAGTACGAATTGTGATATTACTTACACGACACTCTGTAGGTATATATATGTATATATGTACATATATACGTATATTATAACGACAAATGAAAAAAAGGAAAAAATAAAAACACAAAAACTGTGTGTATGCGCACTATCGCATTGGATGCCGGCACGGAATTTATATTTTTAGAGGGCACCCTCTGGGTCGGTTCGCGATACTCTCTGGTTTTTCCTTCTTCCGCGTAACGTCTCTCTCGCCGGACACTCTCTCACCGTGTCTTTTATTTCACGCACACGAACCTAACGTTAATTACGATACGACGTCCAACAATTGTTTCTTCATCGTTCACAAATATATTACACATAACTCGAAACGAAAAGTAATGATAGATCGTTCTAATAGCGATTTTAAAAGATAAATCCCGACAAGCGGGCGCGGCGCGCTCGTCTCAGCATGGCCGCCGCCATTACACTGGGGAATACGAGCACAGACCAGGGACGTGCCTAGCAGCGGTTTCTTCGGTGCACCACGGGTGCCTCGCGGGGCGCCGTCATCGTTGTATATATTTTTATTTTATTTCTCTTACGCCTTTTTTCTTTTCTTTTCTTTTATTTCTTTCTTTCTCTTTTCAATACGTCTTTCTTTCTCTCAGCACGCCCTCGGCGCGACGTCGAAACCCGGTTCTTTTTTTAAACCTTAATTTACTATTACCCTCGTAAACGTCGCATTGGTCCACGAATCGAGGACTCGAGCCGGAACGCCAACGGATATCAAAACGTGGCGAAATTACTCGACTCGCGATATTATTCCAGTATATAGTGAACTATGTAGAGTCTCGAATTAAACTGGTGCACCGAGCGAGATAGAGATAGAGATAGAGAGAGAGAGAGAGAGAGAGAGAGAGAGAGAGAGAGAGAGAGAGAGAGAGAGAGAGAGAGAGAAAGGAGCGAGAGACGCAGAGAGAAAGATTGTTATAACACAGCCGTTATAAATTCGAACATACATAGAGGACACACCACGACATCTGCCGAACATGTTTCACGCATGCTGACTTCGTGACACCGATAATCCTTCCTCCCTGATAACTGCCAAACGTTATGAGCAAACTTAAACGTGAAAAACAGCACGAGCAAAATGTACGATGACCTGTCCAACAATGATTTTATTCCCAAGTTTCAGTCTACCAAGGGGCTTCTCTACGTCACTATACGAACAACAGATTTTTTTTTTCTTGTTTTTTTTCGATAAAAGCAGTGGATTTAATGCAAATTCTCCGTACAGTAGTGTCGACCGTACGAGAATTGCAGATGATCAAATAGATTAGTGTCGATGGCTCTGTACGCTGAATAATTCATGGAGAGATTTACAGTTGAAGAAGAAACAAAAAGAGAAAATGAGTAAGCTGCGAATGCCATTGCTCGGTCGCGATTGAAAAAGAAATAGAGAGAGCGAGAGAGAAAAAAAAGGAATTCGTGACGTCCCGAATATCAGCAATTATACCCACTGTAGGTGTCACAGCGTTACGTGCATAAAAATTACATACGTTCGTAACAGTAAGAGAGAGAAAGAGAGAGAGAGAGAGAGAGAGAGAGAGAGAGAGAGAGAGAGAGAGAGAGAGAGAGAGAGAGAGATAGCGCGTGTGACGGTTTGTCTCTGTGGCTCTATGTGTCCAAAGTTTGCAAGTAGTTCAGGTACACACTAGTCAACGTAATTCCCGAAGCACGATCGTAATTCTTACACTAAGGCTGTAGACACACGCGCGTGTATAGACATTCCAGGTAATTTTGCCGTGACTGTCAAGGTTTATCAAAGGCGGGTCGTCCGCGTAAGCCATTGAGGGAATACAATTCCTTAAAAGGTTAGACGTCCATTATGCATGTGTGAGTATGTATGCGAGCCACTCTTTACCGACAGAAGCGCACACACACACAGAGGCACTCGTAGAACAATGTCCTGCACATTAAATAGGCAACAGAACTTTGTCTCGCACGTGTATAGTTCGTTGTGAAGAATAAAAGAAGATATAAAAAGTACGTAGGTGAAATAAAACAAAAGAAAACGATATAGTTTTCTTTTTTGTTCTTCCGACGTAAACAAAGAATGTAAATATACCGGCACGATGGAGAAAAATCGATAGATTATTCTATTTCGTGTCTCTCTCTCACCTGCTTGTTCTCGCCGCTAGCAACAGCGTTGGTAATTTGGTTAGCGTTACACTCGACGGTATCGGCGTTAACGTTCGTCGCATTGACAAGAATTTCACTGGACAACAAAGACGTCGAGGACGTTGACGAAACGACGAGATTGTTGACATTTGCAGGAACGACGCTGTTAGTACCGGATGTCGACGTCGACGATGATGGCGCCACTGTCGGTGTTACCGTCGCGATAGCGGCTTCGGCGCTCGTTGTCGCTGTCACGTTAGTCGCTGTCACGACGTCTGATATATTATTTTCGTCAATTCTGTCAGGAGCCATGGGTTCCTGACGATGATCCGGCCCTGGGGCCATTTTGATCGGAATTGACAATGCCGTGTCAGCTGTACTCATAGTTTTTTTGTCATTTTTTTAAATATTTATTTATTTCACCCTCGCGTAATCAATCGGCGACGATCTTGCTCGGGATTTGACTGATTTTTTCACTCTTTTCCAACATCGATGGGAAAGATGAATAAACAAACGGAAAACAAAGAAATAATGACGATATTCAGGAGAATTTTCCTTTTTGGAAATATCTCGTTATCCGTCGATTTCTTCTCAATCGACTGTATCGACCGTCTGCGGATAATCACTCTGTCCGATGTACCGGTGTCGAATACATTATTTCACGAGACAGCATTGACATGTCCACACACACACACATATATATATATATCTCTATATAGCGCGTACCAGCCGCGTAAGAGCACTCACGACGAGGACTCGTCGATTCGATACATCGAACTCGGATCGAATTTTCGATTCAGTCTTCACCCCCGTCGAGGTACTGTACCGTATATCACACCGGGGAATGGCAAATATAGATAGTCTGCCCTTCCGACCTGCAGTCGTTGCACACGAATTCGTCCTGTTGAACGACGAATCGCGTATTTGAGGTTACACTCACGATTTCGCGCCTTCGAAGATTCTCACCATGGCGCACATACACACACACAGGCACGCGCACGCGCGCCCAGGCAGCAGGGTAACGCACACAAAAATGGCACCGTCCACCGTCTCACTTATATCCTGTTTCCGCAGCTGTTTTCCTTCGACCTCTTCTACCGCCGAATGAACAAAACTTTGGTCATTTCAGGAGATTATCCCGTGACGACGTCCGTCAACTTATCGGAAGCTTGGCTCAATGATTATTCTTTCAAAATTGAACGGTTCGTCGCGTATACACCCAGAGCGAGCTCTGCTCTTTGGCTTCGTTATTCACGCGCGGTGGCGCTGAGATTTATAACCTCAAAAAAACAATCTCTCATTTTATCGTTTGATCATGTAGAGACAAACGACGTAAGCGAAACAAAAAAAAACAAATTTCGAAACACCTGTTCAAGACCACTCCGTAACACGATTATATTCGAGTGATAAATAGTTTCGTTCTGTGCCGTAAATGAATTTACGACCGCTCGATCATATGTTGGAGGATCGACGTATTTTTTCGGTTAAGAATTTTCTTCGATGGAAAATTCGTTCATTCGTTCGAAACACGCACTTTGGAGGATGTCGCGGTACACGTACGCGTTATGTCACGGTACACATAGTTTTTCTCGGTATTGTTGTAAACGCAGCGATTCGCAATGTTCCGTCTTTGTTGACACGGCGGGGGTGGGGGGAGAGATAAGCGGGTCGCCGGGACATTGAAATTTTCAACATTCGTTAATTATGGAATTGCGTTTCCCAGACTGTCATCGAGTCGAGCACGCTTTCGTTGCACACGATCCTGATCATTGCGAGCGTGTAACGGTCGTTCGTGTATCAACGGCGCGCGTAGCTGGATTTAATTGCTCGGAGTCGAATGGGAGATTGATAAATTCAAAATGGCTACCGGGGATATTATAATCACAATTTTGTCGCATTTTTTGTACTCCCACCCCCCCGGATATTCACACATCCGCAATCGTTCGCGACGTTACAATTTTTCGATCGCAAAATGTTTTCTTAACGATAATCCCGCGTGTTGAATCGCGTCGAGAGTATATTTTGCCTCTATATATGTATATATATATATATCTCGTTTATCCGAAATTACAAATGACACGGAGTGGAGACATCGTTTCGCGATACTAGCGCGTTATCAACGAGACGACGTCCCTTTACCGTGGCACTCTCGCGAGTGCATCTCGCAAAACAATCGAATTTTGTTTTTTCTTCGTTCGCGTCACGACGTTTTTGGCACTAGTCGCGTCGTCGCAACGTCGCCGACGCTCGATCGCTCGCGTGTTTCGAACGCTTTAATATCCACATGAATCACACTCTTTTATGGTTATATTACACCGAGAGGCGAGTGAGAGAGAAAGATAGAAGGAGAGAGAGAGAAACACACGGAGTAGCTTGCGAACAAACCTCGCACAGGTTCTCTTGACAACTTATCGATCGTTCGTCAGAGGCAAACGTGTTTTTCTCTCGCCTCTTCTTCTTCTTCTCCTCTTCGCGCGACACAAAACTGATGCGACGAGCAACACACGACGCACCGACGAACATGTGTTTCGATTGATCGAGTCACGGTTCTCCCTCAATCTTCTTCCTCCCTCGCACTCTTCGGGTATACGTTTTTTTTGTTTCTTCTTTTTCTCACGTCTCGTTCATCGTCTCTCAGCTTGTATTCACAACACCTTGCACTTGATCCGTCGCGCAACACGAGAAACACGATTGAGTGTCCATCCGAATTTTGACTGTCCGGGTGTGTGTGTGTGTGGGTGCGTGCGCGTGTGTGTAATGCGTGTTAGGTCGAGACGGAGAATAGAGGAAGAGGGAGAGAGAGAGAGAGAGAGAGTGACGGAAGGACAGAGGGAGAGACACAACCGCGTCGTTATTTTCAGTGGGAAACGTCGATCGGGAAAATAATACACGCAGTTTTTTTTCACATATCGAAAAGCCTCACTTTAGTACACACAATACACGTGCGTGTAGAGTCACTGACGCTCGAATACTTGACACAACTGCGTTACGTTCTCCTCGAGGAATACCCCCACACACGCGCGCACACGACTGTGGTCTTGCGCAGACCGTGCGCGAAGTCGTAAGGGCGGGCGGGTGGCGGGGATGCCCAACCTCCCGCTCTGCCGAAAATGTCGTCTGGAGTTCCAGGGGCGTATGCGATAATTCGTGGATCATCGTCAATTACGATTTATCTACAATAATGCGTTCGCGATAAAACAGCGGTGTCGAATGTCTCGATTGCGGAGAATGATTTATGGATCGATAGATCGATATATACATGTGCGTTTATAGCAAGCTTAGAGTCCCGTACATTATTCGTCAATCTTTTGGTTCGCAGCGATCGACGATTTTAAAGAGAGTTTCATAGACTCGCTCGTAAATAGCTCGAAGGGCCAAGTATCAATTTACCTCGTTAAACGCTGATCCAAGATTAAATTGAAGACCTTGAACGATCCTACGGCCCTGAATATCCCAGATGCGCCGCCTCCACAAGATCGATAAATCTCGAACTCGAAAAGCTCGTCCGTCGCGACGGTTCGATACAACTTTTTTTCTATTACATGCGGCGTTATTGTTTCTAGGTTCTCGACGAGCCACGAGCCATCGCCGGATTTCATTTACGTCTTCGTGGTGGGGCGCGTCGTTACTGTACAACACTGTACAATCATCCATCGCCTCTGAATCGCTGGAGAAAAGCGACAGTACGACGTGAGCGGTCGAACGAGTCGATAAAGTTTTTCGCGCTTCGACATTCTTTTGTTTGGGCGTGTAAGAATAAATTTGCTTTTTTTTGCACATCGATGAGTTGCGCCGATTGAAAAACGATCGACACGTAACATTTTCGTGCTATTCGCCGGTTATATACCACGTATCGGTCAAATTATATACGCCTTTGCATATATATTTGCAGATAAGGGACTCTCGTTGTTTATTCGTGACGCCGAAAGAAACGTGAAACGTAACTGGGAAGAGAAAATAAGAAGGAAGTCAAAATGACGGAAACCGAGAACATATTTCTGTTCGTGCCCAACATAATAGGTGATTAAACAATAATTCATTGATTAAGCATGTTTTCTAATTTTCCCATAATTGCATTCGAACACCAACAGATGAATTTTTGTTCAGTATTTCCTGCACAAATCACTCCTGACTCTTGTTCATTTCGCACCCTCAAAAGATGATTACTTCAAAAATTCGAATAATTACAGTTTTCATGATAAATTCGCAATTTTTCTTTCTTTCTTTCTTCTAACACATAACCGAAAGACAATTCATTTTACGACGAGCCATTGAAGAAGTTTCAAGCTTGACAATAATCATTCTTGGCACCATCCGATATTAGCTGCATTCCAAAGTCTTCTCCTATATCGATTACGCTTCTTTCTCTTTCCACTAAGAGCTCGATAATCGTTCGAAAAAGAAATTTCATCAAGAAACAAGCGATAAAACGAAAATTATCTTCTCCACAGGCTTCGCCAGAGTGTTCTTGGCTCTGATATCATTTTACTTCATGCCAACGCACTATGTGATCGCCTTGTGGTGTTACATACTCAGCGCGTTGCTCGACGCCTTCGATGGACACGCCGCGAGATATTTCAATCAAAGCACTAAATTCGGGGCTATATTGGACCAGCTGACCGATCGAGTCGGCACTATGTGTTTGCTCGTTAATCTCAGCATGTTTTATCCTTCTTATGCATTTTGGTTTCAGCTAAGCATGGCGATCGATATTGCCTGCCATTGGATATACTTGCACACGTGAGAATTTCTTAATTCAACTCGACCCAATTTTTCGTCACGATTCGTTTCGTAAGTGAATTCTTTTATTTTTATCGCAGGTCGCTTCTCCAGGGAAAGACGAGTCATAAATTCATCGATATGTCCGAAAATGCGATAATGAGTGTTTATTACACAAATCGTCAGGTACTTTTCTTCATGTGCGCTGGAAACGAAGCTTTCTACGCCGCTCTTTATCTCTTACATTTCACCGATGGACCTATAGGTGAGAAGGAAAATCTCATAATTTTCAGTTTATCTTTTACTTTGGCCAAGAATAACTCACAAATATTTTCTTCCATTTCCTATGTTTCAGTGGCGGGAATTAGTCTATTCAGGGCGGTGATGTACATTTCTGCTCCTGTGGCTTTTGTCAAAACAATTTTGTCTCTTTTGCACGGCTACGTAGCCTGCATTAATTTAAGCATAATCGACGTGAAAGAGCGCGAGGCATTGCGCAAAGTAAATTGAATAGCCAACGGGAGAACGTAGGGGAGAACGTGGCAAACATTAAAAAAGCAAAATAAGAAAAAATATTCCATTACGTAATACACTAGTCAAAATGAATATTTAAATTTGTTCTTCCTGTTAAAAAAGAAAAGGTAATATGTAAATGTATATATTATATATATATGATATATTATTCGTATAAGAAAAATTGTACGAAGAAATATTTTCCTGTATATCTATGTTCGACGTTGATAATTTACTTGGGACGAAAAAAACAGCGTATGCGAATGTACCTAATTATTAACGATTTCAACACTGACCATATAGACTTTAGTTGCTTGGGTGATATTTTACATTTTTTTTTAGCTATTAATGAAAACTATGATCGCACGTACGTATCTTTTATTTTCATCGATGATAACTAATTTCTGGATCTCGTTAATAAATTTGGCAAGTGAATTGTCTGGAATAATTATATATATATATATATATATATATATATATGTATTTATAAAAAAAATTCAGACGTGAGATGTAAATAAGGAAATAATCGATTTTTCAGTATTTATATGCATGTAAATAATACAAAAATATATATATATATATATGTTAAACAGTTTGTATTAGGGTGGAATACCTCATGCATGTAAACGCATGATGTACTCACCATGGAATCGTCATATAATTGGAAAATCCATTATAAATAAATAAAAATCCTGTAGTATCGTTTTTAAACGAAAAACTTGGAAACCTAGAAGAAAATTTCGTATAATTGTGCGATAAGTATTATAAGCCTGAAAAGTAAGTATTCCTCGAGCCAATATGGACAAAGGAATTACAAAGCAAATTTGATATTGGCTCTCGATCAAATACCGAACAAAGAGAAAGTGTCAACGTTCGACCCAGAAAGACACGAATTACGGACATAGTATAATTGGTCCGAACGAATATCGACGCGAGAGAAAAAAACAGATGTATTCGATAAGTATTAATTAATGTTAAAAAATAAATACAGAGACTAACCTCAAAGCTCGCCCTTTTATTCTTCCATCATGTTCGATCGCGCTTTCGGCACCATGTTGTTACTTTGAACATTGGCGCATGTTTTGGAAGTTCTTTTTGAGGTCGTGTCACGACGATGAATCACAATGTTTGAAAAAAATGAAATGAAATGAAAACAACAACAAAAAGTCTCGTCGACGTTGGCGAGTGGCACAGGAAACACTTGTTTCACTGAATCAACGTGATGCTTGACAGTTGACTAGCTATTCGCAGGTACAGAAAATTGAACAAAAACGTTCGTTATTCGTAAAACTGCGACAAGACAGCGGACCGTCAGATAAATGGCGAATATATTTTATAAAAAGATAGAGAACAACCGGCTTGTGTATAAGGGTTGGGGGAAGGGGAGTACATATTTTTGGCACGACAGCGCCAATGTCTCATCATCAGCTGATAAATGAAAATGGCGGCAACTATCGAATTTTTGAATTCACCTTCGTCGAAGCTTTTGCGCCGAATTTATTGTTAGTTGAACGTGATTCGCGCATATGATTTCGTGACATTGCGAATTTGGATTCGTTGCTTACCTGGCACAACCGTGAGGCACTTTTGACATCCTCTGTCGACCAAGGTGCTCGTTTTCTGGTTGTGATATACTGAAGAAGTTATACGTACAACAAATATAAATATAACCGCGATAACCTATGGACGAGATCAAGAAAACGTGAGTAGTGTTAAAAAAATGATAAATAAATCGAAACTCTCTGCGCTGTTCAATTATGTACCATCGATCGGTATCGCTTTTTTTTCAAACGTCCCATTATTTTTTTCCGGACTTCACGATGCCATGAAGGCCCATGATGCCAATCGTATTAACACCAATGCTATTTATATTCGACACGTGTAATTGATTATATGGTTTTGTTTTATTTCTTTTCAAACTCGATACGTGAATATCGAAGCTCGAAACTACTATTTATATTTTGAATATTTAACTATAGATTCGTCTGTCTAATTAATTAATTTTATTTATTTAACTATAGACCTATCCAGAGTTTGTAGAAGTTGCTTCATTTTCATGATTACTGTGAGAATTTCGTGCGATTGGTGATACCTTCTAAATATTAATGATGAATAATCAGGAACGATACAGGAAAGAAACAATAAAATCGACAAAAAACGACATGCCAACCTTTTATATTCATAGTAGAAACATAATTACTGTTTGAGTTTTAATTAACAAATCAAATCCACACCTTGCACATTGTACACACTGTTTTATTAGTCTCGTACGTCTGACGAGAGTTCCTTAGGGTTCCTTACATTATCAATTGCGCCGGTCATTTTTAGAATGATTTTTTTTCAATTTTTCTTTCAATTTCATTTCGATCACATTTGCTCAACAATTGACTCGATATTGGCAAATTTGTCGATGATTCTTTTTCCCCTGATTTATAATAAAATTCTCGTGGACTACTCAGTGGATGATGTTTTATTATTATTTTTCATCTCACAAGGGGAAAGCCCCTGATCATCGATTTCGTCCGGATTCACAGGATATGTAGAACTTTATTGCGTCGCTTTCATTTCTGATCAAAGCCTACATTTACTGTGAATCCGGACGATATCGGTGATCAGGAGTAGGAGACCTGCCCTTGTTAATGAAATATGTAATTCGACGATAAAATGCCCGTCGGTGTCTTTAGGACTAACGTAAATATGTTTTATTCCGTCCTTTATTCACGACTAACGAAAAATGATTTAATCTGTTCAGGTATCAAATATTTATCATGTCGTACCCGATAGGATATTACACCTAGTATTACAATGCTGTAGCTGTGCAAACGAGAAAATAAATATTCGACAAAGACAAACTAACGCGATAATTGACAATTTATCTTGCGCGTTTGAAAGAACATGATAAAAAATAAAATCGTTATTTTGTACTCGTTGACTGATTTCTTTGCATGTTTTATACTCACAAAGCTGAGGCCGACGATATCGAAAGAAGACTCGTGTCGCGATTCCAAGAACGCTAATAGGATCGTCGTTTAACCGAGTGAAAACATAAAATCATTCTCTGATGATTGCGATGTTACTGTCCTCGAATACGAGATCCGTTCTCGATGGATAAACAAGTTTCATGTTCCCTTCGATGTCCACAACTTTGACCTGTTCCACGTGGAGCTCGTGATACTCTTGCGGCTCGACCGACTCGGAATTTCCGCCGAATCCCAGAATTAACATCTCTTTCAGAAATTGATCGAGGACGTTCCTTTAAGAGAAACGACAAAATTGGTAGTCGAGATAAACGATAAAAAAAAAAATATATGTTATTTCTTGTATATTGAAAATTTTACCTGCAAACTTGTTGCGTTGACGCGCTCGTCACTTCGACTAGCATGGATTTAGTTTCCGACGACATTTTCGTAATATCGCTGTTCGTTATAGGTGGAAACGAAACTACCTGCGAGGAACTATCCAATACGCAAGGATAGAGCTGTTTTCCTTCTAACAAATACAGATATTTGTGTATACCCGAATACACGTTGCGTTTCTTCTCCTTTCGAAGATTTATCGCTTCGGTCTGAAGTTGCTGAAAAAGTGCCGCGCCGGTGAATGTTTTGTTGCGCATCAGTGGTTTTATCTCGATTTCGTTAGGTGGCTTTGCCGTGTAAGTCAAATCACCGGGTGGGAATAAAGCAAGATCGTGAGTCGCGAGCGTCGCGGCGTTTCTCTTCTCGCATATGCCTTCGTGCAATTTTGTTTGTAGTTGAATAAATTTCTTGAAACTTTCGTCCGTGAAGGTCAAATTTTTGACTATACAAGCGACTATGTGAGGTCGAACGCTTTTAACGTGTTCGGTTATTTTGATAACCGGATTATCATCCGCGACTTTAAGAATTTTCATCTTGTGACAACGGGATTCTGCATTTTTTCCTACGTTATCGTTCTCCATAGTTTTGTTCCCTTTTTTGCCTTTTTTTGATTTGCCGCCACCTCCTCCTCCTCCTCCTCCTCCTCCTGTATTGTTTTCCGATTTCTCCGAGGTGGGACAGTGCTGCCTCACGTAATCGAGAACTTGTTTCGTTCTACATTGATCGACTAATTTTGAAAGTCTTTTGTCAGCCAGAGAATTACCCTTTAGGTTTAATTCTTTCAGTTTCGAACACTCGGCTAATTCACCAGGTACAACTGGAATAATTTTTTTTTTTATAGTTGAATTTAAAAAATATTAAATATATGTTTGATATAATAATAGCGAGATTATTTTTTAACTTATATATAAATAAATAAGATGGGAACTGATGGTTTTGACTTACATTTTATCGAATTATCTGCCAAATCCAAAAGTTTTAAAGCTGGCAGCGAAGAGATAGCAGCTGGTAAATCGTTGATTTTATTACCATTGACTCGGATTTCAGCCAAATGTACAAGTTCGGGATAGCAGACATCAGGAAAGCTCGAAAAATTGTTGTTGGACAAATCAAGAGAGGCGAGCTTGGTGTTTGTCAGCTGAGACGGCAATTCGGTGAGAACATTGGAACTGAAATTGATCGACGTCAACTGCGGCAAATTGCTGAGGGCACGTGGAAGTTTTTCCAATTGATTTCTAGAGCAATCTAGTACTCGAAGTTTCGTCAGTTTTCCGATTGCCTCGGGCAAAGTTTTCATTTTGTTTGAGTGTAAGACCAGGGTCATGAGATTCTCGAGTTTCGCGATATCATCCGGAATCACGTCGAGGCAGGTCTCGTGTATGGCAAGATAATTCAAATTCTGAAGTTCGAAGAGGCTCTTGTGAAGACCCGCTTCGGAGATTCTGCTCGATATTTCGGTGCGCGACAATACGAGTTCATGTCGATTCTCTTTAGCTGCGAGTATCACCTCGGGCCAAGCGGACGCCGAACTCATGTTTCAAGAACAATGTTACTTCACGCGCGAATGAATAAACAAAAAAAGCGAAACGCCAAATCCATTGACATCCGTAGTTTTGAGGTTATGTGCCGGCGTGTATTACGTCCGTTTTTTTAGTACTAACGTTGCTGTAGAGAAAAGATAGCGGCACCACTGGCGTCAACGTGTATGAAACAGAAGCGTTGGATAGAGCACCTACCGGCGAAATTCTTAACTACGTTGACGTAGGAATGAAAATTCACGTTGATAAGAAAGTGTTAATTTGGAGGTGTGTACTCCAAAATAAACATGTCAACTACAGCGTTGATGAAACTGTCATCTAATCTAGGAAATAAAGGAAAACTTTTATCAGAATTGAAGAAAACGTTGCTTCGTCCTCTTGTTCAGCGTAAGTTAATACTATCGTAATAATACCACCATCCATATTCACCACTTGCGGCTTTTAACACTTGATTAAAAAATAACCTCGATCCGGCGCATATATATAATATATACACATATATAGTTGAAAGATGTAGTATCGTAGTATGACCCTACTTCATACATTTTTTCTTTAAGAACAGTTGCAGTTAAATCAATAGAACAAGAACACATAGAAGATGGAATTCTCGATAGAATTGCTGAAAAATATAATTTACCGCAGAGCAAAGTTGACGAATGGTACGCAGCTATACTCATGATAATCAGAGTACATCTTAGAGCTCCCCACAATTCGATAAAAAATGCAGAGTTCAAGCAGTGCCTGCAGGAATTGAAGTTAGTATAGAAATTACTATTCCAAGGTTCATCGGAGTATCTATAATTTTGTATTCGCCTTCCAGATTCGAGAATGAATGTATAGAGGACTTGTGTGCTGTTTTAAATGGTCACAAAAGATCAACGATGTTGAACAATCTTTGCGAAACGACGAAATTTTTCCCACGCGTAAAAAAATGCTTATGGCGCGTAGACATCACAATCTCTTCGAGGTCAGTACAATTTTTCGCATAGATCTTAGGACTTTGCCCGATTGTAATATTAAACACAATTCGCAGTTCTCTTTCACGAGTCCTCAAACCTGTGATATTAATGGAATGGATTCTGAGCACCGGAGAACGTAAAACGTTTGAGCTGAGTCTTGCAAAATTTCATCTAATGAGGCACACATTGGCAAGTTTGTTACTAAAAATGCAAGAGGTGGAGAACACAACCCTGTTAAAAAATATTCACTCTAGCTAGCGCAGTAATATTATTTACTATCTATACCCACATTATAATTAAATTGCAATTAAACACATAATACTTTTGAAATCATTTTCACGATTATTCTTTTATTTCGCACTTTGGTATTTTCATACGATACAGAAAAAAAGTACCTATAACAATAGTAGTTGTCGAATCAGTTTCTTTTTTTTAATTCTTATAAACGACAGTGTTATTGATTATTACAAGTAAAATAAAAACTTAATAGACAAGAATCAATAATGAAAAAATACGAAGATACGAATTTCTAGAAAGTGTGATATACACTTTGGACTAATTCCCTAGAGTATACAGTTTAATGAAAAAAAGGAACTTTGTGCTTAAGGCGATTTTAGTCCATTTCCTCGATCGTTGGGCCAGAACCTTGTCCGCCAAAGTTTTGCCCACCGAAATTCGGTGCACTCCCGCCATAAGCTTGCTGGCCATTGGGTGCACCACCCTGAGGACCCTGCTGATGAATCTTTGCCATTATAGACGAACATTGAGATTGGACGGTCTCGAGTTTATGTTGGTATTCCTCCTTTTCCGCCAGATTGTTGCTGTCCAACCATCGGATGGCCTCCTCGCATATATTCGTTATTTGATTCTTATCAGCCTGAGAGAGTTTATCACCGCACTCCTGTGCAGCTTGCTTCACGGAGAATACGTAAGACTCGAGTTGATTTCTCGTCGCTATTCTTTCTCTCTGCTTGCGATCATCGTCGCGATAACGTTCGGCGTCCGAGAGCATTCTGTCGATCTCCTCGCGACTAAGACGACCCTTATCGTTCCTGATGGTAACGTCGCGGGTTCGACCACTGGCCGTATCTTTAGCGGTAACGTGAAGAATGCCATTGGCATCGAGATCGAAAGTCACCTCGATCTTTGGAATTCCACGCGGAGCTGGTGCGATTCCGGTGAGTTCAAACGTACCCAGAAGATTATTGTCTTTCGTCATAGCCCGCTCTCCTTCGAATACTTGAATTGAAACAGCGGGTTGATTGTCGGCGAAAGTTGTAAACGTTTGAGCCTGTTTGCAAGGAATCCTGGCATTGCGTTCGATGATGTTGGTCATGACGCCGCCCGCAGTTTCGATTCCGAGGGATAGAGGAGTAACGTCGACCAAAAGGACGTCTTGAAGGGTCGAGCTTCGATTACCCTCGCCGGTTAAAATCGCAGCTTGAACCGCAGCTCCATAAGCGACCGCCTCGTCCGGATTTATCGACAAATTTAGTTGCTTGCCGCAGAAGAAGTTCTGCAGGAGGGACTGAACCTTGGGAATGCGGGTAGAGCCTCCTACGAGTACGATATCGTTTATCGATGATTTATCCATCTTGGCATCCTTCAAGGCTTTTTCTACTGGTTCTAGGGTCGCTCTGAAGAGATCGGCGCAGAGTTCCTCGAAACGAGCGCGCGAGATTCTCGTATAGAAATCCATGCCGTCGTAAAGCGCATCGATTTCCAGGGTGGCTTCGGTGCTCGACGACAAAGTGCGTTTTGCGCGTTCGGCCGCGGTTCTAAGCCGCCTTATGGCACGTGGGTTGTTGCGCAAATCTTTCTTGAATTTTCTCTCAAATTCTTGAGCAAAATGTCGCACGAGGCGAGAGTCGAAATCTTCACCACCGAGATGAGTATCGCCAGCGGTCGCTTTTACCTCGAAGAGAGAACCCTCGTCGATGGATAAAATCGACACGTCGAAAGTACCACCGCCGAGATCGAAGATGAGGATATTCCTTTCGCCCTTGAGATTCTTGTCGAGACCATAAGCGAGAGCTGCTGCAGTTGGCTCGTTTATAATTCGAAGAACGTTTAGACCAGCTATCGCACCTGCGTCCTTGGTTGCTTGACGCTGAGAATCGTTGAAGTAAGCCGGTACGGTTATCACAGCGTCCTTAACCTTCTTTCCCATATAAGCTTCGGCGATTTCTCGCATCTTCGTTAGAACCATCGAACTTATCTCCTCAGGATTGAAGGTCTTGTTCTCACCTCGAAATTCCACCTGGATCTTTGGTTTTCCACCTTCGTTCACCACACGGAATGGCCATTGTTTTATATCGGCCTGAATCTTCTCGTCGTCGAAACGGCGACCGATCAGACGTTTAGCGTCAAATACGGTGTTGGTCGGATTTAAAGCGACTTGATTCTTTGCTGCATCGCCGATTAAACGCTCGGTGTCCGTGAACGCGACGTAACTTGGTGTCGTACGATTTCCTTGATCGTTGGCGATTATCTCGACCTTGCCGTGTTGCCATACTCCTACGCAGGAATACGTTGTTCCAAGATCAATTCCAATTGCTGACATTTTATAACTTTTCTTTGATTATGATTCGTAACACGAAATATGTGTTGGGATGGTATGCTAGCTTGTAGTTTCTTCACTGCTCGGTTGCTGTTTGAATACTGGCGGTCCTGGCTTGCCTCCCTTTATTTATATGAAACCGTGCGGCGGATGAACGAACTAGGCGAACCGGGAATAGCCGATAATACCCGAGAATGCTCTGGAAAATCCGATATATTTCGAGAAGCGAATATCGCGAATATTCTCGTAAGTTGATATATGTTTTATCGACGGAAAGTATACAGTTCCAGCCGCGTGAACGTGAATCCCACAGAGTAAAATCATCCAGAACAATCATCCTTGTTTACATATTTTCATCCAGTTCTGTAGTTTTCACGCAAGCTGTCACTGTTCCTTAACCCTTCGAGTTAACATATTGGGTCAATATGACCCAAGGCGTTTTTCAAATCGTTGTATCTCGGTAAATATGCATTTTTTTGTAGAGACGTTTTTTATAGTACAATATCCATATTTTACGTTATTTTTTGGTGAACACGAAAATTAAATGCCAAAACATTCGTTTAAAGTGGGGGACACATTGAAAAATACGCATTTACACGAAAATTTTTGTGGGTCACCCATAATGCACTCGCAAGGGTTAAAGAGATTAGGTAGCCAAAATATAAGCGGAACGGACACACCACCATGAAATTCGTGCTTCGTCGTTCTTTGTACTACAATAAATCTCCAAGAATTTTTTCAGAATTTTCGTCTGCATATTATTAGAGAAATTTATCAAAGAAAATTCCTAATAACTAAAGTAACCCTCAAACGCTACCGATGGGTCATTTTTGTCCAGGCCAAAAGTTTCCATTACGACTTCCGTTACCATACGTCTCCATATTTTGCATGAAATTGTTATTAATTTTTTTTTTTCGGATGGGACAATGTATTATCATTTAGTTAAGGGTTCAAAGAAGGTCCATGAGTATGTTCAGATTTTTTCAAAAATTTAAGCGTTGTGAAATAAGCGAAGGGCAAAAATGCCCGTTAGCTTTAACGGTTGCTCAAAAGATCGTTAGCTGACAAGGGATAAAGTAGGTTCGGAATCACACATAAATTCAGTATACGCACAAAGTTAACCCTGCATGATCGCTCTATATTTTCACTGGCTCCGCGGTCGCACTGGGTCGTTTGTGTCCGTGTGCAATTTTCAACGGGATGAAATGCTTCAAAAAATCTGAAAAAATTCCTGCCTACTTCTCAACGTTTATACAATGTGAATCAATAATTATCAAAGCCCAAAACTTATTATTTTTTACGCTATAAATAACTATTTGAGCAAAAATGTATGAAAAAAGTGTTTTGGCTTAAGTATTATTTTAAAAAATTGTGCGATAGGAAAAAACCATGGATTCTTGTCATGGGCATTCTAAGGCTTAAGAAAAACCTAGTCACGATCCGTTCTGCCGAAAAATGTATAATTATTTAGTCACCTGAAATTGGACAATTTCAAGGAGAGGAAAATCGAAGAATTCTAGGGAAAAAAATGAATGATCGTATTTTACATGAAAAAATCGGC
This sequence comes from Netelia virgata, assembly GCA_951802705.1. Lineage (NCBI taxonomy): Eukaryota > Metazoa > Arthropoda > Insecta > Hymenoptera > Ichneumonidae > Netelia > Netelia virgata. The sequence continues at coordinate 38,058,273 of OX637865.1, read as the reverse complement.
CTTTTATTAGAAAAATAATACATAATAATGAACGTTGTCGAAGAACAATTACATCGAATTGATGTGAAAACAAAATTACGTCTCCTGAAAACACGGAATGCAGATGCACAAACGGTGCTCCTCGCAGACGGGTTTCTCGCACTGCACACAGCAGTACGCCGTTTTTTTGTCCGTTGAGCAATATGAGCATCGTTTTCTCTTTTGCATCTTGCTCGGTGCGTTCCGGTTCAATTTCCAAAATTTCGCGAATAACGACGCACAAGGACGTACGAAGAGTTTTGGAATGGAGTCGGGATTGCAAATGTGGCTCGAACGCAAATGACAAATCCTTGATGTAATCGCGCCTGGTCAATGCCACATTTTCCGCTCGCAGGTTGTACAATATGAGGGAATTAATCCCTGCATGATCAAGCATTCCGGAAAAAAGCCTGAGAGGCCATCTCGCAGTTATGCGAGCGGTGGTGTACGCGTGGCACATCTCATCAAAAGTATCAGTTGCTCCTTTCGTGCGGTTGTAAAACACCACTATTTCAGGTATCTTGGCATTATTGTCCAGTTGTCCTCTCTCATGGAAACTTGGAAGTAATAGAACGACTTTGCTCGTTTTCGGGCTGTATGAAAGCAAGGTGTTCCTTTCGGAGTACGCGTAGCGAGCGGTCCCAGCAGTCGCGGTTCGAATAAACGATGAAGGAATACGAACTGGCACAGAACGACCAAATTAACGCTGTGGGACCCTCTGTATACTAAGTTTTTTTTAGGGGTGGGCAGCAGGCCCCGCCCCTTCGTTAACTTTTCGAAGAGAAAATATACGCCTAGGATTTTGTAAAAGAAAAGATACACGATATCTGGATGAACTTGTGTTTTATTATCGTGGACAATGGAAAGTGACAAAATTGCGGTTTCGTTAGAAAATTATTTATAATTCGTATAAGATAGTTTGCAATGTTGAAGTCAGTTTTTTATAGCCTAGTTCGATCCACAACGCGCAATGAACTAACTTCCTAAGCATGTAAATAATAAGATTCTTTAGGAAGATAATAATGAAAGTGATTATATTATTCGAACAGCAGAGTAAATAAAGTGCATGACGTGTTTTAAATAATTAATTTATTTACGATTCGTCATCGCTATTCGCATTTCCAGCACGCGGTTTCGGTCCACCAGCTCGTTTTGCCATTATGATCTGATCAACTTTAAGAATCGTGCAAGCCGCACCCACCGCATACTTGAGACCCCAAGTTTTCGTGATGTACGAGTCGATTATTCCAGCGTCGTTTGTATCCATCAACGAAGCACCGGTACCCTGTAAATACGAAGAATATTCGTAAATAAAAATCTCGAAATAAAAACTTTTGCTAGTTTAAAGATTTTGAAATCATTTTTAACAATCGATACTCACATCGATGTCGAAACCATGCGTCTTTTTGCCCTCCTTGTGAGCTGCGTATAACTTCGAGAGAAGCTCCGATGCTTTGTTCCCACTGTTCTCGGCAAGCGTCTTCGGGAATGTTTCGAGCGCAGTGGCGAATTTTCTTACCGCGTATTGTCCCAAACCTGGCAGAGTTTCAGCGTATTCGGATATCTGAGCAGCTAGTTCGATCTCCGTCGCTCCAGCACCGGGCACGAAACGACCGTCGCGCGACATGCCCTTGAATGTATTGACACCGTCGTCGATAGAGCGCTCAATGTCATCCATGAAATTTTCCGTGGAACCACGAACAACGATCGTGCTTATGCGACCCTCCTTGCTGTCGAGACTGAATACAACGATCGAGGTGTCGCCCATTTCGTCGGTATGGACGGAATCGGCATATCCTAGCTCGTTGCTGGTAGGTGGTATAAGTTTTGAAAGCGCGGTGCCACCAACGGCTTTGCACAAACGTCTTATGTCGAATTTGCTCGGAATACGAACAGCCATTAGATCGTATTTGTTCATATAATGAAGAGCCATATCACCGAATTTACCACCGGAAACGACGACATTAGCGCCGCTGTTGGCGATCGCTTGAATCTGGTTCTCCAGTAGAGATTCCTCGCCGCGCGAGAATTTCATGAGTTCGTCCGCCGTTTTTATGAGTACTGTACCTTTTGTCTCTGTCTGAGTTATGTCGACGGGACACGTGTAGACGGCGACTTTCGCGCTCGTCTTCTTCGTAACGTCACCCTCGACGTGTCGCTTGAATACCATTCCTTGAATTACTTGAGACGACGGCAAACCCGCGCCAAGGATCTTCGTGACGCGTACGTTGTCAACGTTGAAGGTTGTTTTTTCTGGCAATATCGAGATGCAAGCCCGAGTGACGAGGGATGCGAGAAGATCCTCGTTTCCGTATTGTTTGCTCATTATCGCTGTACGCAGACCCTTTTTAACATCGTCCGCGCTCTTAATGTCTTTAACCTCGTATACTACGAGAGTCGAGAGAATCTCCAAAGCTTTTTCAAGGGCGGCTTCGTAACCTTCGACGATCTCGGACGTGGTGATACCCTGGACAACAAATGACACGAATTGAAGAAAATTACTTAAAATGATAATAATAATATGCTTTGACGATAAACATTCCTCTGGATAATAAACAAAAATATTAATCGAACAAATTTTTTATTCGTTATCTCACCAAGCGCAAAAGTTCTTCGGCAGCTTCCAACAAAGCTCCGGCAAATATGATGACGAAATTCGTTCCATCTCCGACCTCGGCCTCTTGCATCTCGGAGGCGAGTACCATGAGTTTCGCAGCTGGATGTTCTACTTCCAGTTCTTTGATTATAGTCGCCGCGTCGCTCGTGACGAAAAGCTTTTCAAGGTGATTGATGACCATTTTGTTCATTCCGTTGGGACCGTACGCCGTGCGGACTGTCTGAGCGAATTGTTTGCACGCGCTGATATTTCTGTAGACCGCTTCTTCAAGACCTGAGAAGTGCTGGAAATAGAAAAATCGAAGAGAAGATATTAATTTTTATACATGTGAATACATTTTTTTCATTTTGCGTAAAATTCTCATGAGTTCATATAATCGAGGGCCATTGTTGTATCGAGAGTAAAAGAGGTTATAGACGCGGGGCGTGTCTTTAATGAATTTCGTTGATTCATTAATTAAGAGGCGAAAGTGTCGACAAAATAAGGATTATTGATATTTCAGTAGCACGAGGAGTGCTGTTGCCCATAAAAGGAGATATATCTAAAAGCATGACGTTCGCGCGAGGCCATTGCAGCGTTGGTCATAGCCGGTCGTTTTTTCCCGTAGACGTAAATTCGTCGGCAAGTATGTTAGCGTATTATGATCGTAGAAACTCACGAGTGCTCCATCCTTCATCATTTGTCCCAGTCCTGGGGCTTTCGGTACGTGTAAAGCCATTTTTATTACGATAAAACACTCTGTCACATGTGTCGCCCAAGAAATCACTTGAAGACAATTGCCGGATATTAGTCGAAGATCGTACCGGTTACCATCGAGATTTGGGTGTCATGGCTACCAAAGGTATTCGGGCATTGGGCATTGTTGGCTATGTAAGGAGACTTGTAACAATTATCGTCTCAAGTAGAGACTTTCTACCACTCTCATACTTATATTTAATTATATAACAATTCTCATGTTTGTTCTAAACAATAATGATGCATATATACGGCAAATAATGTAGAAAAACGATTAATCTTGAACTTCATTTTTCTCACGTTGGTACGCCATGACCGGAAGTAGGACTTCGACTTCGATATAACTCGAATCTCGAATTATGTTTCATCCCATAACCGGAAATCATTTCAGACGCCATTGTTATCATTGTTTTCAAGATAACATTCGATATCATCTTGAAGCATCATCGTTAACGTCAATCAACGTGGATTCATAAATAATTTGATCGAATCAGTACAATCGGTAGATCGATCGCGTGAGAACGTCTTCTCGATTAAAAAAAACGTTCACGGTGATCCTAGAGTCGAAAATCGATACAAACGAGAAAGAACAGCGGTAACAAGAGTGATTCCTGTTAATCGTACCGCTTGTGTTTCGTCCGTTCGAGACTCAACCGCGGCTGTAACGATAAAAGAGCGAGCCCCCTCCGTACGAGCTTGTGTGCTTCCTGCCGAGTGTTTCGACCACGCCCGAAAATAGGTCTTTCAGATACAGCGGTTATGGACATGGTGATCACGAATTTACAACAGCAACGTCAAGTGACGGAGCAGCTGAGACGAGAGGCTGCTCTAAAGCGCATAACCGTCAGCAAAGCTGTCGAGGACATCATGAAATACATCACCGAGCACGAACAAGAGGATTGCCTCTTGGTGGGCTTCTCATCACAAAAATCCAATCCATTCCGTGAGAAGAGTTCCTGCATCATTCTCTAACGAAGACTCGGAGGTGGAATTCTTCCACTATGGTAAAGAGCAAAAATACGTCGCTCTTCTTACCTCTTGTCATCGTCATCTTCGTTATCGTCCAATCGACGGAAAACTGTGTATCGGATGAATAGACTAAGATACGTATCATCGCTGTGTCTCTATCCAAACGATTCGTCTTGTATTCACTCAACTTTTCTCGATATTAATTTAACTATGATTTTTCAAGATCTAATCTTTTAATTTATCGTAACGATCGCATACTTATACGGTTTGATCATATTTTCATTTCTTATTTATGTTCGTATGAATTTCGTAATCTTTGCTTCTTTAAATATATATATATATATTCGCCTTTACTCTATGTGATAGCAAAGAAAAAATGTTCCTTACGATGTATCGGTAACAATCCCAAAGTCGTTGCGGAACTCGGATATCTCGAGCAAAATCTCAAGTTTCCGCAAGACAAGCGACAATTACCTCGTAAGGCTGAGAAAATGGATCGTGACCACATTAATGTTTACTCTTACATGGTCTCTCCTGTGTATCGTCCTAGCACAGACATGCTAATCTGGCAAATGATCAAAATGCATAATTTATCATGAATAACAAAGAATTCGTTATCGTAACTGCTCCTGCGTGTATAGAATCAAAAAACACAACAAAAACTGTAATCGAGAGTCGATGTACTTTATGTAGTGGGTGCGGTGAAACTCCTGACTACGTTATTATATTTCCATAGATTTGATATTATACAATACGCAATGCAATATTTTTCTCGAACATTTCGTATAATCTACTATAACGTCTTCCTGCTAAATGGAATTTATTGACAAACGTGAATTGGCGATGTATTAATGCGAAAACATTTAAAAAAAAAGAAAAAGTGTTCAATATTTTTCTACAACATGTGTATACAACAATATTAGAAGACTGAGCTATTCACGTACAATGAGGCACAATATTAATGTCGGAAAAATAATTTTAAATACAGATGGCAAGCCGCACCCTTTTTGTAATCTACGTACTGAAAGTAGAAAGGCATTGAAGTCCTCTGAGGCACAGTTTGTTCAAACCTGAATAAAATTTATTAATCGGTATGTGTGAAAAAAAAATGAAAAAGGAATTGTCACTCGTTTACCGTTCCTCCCCGCCCTGCGATATTAGTCGAAAATATAATCTGTAAACGCGTGAACGATCGTCATCGTCAATGGAACGAAGAAGAATCGAAATAATAAAGAGGTTTTTAATTACCACGTTGACTCAAAGCTGCAAGACTCGCGATATTTGTATAACAAGATCGAATACATGGAAGATATCTTTTGGATTTTCTCGTCCCCGCGTTAGGTTCATGCGCTCCCGAGAAATCTTGCAATTTAGTAGAACGAGGATGAAATTTTCATTTGATTCGCTCTTAAAACGAAGTATTCGAAAAAAAAATGAAGTCTTTACGACGATTCAATTGCCTCTTACTAGTATACTATTTTCCTAACGAATTCGTGTGCATTATGTTTTTACTTGATAATCAAGCACTATATATTTAAATCCATTTTAAAGTACGAAATATGATTATTACATGTTCCATTGGGGATTAAAGAAGTTTTACAGCAGTCTTTCAATCGTGTCAGTTAAATCAGAATATAATATAATATGTATATAATATATATATATATATATATATATATATATATATATACATAACGGGCACATACCAGCGCTTTTATCTAGACCGTACTTACATATCACACACGTAACCGGTACAATATTTTATGTACGCGCTGCATTTTTGCCGCGCAGTTTGGTAACAACGATAATATCTTATATAATACAACGTTTTGGGTGAATACTATTTTCCATTTCTTTCCACAATTGTTCCATAACTGCATACGTTCGTTACAGTTCACAACTTTCTTAACTAATAACCACGCAGGTTGTCCTCCACTAAGAGCGTTGCGTTTGTTATTTTCCATTGAATTAACAATTTGTTCTCTCTCCACTTCGTATCTTTGCCGTTAAGCGCGAAAAAATTGAAAATATGCCATTGCGGGGAAACACACTCGCCTGGTAAGAAAAATTATAACGAATGACTTTTGTGTATAGCGTCGAGTGGATTATCGAACTAAAAAATTGACTCGTCTCGTCAGTCGATGATTCGGTAGTTTAGAAAAAAAAAAAAAAAAAAAGATATCTCGCCGGGTTTCTTTCTTTCTTTCCTTTCTTATATCTTACATATGAATGTCTCGCCCATTGTGGAATATTGTGCAGCGAGACTACTTTATATCAACAATGAAAAAAAAGAGATATCAAAGTAATTGGTAATAATATTAATCGTGTACTTGATTTCTTAATACAAAAACATAACACGGGCTTCTTTGTGTTACGACGGATCGATGATTTCTCGTACCGCCGGCGGGACGAGCGAATCGTTCGTCCCTTTGGACGAACTATCGTGTCAAAGTCGAACGCTTTGATGGATCCATAAGGTCTAAAACAAACTTCAAAGACCCTTCCGCATCATCGAAACGGCGACCGAACGACGTTTATTGGCTCGTAATAGGAATACGTTATATCTACATTTACCGCACCGCGCTATCGGCATTTTTTTTATATCTCGGCGAACATTATTCACTCGTCGTTCTGTCTGGAATAAATCATATAAAAAAGATAATATATTACAAAAAAAAATTTAACGAACGACGGGTCTTTTTTTTATCGAGATACTTTTATCGCAATGTTGGGTGCTTCGGTATTTCTTCTTTACGTTTCGTCCTCTTTGTATTTTCACAAATTATATACACTCGAAACTAGCTGGTTATTTAAAATTTGATAACGAGTGAATATAATTACGAATCGGGTTGCAGGTCGACGAGAAATTATAACCGAGAGATACGACTGTCAAGATCCAGGGTACTTTCGTTAGCAACCCAGGTGAATCTAAGGATTTGCACGAGAACGTACAAAACTCTCACGATTAATAAAGAATAATCGACATTCGTCGAATTAAACTTGTGGAATATCGACCATTCGTATCGATCGTTCGAATGTAAAAAGGTGTTTACACATTTGGCACAAGACCGGAAAACGATGTTTATCTTTCAAATCCAACATTGGACGGACGATGTTAGTCGAGAGTTTTGTCTCGGATTCGCTCGTTATCGAGATTCGAGGAGATAAAAAGAGAATTTATAATTATGGTCGATGACAAAGACAAGATGAATGTTATGCCTAGGTTAGTGCGCAGCAATGTAACAATTATTGCTTTGGCAAACAAGCTCGCAGCCCGGATGTACCTTCTGTTTCATGGAACTTCAAAATGGACATTATGCCAAATAATTTTTCAAATCATTAGTTTCTATCAATATTTAAACTTAATTTAAACTTAATAATATGCAGTGAGGGTATTTTAACGTTTAATAACAGAAAGTTATTTTATCGCATAGAAGCGTGGAGGATTCAACTAAGCTCCAACATTTTTTCTAGTTTTTCTAATGACTTTCGCATATTCCACATTTCGTTTAAAGGTAGACGACGATTCTTTCAGTCGAAGGTTCGAATACACTATTTAAGATGCGTGCGAGCTTGTACTCTGTCAGTTTTTCTTTTCATCGCGGATATAATTTTGATCGAGAATACTGCACGAAACAGCTTCTATACTGTTCATTTACGAGATGTCCGAAACGCTTTTTCTTTTTTTTTTAATATGCCGGGAATATAAACAAAAATATATACCAACAAGTTTTTTCTCTATATTCGTAAGCTCTGTACAATACGCATTATGAAATGTGTGTGTGTGTGTGTGTATATATATATATCTCATAGCTTTGTTGTTCCGTCATCGATATAATATCGATAAAATATCGATGACACCCGATTTATCGAAAAATAATACTATAATGCATCGACTTGGCATTAACAAAATTATTCTGAACTATATATGACCCGTCGCAGCCGACACCGGAACAGCCGAAGTGAGACGATGCATTATCGAGGTTCTTTCTTTTCGTTTTTATACAAACATTTCGTAGAAACTTCTATTCTATATCAACAAATTGACTTACGGGATTCTCGTATCGTTCGAGTCTTTCAATGTTGTTCGAAGCCCCGTTGGCTTGAGTTCTTGATTTTGATTTTCTATTCCAAAGCTCCGCGGGAGTATGAGAATGATCAGAATTCAAGATTGTTGCCGCATTCGATAATTTCTCGTAGATGATTTGCTTGAGCGAGTTCGCGACGAGATTGAGCTCGCCGATAGAGAACGGGACAATCCAGGGACGAGCAATCGGCAGTATCTGCTTGGCCGACGCAAGATTGACAAATCTATAAAGTGGGTAAGTTTTTATTAAACACCTTAGTTAGGCTGAAACGAAACTAAAGAGAAAATTGTAAAATTTAATTGATTTTACTAACTGCGGTAACATTACTGTTCATACGATCCAGCCATCTGAGTTTCTCGTGTATAACGACTAGCGTGTCCGCAGGATTTGCTAAACATTCCATACAGATACCCTTGTTCGATGACTGTCCACAGGAGACACAAACGATCGTTCCGAAATATTGAAAAATCGTTAGTTTTTGCTTGTCCGGAGGTTGATCGGTTGGATTATCGAGAATATGTCTGTGAGGCATTTCTCGATACCTGTCAGAATTAAAAATAAAGTAAAAACTCTGAAATATATATTTTTTCTTGTCTCTGAAAGTTTTTTTGTCGTCAATAAAATTGTACAAGTTTGCGCATTTGTTTGTTTTAATTAACTCACCAAGCGTGGGCATCCACCCCCATCAAATTGAGACACCGATTGAGCGGAGGTATGATAACTCTCGTTATGTAATAAATAGCGTTGGGTCTCAATCCTGGATCGTTGATGAGTTCCCAGGGTGTCCGCACGCAATGTATCAGTGCCTGATTCGGAGCACCAGCGACGATAATGTAACGAACGCGTTCGCTATTACGTGGGACTGCGCGAGGATCTTTTCGCATGACTCGACGAGTTAGTTCGAGCGCAGGCACGCAAGCTTTCGCCTTGTACCCCTTTAATCCTCGAAATTCTTTGGCAAAAGTCAAATCTTGAATGGAAACTTTGCCGCGAAGAATTTTGTCCAATTGTCTCGTCACATATTTTTTCACCAGACTCACATCTTTCGTTTCGAACAGAATCTTCAGCGTTTTTTCAAGAATCTGAAACCATCACGTAACTCATTTAAATTCAGGATTTAGCGTAGACGAATAATTTTAATATTTCGAGGAAATTATTGTTTTACCTTCGAGACTGCCGGACATCCGTCCCTTCGTACCGTCTCGATGCCTTTGGCTAGATACGTCGGGGTTTCCTGCTCCGGAGTCTCGTACATGTATCCGCAATAGCGTTTTTTTGTCTAATAAACATATAATTAAAAAAAAAAAACGATAAATATCAATCGCGTTTATATCGAATAAAATTGTATCTAACATCTTTACCTGCAAAATTGCTGGATACATGACTTTTTCGAATTTCAGTTTTATCGGTGGTGGATTCGAGGCGGTCACAGCATCGGCGATTTCATTGCCAATGATAAAAGCGTCGGCTTTCGATTTTCCTGGTACGAGAATGAAAAGTGAATCCGTATCACCGTAGACAACTCGAGCTCCCCACTTTGGTGTCGTCTCGACGAGTTTTATCGCACGCTCGAGAGTTTCCTTCGATTTGCTTATGACGCTGTCGCCGACCTGATAAAAAAAAGTTTGCGCGTTAAATTGGCTTAATTTGTATTCGATCGAACGAGAGAATTCACTGTGACGATTTTACCTCGATGCAAGGCATTCTTCCGCTGAAGTTCGCTGCGGTATAACCGTACGTGACATTAGCGAGAAACTTGAGACCCATCTGTCTCGAGTGCAAAGCCCTCTGTAACGTTTTGTCATCCTTATTGTGATCCTTCATAGCTTTTTTCACCATAAAACGCGTTTCCAATATTTCCGTCAACATTCTTGGCAAAATGCCCAAGCGAACTTCGGGTTTTACGTACGCAACACCACACGGAGCGTAATTAACTTTGTTCTGTAACTTCATGGCAGTGCTTTTTGGTACGCGAAGAGTGTAAGCACCGAATTCGAACGGTTGGGGGCTGCAAGAACCGGGACGAAGGAAAAAAAAAATACAACGAAAATCTTATTAATTTTTTCATAGATATCGCAAGAAAAAAATCAGTGAATTATTTTCTTTCTACTCACTGTCCAATGTGTTCGATTCGTCCGAGACAAGTGGAGAAACAATAGTTGTGAGCGATTATTATGCTTGGATATAAACTTTGAAAATCAAGTACGATGAGTGGATCGCTATAAAACATTGATTCGGGTTCCATTATGAGCGGCAATGCTTCCATCGCTCTCATGGAAGCACGTTGGAGAGACGAGGGCGACACCGCGATGTAATTCATCGGTTTGGCCAATCTGAGCATAACCGACTCGACACGAAATTGCGAACCGCGCGAGAACACTTCGAAAAATTGAATACCGAAGAGGCGGGCGAGCTCGCTCGTACGTCCGATGATATCGAGTTGATCGAGTATCCTGAAGACACCCAATACGCGAATGCTGTAATGTTCGACGACTCGCCAGCGAGATGGACGTGACTTTTCGAGATTCCACCATTCCGTCAAAATCTTGAACGAAGGACACGATATTCGTTCGTTCAGAACGTGATGCATCATACTCTCGAAGGTGTAGCTTAACAAGGCTGAAAGAGATTTATTTCGATACTTTATTGAATCGCGAATTAAAGCGATTTATAAAGAAAATTTTCGAAAATCATCTATCGTATTACCTGCTTCGTGTCTCATCAATCGCCAGATGTCCAGAACGATACGACCTGGCAATTTCACTTCGGCCAGCGTCTCGATATCCGGTGCCGGAGCTTCCCATTTACACTGAGTCGCCGGAATTCGTGATACACGCTTCGACAGATTCATCCCCAGACGCGACGCTCTCTGAAAGACGTAACCCCAGGATAGAGTCTCGAGCTCCCAACCGATGAGGATCTCAGGATCGACCCGAGTTATCAAATTGACGAGAGAATTCAGCAGAGCCTCTTCGCTTCTCGCGAACGATATTGTCCACGGTACGTTCGATGCGTTTGCGTAGTACATCTTGTTTGACGATTTTTCCGTGTCAGCCACGACTATTACGCCTGAAGGGAATTAACGATAAATAAATTTGCAATCGAAGCGAGTCGAAATATTTTATAAATAAGATATTTGAGTAATTTGTGAATAATTTAATCGATTATCTTGCAAATATAAACCTTACCATGCTCGAGAGGTTTGATATTCGAAGTTGGAGGCACGTCGCTCTGCACCGAGAAAAATATCGCGGCTATTGGATCGTGTAGAGCGTCCGGAAGCAAATCTCCTCGCGTCGTCACGAAAACTTCTAAGCACATTATCGTCAAGTACTGATACTGCGAAAAGAAAACGAAGATAATGACATTACACAAGAATTTTGTGCATTAATTGATTTACTTAATTTGTTAATTAGCAAAAATAACTCACTCTCGTCAACGCTTTAACGTTCCGCAGATTCTCGTTGGCCACGTTGCTCCTTGTCGAGTCCGAAAAAAATTCGATCTGTCCACAAGATATTCCCAGGTGTCTCGATGCTTCCTCGTCCCGAAACAATCTTGATTTGTTTAAAACACTAAGAAGCGACGGATCCATGTCGGTGCTGCCAGTGTCTCGCCTCTCTGATGTTTGTCCTCTCGATGTGCTTGATCTTTGTAAATTGATCGTATTTTCCGCAAGATTTTTAGCTTTTTGCGTCAAATCCCTGTTCGCTAATTTTATCTCCAACGTCAGCATTTTGTTGAATTCGTTGGATACGAGAGTTCTGTCCGGTGACGGTTCAACAGAGGTCGAGTCCGAAGTGTTGGACGAACATTGCTTTTTTTCTTCCGTATCAGCAGCTCGACCGTGAATTTCAATCTTCGCAGTCTCCTCGAAGTTTCTCTTTAACTCCTCTTCCTCTTTCTTCTTTTTCATTTCCAAGTACTTTCGCGCTCTGAGCCAATCCCTCGCTTCTTTCTGCGTTGGTGGTTGCACAAGCGGCGTAATAACGATTCTTTCGTTGCCAGCAAGTGCGAGTTTTACATTCAGATCTTTCGTCTTTGCGAGGTGCGGATGAAATTCGTTGACCATCATTTTTCGCCAACGTGCGAGACCCGTCACACCCTCGACAGATGGTACGAATACCGGCAAATCGTTTATACTTTTACTCGGGACTTTGAGCATTTTATGAGCGAGTTCTTTCTGCTTCGGCACATCAGCCGGATTGCTAAAGAAAGGCTTTTGATTACGAAACGTTGGTATACCGTAAGTATCCATCGTATCGATGATTCTCTGGCGACTGGGTGGGTTAAATTTTGGCATTATGGTGATATGTTTGTTCGATTGATGGCTTATTTCGACATGACCCGATAACGAAGTTGGATCTTGCTTGTTTATCTGTGAATCGACGTATTGTGTGAAAGTTACATCGCAGACGTCATCGTCGTCGCTGTCTTCGTCTGTTGTGATTTCGTAGGGTCCTCGATTTTCACAATCCATGGTTGTACACGCTCTCGAAGGTCCTGGCTCGGCATCGAACATCGTTGCCTCGGCGTTCGGACAAATCTTCGAGATTTCGGTTCGCTCGTTATTCTCGTCAATCCTTGCGGACTGTTTGCTTTGTTCATCGGATATGATTAATTTGAACGAATCATTGTCCGACAGAATCGTCGAGTCGGATGCTTTCGAAACTTGGACGACTGTGTCATTAATTATTTCCGTAGATTTTTCGTCCTCCCACAAGAACTCGAGCTTCTTACGGACAGCTTTGCCATCCCCGAATTTCGTTGTTGAAGAACTGTGAATCCTCGTCGGTTCGCTACTGATCATCATCGAGTCAACATTCTCTACGTTCCTGTTTTCTCTTTGCCTGCTGGATTGTCTGCGGGACAGTCGATTAAAGAACACACGTGAACAATCTTCCGCTTCTCTTGATCATTTTCTTTACCAATATAATCAATTCTTTTTTGTCCGTTTATTTTCTTTATTGTTTTTTTTGTTTGAGACTCACATCCCGTCCAACTCACCAAGCCCGTCGGATTGCGTCGTCGCCACGGGTCCATGCTTGTTTCCTGAAAGTCGCGCGTCATATTTTTATTTACAAAATGAATACAGCCTCGGCTCCATGATCTCGATTATAGGCATGAATCGCGATTTCTGCCTCATCGGATTACAACCGGCGAAATCTCACCTAATTCCCGTATCGTTGGTTTCCTGTTGGAAAACCTTCCTCGTAGCATGCAGTCGTGAAGTCGTGATTTATTGCGTCTAGGTGTCGTTACGCACGAGGCGGTCGACGACGATGCCTTAGCATTATCGTCGCTATTTGTCACCTGGGTTGGTAATCTTGGCTCGATAGTTTCTCTACGTACCTTGGGAGACGTGACAATTATTTTCAATGGTGAATAATTTCCTGACATACGACCAGGACTCTTCAACATACTTGTCCTGCTTGACGACGAACGATAAGGAGTTTTTGGTACTTCGTTAGCTCCTGTCGCGAGAGCTACGCGCTTGGTCGACGGGCCCGAAGCCTCGTGCGCGTCAAAATCGAGTTTTCGTTTCTTGGGTGTGACGATAGCCTCGCGTTTCGAACTTTCGGATTTTTTGGTCGATTTATAGACACAGACTCGTTTTTCTTCTCTAGCTATCGTTACGTCCGGATCTTCGGTTGAACTGTCGCTGGAAGATAAATCCGCAGCACCGTCGTACGCGGGAACAAGAAATTCTTCGTCAGCTTCCACGTGATTGTCGTTAACGTTTGCGATGGATTTTTTCAAAAGTTTTACGAATGTCTTCTTTCTAGGTTTATACGCAATACCGTGACTCTTTAACGTGTCCTGGCTCAATCGTTTTAGTACGATCTTCGGTTCTTGTAACTGGATAGCTGCCACGCTTTTAGGATCGTGGTGCAAAAGCCGTTTGGCATGAACCAGCGGACGTCCACAACGTTTCTTTACGGAACAAGGATTCATTATCTTCAGCTTCTCGTCCACGGGTATGCACCGTTCGTTCTTCACCGATTTCGATGTTTTTTTCAGAATCTTCTGTTTTTGCTCGCAGTTCGACGGTTCACGTTTCTCCTCGCTGTCCTGCGACGACGAAAGATTGAGAAAAACTTCGTCGTCTGGATCAAGCGCAAACGTTGCTTTTTCCGTGACGCCATTTTTTCCTTTAGTTGCTATAATGTTTTGTTTCCGATGTTTAAGTATTTTCCGAGACATGAACAAACAGCATCGCGTATCCAAGTCCAACGATTCGGTACTGTCCGGGTCTTCCGTGTCGATAGTTTTTGCTGCGTCGTTCGATTTGTTTTCATTGGCGGGATGTTGATTCGTCGGAGCGTTTGGAAATTGTTTTATCAATGATAGTTGGTAATGTTTCCTATGTAACGGCTCTTCGTAATCTTCGCTCAACGATGATTCGTTTTCTCGACGATATTGTTGAAATCTTCTTATGGATTCCTCGTCGAAACGAACTCTCTTCTTAGGCCGTAGCAATGTCTTTGGTTTATTTTTCTCCGGAAGTTCCTTTGGCAAGATTTCGAGTTCCGTCGAAACATTATCTTCGCAAACGTTTTCCATTATTCCTGCGGTTTGTTGGGTCGTCGAGTCGATCTGCTTATCTTCCGGCTTATTTTCTTTGGTCGTCGTTTCCTGCGTAAGAACCATGGAAGTTTTCGTCTCGGGTATTTTTCCGGAACGTCCTCGTCTCTTAGGCGCGACTGATCTTTTCGGTTCGACGTTCTCTTCGGCTATTTTCTGTGGTAAGGTCTCGGGCTCTGGAAAACATTTAGAGATCTCTTCCCGCGAGGATCCGTTGGCATTCGTCTCTTGTTTATGTACAAAACGATCAAGCCCGATACAAATTTTATGTTCGGTGTTTTCCTCGGCAATTCTCCTCGGTATCGATTCGGGTTCTCGAGATTTTTCCTCCTCGATGGGCTGGGCTATTTTTTCCGATGATTTTCGAGATCTGACCCTGGAACGTATGACGAAACGTCTTCGTCGTTTACGAACGACTCGAATGTTCGATTCGACGTTATTCTCGTCGGGAATTTCGCGAAGCCGTAATTGCAATCCTTGAGAATACTTCTTCTTCAGTATTATACCTTGAGGATTTTCTTTCTCGAGACTCTTCGCAGGACGACATCTTCTCTTAGGCATTACAGGCGAACTCGATTCGACACTTACGTTCATTGTTGTTCGCGCCGATGAATTTGATTCTTGAGAAACGGAGTCCGATTTATCTTCTGGACTTTTGCCAGAACGAGTTATTCTCTTAGGCACGATGGAAGTCTTCGGTTCTGTATCCTCCTCACAAATTTTCTCTGGCGATAACTCGGGTTCTTGAGAAGCGATACATTCGACAGTTTTTTCTGTTATCGACTCGCAGTCCGGGATCGAATCGGAGCGAATCAACATCGGATCATTTCCGAAACGACCTTTTCTCTTATGAGTAATGCAAGTTTTGAGTTCAATGTTCCCTTCGGGAATTTCTTGTGTGGATTTAGGCTTTCCCAAAGCCTCCACCGTTTCATGGGAAATTTGCTTTGGCGACAGTATGCGCTTTGAAGATGGGAACACTCTTTTCATACCGTGTATTCTTCGAGCAGATCCTCTGCCACGTCGTCTTCTTCGAACGACGCAAATGTTTGGGTTGTTATTTTCTTCGGATTTGTTTTCCGAGCTCGATACAGATCCCGTCGGAGCCTCAGGAATACCGTCCGGCACTTCGTTCGGTGATAACTGGAGTACCGAGGTTGCAGTTCTTGTTTGGGTACGTTTTCGAGGTCTTCCTCGTTTACGTTTCACCAGACACTTCGGTTTAGTCCTTTTACCCACTGTTCTTTTTTCTAATACATTATTTGCACAAGATGCCTCCTCCGTAATTTCCTCGACCCGTTTTTTCGTCCGCGAAGACTTTTCCCATAATGTTCGATCACCTTTGTCAGCAACGTCGACAGCGTCCACGGTAGACTTGGCTTCTTCAATTTTTCGGGCCAATAACGAAAAAGCTAACGGAGAATGCATTTCTTGATACAAAATTTCCGCCAAGCTTTCCGCCGGCGGTGGTAAAAATTCGTTGGCGGTCGTCGGCAATGGTAACGTCGATTGTAACGAAGCGGATTCGGTGATTTTTGGATAACTTGTTTGCGGCTGTAATATCGAATTTTTCGTTTCGACACTCGTTTCTGTAAATCTCGATTCAAGCTCAGCCGGTTGAATTTCGATACTGGTCTTATCCGTTAACGATGTCTTATCCGTAATTTTTGGCTCGCTATCCTCCGTCGCTGATTTAGCCGATTTCGACTCGACGAAAGATTCCTGAATATTGGACTGAGAATTTTTTCTCGAACCGGAACCTCTCTTCGATCTATTGAACGTCGGTGCTGTATTCTCGTCGGTGATCTGTTGCGACGAAGTCACTTCCTGCGAATTCGTCTGTGGACTCTT
Organism: Netelia virgata; assembly: GCA_951802705.1. NCBI lineage: Eukaryota > Metazoa > Arthropoda > Insecta > Hymenoptera > Ichneumonidae > Netelia > Netelia virgata. The sequence goes on along the minus strand of OX637865.1, from coordinate 38,041,410 downwards.
TCCCGAACCTCTTCTCCTCGGCTTTATCGAGCTACGCGTAGAATTTTCGCACGCAATTTTCTGCTCCGATAATACAAGTTCTTGAGTAATATTCCCGGATTTTTCTACTGATTCCGTAGTCGTTGTCTCATCCGTAATTTTTCGCGAATTCTCGTCGAGCAACGTTCTCGCGGCTTGGGAAGATTCGCGTTCTTCAACAGGTTTTTCCTTGGTATTTTGGTTCAACGAGTCGGTTCCTGCGATAATATTCGTTACTGTCCCTTGTGTATTTTCGTCTCTCGTCGACTCGGAATCCTCGATAAACTTCGTAGCACTTTCTTGATGCGATAGCTTCGATTCATTTTTCGTCATTTCGGCGTATATTCTTACGCTTCTTCGTTCAGGCATTCTCCGGCCTTTCAACATTTTTCTAGAAGTTTTCTGACGATTGTTTGACACTGTCGTTTTCGATTCCGTTCCTTCCAGTTTCTCGTTATCTTTCTCATTTTTATCGCGTAAATCTGTTTCCAGATTTTCAAGAGAACCGAGCTTTTCAGTATTTACTTCGACATCTTCCAAAGATTCGGATGACGGTGTAACTTTTTCGAGCGACTTTTCCTCCCCGCTATCCGCCGCCTCGTTTGTCTTCAATGATAATTGTTGTTTAACTTTCGATCGGATTTTGCTTCGATTCTTCGGTCCAAAATGACGTATTTTCGATAGATCGATGTTCAAAAGTTTGATCGACACCGGTCGACATTCCACTCCCTTGCTGGGAGTTTCGGACGAACGATCAGTAACATTTACCATTTCCATTTCTTTGGAAGATTCGACCGGTTGAGAAGCTTCCTCCGATGATTCGATGGAACGATCGTTGGTCTTGATTTCTTCGTCGACGACTTTGGATTTAATTTCTTGTTCCCTCGACTCAGATTCTTCATTTTCTGTACTTTCGGGCTCGACTCGAACTTCCAATTTTTCTGCAGACTCGGATTCTAGCCGAACTTCCGTTTGATGACTATCCGCAGGTTGAAATTCTTTTGGAACTTCCGATTGATAACTTGCTACAGGGTTGGATTCTGTACGAACGTCCGATTGATCGATTTCTTCAGGTTCAGGTTCGATCGGTACTTCCGGTACTTTTCTTTCTTCGGTTTCAGATTCTGTTCCAAATTTCGGTTGGTGACTTTCTGTGCATTCCAGTTGTATGGGAACTTCTGAATCGTGACTTTCTGTGCATTCGGATTCTACCGGAGTTTCATGTTCGTCGGTTTCAGCGCATTCAGCTTCTATTCTGACTTTTGATGGTTCGTGACTTTCTATACATTCAGACTGAATATCAGTTTTTCTGTCGTGACTATTCGTACATTCGGATTCCATTGGAACTTCCGATTTGTGACTTTCCATTTGTGGTGGATCTAGGTCGTCTTTCGGTACGAGACTCCTTGTGCTATCGGACTCTATGGGAACTTCCGGCTCGTGATCTTCTGTGGTTTCTAATTGAACTTCCGGTTGATGATCTTCTTTGGTTTTGAATTCTGTTGAAACTTCTGATTCGTGATTTCCTGTGGTTTCTAATGGAATTTTCGGTTCATGATGTTCTGTGGTTTTGGATTCTGATGAAACTTCCGGTTCATAATCTTCTGTAGTTTTGGATTCTGATGGAACATCTGATTCATGATTTCCTGTGGATTCTAATTGAACTTTCGATTCGTGGTGTTCTCCTTTTTCGGATTCCGTTCGGACTTCTGATTCTTCACTTTCAGCAGGTTCAGATTCTTTTAGAACTTCCGGCTCCTGAGTTTCTTCAGGTTGACATTCCATATGAGCTTCCACTTCGTGACTTTCCGCAGGTTTACATTCTTTTGAAACTTCCGGTTCTTGACCTTCTTCAAGTTCAGATTCTTTTGAGACTTCCGGTTCCTGACTTTCTTCAGGTTCAGATTCTTTTGAAACTTCCGGCTCCTGAGTTTCTTCAGGTTGACATTCCATTTGAGCTTCCGCTTCGTGACTTTCTGCAGGTTTACATTCTTTTGAAACTTCCGGTTCTTGAGCTTCTTCAGGTTCAGATTCTTTTGAAACTTCTGGTTCCTGGCGTTCTTCAGGTTCAGATTCTTTTGAAACTTCCGGCTTCTGACTTTCTTCAGGTTGACATTCCATTTGAGCTTCCGCTTCGTGACTTTCCGCAGGTTCACATTCGTTTGAAACGTCCGGTTCGTGACTTTCTTCAGGTTCAGATTCTTTTGAAACTTCCGGTTCCTGATTTTCTTCAGTTTCAGTTTCTTTTGAAATTTCCGGCTGCTGAGTTTCTTCGGATTGACATTCCATTTGAGCTTCCGCTTCGTGACTTTCCGCAAGTTGACATTCTTTTGAAACTTCCGGTTCTTGACTTTCTTCAGGTTCAGATTCTTTTGAAACTTCCGGCTCCTGACTTTCTCCAGGTTGACATTCCATTTGAGCTTCCGCTTCGTGACTTTCCGCAGGTTCACATTCGTTTGAAACGTCCGGTTCTTGACTTTCTTCAGGTTCAGATTCTTTTGAAACTTCCGGCTCCTGACTTTCTCCAGGTTGGCATTCCATTTGAGCTTTCGCTTCATGACTTCCCGCAGGTTCACATTCTTTTGAAACTTTCGGTTCCTGACGTTCTTCACGTTCAGATTCTTTTGACACTTCCGGTTCCTGACTTTCTTCAGGTTCAGATTCTTTTAACACTTTCAACTCCTGACTTTCTTCCGGTTGACATTCCGGTCGACCTTTCGGTTCGTCACTTTCTCTCCGTTCTACGAAAACGCCCGATTCATCTTGCTGCGCTTGAATATCGACATTCGATTGTTCAATTATTTTTCGAACTACTTCCGGTTCTGTCCTGTCCTCAGAAACGATATTTTCTACCTCTTTCTCACTTCTCATCCCTATCGAAAGCCACTCTTCAGTCCTCATTGGTGTTTGAACTCCTTTATCCTCGGTAGGGATGATTGGACGCTGAATTCTTGACTCGCCGTTCAAACAGGAAACTTGATCCTTTTCCGAGACAATTGGCAGTGTCGTATCCTTTCCAGCAATTTTTGAAAACTCCTCACTCTCATCAATATCCATTCTCATTCTCTTTTGACTAAATCCAGTTGAGTCTTTTTCTGTTTTGGGAGAAATCTCCGATTCTAATTCTTTCTCGTTACTTTCCAAAGGTTTCCCGTCGTTTTCGATAATCGCTGTCTCCCTCCTCTCCGTTCCAGAAGCGATACTCAGTTCCAATTCGTTCTCAGCGGACAACGAACTTCCTTCTTTTTGCACCACACCGTTCACGGGTTTTTCCACGTTCGACCGCGGTTGAATTTCCATATCGATTATCGAGGTGGGCTTGTCGTCATTCGCGCACATGTCGGAGAGTTCATGCTCATTTTCAAAATCGTTAATAGTTTGCGCAACCAAGTTTTTGATCTCATTGTCTACAGCGCTATTATCGAGATCGTTCTTCTCGTCGAATGGGATTTCGTCGTGAGGAACGTCGCTAACGGTCGAGATTTTTTCAGTCGGTGTTATCTTAGGAATTTCACACTCTGCGAAGGATTTCTCATTCGGTGTAATAGTAACGATGGTTTTCTGGTAGACTGTTGTATTTTCTAAATCTTCAACCGTCGAATGTACGGTAAATTCTTCTTGGAGCGCTTCGGTAACTAAATGACAAATCCGCGGTTTAGGACTGAGAGTCTCGAAAGCCGGCGATTCTTCCTCGAAACTAGACTCGAGTTCGGAAACTGTTTCCTGTTCGACAACGATATTCGTTGAAATTTTCTCATGGCCGAATTTCCTGGCACAATCTGTCTCTAGATTCTCCTGATTTTCACCGATCGCAAGATCTTCCGTTTCGGACGATTCGAAGGTAGATTCGTTGTTATCGATCGAATCGTTGAGCGCGCAAAGGGAACTGCTCGGTGTGAGACTCTCCACGTCGTAAACATCCAGGTCGCGCGGATCGATACTCAATTCGCTCGAATCGTCTTCCGTCGTGTTGCAATAATCTTCGTAATTTAGCTGCACGTAACCTTTTTTCGGCATACGCTTGTCCACAGAGTTGGAATCTTCCTCGAACAGACAGGTGGGTATCTCCAGGGAGACGGCATCGATCGTGTAATTTTTACCGGCGAAGAAATTCGCCTCTTTTATCGCGTTCTCGTATCGATCGGTGTCGTACACGAGTTGTTTCGTTTCCCCAGATAATCCCTCGACGTTCGTCGTCTCGACGATAACGGAATCTACCGTTGGTTCGGCATCGAACATATCCGTTGTTTCCTCATCCACGGAACTACAGAAATCGGTGCTCAATGTAGAATTGTCGTACTCGGGAGGATTTGGAACTTCCGGTACGTCCAAGGCGACCGTAGTTGAATCACATTTTTCTTTCTCATCGCTGTTGTCGATCGTCGTTTCGTTCGTATCGGCCACGTTCGCTATTTCGTTCGTACGAGCGACGGTCTCGAGCGAATTCGCCTCGACCACGACGATATTGTTCACCTGGCTCTCCTCCGCGACAGTCGTTGATTCCTTTTCGACTTTTTCCGTATCTTCGGTAATGTCGGGGGTAATCGAAATCTCAGGTACGGTGGGATTCGTCTCAGGAGTCACAATAGTCTTTTCACTCGGTGTTTCCTTCTTCCCGATGTAATAAGCTTGATCGCTGAGTCTTTTCTCCAATATCATTCTCAGCTTGGCCCGCGTACCGCGTGATTTTGCTTCTCGCATCATGAGACTGAGCGTTATGGCTTCGGACAATTGTTCCTCGTTCGACGTAGCTTTCATTCTATCGATCAAACTTTGTCTCTTCTTGACGACCGTCTCCGGTGTCGTCGACGAGAAATTCAAATGCTTTTTACATGAATTTTCCGTCCCACCGTGATTATTTCTCTTTGGTACGGGAGATATTTGTAGAGGATGTTTGATCGTTCTACCTTTGCGTTTTTCCGGGGTTATAGTACTAACCTTGCGAGTCTCGAGAACGAGACCGTTGCCAGGCAATTTGTCTATTATAGCGCATGTTTGAGACTTGGGCGTTTCTCGCTCGGCTCCCCAATTTGGAAATAATTTTGACGGTAGGATTTTCTTGGGTCCCGTCGATTTTGCACTCGTAGCATCAGACGAGTTATCGTTAGGAGACGAGACTACAATTTTTTTAGCACGCTGTCTCTTGACCGGTTCGGGGTTCGTGATTCCAGGAATACCCGGTAGATTGTCCTCCTTGTATTTCGTTCGAGCTCGTGGTTTTTTAATCTCTCTCTTGAGACTCCTCGAATCCTCGGGTACGCTCATGCTTTTCGCGTTTCTTCGACGACGTTGTTTTGGAAATTTGACGATACTAGGATTTCTTCTCATGTTATAGGAATCCCGGGTTGTAACGTCGTCCTTGGTAAGAAAACGATGAGCTTGTCGTCCTACGGTCTTGCTCCAACTTCGCAGTACCGGAGTATTTGGATCTTTGACGGTCGTATCGAGAGTCGAATTGTTCGTATCATCCTCGAGCTTCGAGCACGTCGCAGCAAGCTTTCTTCGCCCGCGGGACTTTCGCCGAATCGGAGATTCGTGCTTTTCAGGAAATTCAACCTTCTCTTCTTCGGTTCTTGTGGCAACGTTCTCTTCTTCGGTTAACGTCGTAACGTTCTCTTCTTCGGTTAACGTCGTAACGTTCTCTTCTTCGGTTCTCGTGGTAACGTTCTCTTCTTCGGTTCTCCTCGTAACGTCGATCAGCTCGTCGTTTCCTTGTTGTATTTTTTTCAAACGTATTACCGGAAGTCGACACATTGCACCGCTACACGGAGACGGATGTCTGATGGCTACGAGCGGTGGTTTTCCTCTCTTTCTTTTCTCGATGATCCAAATATCGTCGCTCGTAAATACATCGTCCTCGACGATTTTTTTGTGCCTCGACATGGAACAGTGTCGATGCCCGCGAATGTCGATCGTTGGACTGTTGTGGGATCGGTCCGAGGAATAATGAGAGACACCTCGAACGGTTTCCTCCTGAGATTCCGGCAATTCTTCCAAACGATTCGACGACGGCGTGCTCTCGTCGAAATCGGCGAGAATCGGCGTGTTTACGTTCTCGTTCTCGTTCAACGGATACGACGAGTACTTGACGCCTGGGAGAGTGGTTCTTATATCGGCTAGTGGATTGTCCGAGCCGATTATCGAACGATGGAACGCGTCGAGACTAGCCGCGGTTCGAAGAGGTTGAAATTCTCTCTCCGATCCGGTCTCGATCAACGAGGTAGACAGTCGAGGAATATGCGACAATAAACCACACGAGAGCCTCTCTTCCAAGTTCTCGCGGAGACCGTCGCTCGAATTTCTTCTCGTTTCGAATTTTTCTTTATCCGCCGAGATAGACAACGACAATCTCTTCGTCGTAGCCCTCAATGAATTTTTCTCGATTTTACTCGGTGTACTAGGACAACTGTTGGAAACTTGAAACGATATTTTTTCCGAACTATTACGTAATACTTGACTAGCTGCTACTTGCTCGGTACTTGCCAGACGAATTCCTCGACGTGTCATCGTTGACAAACCTGACTGACATCTACCACCCCTTCTCGAAATATTCGTGCGTACGTCGATCTTCGATTTATCGACGATTTGCAAATTTTGCAATTCCGCCCATGTCGCTACGACGTTACAATTATAATCAGAATTATCGTTCGTCGTTCTCGAAGCTTCTGTGCAACTCTGCGCTTCGTTCTCGTTGCTCAATTTGCTCGTCGGAGATCCTCGAGTCTCCGGCTCTTGTATATTCGGCTCAATATTTTCCGAAGACGAAGAACTGTCCTGACTGACGCTCGAGGCCTGTGGACTATGCGACGTCGTCATAATTTTACCGTTATTCTCGTCAAGGTTATTATCATTTTCCGTGAAATTCGACGTATTTCCCGTATTATCGGTCTCGTTGCGGCGATTCATGCTTACTTCCGGCAAAGGTACGTTACCGAAGAGACTAACGTATTGATCGTGAAGCTCGGTGAGATCGGATTTGTCTAATTCGGCGCTTTCCGTGAAACACGGATCGCCGTTAAGCACAGCTTCTAGCGGTATCTCTTCCTCGACGATTTCGACGGTCGACTCGACTTTCTCGGTTTCCTCGCTCGACAACAAAATACCTATGTCCATTGACGAGTGCATAGCGTCGAGATCTGGTACGAAATCCGTGCCTATCTCGATGAGACGATCGTAAGGACCGTAACTCGTACCGGGATATTGTACGAGATAATTGTCGCTCGTCGTCGTCGTCGACGATGATTCGCCGGCGGGCTGACCTTTTACACAAGGACGTTCTTGCGGATTGCCAACATTTTCGTTGCTCTTACGACGATCTTGCGTTTTTCCTATGTCCGAAACATTATTATTCATTTTCGTGACATTCGTTCGATTGGAAATTTTCCTAATTTTATCCGATTTACGCGATTCCGACGTAATTCCGCAAGTACCATTTAATTCGGACAGATGACTGAAATCTTTGGCATTCGTGGTTTTGTACTGTACATCCTCGTTGTCGGAACTCATGAGAGTCGGTGATACGTCACCAGCCCCGTCGTACTGCGGTACTCGACAATCCCTCGAACTTTCTTCTTTTCTTTCGCCATCGACGTTCTTGTCACCGCGAACAGATTTTGGCGAACACGAGATCTCGTAAGACGATGTGAACGGACTTACGTGAAGTATGCTCGTTAAATCTTCGTCCTTGGAATATTTGTTCATTACTCTGGAACGTTTGTTCGAATTCTCGGCTATTTCGAGGGAACTCAACGAATCTAATTGCAAACACGTTAAATTCAGATCGGCCGTGTCGTCGTCCTCGTTGTCGCTTTTTTCGTCGTTTAACAGCGGATGAACCTGAGAACCGAGAACACTGTCCGTGTCCACGGATTCGAGTTTTTCCTCGCTGTCTCGCGCTAATTGATCCAAAAGATCGAGCAACGGCATATCTTCGGTTCCCACTGTAAGAAAGAAAATCGTAGTAACCGATGTTACATCGAAATAAGGAAATTTCTTCGGAAATGAGTTGATTAACCATAATTTACTCACGAATACTGCAATCAGGAGTTTTTTGACTCGCTGGCATCAGCGAAGAGTCGAGAAAGCTCATGTTTCCGAGAGAATCTTCCTTCTCTATGGGTAGAATTTTCTCAATCGTCGGCGTTATAATGTTTCCAACGTGAGACGAATTCAATAAATTCTCACCGTCTCGAACCTCGGCTGCGTAAGCGACCGAGCGATTTGATGTCGAAGACAATGTACTCTCGTCGCACTGGAAAATTAGAATCCCGAGCGAAATTATATTAGATTCGTTCCTCGTTTAAAATTCAAACGAAAAACTTTATTTCGAGAGGAATAACCGCAAACCTGCGATATCATCTGTAGTCTCCTTGCTAATCTCTGCTCCTGATAAATATCGTTTTCCGTAGGATTAAACATTGGCCTCGGTGGACTTTTCGGATTGACCAGTTGCGAATCGCCAACCTGAAGTCCCGCTTGAGCTCTTCTCGCACGTTCCTCGTTCCAAATCGCCGCGAGACCCGGATTCAATTCAAGATCCTTGTCGATCTCCAATCTATTCAAGATATCTTGTGCGACCGCGTCGATCTCAAGCTCGCAAGTACTCTGACGCTCTATATCGCTCGGCATATACACGATATCGCTACTTTCCGAATTTACACTCTGACCCGAAGACGCCAGATCACCGAGCGATTCCATCAATCGACGATGCTTGACGCAACGTAAATTTATCATGCTCATCCCATAAATATTGTAGTCCATCATAAACTGTAGTATGTAATTTATATGGGCCTCGTGAGGCTGGAGACTCTGGTTTAGCACGGATCCGTTCTACGATTGAAATTTCGAGATTAATGTCACAGCGTCGATTCCTCGAAGCATTCTTCAGTAAACTATGTTCACATGGGACCAAAGCGTGGATGATATTTCACTAACCTGCAATAAATCTGCAGCTCTTTTTATCATAGCGGGGCTATAAAAATATATCTTTAAGAACTGATGTTCCTTTCTGTGATATCCATAAAATGGCCTATGAAAAGAAAGAAAAGAGAAATTGTTTAAATTTTTATAGAAATCAGGTGTTAAAAATCGAATTCATTTTAATTAAACTTACGTTCCAGACACGCGCTGTATCGCGTAAACATGTTGTGCACTCGACGTCGCGGAACCCAGGGAAATATTTATAGCGGCATCCAGTGAGGCGGCTAAACGATATGATAAAATCCCTGGGTCTTCCTCTCCGGTATAAGGGACGAACAGGTATGGAAATACACCATGTACATGCAAACATGTTTTTTCACCTGAAAATTGAAAGACGGAAGGTTCATACATGTGTTTAAATTCATCGAACGTGATAACAAAAAGACAATGTTTACCAGTGGCAGTGATGCCAAATATTCTAATCACTGGAACATGTTTTATTTCAGACCCTCGAAATTCCGAAAATGTCGGATCGAGCTGAGGGATTGGTTTCGCCTGATAGCTGTCCGCGGTCACAAATCTCACGGAAAACATTGGACTGTATATCTGTAGAAAAGAAGGAAAAGTCTTTTTAATCGTTACAAAATGAAAAACAAATGTATATTTTTCATACAAAGTTTACCTAAAATTATTGTATTTTGGAACGTGGGCAGCGGAATGAAAACAAAGAAAGAGGCGAAGAAAATGTGAACCCTTTCGACCTTCTCTAGAGTTCGACAGCTCGATTTAACGATTTATATGTCTCTAATACGAAATCGATTGTACCGTAAATAAAAGTTTCATAGATTGGTCGTATACACGTTACATGGGCCGTATATCGCGTACCTACATACGTGTATATGCACATGTATCGATGAGCGTCCACAACGTAATATATCGAACGAGATTCGAAACACATTTTGAAAAAAGATGTTTCCAATTTTTTCGCATTTCTATGACTACCCGTTCACGCAACCTGGCCTTCACTTTGTAGTAAATGTTTACAAGAACAGAGGGTCAGATTCGCTGATTTCTTTTTTTTGTTTTTGTGTCTGTGAGACCACAGGAGCGAATATACTTCTTTTTTTCTTTTGTTTTCCACCTCCCACTAATTTCTCGTAAGACCATCGTCGTATGGGTTTCGTTCGATTATTTTGAATTAAATATGAGTCAGAGAACAATTGCGTATCAAATAGTGCCAATTTGTGGACGAGAAATGATTTCTCGTGTATTTTCCATGGACGTAGCGAAACACACGCAAAGACACACATTAATGCTTCGATATTACGTCGGCAGATGAGACACGAGGCGCGTATGCGTCGGTGTGTCGAGGCGAGAGAGAAAGAGAGACAGGGAGGGTGGAGAGGGAGGGACAGGGACAGGGAGAGAGAGAGAGAGAGAGAAAGCAAGAGAGAGAGAAAGAGAAAGAGAGAGAGAGAGAGAGAGAGAGAGAGAGAGAGAGAGAGAGAGAGAGAGAGAGAGAAGTACGTATCGAATCATCCTTGCCTAGGCAATATGCTAAAAGTTGGTTATTAGGACGTCGAGAGAAAACAAAGAGGAAAAAAAGAACAAACTTCTGCACCTTACCGAAAGTTTCACGGTCGTAGCTCTTTGGGGAAAAAAGATAGTTAGAGAGAGAGAGAGAGAGAGAGAGAGAGGCGGAAGTTTATTTGGCGAGAAATGCGCGAAAGGGCTTGGGGGCGCGTGCGACCTCACAGTTTTTTCCCCGGCTGCGTGGAAAATGTATTCGGGAGTTCGATCAAAATATTTCGTAACGAGGCTGCTAGGTATAGAAATAGCACTGACAACGAGACTTGTTCTCGAAAGAATCGAAAAGCGAATTAATACCGGAAACATATCTATCTCTCTATCCTCGTTTCTCCAATGCGAAAAGTAACGACCGACAAGTCATTAATCGCATGAATATATAATTATTAGAGTAACGAGACCACTTAAACCGTTCGATTGAATGATGTGACGTATATTTTTAATGCATACTCACGCCCTCGTGTGCTCGTCTCTAATTCATTGACTTCCCTCGTATAAACGCTTTCCATAAAATAACGTTCTTGATTTTTCCCCGCGACGCAAGCACTACACAACGCGTAACGATTGTTCTACGTGCACGGATAGCTTTACTACTGCCCGCTTGATCTTCCGCAATCTTCTGCTTTTGACGATCAGCAGGAACGATCCTGGTCAATCACGCATCTCATTTTCAAGCACTTTGTCACAAACGTGTGTGCGAGAGGCAAAGAGAAAAACATTATCGGCGAGTTGGGTTGTCTACGTGCAAGATGCAACTATGTGTCCCGAATACACAAGATATCGTAGAATCTATCTCTCCTCCACGAACTTGATACACCCCGAAGCCCTGCTCGCGCGCACGCATTCACGACACAAACTAAACTATAAAACGTACTCCTCGACTATACGTACACAACTACGTTGCCTGATGTTTACTAGCGTCCTCTCACTCTGACGGTTGAATCAGCGCACGCGCAGATTCCTTGCATAACCTCGTTTTTCCTTCGATAGAGGGTTTTTGATAAGCACGCGCTCTCACGCTGAAACCGGCGGTATTAAACCGCCATGTTTTTTTGCTCCGTGACAAATATTATATGCATCGGGTCCACATATTAAATATTATTCGCACTAATTCGTTCGTTGGTCTGAACAAAAAAGAAGCAAAGTTTCAAAAATGTACAAGTTCGAACATTTGACCATTATGCAGGTAAAACATGAGATCACACGACGTATGTTATTACCACGTGAATAATATGGCGTGAACAAGTTTTTTTTTTCGTTACTTTATCATCGCGTCCTCCAGAGGGCGCAGGCGCGATACATCCATCACGTGACGAGCGGGAATAATTCGAATCGTGAAAAACAACGAATACGTTTGAAACAACGAAATCAGTAATTAGATAGAAATATAAAACTAATCTTTATAAATCTTGAAATCTTTAGCTCGTACGTCGTGCGGGCTATAATCGAATGTACAATATTACGATCGAGCGTGATAACAGAGTGTTAAACATTTGTATTTTTACATAATATCTTAAGCTACGTTAGGCAACGAATTAGTTCCGTCCGTTTCTTGCTTTGCCAAATAACGATCGAGATAATGGAGCGTCTCGAAACCCACTTCAACCATAATTAGCACGATGATCATCCACTCAAGTCGGACATGATGTCGGTCACTGAGATGCGACGACAAAAGTTCGACCAATTCGACGCAATGGTTTATTTTCTCGTTCATTACCTGCAAAACAAAAATTGTAATTGCATTTACCTTAACAACAAGATTTTAAGACAAAAATAATTTCTTACCCTCGTGCGCTTAGCGATACTGAAATAACCGCAAGTTTGCTGATAAAGACTTTCAAGCTCGTCCCTTTCCCAGTAAAAATCTGGAGTATCGAGAAGATCCGAGCTAAGATTAATACGATGTCTGAGGGCGAACAGTTCCCCCTGTTTTCGGAGAACCTCCTCTCGCGTCATTTCGATCTTTCTCCCCGCTTTCAAATCCTCGGTGACGAATTCGATCGAATCAATGTAATGATCCAAAGACGCTTCCCAAATGCCGAGCTTTAAAGACTGTGCTATCGCGTTTGAGAACGTATATTTTTCCAAATTCGTTGCATCCGGCGAGAGATGTATATCACCGTCTTTAAGATGGCTCTTTTTCCTGTGATTAGAAATTAAAAACGAAAAAATGACATAAAATTTAAAAACATCGCATTTTTAGTCAATTTTTATCATAACGAAAATACTACTCACCCCACTTCGGTATACGTGTAAGCCATCATTTCACTTTCTGCCTGTACCATATCGTTTGAATATCTGGAGTCCTCAAACGACTTCAAAAAATGAATAATATTGCCGCTTTCCAATTCGGGAATATTCCACATAATAACTGTACCCTCGCGAAAGAAAAATATCTCTCTTGGCTCGTGGTCGACCTCGTATTTCGGTACAGCATGTATAACATTCGGTAGAGCTGGGAACACAGAAAAACGGCGTTTTACGTCAGCAATTATCGATAGAGAAAAAATATACGTAGTTTTCAAGGAAAATTGTAATTTAGTAATAGAATAATTTGTCCCGTTGTTTATTGCAGGTTGTATAAATTTATTAAAATAACAAAAGAAACCAACAATGGTATAACAATGTTTTCTTATCTGCAGTTTTATACTATGAGTCTTTTATTTCCAATGTATCCCCCTTGTGGGTTTTTTACATTCCTCCTTTCTTACAATCTCTCTCTTAAATTATTTCTTTCTCACGCTCTATTTTCCCAATTCTTATATCTTTGGTTCTGTTCTCATTCTCTTCCTTACATGTTTACCTATTTACACCGTCCATCTCTCACTCCGTTCTTCGCGCTGTTTTCAAATTGCGTGATCATTTCGCACATTTCTTCTACTATGACTTCCCCCTTTAACGCCTTCCTCCACCCTCCTTCCGGTTCCTTCCTTTGCTCCTCTTCCCACTCCTCGTATTTTTTGATGGCTTGTTCTCCCATTTGCTTATTAGCCTCTTCGCATTCCCAAATGTGCGCCAGTATTTCCTCCTCTCTCTTGCATACTCTACACCGTGTTTCTTTAAAACCTTTCTCCGCCTCTCTTCCCACACTTCCACCTCTCATCTTTGCCCACCATTCCCTTATTGCTCCTTCGTCCCAGTAATTCTCCCTTCCTATCTTTTTCTTTCTCTCTTTATACTCTTTGCAGAAGCCGGATCTCTCGATTTTTTCCCACATTCTCTGTGTGTCCTGGTCAGCCAGCTTCGGCACCGCTGGTCCTCCCACCTTCATTTCCCGTTCCTCCTTGTTTCCTCTTCTTATAGCTTCTGCTATCTGACCCTCTCCTGCTTCCTCCATTGCTGCCTTCATCTCCTTTCCCCATTTGCTCCCATCATTGTTCAGCAACCCTCTCGCGTCTTCCATTAGGCATTTTCTGGGTCATCTCTCTTCCCCCATTTCTAGTATTTTCGCTATATAGCCCCCCGCTCTTTTTATCGCCACCACGTTTATTCCTATGCATCCAGCCTCCATCTTCCAAATGTACTCCGGCGTGTTCCTCCTTAATCCCATTGCCATTTTCGTATCTCGTACCCTGTGCTCTCTCTACATTCGACCTTTTTTTTCCACCCCCACAGTTCTACCCCGTATAGCAATCCGCTCCTCACCATCGCATCCGCAATTGTCAGTCTCTCTGCCAGCCTTCCGATTTTCGCTCTTTTTGCAATGTCCCAGGCTGCATTTGTTGCCTTTCTTATCTCCCACTCTATTCTTTTTACATGTTTCTCGAACATCTTACCCGTCGAATATCTGCAGATTTATATAAACTTTGTATAATTATCGTCTATTGTAAAAAATTCCATCCCTAAACGATCGATACATCTCGAAATATCGAGAATATTAAGTCTAACTTTACACTTAATGTATGTAGAACGCATATGCATCTTTGTAAAAAAATTGTAACTCCATGAGGACGTTGATTGGTTCACGATTTCGATTAGAATCATGGTATATATATAGAATAAAAAAAAAGAGAAAATGTTTCATTCAAGATTAATTAATCAATGAGATAAGGACTGTCGCAGGCACCAGCGCCACTCATGACTCCCCCTTCATTTGATGACGCCAATTTAGCACGTAGCATGTGACCAGCTTGTTTGTTGAAAATTATATTGTCCGAATCACCGATAATAACGCCGAAAATTCCGAGCTCCGTGCAGACTTCTTTGAGCTCGAGATCAGTGCTGCTACCCGGACGTATGAGATGATTCATCTGCACCGGAGGGTGAATTCTACCCATAAGAATGTAAGCGGCCCGATCCCGCTGACTCTTTATCGTTTCGAGCAATACCTTTATGTCATTTCCGTAAACGTTGTTCCCACCACCCTCGCGCTGTGGCTTAAGAACAAAACGATCGGGTTCCGAAATAGCCATTTTCATTGCAGCGTCTCCATGTTCGTCGAGTTCTAGGGAATACAGACCTGAAAAAATGCAAATTTTTTGGTGATTCGTACAACAAAAATTTATGGGACTTTTTATCGAAAGAAAAACAGAGGCTTTCTTACTGGTAAATATTTCTTTCACTCGTGCAGCCGATTCCTCGTTTTTCAGATATCGCGCGACGACTCCTGGTTTTGCAAGTGCCTGTTGAACTTTCTTGGAACCAGCTAAATGGTATTGTATCGACGGGGATTTAATAGCGAGTGATCTTTCGATCATGAGCCTAACGTCCCATTCCCTATGAGTGTGATATTGTTCCGGCTCGTATCCACATCTGAAGTAAACGACCGCCACAGGGGTATCGTTCACCAGGAGCTCCTTGTTATCTCCGAGCTTTGCTTCCATCGCTAGCTGAGTAAGAGTTTTTCTGATAACTCTTACGTCGCTGTTCTGACGACGAATTTCGAACTCGTGAAATCTTTGATCGCATATATTGTAAGTGACGTCTTCGACGATGAAGAGGATTACCGATCTAAAAATTTACATTTTTTACGTATTAACGTCGGCAAGCTCCTAGATAAGATAGTATGGCAAATATTAATTCAGGGATTAGCGTCACAAAAAACGTACTTTGGATCATCATAAATCTTCCATGCTTCGATCATACCGTTGCACAAGCCTTCGAGAGCTTTATTTTCTGGGATATTGTGCAATTTATGCGCAAGACCGAGCTCTCCGAGAACATATTTGTGGAGATTCGTAGCCGAAGGTCCCAGCCAACCAAAACCAGAGGCGATAGTGTTTATTTCCACTTGTTTCCAGCAGCAAAAAGCTTTGTGAATTTCGGTGTTTCCTTCGTCGCAGCAATCGCTCTGGAGCATGAGATCCGAACGTAGGAGTCCCAGAGAAATTTTTTGTGCAAAACCTTCCTCGTGTACCGTTTCGTAAATCTCGAATAATTTGGCGGTGAACGAATCCACTTCGATGGTTGCTTTGAGGGTTTCCTTCAAAAAATTATAGTCGTGCGCCACGGCGTGTAATAAAGTGTTTAGGATGAGCTGAATTTCGCAGGCATTCTCGAATTCTTTGCGTGGAAACGACGATGGCAATAGAGCAAACGGGGCAAATTGGGCGCCTTCCTTGCTAAAATTAGTCTTCGATCTCATCAACATTCCGTGCATGAGGGCCCAATCTTTGGCCTTCTCTATGAGCTCCTCGAGCTCTTTTCTGTCTAGAGGGAAGTTCACGCATGGCCTCATCATTAATTTTTCATTCTCCATTTTATGGCATCAATGAGAAATGTCTGAAAAAAAACTTTCAAGTGTTGAATTATATAAAAAATCATAAAAGTGCATTATATAAGTACGATTGAATACATAATAATTTATCTAAAATCAATTTATTGCATTTAGTGAATTAAATTTACAAAACCCGCAAAATATATTTTGGAGAGAAAACATTATTTGCAAACAAATATTTCGCTGTTCAAATTGAATTTGCATTGTTTTCTCTCTTAACTTTGGATAGATAATCTGGGTATGTCTAATTTCAAATATTACAAATATTGAACCATTCTTACATCATCCATCATTACAAATATGGGTCCATAAATTAGTATCAGTTTGTCGAATTTTCGAAAATTGGGTATTAACGACGCACAGTTTATTCCAGATAATTTACTTACATAGATTTTGTTGAAAAATTTAATATTATAAATGTATATATGTCCATTAAATCTCAAATCTAGTGTAAAGTGCAGTGGTGTACGATAAGAAAAAAAAATTATGGGTGATTGCAACTCTCGAGATAAGAGTGCGTAACTAGTTTTACGAAACTTGAAATCGACAAAGCTGGTTTTTATGTCGATTTCAAGTTTAATTGGCAATGACAGACAGAATACATAATGTAGTAATCAATAGTATACGTAATTTAACTTACCTCCGTGTTTGTTCGCGATGAGCATCGATCTCAAAGTGGTCCATCGAAAGAAAACATGGCAACTTTCATCAAGAGAACACAAGTTTATGATGCCACGTCGACTTCAATACTGACACGTAACATATTGGTGTATAAATCACGATTATAAATCATTTGAACAATGACTAGCACTGTACGGGAGAAACGTTTGTCATTTTCAAACAAACTGGCGCGAACGGTTTGCAAGTGATAATGATAAAATTGATAACAATTCCGAGCCTCGTGGAGTAGGAGTGGGGAATAGTGGTGGCCATATTGGATTCGATGGCTGCGTTCACTGGAAGCGCATGCGTCGAAGGGTTCAAATATTTTGCCGGGACTTTATAATAATATCATCTTCTCCATTTAAATCCAAAGTCCACGTTTTATATTACATGATCGTTGTTCAAGTGTTTGAAATACTTTGGTTGATTAACCTGTTCTTCGCGCATTTTTTAATACCTCGGCATTTCTTTATTTAATAATGACGCGATTTAATCTTTGAAATGTTACGTTCTGATTAATGACGTATCGTTTGTAAATAAAGATTCATTTTTTCCACCAATAACAATAATAACGATCGTAACAATATACTACTCACATTTTGATGATGTATTAATGTTTTGCGGAGCATAGAGATTCTGTTTAAGAAGTCCGTCCATCAGACTCTCCAGGTTGTACTCTTCCGCTGTTGCGAGAGCTTTGATATTCCAGAACTATGAGAAAATGAATAATCAGATTGTAGAAAAATAAACGAAGAAGTATCTTGACGAATTATGCTCACTTCGAACCATAATTTTACTTACTCCGGGTTGCGCATCTTGCTCATCATCCGTGATGAGCCTCTTCTTCCTTAGAGGTCTTTTCTTCATTTGCAGCGTGGGAATTTTTTCCTCGCTTTTTGAGGCTTTTTGAGACAAATTACGTTTTGTTATGTGGTTAAGAACGACGGCGTGACACAAAATCGAGCGAACCTCAAAACACCGAGACGCATCGATACTTTTCCGACAAATGGTAAGCGTCCCGAAATTTCTCAGAGGAATAATTTTACTGACGACCATAGACGTGCAGCCGACTAATCGTTGAATACTTGTCAACATCATGTTTATTTTTTTTTATACACGGTTATACCGGCCCTGATGTACTAACTTCGTGAGGAAAGCCAACAAAAAATGATTTACAGATATATTACGATATTGGGATCACACGTGTCACTAATAAAAGCTGGAAAATGCAATTGTTTACTCTGTTACTGAGCAATAATAGCATGACAATGTTATAATAATGACTTTACGTTCGTAGAAACACTACTTCACAAGGTTTCGTCATTGTTCGTCACGCATTGCGTCAGCAGCAGAGATTAATCTCCGCAGTCAGGGATACTACCGTTCCTAGCGTGTTTGTAGCCAAAGCCCAAACCTAACCTCTTTAGCGTTTCATTTTTATTATAATGTTAGAGAGGTTAGGTTTCTTGGAGACTGCAATAACTGAACGCAGCCTCTAGTGACGTCACGAGTCGATTGCCTGCGTTTACCGCCATGCGGCAATCCTTGTTATTGTTTTGTTAACAATCGTTGACATTGTTCAACTTCACGATCATAATTTGTAAATAGAAATAATTGTTTGCTTCGAACATCGTCATGTCGAGTTCTTCTCGTGAGTAATTAACATTCCTGTTCAGGCAGAAGGCGTATAAAATTGAGAATATGCAATGTAAACCATCTCGTAGTAAAAATGTCAATTTTTTTTGTTCGTAACATCACATCTAGAAAACGTGTATTTGCCGCTTCCCAATACGATATCAAAGTCGGTAACGACTTACGAAAGTCGGGAACAGTTTGTCGTCAAATATCTTGAGAAAACGTTGCCCTCATCGGACAATAAGAACGTACTCGAAGAATTAAAACAGGTGAGTAACAAACAAACAAAAGAATCTGCCTGTGCTCCGTCATCGGACCGTTGGACGATTTTAAGCTTTTTTCGTAGACTCAAAATAATGTTAACGAACCGCGAGCAACTTTATCATTTCCAGACGTTTATTCTTGATAAACATAAGGCACGTCGCGACAAAAAAGAAACCCGGGAACGACGAGGGAAGAATTCATCCATTCGCAAACTCCTAGGGCACAATATTCTTGGTGCAAATCACGGTCTTGAATACACGGAACTTTTGCCATTGAACAACATGTGGATCGAGTACATCAGCCAAAATTTGGGTATCAGAGATTTCAAGAAATTGCCGACGAGTCCGATAGAGCCTCACTGGGAAATAGTAAATCAACGTTTATTGAAAGCTGATTATCACGGCGCGATAATTGAAGTGGTGAGATCGAAGAGTATCAATTCTGTGGGTCTGAAGGGAATAATACTTCAGGAGACCAAGAATTGTTTCAGAATCCTTACACCAAAAAATCGTCTCAAGAGTTAGTATTAATTATTTTTTCATTTCAATTCCGAACTAATGAATTTCGATAGATAACGGCGTAAAAATAAACTATGTTTTTATAGCAATACCGAAGGATTCATCACTACTGAAATTTCACTTGCCCAACGCATCTCTGGAGGTATACGGTAAAGAAATCCGTTATAAACCTGCCGAACGTTCCGTCAAAAAGTTCAAAGCCATTCATCTCGGCAAACTTTGAACCATACGTATTAAATAATTTAAAAATCCTAAATCTATCGAAAATAAAACATAAAAACGTAAAATATCCGATGAACAGTCTTCCATTTATTTCGAACTACGGACAGCATTTTCCAGCACATCCGTTACATTATACAGCGCAAAAAACGAGAAAACGCGTACAACGTGATTCAGAATTCCTTTTTTTCCCCAAATCAGTCGACCGAATATACGTATTTTGTTTATCTTTTTTTCAAATTTTTTTTAAAATTATTCATTCCACTCTATATTTGCATTCTCTTTAGTTCTTTATTTCATTTTCCATTCGTTAATACGACTTGCTCGTATTTATACGTATGTATATTATACTACTACTTACATATTACAATAATTACCAATATAATATATAATAATATAATTATATATTTATAATTTTTATGTATAATTATCGATCAATCATTCTTGCTTAACTCGCATTTCTTTATTCTTCCAATATTTCGATAATAATAATAATAATAATAATCGTTAATAATAAATCATAATATCCAAAAATCATGACGATATTAATACAGTAACAACGTACGTTTTGTAACCGGTCTCCGTGTGTGTGTGGCTTGTTTTGTGAAAATTATATCTTGCGGTGTAATCTCGATTATTTGTTTTAATTTTTTTCTTTTTTAAATAATTTTTATCATTACAAGGTAATTAACGAGGATTTGGTGGGTCGCGGTCGTCACCAACATCGGAGGACGTTAATAATTTTAAGGGAATGTCTCAAATTTTCGCTCGCACCGTTCGATTCAACACTCTCGTACCTAACACCGATAGCTTAAGTCAGCTATTCTGCTATTTAAGAAGTTTTTCCACGCCCGATCCATAACATCGTTCTTTGTTTCTTTAATTATTTTTCGAGCCGGTTCCGTATATATTTTTCACAATAATTTGCCAATGTCTCTCCGTCGTTCTATTTAGCGTCGAGATTCGCGTTCGTTCTTACGAGTTTCGACGCAAACGCGACGAACGGCGATTTTGAAAAAAAATCGTTTCGCGAGAGAAAAAGTGTGTCTAAAACTTAATTAAAAAAAATTGTGAATTATCGACGCGGAAAAATTATAAACGTGTGAAAAGTGTTTCAATGTGATGCTTTGAGAAGAAATATAAAACGATGCGAAATCGCCAAAAGTTTACAAAATAAAGTCAAACACATTATGCAAGAAACGTATCTTTCTTAATAAGCTCTCGATCGCTTCACGAATGAAAAAGGAAATTCATTTATCACAACTATCCAATGTCGTACGTTTCGTCAAACTGGACGAAATCCTTGTACCAACGATTCTTGTGAAATTAATAATTATTATTATTATAAGCTCTCGTTTGCGTTCTTAGATGGTGAGAGACGCGAAAAAATAATGATTAATTCGGAAGAAATCGATGATGCGACGTACATTCTTGCGAGATGCGATCGCTCGATGCACTTGAGGTAAAAGATCACGTATGGGGTTTTTCTACGATATTGTAAATCGCTCGCACGATAATACGGATTATTTTTCTGCGATTTGAAAACGATCCATTTATAGGCCGCCTTAAGGCAGATGGTTTGGTTAAACGCCAAGAATCTCCGAGCTAATTATTCCGGTCAATTAACTCGTGGCGAATTTGCACCGTCGAAAACGCAAGTTCAACAATATTTCACGGCATTGTCGAGGCTGACGGAGAAACGAGTGGCCGAATCTTAAACTTTTCTTCATATTATGGACGCTTCGAGCGATTTTCGCGGAATTGAAAAACAATTGATACGAAAACGAAGTCTCGTGGTTGACGAAAAACGAATAAAAGAACGGGACAACTTAATACGGACATCAATTATTATAATCTAACTAATTCACAATGCCTCGAAAGATAATTTGATTTTGATAAACGATAAATATACATGCGCTGTAACAAACGAGAATTACGAAACGAACAGTCGATCAAGCTTCATCACGGATGATCCGTCGCCAAAATCGAATCACCCAAATCGCGGAACAAACATCGAATCACATCGATCGTCAACGATCTCCAATCGCGATTATTTTCGTATCTTTGTACTGCAAAAATCGTAATTACATTCAAACATATCGTTTTCTTTCTTTCTTTCTTTCTCCTGTTCTTTTTTTTCGATGATTTCTGCCGGAGCCTTGGCCGCAATTATCATAAAGGTATGTATAACGATCACCGAATGGACGAGAGCCATTCGTGAATCTTTTCAAAGGGTGTATTTAGCCTTCGCGAGACGACTGGATCTTTTTCTTTCCCCGATTTACCCGAAACTAGTAGTTAATAAGGTAGGTATTATCGATAAATCGGCTCAAAAGTCAGTAGCCCGTGTGTTTCGTGCTTTATTTCAGTTTTTTTCAAGACTTCAGTGGCGGCCAAGTGCCATCGGACGGGCTAACACTAAGATTTGTCCGTTGCGTCAAAGAAGTCCAGGCGCGGATCATTTTTTTTCTTTATCTATTTTCTATTTTCTCTCCTCCGCCTCGTCCTCTCTTTACTCTCTCTTCCTCGTTCTCGCCCCTTTCTCTCTCGCTCTCTCTCTCTCTCTAACGAAATCCTTGGGTTGTTTTTTTCCTATTTGTTGTCTTTACTCCCTTTCTCGCCAACTTTTTAAGAATGCGGCAGCGTTCGATTATAGACGGCAAATGAACGTCGGGATCCTTGTTCTAGCTAAACCTTAAGAAATGTAAATATTGTTGATCGGTGCTGCAAGGCGTTTCGTTCAGCGCGTCTCACATGCCGTAGCCTTGGTAGGCTGCGGCTGGTGGCGCATATACGCCTTGAGCCGGAGCACCATATACGCCCTGAGGCGCATACCCAGGTGCCATCATACCCGGTCCAGCGGTTAACATGAGTTGAGGTTCCGCTGAAAAAAAATACGAGAACAATTGACTTTTCGCCATTTTCATTCTCCACGTTTTTCGACGAAATTCTTTTTTTCGAACTCACGCATTATCATGGGTTTGTGCTCTTGATGATCGGTTTCCTCGACGCGTCGACTCTCGGCCTCTTCGAGTTTGTCGACCTGCGAACACAAAATAACGATTTAATTTCGAGGTATAAAATAGACAATTTTTTAAAAACTCGATCGAAGACAATTGTTCGATTTTTATAAACCGCGAGATATTTAAATCAAATACTGTTCGAGTCTCACCTTCGTGATGTATTCGCGAGCTACTTGGATAAGATACGGCATAGCAAAGTGTAGAATACGATGTCTCCACGCGAGTTCGAGGATAACGTCGGGATGCAGAAGATCGTAACAATGGAAGAGACACGCAGCGAAACAATCCTTCGAACCTCTCTCGAGGAACCACTCGAGCAATTCTTCGGCTACATCGGCGTTGCGTGATTCCGCCGCGTATTCCATGGCGTCCCTGTTTATTTTTTTTTTTTTCGTACGAATAAACATTTTACAAAGTTTCAAAAATAATTGAAACGGAAGAGAGTGCGTTGATTAAAGATACTAACCGGAAGAGCCTGTCCTTCTTACACAATTCGACCGACTGTTTCCACCTGTTGTTTCCTTTGTACAGATAGGCAGCGATTCTTCGGAATTCGATGAGTTCGTGCTTTTCGAGCTGTTGAGCGAGTGCGATATTGTCGAAATTGTCAAAAGCGTCTATCGACGTTCTCAGACCTTGATAATCCTCCTCGTCGATGAGAAGGCCATTTAGCGCCTCGTTTATTGCCTTGTTGTTCAGAGCTTGAACCGATCTCAAATACGGTTTGACGAGCTGAAGGTGTCCGGTTCTTGTGAAATAAGCGACGGATCTCGTGTGATCCATTCGTGGCGCGAGTACCAGAAGTATGTCGTTCAACAAAAGTGGCTTGAACTCGACGTAAAACTGTATAGCTTTGTAGTACAATTCGACGTTCGCGACTTTGGTTATTACGTCTTTAAAATGACCTTCTCGCCATGCTTCGGTCGGATGTTGCATCATCGCGAGTACAGCGTTGTCGTATTCCTCGTACTTGTCGTAAAGGAATACGAGCTCGGCCCAAAGATGTGCCGATTCAGCAGCGCGCAAAACCTTAAGAGAATAACAAAGACGATTAAGAATTGTAAAATTCTTTCGTATTATTCGTCTCCTCTATAAACATTAAAGAAATTTCATACCTTTGGTATATTGACGCGCGACCAGAAGAGTTCGAGATGTTCTCGCATTCTCTGTGGCTTGTATTTGCTGTAAAGAATTGCGAGCTCGGTGAACATTCCCATGTGAGCGCGTTCGAGACCGAGAGCAGCTTCCAAGAGATTTATAAGCTCCTCGAAATGTCCGCGATCTTGATAATAATTTATCAGATCCTCGAGCTCGTCGGCGTGTACGACAATGTGAAGACCGCACATTTGAGCGAGACGGAATTCACCACTATCGACACAGGCGAAACAAACTTCTTTCCAGGTTCTCGTAGAATTTGCCTTGCGAGCACTGTCCACTGCCCCCTGGAATTCCTTGAGATGAACCAGGGTGATGGCCAATCTCGCAAAATTCGAAACGTTGTTGTAAAGCAATTTCGCGGCATCGTACATCTTGTCGTCGAAGCATCTGTCGCCGATCTGAAAGGAAAAATGAGAATATTATGGTTTTATCGCAAAAATATTAAAAGTTTATAACGCACAGTCCTAATAATAATAATACCTTCTGTATATCAGCATGATTTGGTCCAGAGATGAACTCTTCGAGGTCAGCCAGTCTGTTCGTACGAGCGTAGGCGTAAATCAATTCGCTCTCGATGAAAGATTCGCGCGCCTTCTTTCGTGCCATTTGCAAATAACGCACGAGATCTTCCCAGTGGGATGTACGGTGAGCGGTTTCCACGACATCGACGTACGCCGATGGATCGTCAGCCTTGATGAAACTGTCGATCGCTTCTTTAACAAGACCTTGTTGCAATTGTGCTCTAGCGAGTTGCGACCATACAGCCGGCTCGTTGCACCTGCGAATCGTATCGAAAGAGTTACAAAGATTTAGAACGTTGCATCGCCCGACAAGAGACGAAAGAAATGTACGAATTTTAGAAAAATGCTTACCGTTCGGCAAATTCGTAGGCACGATCGAGATTGTTGACCTGTTCGATCAGAACTTGAATGGCGGAAGTATTGACGTCGAATTTCTTGAAAATCGCGAACGCTTCTTCGTACAGTTCGTTGTTTATCGCGATATTGGCAATGTCTGGCGCATCGTAATTGTCCAATCGATTGATGTACTCCATAACTCGCGTACGATCGGCCTTGATCGCGGTGAGAATCAAGAGATTTTGAAGATTGCGATGATCGCTGAAGACACTGCTGTCGAGAACGATTTTCTCCAATAGCTCGATGAGCTCGTTTGGCAAATCGGCGGTCATGAAAGCTTTCACGGTTACGGAAATATCCTCGGGATCTTGAGTTTCCGAGAGAGCTGTTTGGACGACTTGATCAATGAGGGGTCTCTTGTAAGGATTACTCTCGAGTAAAACCTCGGCCCAGAGATCAGGATCGCGACGTCTGACCAAATATCTCGCCTCGCTCTTGAAAAGACTGTTCTCGTTACAGACGCTTATTAATTCACGATCGCACTGACCACGCTCGTACGCGATGCAAGCGAGATGAGGATCTCGTTTCTCGCAATATTTACCGACGACGCGACTGTCGTAAAATTGATTCTCCTTGAGGAATCTCTCGGGATTATTATTGCTGTCGATGTAAATTTTTGCGAGTGCGTTGTGCGTCGCGGGTTCGACACAACCCTCGTGAACGCGTGATTCCAGCCAGGGTAAAAGAAGTTTGAGACGATTGCGTTTCTCGACTTCCTCGACAAGCTCGTCGGTCGAGAATTGTCCTCGCACGACGAGGATCAAATTTTTTATGATATCCTCGGAACAATCGACGTCCAAGAGGCCACCAACGACGACCGGAAGTCGCGAAGGATTGACCTTTTGCACGTAAATCTCGATGTACTTTTGCAAATTGTTTCTATAAAGATATAGAACGAGATCGTGAACGAAATCGAAACGATCGCAGACGATTATCAGTGGCAATTGATCGGATAGTTTGGCCTCTTTGAGGAAATTCTTCACGCGCTCGGCGTTGTAACAATTGCTCTCTCGACAAATTCTCTCGACCTCCTTGATCTGTCCGATTTTGCAAGCGGCCTGAATGTATTTGAAATGAACCTCCTGGTCCTGGCTAAAGTTGACGATCGAGCCGAGAAAATAGAAGAGACCCTCGTAAGATTTGAAACTTTCGAAAAGATCTATCAACGATTTCGTCGTCAATTGTTCGTGATATTTCGTGGCGATTTGTACGCATATCTGTAGATTTTGTCGTATATTAGCTGTGAGCATAGCTTTGAGACACTCGAGAGAATCCTCGACCGAGAGCGTGCCGAAGAAACCGACGAGCCAATCGGGCGATAAAAGATGCGTGTGAACGACCGCGCGTTTAATGTCGTAAAGATCGGTGTAATGCTCGAGAGCTCGTTGGAGAAGACCCGCTTTCTCGCACAATTGGGCAACGTGAGCTCTGTCGTAATGAGTGAACATCTGATTGCCGAGAATCGCATCGGCTACTTGAGGCGCCGACATGAGATTCATCTCGAGTAAACGAGTCTGAAGAGCTCCCTCGCTCGGACGATTGTTCTTCAGAGCGTCGAGAAGGAACGCGGTGCATTGTTGAACCATATTTTGTTCCATGAAGATATCGACGATCTATGAAAATGCGAAATTTATTATCGATTTATCGAAAATAAATTAATAAAAAAATTAAAAACAAAAAAAAACAGAAAAATTAGGATAACGTGGTAAAAAAAAAGATTGGACTTTACTTGATTAATGTCGGCCAGGGGCTCGTCGTCCTGCACGAGCATTTGGGCGAATGCCACGCCCTGGTCGGGATTGATCCTCATAACGTTTCTCAGCAGAAATATGTAATCCGGCGTGTACGAGACTTTCTTGGCGTATAGAACGATCTTCTGAAATTGTCCCGTCTCCGCGAAGCACTGAATAACTTTGTTAGGCACGTTTGCTCGAAGATAAACGCTCAGTGCGAGCGTAGGATCCGCCTGTTTGACGAGATCTCCCAATTCCTCGCTACACTCGAGTTTATCCTCTTTCAACCACTTCTCGAGCAATTGTTTACGTCCCTGTAGCAATACCGGACGACACAGTTCCAGCGATTCGTACTTATTCAGCTGACCCTTATCAAGAAGAATTCCGAAATACTGGAGAAGAGGCGAGGTTTGTCCCTGAGTCGCTGGTACCTACGAAATCGTTCAAAAATCTCGGTTTACGAATCAACTTTTTCGAAGAATTTCCAGTAAACTTACCTGTTGGAAACGTTGTATGGTCGCAGGAGTTCTGAGTATTCCTTTAGGTGCATTAGCCGCAACTTTAGCAGCTTCGGCGTATTGACCATTTTGAAATAGCATATTGAATTTTCTTACGAAAAGATCCTCCGCGCCTGAGAGATTGTTTCTCACTGCCATTCTCAGCGCTAATTCAGGATTCTGAAGTACACCGTTGATGTACGGTATGATATTTTCTTCCTCGACGGAGACCGATAACACCTGACCTTTGCGATTAACGCCGATTATACCGCCGGATGCCTCGTGTGGCGCGGTAACGAAGATCGTTTCGCCGGAAATTCGATTCATGAAGATGCACGTCGCGGATTCAATGTCGTACATGTGAATGTAACCGTATTTCGTGATTAGATAAATAACGTCGTATTTGGAGCTGACCTGCATCGCGACGGGAAAATCATTGCCAGCCTCGGGTGGAAAGAAAACGTCGACGGCTTTTTTCGGAAAAGGATGATTACCGGCCGGTGGTTGTCCAACCTCGATTATGTGCAATTTAGCGCCTTGTACGGTTCTTACGGCGAAACAGAAGAGATTGCTCGGTTCCGCATTGCCTTCCATCTTGAATTGAGCGAACGACGCTGCGTGTCCCTCGATCGGCTGAGAACACTTTCGCTCGACCGAGTACAACTGCATAGCCCCGACAACGCGATTGTGCTGAGCCGATATACCGATTAACAATAGCCACGTTTGTTTCGGATCGGTACGATAATTGATTATTTGGCAGCCGTTCAGTGACGAATGACGCTCGAACATTTTCGTGGGTGTCGAATCGCCCTCCATGGACCAATGATAAACGGCCATTTCCGTAACTAGGGCGAGAGTGTTGAGCGATATCCATTTCCAGAATACAACATCCTCGGTCATTACGTGAGCCTTCATCTTGGACTTCATCTCGATGTTGAAGATTTGCAGAGTTTTTTGAGCTGTTTTTTTTGTGTTCAAAGAAAAAATGAGTCATTGGCAATTTTGGTCCGACTTTGTTTTTTTTCTTGAAGAATTTGTATTGTTCGTTTTTTTCTAGTAAGACTCACCTTTCAAAGCGATGACTTTGCTGGCTGGATTCATAATTGCGGAATCTGCGGATATTGGCCTTCTTATGGGATTCGCTGAATCGTTCATGTCGATTATCACCACCTGAGCCGTGTCACCGACTTTCTCACGCACGCATATGAATTTATCCGATTCCATAGTGAGAGTGTTAAAGCTGACATTGCTGGCGTTTATTCCCACGGCGGTTAGCTACGAGAGGACAGAGTGTTATTGTAAACCAAGTATTCTAACGAGCTGTTTATCTTATTTGGCTCGGTCAAGGTAGTTGGTCAAAGATCGTTAGAATTGGCTTTTTACCAAAATCTTGAAGATTGTCCAAAACGACAATTATTAAAAAAAAAAAAAAAAAGTCGTTGGTTAAGAGGTCTAGTTAAGAATAATGCTTTTATCTGGATTCCTTATTTCTTGGGAATAATTGTCGTACTTTGTACTTTAATATTGCCGTATGAAAGATATTTCTAGATAAAATCGTAGAGAAAAAAAATTAATGGATAAATGCAAATGTGTGTTTATTCGCACGACTGTATAAAATTATATGCTATGTAATCACGGATCTTCGAAGTAGAATAGTTTTGATCTCTAATAAGGCCAATGAAAAACATATGAAGAAACAATAATTCTATGACCCGATTGTCGAAAATAGTCGATGCAGCGAGAATCGCGAAATGTCAACGGGTGCAAAAAAAACGATACAATCGTGCGGACGAGTGATAATGATTTCCGGATATTTCGAACGAACTTAAAAAGAAAAAGAAAGAATATTGACTCAAATATAATGGTATATATTTCGTTATCGATTTTATAAAAGCAGAAGCGTCACGTGACGCCCGGGAGCGTCACAATCGAGCCGCTGTAAAGACCAGCAAAAAGTTTTTTAAAAAAACGATTTATTTTTACAAATGTAGGCGGAAGTGAGGCTTGACACGAGAGAGAGAGAGAGACAGCGAGAGGGGGGGGGCGTCAATAGCGAGCAGACGTGGCCTCCCTCCCGGGTGTCGCGAGTACGTGCATTTATCCAAAAATCGTTGAAAGAAAATTATTATCGCGTCAACGGTGACAAGAATACGTCGATCAACGAGGATGTTGAACCGTCGGATCGATATCATACGTTTGTCTAATCGTGACCAAGTCATCTTTCGTCCGGTAGGACAGGGCAACGAAGAGAACGAGATTATCAGCGATACGTTGCGTAGGCGAGAGAGATAGAGAGAGAGCTCTCGCGTTGTTGGCGAGTACGAACGTGTCGGAATTAGCTGTCAAGCCGACGTCGAGTGTTTAGGCATTTGCAGGTTGCCCCGTGTGACGCCCCGTGAACATGAGAGAGGATTCATGCTCTCGCGGCGATCGCACCGAGGCCATTTCGAGATTAGCGAGAGAGAGAAAGAGAGGGAGAGAGAACGAGAGAGAGAGAGAGAGAGAGACAGACAGACAGAGAAAGAGAGAGAAAGGCAATAGTGAACACGTCGGCAGGGAGAGTGTATATAACAGGAAGGAAGATCTTTTCTTTTTCACGTTTTTCTTTCCAACAACGCTCGGGGTAGCGGCAGCGATGGCAGTAGAGCGTAAAGCAGGTCACTTACCTGAAGATGTTCCTGAAACCTTATGGGCAGTAGCTGCGTCATTTTTCCCCGATGTTTTTTTTTCCTTCTTTTCACAAAACCTCAACGTCTCTACCGATTATCTCGCCACTGTCGTCGAAGCGACGATTCTACCCGAGCGTTTATAAATGCTCTTTGAATTCACGAATATTCGACGAATTTGTTCCCTACGTGTCTCGACAACCCCCCTTGTGTCTTAATTCAGTCATCCGCGCACAAAACCGACTGACGCAAAGCGAATGCCGTCACTGTGGATAGCCGCTGACACCTATCATGGCCGCCACATATCGTCCGCCCCCTACGAAGAAAGTAGTTCCTCGGCGAACGAGTTTATTACGCTCGAGCGACTTTCTATTCGCGATTATAGGCGCGATTATCGATCTTTTCGCAAAAAATCGACTCACGCGCGATAATCGATTTCCGGCGGGGTGCAAAATAACGTGAGGAAAATTGACGAGGTGCGATTTAATACCGAGCGCAAGGATACCAGTGCTTCATGGAGAATCTTTCGAGCACGACTCCCCTCTCTTACTTCAACGTATGTGTATACATATACATAAGTGTATAGTACCTTTCAACCGACCTATTCGCTTCATCCCCACTCCTTGTATCCTTGTGAATGAAGCCGCGACGGCGCGCGTGGTACCACGGTGTCTCCACCCCTCTCACGCCGGTGATTTCGGCTGTTAATATTGACACGACACGGAATATTTTGGCATCGACACCCGAGAAGTCGGATCTATAATATTATGTTCTTTTTTTTTATCATTTCATATATAGGCTACTGTCTGATCACGTGAAAACTATGAAGCAACTGGATGTTGTAGAACTAGACACTGTATATACACAATATATATCGTACCTAGCAAAAGTAAATACACGTTTAGTCCGCTCTTATAGACATTAGGTGTATCGAGCAAAATTGTTTTTCGATTATCATGCCTGACTTATACTTCATCAAAAGGGAGAGGAAATTTAGGTGTCTTACCGAGCACGAGCAATGACAAATGTGATCGTACAGTTCGATAACTGCTGAAGCGAAATTCATAACGTTTCTCATAGCGCTCGGATTCAAAGGAATTCTCGATTACTCAGAGCTCAGGAGCCTTGCATTCATTGTCATTTCAATTGAGAAAGGAAAGGAGTATTTTGTAGGTACCGCGCCGACACTATGGATAGTGTCACGTGACCGGTTATCCACGACTACGCGCGCGTCGCAACGTGGTCGTTCGTGATCGACGCGATACCTACGACGTTTCGAGGAACTACACGAACATACCCATATCGCATATATTCTAACTTTTAGCGATTTAATGTTTAATTCTGATGTATTCGTGTATATAAATTATGAAAAATAGATCTCAATGGGTCGAACAATAAAAATTAAAAATCATTTATTCATCAGCAGTAGACGCAATGACGAGTGGTACATATCATTGCGGTTCTCACGTTGGTGAACAAAGAATTTTTCGTCATCGTCAGGTAACACAGGTACATTCTTAGTCGAAAAGACCGAAGCCCATGTCCTCGTCCTCGGATTCGGATTCTTCCTTTGCAGGTTTCTTCTCCTCTGTAAAAATAATTTGAAAAATATAGTAATTACATATTCCCGAAGAAAATTAATTTTAACCTTGAATCCTCAATATTTCGAGTATCAGTTAAAAGTTTGACATCACAACACTTCAGACGAAAGATGGTATGATAGAAACATCATTTTTTTTAGAATTTCAGACATTTGAGATGCATCAAATTATTTTTTTGAAACATTGCTATAACTCACCCTTCTTGTCTTCGGCCGGTGCAGCCGCACTACCGGCAGCAGCAGCAGCAGCAACTGGGGCAGCACCGCCACCACCAACTGGCATGGACGACAGTTTTTCGCGACCTGAAAGCATTGAACAAAAAAAATCGTATAAAAAACTGAATCCATCGATAATACTCGACAATTTCTCACCGAACCAAAAAAACGAATAAAATATTATGAAATAAAAAATTATTTCTCGTATTAAATTTGTAAATTTTTGTTTTTACGTTGAAAAAGTGTTTGAGGGCTTAGTATTGATGCCGGCAATGTTTTACACGGCCCAATGTGGAGCACAACAAAGTTTACTCTTCCTCCGTCTTGAGTCGAGCTCTCGATAAACAGAGAGGCCGTTGTGTGGACTGAGGGAAGTTTCATTAAACCCGTTTTGGTTCGGTATTAAAAGTTTTAATGGTATTTTTCTCAAAGTATAATTCTTAGATTTGTTTCGGTATTCGAATAGATTTCTATCACAATATCGTCAATAATGAAATTTTTACCTTGCGCAATGACTTCGTCGATGGTCTTGCCGTTCAACTCAGAAATGACCTTCTGGAGTTTCTCGGAATCGGCTTCGATACCAACCGAAGACAATATCCTTTCGATGTCGGTCTGGTTCGGCGCGGCTTTGCCGCCCAGAACTGCCAAAAGATAAGCGGCCACGTAACGCATTCTGAAAATGATAAAAACAAACAAAACGTATGTTTAAAACGATCATACGAAATTTCGATGATTTAAAGAGAATTTCGAGAGCGGGAGTCAGAAAAAGTTAATCATCACTGCCAATCAGTCGAAAGATGGTGATAAAGGTATTCATCATTCGGAATCTCGATGTTCGTGGGTTTAACCTTAAAATATCTAATTAATGCGCAAAAATAGAATTTCTTATTCGATATTTAAACTTTTACAAAATTGCTCAAAATAATCGTCGATAATATTGTGCAAACGTTTTAATAATAGATTTGAGTAAGGTACGAGAAAAAATTGACAATCAATGTGCTTGTTTAGGCGAAGTTGCTCTTGAGTTCGCGCGGGCACGATGATAATCCACAAATATCATATTTTGTAAAAATTAATCCGCTTTAAATATATAATTCCCATTTTACTTGATAAACGAACGAATTGGTGTTGTGTATATTTTGTATTATTTAATATAAATTGTAAACTTACTTTTAAGTCGTTCACGACACGAAACGTGGAACACGCTGAAGTGAATGTTCCTCGGAAAGACACGAGAAAGAAGAGCGAGCAGTACGCTGAGGTAAGACTGGCGGTTTGATCGTAACCGGATGTGGTGGCGCCACCGTCCAGTCTCCGGTGGCGCTACCGTCCGAACAGATATAGCGGCAAATCTTAAACAACAAACGATATTAAACCGAACGCATCGTAGACAAAGTGCACACCTTTTAATTCATAATTAATGGTACAATATCTATTTTATTCTTATATACAAGTTGACATTGTTCCCGTTTTCCGTCGCACTCTCTAGAATATAAGTTATTCTAAAAACATCTATGTACAAACCATTCAAAGATTGAAGAATTATTCGTCATTACCTAATCAACAATTTCTTCATTCGTTCTCAAAATAGCAAAGAGATAGATTTCATATGGCTCGTCATTTTCCTTTTTGAGCAGCATATAAAAATACGTGTCTATGTACATTTGTATAATTTCATGCATAAGACTCGAAAGACTCAGTCATTCGTAAGAACAAACCAAATGTAACAGTTTTTGTCGACAAACTTCTCTGAGAACAAAACCAGTTCCTTTTTTGAGCTACATTGTACAAATTTTATCTTCAGCTAATAAATTTCTCAAGATGGGAAAGACTTTCGGAGAAATAAGCTTTTCGGTTTCTATGACTAAAGTAAAAATGCGTCATTAGTATACTCGCGATTGAAGTATAGCTTTTTGCAACAAAGAGCAGAAAGTTTTGTTAACTTCGTGACAAAGTATCTCCGCAGATTTATCGCCCAATGCAGCCTGTGCAGAGCTAACTCGGCCTAGTTGTAGCAAAAGACCCGTAGTGTCTTCGGCGAGTGGCGGAAATGCCAGACATATTCTTGTCAACGCGGAAAGCACCGGCATGAAAAGAACAACGCGATCTCTTGCTGGTAAAACTCCTAAAAGTGTTATCAATGTATTGATCGCTAATCGCGAGACGCTGAGAGCTTTCGGAAGGGCGTATTGTACTGCCAAATGCGATGCCAGATCTACAGCAAAAACTTGTTTTTCCGGTTCGGGTTGCGAGAGCAGTTCCGGTATCCAATCTAGACAAATATGCATCGACGGAATTCCGGAAACGGTGATAGGTAATAATTCTCTGGGATATCCCTGAAAAAATTATTTTTTTTTAAAAATTAATAACGGTTAGAAATTAATCGGGAAGTTATAAGTCCTGAAAATTGGGATCGGATGCGACGAATTACCTGAAAATGTACCAATTTTGCTAGGGAAGGCTCGGCGATGAACAATTGATGAAGATACGAGCAAACGACGCTTCGAATTTCTCGAAGCGACCACATTTGACCAGCTATTTCACGATCTTCCTGCGTCTCGAGACAAGCCTCGAGCAGAATCTGGACAGCTGCGCTCTCTTGACCGGCTACCAGAGCGCTTCTGAGATCTTCTCTCTCAGCCTCGATCGTTAATTGACCGATCTTTTCCGTCAGCGGCCTGTCTTGCATGTGTCTTGACAATTGTGATCTCGACGCTGCTAGAGTAGCTTGCAGTATCCTGTTTGATAATTTATTTATAGATTATTTAGACTTTGGGAACCTCAGTTTCCAAAATATTTCGATTCATACATATAAAAAAAATGTGGGCCATGATTTAGGGACTAAAAATGACCTAAGAAGTCGAAGTACGACAGTGAAAATGCCAAAAATAAATATTTCATGATCGTTCTTACCTCAGAATAACCGACAAAACCGGTGCACATCTAAATACTCTCGTGTCGCAGCGTAAAACTTGCAATGGATCGAGAACGATATTCTCTTGTGTGAGAAATATATTTAGCGCGCTTGAGTTTTCTATCAATAAGGCATTTATCGACAAGACCCAGAGACATCTTGGCAATACCGTGTTGAGTCTCAACCAGACTTGCTTGTAAAGTTCTGAAAAGAAAGAAAAAAAAAATAATATATAGGAAAATATCAATAATTACCATTATTTTCGAGGAAATGTAGATTTTTATGGCTTACCTTGAATATATCTCGGTACTTTTTCATCGAGCACGACTTTGAAATAATGTATTATAGTTTCGGCGTGTGGCCAAACGTCCGTCGGTTTCATGGACATCAATTGTCGCAAAAGACGTCCAGTTCTCGACGGACAAGTTTTTATATGTCCAAAAGCCTCGACGATCGCAACGTCGTTGATCGTGAGACTCTCGTGATTCGCAGTTGGTGACACGATGTTTATCATCTCGTCGTCGAGCCAATCGTCCACGAGTGACAAATGCGGAAAGTGGGTGGCAAGGAGTCTTAACAAAGGCGAAAAAAGGCCAGCGTAATTCATCTGGTCTCTCTGAACTTGTTGAAGAAGATACTTGATCGGTAGCTCGGAGAGAAATTCCGTCGAGTAAGACTTGATCTTTCTTCCCTGAGATATGAAATTGTGCATATTCGTGAGTCTAACGTCCTCGTACAGGAGAAGATAATAAAGCAATAGAAGTTGCGAGGTCAGCGAGGGTTTCGAGGTATCGACGTCGATACATTCGATCTCCGAATCGACGATACTCAATACGCTCTTCTTCGAATCAAAATTAGCTCCAAAAACGCTATTTTGAAAGACTCTTCGTATTTCCGCTTCGGTCATAGGCTTATTCGTGTGTTCCGACGTTTTGTTGTTTATAACGAGAATCGAATTAACGTAAACCTCAACGAGGGCCGGTAATACCGGATGTAGAGGAGGTACGCTGTTGCATATCTGACGATAAATCCAATTTTTGATCGGTACGCGATGTTTTGCGAATGCTCGAGATTTCAGCAATTGATGAATACAATGAACTGGTAAGAAGCCTGGGATGTTGGCATTCAAAGAAGCCGTAACAGGCACTTTAACGGCGTGCGACGTGACTACCTGCTCGGTAAATATCTCTTGCATGAATATCTGCTTCATTCTCGTAAGATTATTTGGTCTTATCGGTATTTTCATGCCAAGAGTCGCGCAAACGAGATCGCAAATCGCTGATAATTGATTACTGTGAAAATGTATCGCCATGAGTAATAACATTTCTCCAAAACTGGCGGAAACGCCGCTGGCGCTCTCGAAATAAGCCTCCTCTCTCACGAGCCATTGTACCCACTCGATACTCCTTTTCTCGAGATTGTGATGTCCGATAAGAGAAGGACAAGCGATGAGCATACAGAGACCCAGAGATACGAATCTAACACCAGCTGGCGAGGGTGGAGGATGCGACGTTAATAATTGGACGATCATTGTAATCTCGTCGTCCTGAAATTTTATCCCTCCGATACCGCGAAGAGCGCAGTAGAGTCTGAGAAGAGCGCTGGCTTGGACAACGTGAGACTCCGCCAGTTGTACCTCGGAACTTTCCGAGACGATGAATTCTAATTTTCTCAATAATTCTTCTCGAAGAGACTGGAGCGCCGTGTGAGATTCCCACTTTCTTTTTTGACCGTTTCTTATGAACATGGCGATCCAAGTTCTTACTTGTTGGTCACTGCCTAACAAGAGACCAGAGACGAAGGCCACCATGTCACTCTCGAGCTGCGAACTCTCCGTGCTCTCGTGTTCGAGACTCAGCGTTATAGCGAGCGCCGGCATTCTGCAGAGTTCGACACATTTCGCACGGACCGCGAGTGCTTGACTGGGATTCATTCGACAGAGCATCGTCAGAGCTTGAGTTCTTATGCGTCCTAAGGCAGATTCCTCCTGTCTTTCCCCGTTTGCTATCAGATGAGCGCAAACTTCGGCGAAACTGTCGGGACTGTTCGCCACGATCCAGCATATTATCTCCGGGCCGTGTTTTACGTGTAAGAGCGTCTCGGCTATGTCGCGCAACGACAGGAGCGCTGGAAGTTCCGCAAGCGCTATGCAAATTACGTAACTTATTTCTTCCATGTAAACAGCATTGTCGAAGAGATCGGATTGTTTTATTTGAAAATCGTTGTTCTTTTGGAGTTCGTGAATCTGCGAGGATATGAAAAGTATCTCGCTGAGTACGAGACGTATTCGACGAGTGGATTCGCTGCGTTCGAACTCAAGGGCGAGTCCACCTTGAAGAGCTTGGGCGAGGATACTATCACTCTGACTATTGCCATGTTTTTGCCTTTGGAAAAAGTAATTTTAATTAGATTATTCATTAGAGGGTTTAATTAGTTGGGAAGAGGCACAAATTACGCATCTTTGTAATTAAATTGATTTGTTTTAAGACAATATCGAAATTGGATAATGCCCTTTTTTGATTACAAACGGAATTTTAAGTATTTCGAGGAACATAGATCATAGATAGCATCGGCAACGATGGTCGATGTCGTATAGCAGTGTCCCGAATGAAAAGGTAAACACAACATAGAACGGAGCATACGAATTCAATGACTAACCTCAATTGTTGCTCCTTTCTCACATCGGTTTCCAATGCGTGAAAATCTATGGAAAGCAGGGCAACGATAGAATTTACAGATTCTATGCCTGATAGTATCGTGAGAATTTCCTTTCGTGCCTCTACACATTCCTTCGTAATGTCAAGAGGCGAAATTAGACTCATACGTACGAGACACGGCAACAGCGGACGTATCTCGCGTTGCGAGCATCTCGATAATTCGCGAATATTGACATTTTGTATAGCTGTAAATACTCGTGGAGATATTGCCGTATTAGCCAGCATTTTGTTGCGAATTTAATAATAACTATTTATTGAAACAGTTCGATAATACAGTACAGCGGTTTTTGGCCGCTTGTCACGATTTAAGCTCTACGGAGAGCGCCATTTTCGAGCGCATGGCACTGAGGTTCGTCGATCGGCCGATGGAGAACGCGCTTAACAGTCCGAGAGTTTGAAAAATTTGCAACTTTTCGGCACACCGTCGCTATTAGTTATTACGCGCAGGTTAATATAAGACAGGTCGTTTGACTACGACGGAATAATTTCCCCAAAACTTAATCGAGACTCTCATTCGGGAGAGAATCACTATCCTTGCTCTGTTTGTGCTGCTTATAGATGTACACGAGGCAGAAA
The DNA here is from genome assembly GCA_951802705.1 of Netelia virgata. Lineage (NCBI taxonomy): Eukaryota > Metazoa > Arthropoda > Insecta > Hymenoptera > Ichneumonidae > Netelia > Netelia virgata. The sequence continues at coordinate 38,003,851 of OX637865.1, read as the reverse complement.
CTTCGAAGATACTGAGCATGTGTTATTCTGAGACATTACTTGGCCCGGGAAAAATGGAATCCCCCACATCGTCACTTTCGGGATTGGAAGGGGAATTTGATCGGGATGGTGGGAGGTATAAGGGTTCCTTCTGTATTTACATGATAGTTATTACACGGGGATCGTCTTTCGACAGGGTCGTAAAATTTTCCAGTTATTTTATGTTCATAATAGAAAAAACCGGATAAAAAAAGTACTGTATTGTTCAATATTCAAACGCATGATCATTAGTTTGGGCATCAAACAGGTTTTCTATCATTTGCGGTATTTGATCATAATTGCGAGCGCTATAACGCATTGCAAGTCCTTATACCGACTGCGGGTGCATGCCGATCGCCATTACAGTACATATTAATCGCCGCGAGAGTGTGCGACGGTCACCACGGTAGTGCGGTTAGTCCCCGCCGGGAGCGTGACGATCGTGAAAATGTTTAAATGTTTGTAACTTATTTCGGCATTCCGCGGCCATCATTATTCATTGTGTTGGAATCTCAAGTATCGTATCGCAACAAACTCGGTTTTACGAATAAATCTCTGTCAACTCTGTTCATTCTGTACATTGGGGATGAACACGAGGCGAAACTTCAGAAGTACTACGTGACAGACGCTCGCGACTTCGCCATTCGTAAACGTAGTCGAATGTGTGGTAGTGTCGCGTTAGCGTCTCTACTTTATCATTTTTCGAAGAATTTAGAATAGTTTAAGAAAGAACGATAAAGCTTGCTTCAAACTATACAGCATGGACCCTCTCGTAACGACAAAACATTTGCGAGAGCGCCCGGCCGGCATCGTTCCACTACGTTGCCGGATCGTGCAAATCCATGGTACAAAGGCTACAAAGGTTTTGTCCTACCGGTGCGGCAACGAACGGCACGTCATGGCAACGTAGCGCAACGACGCCGGCCGGCCGCTCTCGCAAATGTTCTGCCATTACGTGACGGTCCGTGCAATAGTTTGCAGCTAACATTTTGAAAAGTTGTCGTTCGTCAGAATTCACGAAAATTTATGCGATCCCTACCGAGTGTTGTGTACGAAGACATCTCCATTCGTTCAGCCAAAAACCGAACTGTTCTTCGCTCAGCGTGTCCAAGTAAGTAGTACGAATATGTTAACAAAGTAACACTTTTTATTTGCACAAGCTCTAACAAAGCATGTTGATATCGTTTTATCGTCTCATTTGGAACATCGATGCGCAACAGTTGCGCGATACTCTATCGCAAAATAACGTTTTTTATCCGTAACATTTTTAGACGAGATAGATATATGTATAAAAACAACAATATGTGTATATATATTTGCAGAAGCTTTTGCGTATGCGTGAATATATATATGTTGATGTATACACATGCATATGCATACACGCATATATATATATATATATATATGTGTGTAGGCTTATTGTAGAAATAATAATGGTGTTTTCTCGAAGCGCTTTCGCTTTCTCGACGTCCGAGTTCGTCGCATGCAAATAATCGAGAGAACAATCTCGAAAACACGGTTTACAATACAATAATAACTCTCGCCTCAAAAGGCTGTGTACACCATGGTTATGTTCGCAATCATCTACCGCGGTTCGTAAGATCACATTGATCTTCCTTTTCGGTCGTCTCGTTCCCTTTTCGTTCTAAACGCGAGATTCTTTTTTTTTATTCGTTATTTTTCATAATTTTTGGCCACGATTCGAATATAGTAAATGCAATATCCTAACTTCTTCACGGACAGTGGAATTTTATAATTTTTGGTGTTCTTGACTCGTTGAATGAAAATTCGCGACCAACGATCCGAGTAAGAGAACAATGAACTTGCTACAGTTCTTTGTCCTACTACGTTTTTTGTTTTTTTCTTCGCTTGGTCGACGATTTTTCCTAGTGATTGATATACATTTAGATATTCGTAAAATCATGCAACAATATAATAATAACTGCTGGGCCTCAAACGGCAATACAATCGCGGCTCTTATCAACTCTCTCTCTCTCTCTCTCTCTTTCTCTCTCTCCCTCTCTCTATTTTATTGCACTATATAAGTGGGGGGTATAAGTTTAGCACGAAAAATATATGTTTTTAGATTTAACAACTGTTTCGTAAACTTATCGGTAATGTATACGAGTAATAATAAAAATATTACGATATCAAAGAATAACAATAATAACAAGGAATAATTATAATAATGCTAGACTCGTAAATGGACCGAGCCGAGCAAATATAATTTTCTTCTTTTTCTTTTCTTTTTGTTGTTGCTATTATATTCGACTCAATATTAATATCACGTTTTTCCTTTAATCTCGCTAGTTCTACACTCTCTTCTCGTTCTTTCACTATCGTTCTCTCGGTCTACGTAACTCCACAACCTGATTGCAAAGATATAACGCGATATTGTCACGGTCGCGAATTTCCATTATCGTTGAAAATAAACAAATTTCAAGTTAGTCAGCCAGACGGAAAGATTTAAAATTATTCTGCGTTCATATACTCAATGTATATTTATAGAACTGATAGTGTGATCGAGCGATATGGCTCGTTTTATTAAATCGAATCGAAGAAAGAGATCGAATCGGTTCGTTTAAGTTCATTAGAAATCCGAGTTAAATCATCACCATTAATTACTTTTCATAATTAAGCGCACTTATTAAAATTAATGTTTCAACCCCTTCGAAATACCAACGATAGATAATAATTCAACAAGATTTAGGCAAAAATAAGATTATCTGGCTTCGATCGTCACTAGAAAATAAAATATTTTTAAATTTGCTAATTTTAAATTTTCTTCTTTGCGATAATATAATTTCACGCGGTTATGAATTAATCGTTTAATTACATAATGAATTATTTTATGGTAAACTTTTTTTTAACCACCAAGGGGTCGAAATCTTGTGCTTAGTTCTCTTCCCCCTCGAAATTTATCGTTTTAAATTCGTTTCGTTTTTTTTTTCTTTACTTATTGATTATCTTTTTCATCTGCTTCGTCTGATGCGCCATGCTGTACTGAGCGTTCTCAGCCTTGTTGATCAGTGAATCGAGCTTGTTAATTTGAGAGCCCATTTTTTCGTTGAGATCGACTTTCTTGAGTTTCCTAGTTACTTCCTCCTCGGTCGGGGCTATCGCAGCTTTGTGATCCTCCACGCTGTCGATCACTAGAGTTTCATCGGCGACCAAAAATTCATGGGTCGATGATTTTTCGGCATCCGCATTAGGCGCCAATGGCTTGTGATCAGGAGTGTTGTTACGCGAACCAACCCGAACGTGCAAAAGCATGGTCAGACTTCCGCAAGCTGTCTGCAATTAGTCCGATCGATTTAATTTTTCTGTTAGTAAATTACGAATCCAACTTTTTCTTTTCGTACGGTTGAAACAAAAATTTCGTAAAAAGAATCGTTGAGAAGCGACCTATGCACAGAAAAACCGAAAGAAGAAAGCGATTCTCAACCCCTTGTTGCGTGAATTATGAAGGAGATGGAACAAACATTTATTTGTAACGAATACGTCTTTTATTTGTCTCCCTTACCGTATACAAACTTTAGCAGGTTTGTATGGTTGCTAAAATTTCCAATTTTTTAATTTTAGAAGGTTTAAAGATTTTTTTCTCAAAACCAACTTTCAATCCCGATTGTACATTTCTTCGTATAACGTATTTTTTCTTATCGCAAAGCAAATCAGATGACAAAAATATCTGTTAACATACCGAAAACAAGAAGTAACTGTAGCGTTAAAAAAAATCAACCCAACATTTTCAACCCGTTCGAACATTGGGAAACCGCATTTCTAACCTCTCTCTAAAAAAAATGTATTTTTTTTATCTCAAATTAACGGTCTGAATACCTTGAACCTGTTGATTGTTTTCTGCGTCGTATTCAGAATGCTGTTGAGCTCGTAGAGTCCCCCACCGACTCGTCGCATACTTTCATCTGACTGATCCAAGTCCTAAAATGACGTAGAAAACAAAGATTTATACAAAATTAAAACAACAAGCACAAAATAAAATAAAAAAAGTTCCCAGATTCGTAAACTTTTTTTTTTTTTTTTTATAATCTCGTCGAGTTAAATTATATATATTATTATTAATTATCTAATTAATTATCTCCCACATGAGCAACTGCATCGTCGACGGTATCCTGACCATCGTCAGCATCGTTCGCGGTTTTCCGGGTTGCTGCCCATTCTTCCTCGGTGGGTGCAGCCTGTCCGAGAAGTTCGGCTCTCTGACAAGCGTAAAGATATTCGGGATCGGACATGCCTCGATAACGTTAAATCCGTCACACTTTATTGTACCTCAAACTATTTACGAGTGAGACGAAAGAAAAACAACAACGATAACTCGGTCTTACGAAGGACGCGTTGATAAATAAAGGATGAAAGGATGAAAGGTCAAATTTTCGGTAACCCGACCGTCTAGTGTTCGCGTCAAAGGGGTGTATATACACTAGTGCGGCATTTTCAGAGACCGAGATGTACGGCGATACTCTCCGAGAATCCATATTGGGATTATTAGTGCGCAAACTCCGTGCGAAAAGTAGCTCGGGGGGTGCAGTCGCGTTCTATACGCGCCAAATGTCCCTATATATTCGTATATCGATCCCTGGAAGTCAGAAGGGCGCATGTCCCGTTAGTAGAGGTCGTGTCGAATAGTTCCTTTTGACTTTCAGCGGTCGAAGAGTGGTGGGGCTGGTTGCAGTGGTTTACACGTATATGCGATGACGAGCTCGAGCGACGACATTCGGAAAAACACCCGGCCAGTTAGGTCGCCACCGCTTTCATCGACTGATATAAAAATAAGAAAAAAACGACGAGGAGGATGAGGGACAAATTAAATTTTACGGATTAACAGACGCCTTGTATCGGCGTGTATCATCGACCATTTGATGCAACGCGGGCACTTTTGTTTTATTTTTATTTTTATAAATCCCCTTTACTTTTCCATCCTCGTCGTTGTTGGACTCGTTAAATCGCGATATTTTTAATACCGTTTGGAATTCTTTGGATAAAGTTTGTAATTTAATGAATTATTGGATTTATTTAACCCTTTGAATCATACATTTTTCATACGATCGCAGGCTCGTGAAAATTCTCACTCGGGGCTTTTTGAGGTCGCTGATTATGAATCCGCAATTAGGTTTGCGAAATTCAAGATGGCGGATCTTGGGTCCGCCATCTTGAATTTCAAAAAGCTGACATCGGATTCGTAATAAGTGACCCCAAAACCCACTCTCACTAAATTTCGCGTTATTTCCTTGGATAGATTTAAAAAAAAATGTATTTTTCCGAAAAAAAACGTCATTTTTTTAGTTTGTTTATTTCTCAATCTTATATTATAAGCAATTATGCCAATTACACTGTATTTTTGTGTTCTTTCATCACTAAAGTAATTATAAACTACAAAAAACCGGATCTGAACATGTTAAAAAGTAAATAAATTGGAAAAATTGAAAAAAATCGATGTGGTAACGTGGATAACCACGATGCTTCAAAGGATTAAAATAAATTTTCTATTTACAGAATTTACAGACTGGAAGAGTGTATTGTTTCAGCTTTCGTAATAATAAGAGTTATTGGAACGTGTATTGATCGATTAATTAATTAATTAGCAACTGATTAAGTTTCTTTTTAAATAAAACAATACAGCGAAACGAAACATTGGCAAGTTTATTTGGAGTTTTACTCCTCTCACCCTAAAAGAAGCGATGATACGTGAAATAAAAATATACATCGACGGTCCTCTCGTTCGTTTAAAAAAACGTTAGTCGCATTAAGGATTAAGTTACAGGCCACGGTGCTGTTGAAGCCTGTACCATATTTTCCATTCAATTAAATTTGACGTGCATATAGAATCGAATCAGTGGATTGATTTCAGAGTTCTTACGATCCCCTATCTGGGTAATTAATAGAGCTGCTGATTTCTTTTGTCCGATCGTTGGCTGCGAGCGTTGCGAAATGAATTGATCGATGAATCTCATCGATGCTTGATGCACGAGCTCCCGTATATACATGTATCTATATTAATACACATTATAGGCGTACACGCGTATATATTTGTAGGCATACTCACGGCAGTCATTTCGGGGGCACGCGAGGGTTTTTAGTGCCACCGTTGCTACTGTGACGAACTTTACCGGTACGATATAAACCCAGCCGGTGGACGTTCGTTTTGCATTGTGTTTTCTTGCTGCGTTTCCATCGTGATATCAGCCCAGTCTTCAGAGGGAAAAGGAGCGATATCGACAGAGCGTAATCGTTGTTTACACGATTATCATGTCGACAAGATCGAGTGGAAACGGTCACGATATTAGAAGTGCAACGATTTGCATTTTCGGACTGCTAATTGTGATCAATTGCGCGACGGTGAGTCGTCGGGAGATTTTTCCCTGCAATTACAAACCACTGGAAAATGAAAAAGAAAAAGCGTGGGAAATGTTTTGTTTATCATCAATTTTTCATTCAAAATTCGTTTGTTGAGCATTGACGTCATGTTGATTGTTGTTATATTCTTCATATTGTGCATTAAAATTGAAAGAAATCGTACTAACTATTTCCTGGATGTTTTTCTTCGATTCGTTCTTTTGATTCCTCGTCGTTGAGAGATAAGAATGGGAATATCGATTTGATTTTACTTTTGAATTTTTTCCCCTCTCTTTACGGTGTATTTGTTATTTTACTCGTGTAATAAAATCAGTATTTGCAACCTGCGCTCGGTTGCAGTCGAACGCAATAATTAGGCATAGAAAATTTATGCAAATGTCTCGTTCTCGTCTCGCTAGAGTCTTGGACGCACCGTGATTTTTCATTCGTCCAAAAATATTCTTCTCTTGTGGGCTCTTAACGATTTCTCAAAAAATTTTAAATTTGGGTTATCTGGGAGGAGTGTCAACTTTATAAAATTTTCATTCCTAAAATAAATGAAAAAGGATCGATTTTGTCAATGTGGATTAAAATTATGAATGTTCATAGATTTTGGTATTATTTCTCTTATCACCTAGCAATTAGAAGAAAGTCACTCGCCTGTAGAGGAAACTTAATAAGAGAAATTCATTAACCTTTGGGACCACGCGCTACCTCGTGATTACTTGGGTCATAATAAGCAGGAAGATCGATCACGCGTCGAGTCATTTAGCTGTTTATCCATGTGCTCGTCCTTGTGGAAAATATAATATGCGTCTCATTATCAGTGAGTCTCGTGCTGTTTACGTTTGATCCCAACCAAGTACCACGAGTCAGGCTCGTCTTCATTATTTATGGCCCAAATGCCTTACCACGAATCTCACTAGTCGTTATAAACCAAAGGGTCAAGATACAACGAGCAATTTTGACTGCAGCTATTTTGTCCAATAGCGTCAAACCTATGTAGCGACAATTTTATTTTCCTTCCTGCGATGTTGACGAAACTTCTTAAAATTACATTTTTCATACCTCGGAGTTTGGAAACTATCGCAGTGACAAAATGGATTATTCAGTTCCCTCACAAATGTTCGATCCTTCCCGGTCTCTTCATTCACAAAACCGGTCCAAGAGAAAACTGTAAGAAGATCCGTAGCTAAGATAGTCTCGTTGTTCTTCAGGCAATCGATTACGAAGCCTACAGAAAGGACACGCTTCCTCGCGAGACGATACGCCACAACGGAAGAACATCTCGGGAGGTATTGGAACGATTGGATTTGCGCAACTCGTCGTCGATACCAACGCTCCAGGATGCGACCGAACATTTTCTCCGATACGGGGCTCTCCTACGTACGCAAATACTCGACGTCTTTGGCAAACTCGTTTACGACCATTACGATGATTTCAGTATGAGTCAGATCGAGGCACTCTATCGAATACATCGCGACACGTTACAGAGAAAGTACAACATATTTGACATCGTACCAAGCTTTCTCGAGGATCCTGACACGAGGCCAACGAAAATCTGTTCCCACATAAACGAGCACGTACGCACGTGTCTCAAGGAGAGCACGGACGTTTGCATGAGTGTGAAGATACACGACGAGCCTCACGAGGACACTCTGGCAATATCAGCACTCGATGCAACTCGAAGGATTTATGAACTCGGCCAAATTGCGAAAAATTATCCAAATGGATTTTCCCTCAAAGCTGTCCTTTACCATTTACGCGCCGATCGTCTTCGCTTCACGCCTTCTCTCTTCTCCGGCCTACTTCTTAATGTTCAATACGACAATTTCGGCGATCGTGTTCGAACCGCAGAGCGAAAACTCGTTGCATTTTTGGGCAGAATGCCAGGAAATTCGATCACAGAGAAACTGGGAAAAATAGAGATTAATGGTAGATCGATGAGCCACTTTTTGAAAAATTGTCTCTCGGCTGGTGAACAATTGTTTCCTGGCAGAACCGCTAAATACGCTGATTATCTGTCGCAACATGTTGTCAGAGAAGTAACAGCGGTAAGCGAGAATATCGAATTGTTGGGCACGGTTTACGATAATTCCACGATTAATTTGAGGTATCTTTTCCAACTTATTCTGCCGAATGATACTATAGATCGCGACGTTATCGACGCTCGCGATTATCTCGTGGAACAGATCGAGAGGAATAAAATTGTCGAGAAGCATTTGAGGATCGAGAAATATCAACAGACTGGACCGGATCAACTGTTGTTGGAGATCCTCGGACAATTAAGGGACATTGGTTTTGCGGCGGATCTGGTTACAGCCCTTCACGCACACGCACGTTTCTGGCACAAGAGCCAGATGATCGAGAATCTCAACGAGCTGTTGGAACTTTTCGATGGGTATGAAAATTTACGACACGTCGACGATTACGAGCAACTCGTCGCTGCTATGGACAGGATAAAATATAATTTGCGAGACTCGAGGAACATTACGATCGAGTTGCTCTGTACGAGACCCCGCGATTGTCTTCGCAAGGGTCTCAAAATAATCGCTAATTGCACGATCGTTAATGAAGAGACGAAACGAGACGTACAATTATTTATCGATCGTACGTCCTGCGGTTGTTCGTGCCTGACGAAGGATTCGAGTCTCGATGACGAAACGAGAACGACGGAAAGGTCGAAGGATTATGTGGAGGTCGAAGGTACGACGGTAATTTCCGTCCTCGATGAGACACATTCTGGAAACGGCGAGAGTTCAGAGGACGAAAGCAAAATTGAGACGAATTTTGAAGGGACATCGTCAACGACGATTTCACCCGATGTTCTGTCGTTGATTTCGGGTCATGAAGAATCTGAAATAAACGAGCTAGTGAGCAGTAGCGAGAAGGTTATCGAGAAAGTAACGGACATGGGAGTTAATTGCACAGGCTCGGACTGTTTGAAAAATTCCGATGAAGGACAGAGCGAATGCCAGGGTGAGAATTGTCCAGAGAGCAGCTGCAAGGGTCAAAATTGTTCGGACGGTGACGAAAGCAGCGAAAAATGCGAGGATTGCGAGGAGCACTCGACAGAGGCTAATTCGTCGCAAAAAGCGACCAGTTCGAGGGAGAGGGACGAATGTCAGGGAACCGATTGTTCGAATAACGAGAACAGCAGGCCGGATAAAAGTTGCGAAGGTTCAGATTGTTCGAGTAACAATTCCAAGGAGGATGAAACGTGCGAGGGTTCCAACTGTTCGGAAGATTCTAAATTACAAAGCGAGTGCGAAGGTTCTGATTGCTCGGTAAGCAGCGCTGGAGTCACGAAGACGGATTGCCAAGGCTACAGATGCTTAGCGGGCGTGCAAGATGCCACGGACGATTGTCAGGGAGAAGATTGTACGAAAGGAGAAGTTGAAAAGGATTGCGAGGGCTCTGACTGCTCGAGCGATCAGGAAAACTTCAATGAAACCTGCGAAGGTCTAGATTGTCGACCAGGAAAAGGCAATAAAATTTCACCAGAAAAAGTCGAAATAAGTTGCGAAGGTCCTGATTGTCCACCAGAAAAAGTCGAAACAAGTTGCGAAGGTCCAGATTGTCCACCAGAAAAAGTCGAAACAAGTTGCGAAGGTCCAGATTGTCCACCAGAAAAAGTCGAAATAAGTTGCGAAGGTCCTGATTGTCCACCAGAAAAAGTCGAAATAAGTTGCGAAGGTCCTGATTGTCCACCAGAAAAAGTCGAAACAAGTTGCAAAGGTTCTGATTGTCCACCAGAAAATGTCGAAACAAGTTGCGAAGGTTCTGATTGTCCACCAGAAAAAGTCGAAATAAGTTGCGAAGGTCCTGATTGTCCACCAGAAAAAGTCGAAACAAGTTGCGAAGGTCCTGATTGTCCACCAGAAAAAGTCGATACAAGTTGCGAAGGTCCTGATTGTCCACCAGAAAAAGTCGAAACGAGTTGCGAAGGTTCTGATTGTCCACCAGAAAAAGTCGAAACAAGTTGCGAAGGTCCTGATTGTCCACCAGAAAAAGTCGAAACGAGTTGCGAAGGGCCTAATTGTCCACCAGAAAAAGTCGAAATAAGTTGCGAAGGTCCTGATTGTCCACCAGAAAAAGTCGAAACCAGTTGCCAAGGTTCTGATTGTCCACCAGAAAAAGTCGAAACAAGTTGCGAAGGGCCTGATTGTCCACCAGAAAAAGTCGAAACAAGTTGCGAAGGTCCTGATTGTCCACCGGAAAATGTCGAAACAAGTTGCGAAGGTCCTGATTGTCCACCGGAAAAAGTAGAAACGATCTGCGAGGGTGAAAATTGCCCGAAAGAAAAAACAAAAAATTCAACAGAAATTTGCTCCGGTGAAAATTGTACAACGTCAACTTCGACATCGACCTCCACTTTAGAAGAAACCACTCGTTCGCCCCAGGCCGAGACTTTTTGCGACAACGGGGACCCGGTTTATCGAAGGAAGCTTCATCGAATACGAAAGATGAGATTGATCGACGCTTTGTCATCGCCTCAAAAATCGAGCTACGAGGTCTTCAATTCGTTATTCACCACGGAAATCGGCAAAGAATCAACGCTCGCGGACGAAACGGAACCAAAATCGAAAACATCGACAAAACCAGCGATGAGAAATCTCAAAAAATTAAATTTAAATCAAAACAATCTTGACGACAGTCCATTGCTTAAAGTTCTGGGAAACGGCGCGACTTCGTTACGTCGTGTGATCCCAACGAATCAACGAATCGAAGCGAAGCTCGGAAAGCAGAATTCCGCGAATGTCAATCTCGTTGAAACTTTGTCGAATTCCTCGAAACGAAAAAAATCTAGGGACAAGAGCGGGAAGATATCGATCGATACATCGATGAAGAAAATCGAAGAAGGTTCGGGCGACGAGGACGATATTTTCAGCACGAGAAAAGAGACGGAAATCGTTTGGAAAACATCGTCGAAGAAAGAAGCGACGAAGACGATCGACGAGGGAGACGAGAACATTTACCTCGATTCGAGTGTCGCGAAGATAATTTCGCATCCCGATAACGTCTTGGCTTTACCAAGAAAAGCTCTAAATCTCATGAAGACATCGTTAGAAAATTTACGAACGAGAAGAGCCTCGAAAAATAAAAGAAGTGATCCGGGAGATCAAACGTTGAGGCCGATGGCACCGAGAGAGACAAAGTTTTACCCTAACGAGATGGGACAGCGAGACTCGAACTTTCGTTCTTTGAATCGTGCACCGAATATTTACGAGACGAGGGGTCGTGATTCGAGGGGCGATAGATTTTTCATCCGACTACCGACGTGGCGAACTACGCGAAGACGTCCTCTATTCTCTGCGTGGTAGCTTCGATCTCTAACGTCGATCGACTGAATGGAAAAATAGAAAAAAAGCGAAAAAAAAGAGAAAGGAATTCGACGTCTCGTATAAATTTTATCATTTATTTATCGCTAATCATCGACCAATTATCGACACGATTACGAAGGAGGAAGGAAGAAGAAGAAGAACAAGAAGAAGAAGAAAAAAACGAATTCACAAGTTTCACGATGCGTTTTTGTCGAACCGCACGTGCTGTTCGCTCTCGACCAGGCGAAAAAAAAACAATATAAAAAGGATAATCATCAGCACGAATTGCTCGTAATCGATCGCTCTTTTTTCTTTTTTGTTTTTTTTTCGTCTTTCATTATTATTGTTATTTTTATCTCGTTGATAATATAAGCGAGGTTTCGATGAGAAGCGTCGACACGAGGAGGAAACGGCGTCGTTCGATGAATAACGAATAATGATTAACAAAAGGCGCAGCAAAAAAAATTGAGAAAAAAAAAACACGAATCGCATTCTTCGCAAATCATAACGAGGCAACGGATAACCAGTCGTCGCGCTACAAATCGTTCCCGTGTTGCAACGATTTCATTGCAAATTTTTATTAGAACGAAGATTAAAAAAAGAAAAATAGAAAAGAAACAGAGCGACGACGCAGCGAAGAAGCGAGCGAGAGGAGGGAACGATATTATCGTTACGAAGTGAATCGTTCGTGCTCGATGGTCCGTGATTAATCAGGAAACAATTAAGAATTTTATTCGTACGACTGTAAAGGCGATGTTAAAAAACCTCTAACGTTTATCGTGTACCTATCTCGATCGGTGTACCGCCAAATCGAACGATTCGTTTTTTTTTTCATCTCGACGTGACCATTCTCTTTATATTTTCTCTCTCTCTCTCTCTCCCTCTCCGTTCTTATTTCTTCTTCTTCTTTTCCTTTTCTTTTTCTTCTCCTCCTTCTTCTTCTTCTTCTTTTTCTTTCTTTATTTTACAGCCACGACGAATGAGACTTTATACTACAATATTTCGGGCCTTTGTTCGATTTGACATGATGAAGACGGAGGAGAGCAATGAAATATTATCGAGGAACACGGGAAGCCACGAGGTTTTGTAAGAGGGGCGAGGCTCTTTATGAACGAAATGACCGAGAGGCACAAATCGTGTTTCCTTTTATTTCTGAGTTGGTTTTATTTTTTTATTTTCTTAAATAGCAATGAAAATATTTTTGAAGCCGTTTCACGACACGAAATGATACGTCGATGTGCGATGGACACGTAACAGGCGGAAGTTGGACAACGGCACGAACTTCGAAACAGTCTCGTAAAATAAAAAAAAATGTTTCTTTTTTCGACTTGGAAATGCGATCAGCGATAATAATGTGAGAAATAAATGAGAAATATATTGAATGGTAAGCAGGGAAGTTTTTGGTACGTCGTTGAAAAAAAAGTAACAATGTATGGTTGCTGTTTATTTTACTTCGACTTCCTTGTTCATCTTTGGCCTTCGAAAAAAATTCATGGCCGGGTGATTCAGCCTGGACTCAATCGTCGATTGGCTCTATTTATTCTCGCGATTGTATTTTTTGTATCCTTTGTTCCTTGATTTTTTTTTGTTGACATTTTATGTGAAAAGAATTGGACGGATCGTTGCGTTAGAAGGTTTTTCGATTAATAGTAACGTGTCGGTGCTTCGCCGTCGATGAGGAAAATTAGGAACGAAGGACGTTTGGAAGGAGGTTTTCGATATCGATATTTTCTATGAAATAATTTTTTGATGGGACTGAGAAAAATAAAGATCAAGAAATTAATTGTGATGAATTACTTTCTCTAATGAAACCGAGAAAATGACTTTGTTTTGAATTGTATTTTAAAATATTCAAAATTACTTTCTTAATTAATCCCATGAAACGAGCGGTATTAATTATATTTTTAATGAAGCGCAGAAATTAATTATTTTATGTCATTTTCTTGATCAATCCGAGAATATAACTCGCTCGAAATTACTTTCGCGATTAATCCAAGCAAACAAGTTTTTCATTTGATTTTCTCGATTAATTAAATAAAATTAATTCTCTCTAATTATTTTCACAATAAAAAAATAATAATTATTCGAAACAATATTTCTCTTTCAATGAATTAAAAATATCAATCGTACCGCATTATATTTTCTCGTCTAATTTAAGAAATAAAATCACCCGAAACTATTTCATATCGTTGCAAAAGTAAAATAAATATAAATTTTTATTCGAATCACGCGACAAGTTCGTAATTATGTAATACGGGATCGATAGTCACGACGATTTCCTCGTTTTCGTACAAATGTCAATGCCAACCCCCGCGCGCGTTTCGAGTTTCGGAAAAGTTGTCGAGAAGTTGCGGAATTATTAACGTCGAGCGCCTCCTAACGGCCGAGTTCTCGACTCGAGTAGTCCTTGAACCCTTGGCCCGTGCTGAGGTCACGAACCTTCTTTCGATTTCATTTTCCCAGTTCGACGATGTATCACGCCCGGATCGCTTCTATATGTACGAGTCGTTCGTACTGTCGGAAAAAGAAAAAAAAATCGTGCTGTTTTTTCTCTCTCTTTTTTTTTTAGTCGTTTCATTTCGACTTCCGAACGTTCGTTTTCGCTTCGACGACGTTCGCAGGTTTCCTCGTTTCGTGCGATTCGCTGCTGTTGCTTTTTACAGCGCCAGGGAAAGAAAAATGTGCTGAGGTCGGAGCGCCACTCGCGCAGGCGCCGAAAAGCTTGCACAGGGGTTTCGTCTATCAAGTTTCATATTCTTCGCGGCTTTTTTTCCCTCTAATCGACGAAATAAAAATATCGTTAATCAGCGTAACTAATTTTCTTTTTTGTTTTTCGCGAAAAAGAATTTTTCTTACGTTCGAGACAAAAGATTTAGACGGTTTTAATCGAATTATTGGCATGGGCAAAATGTAGTTGCGGTTTTTTCTCACAGATGGCCCTACGGGCGTTTGTTTCTCACCAACGCAGTAACGTCTTGGTTAGGGAAATGTAAATAAATACAAAATTACCGTTAGTTCGATTTGGTTTCAATTCAATGTTAATAAATGAACAATTAATTTTCTGATTATTGTAAGTTATAATTAATTGTCGTAATAATTGATCATTCGAATTAAATCTTGGAGTTGCTTCTTTCTCTCAAGATTTCTTTTTGTCCTCAGAGAATTTATTTTTTACTTCTTCGTCGTAAATTTCACTCGATCGCCCACGGAATAAAAGCTACGAGAGAAGATGAGAGACGAAAAAAAAGAAGAATATTCCTTTTCGCGACCTTAGTTACGAGAACGAAACGCGAATCGATTAATTTCTCTTCCTCGTACCGCTCGTTTTCCATCAAACGTCTCATTCATCGCCTTTTACGAATTGATTCCTATTGACACGCGACATCTTCGTTGGGAATTAAATTTCTCGTCTCCTCGCCTCCTCCTCGACTTTACGTTCTCACGTAACTCAAAGTCATATTGACTATTCGACTTATGGAAAATTACGCTTTACGTATTTTCAATGATTAATTTCGTTATCGAGCGTTTCAATTTACTAAAAACAAAAATTTCAATTTTTCGTCAACAATTTTTTCTACGATTGTCACTAATTTTTTCATGTAAAAATGGAAATGAAAAAAAATTAATTCGTTTTATTCCTATAAACGATATTTGATCTAAAAAAAAACGTAAATTTATTAAAACAATAAGTCTTATAGAAAAAAAGAATATATTGAGCAAAACAATTTTGTACAAAAGAATAAGTTTTCTTAAAAAAAAAACGAGTCTTATGTGAATCAAATAAATTTGATTAAAAACAAATTCGATTGAAAAATAAATTTTCAATTGACAACAATTCCATCGGCGTCGATACGAATATTACGCAATCGAATGAAAAAAGAAACGTATATTCTCGGCAAACGCCCAAGACAAGATGTACGGAAAGATAAAAAAAAAATCATCGTCAGAATTCGAATGAGTTTTTCAATAATTCCTCGTAATTCTCTCAATTTTCCTCGTCGCATTGTTCTTGTCTGCTTTTTTTTTCTTCATCGTTCCGTCATAGGTGAACTTTTGTTACGAACGTTCGATCCAACGCGACACACGCGATTTTACACGACGAAGAGCCCGCATGATTGTTTTAGATTTTTTTTTATTCTTATGTAGATGTTTTTTTTTCCTTTTTTTGTTGTTAATTACATCCAAGAATATTCCAACCGCGTAGCCGTTTCGCCTCTCGATATACGTTTTCTATGCGAACTCGCGCGTTCTTTTTTTTGTCTTTTTCTCTTTTCCACGATTAGCGCGAATGGGGGAGGGAGAAAAGAAAAAAAAAGAAGAATAGTCGCACATTCGGCACCTGCTTTAATTTTATCGAGCCGTCGCGACGCCACCGATATCCAGCCGAGCGTGTTATACCCCTTTGTATTTATATATAGATATACGTACTATACGCGTGATCAGCCAATTTGGCTAATTAGGTCGACGCCCGGTGCGTTTCGTTGACGATTTTTTTTTAATTATTTTTTTTTTTTTCATCACAGCCTCGATATTTTTTGTCATTCGTCGTTCGATTAAACCTGTATCGATAAGGAAGTGCGTCATGAGCTCGACTCGGAAGTCTGCAGAGTTAGTCGCGTGACGAGGGAGAGACGAAAGTTTGAATCGAACTTCCTCACGTTTTGATCGATTGGTTGATCGATTGGCAAAATGTTGGTTGAAAATGAAGGTACGATCGGTGTGATAATGATAATAATAATTTCGGGCTCCTGAGAATTATTATGATTAATATTAATGTTATTAAATTATTATTATGAAATTATTATTATTAAATTATTATTATTAATATTATTAATATTATGAAAAGCTGGCTAACAATATGGCCGAAATATTAAATTAGCGTCGTCAACGTGGTGTGACACACATCCGTGAATTTCGACTCTTTACCGAATACCGGGGATTCACGCACGGTACGTTCGAAGGACGCTGGACATTGAGACACGGATCTTTGAGTTACGATACCTACGTGTCCAAAGTCCGAAGTATCGGTGTTTCTTTTCATCGTAACGCCAGCTGAAATATTTATATTAATTCGACGATACCAAATTAAGAATATTAATCCGATTTCGCACTGCCTCGATCCCCTTCTTATCAAAATCGTCAATCAATTATTTGATTTATTTGAAAAAGATCCTTAAAAAAAAATGCGAATTTTTCGTACGAAAAATTTCTTCTTTTAATGTAAAAACTAAAATGGATAAAAAAGAAAACGATAATTTATACGTAATTATAAAATTGGGGTCGACTAATTGGTCGTCGGATTTTTTTTTTTCGCCGCCTACATTCGTAAGACTTCAGACAACGAGACACTTCAAAACGTGCGAGAGCGAAACTCACGTAGACGAGATACGTAGTGGCGCGTAATGAGGCACACGTGGATGATATTTTGTCGAGGGCAGGTGGGAAGAGATAAAAGGAAATTGTCCACGAGCGAAACTGTTTTCCCCGTGTATGTTGTTCTCAACTCGTAGATACGATTCGAACGAACGGAAATTTGGCTGGAAAAACGTGTAGTCGCCCTCGAGAACCACGTCTCCTTCTCCCTAACTCTCCGCCCTTCGTACGAACGCGCGTGTGTCGCACGAGACGTTTTTGCAAACATGTAATTCATCTCGTTGTGATAAAAATCACTTCGGCATGTGTGTTCCGACAGTTTTTTATATATAGAACGATTTGGAAAAAGAAAGAGTTCGTGTGTGTGTAAGAGAGAGAAAGAGAAATGAGGGGTGTAGAATGAAAGAAATTTAAATAAACTTCGAATGACAAATTCATTTCTCTCAACAAAACCCATTTGGCTCGTTTCCAAATATCATTTGACAAATTTTCTACCATTAGCACGAATCTGTGTCGACGCGATACTATTTATTTGAATTCGAAGAGAGAGATACAAAAAGAATAAAGAAAAAATTATAATGGTCGATTAATCAAACGATTGATCGGCCATGAAAAAAAAAAGATGTCTCCCGAGGCCGTTTTTTGCGGGTATAATTGTTCCAAAATTTGTCAAATTTTTGTTACTTCTATACCAATTTGTTCAGGCATAGAAAGAAAGCACTCTTACAATCTTTTTTTGAGATCCCACCCCCGGCTTTTTTTGCGGACGGTTCTGAACATCGTGATTTTCGAAGTGTCGCCATGGCCACAAAAATGAAGCTATCCGCATATACCTAAGTGCATTCTTTACGTCTCGAGGAGGTCTTTAAAAAGTTCCCCGTCAAATTTCCTGTGGGACGAACGAGAACGTCAGTATCGGGAAAAGTCGATTTTTGAAAGTTTCGAAACTTCGAAAAAGTAGAAAACGTGAATATTTCCGTAAATTGCAATATATCGAGATTATAATGGTGATATTCGGGCTGCATGGGAAATTTCCGATTCATTAACATCCATTTGAAGCCTTTTTGGTGGAAAACAAATGTTGACCTCCGACAGGTGCGATAACCAGGAAATTGTCGATGCAAATATACTATTTTAAAATCATTTTCGTGAAAAACCAACTCGTGGCATTTTTCTTAATGCAATGATAAATACCGCGTCTATATTTATCGCGTAACAGGAAATACGAGAATGTGGATGATCGATGAAGAGACGTTCAACAGTCGCGAACGAGGCTTGCAATGTCTAAGAAGGTGAGGGACTGGTCAGGGCTAGGAGTTTTTCCAAAGTTTTTTCGTCGTCTGTTTCCATCGGACACGTCGAAGACGAGATGAAGGTCGTGTAAGATTTATACGTTTCTGAATTGTACAAACTCCACGTGGTAGACGGGAAATTTGTTTCAAACCAGACTTTTTTTTTTTGAAACGCAGCCCTTTTTTTCATTTTTGTCAGCCCTTTTCTACTAGCACATTTGGCTCACCTAACCTAACTTTTTCGAGTGCGTCGACAGACGAGTTTTTATTACACTGCGCGTTAAATTCGTTGCGTAGACTGCGTTAAACCCATGTCAGGTATAGTTAGTATCTTGGCCCTTATTTTTCCTCCAGGGATAATCATCGAGTTCCGGAAAAACGACCTCACCCTGGAGCGATTCGGTGCGTCAAGCTAGGCGGACGACCGAGCGGTCACCGCACCAAGTAGTGGCCCTGTGAAATGCTGCTTAACTTTGACGATCGCCGGAGCCACACCCTGACCGCGTACCCATCGCTGTCGGTTATTACGAATAACTAAAATTATCGTTTTATCACGAGGGTTCATAAATTCATAAGTGTCAGAAGTTTGATAATGAAGTGTTACGAGGGATTAAAGAAATAAAACGTCGTCTAGGGGATAGACGTTGTGCCGTTATATATATATTCGAGAAATAAGTTACGACTCGAAAGTAATCGAGCGAGAAAAAAAAACTACGATTGAAAGTTCTTCCTCCCCTACAAAGTCTCAGGGGTTTTGTGGTCTTGATTGCGGTTGAAAACTTCTACCTCTTTATTTTAGTTTCGTCCCCCCGTTCGTTCGTCCTTTTTGTTTTTGTTTCACGACCTTCACAGAGAGGAAGATTCCTCCCAATTGCTGCACAAGATCGAACTTGGTGCGAGTTTTTTTGTTTTTTACTACGTGGAGCTCACTCGTAAAACGGGACAAAAAATCGTCTAGTGTAAACCGAGGGGAGTTCATGGGTTCAAGAACATCCTACTACGTGGGGTATCAAGCTTGTTTTTTGTCTCGTTTCTCGGAAGGAATAGGATGAACGGAGAAAATTTTTGAACTGTTGGTTGCTTTATGGGATTTTTGATTTAGTGTTGTTACAACGAAAAGAGAAGCATGGGGAAAGGAAGTTGAAAAAGTAAATAATTTTTAATAATTATCTCGTTAGATTTCGACGTGTAAAGCGTAATAGAAAATATTGAAAATTATTTTTAGGATAATTATCGATAGTTATCTGTAGACGATAAATTCACATTTCTGCTTGGTTATATTTTCATTCGAAAGCTTGCAAATATATTCGAGAAGTATTTGCATGTTACGTTGAATTATTGATAAAACGTGCGAGGAATGCAGACTCGAGACGCCGAGCTGTCTAACTGTATGACATACATCAATGCTGATAATTGCAAATGAGCGAAACGTCTATTTAACATACAATCAGATTATGTGTGCATCGACGTGCATTATTTTTTGGAAATCCGGTGGACATTTGGATAAAAAGAATTTTTATTCTCTTCTGCTCTCTCCCAAACCAAACCCGGGGTCCGTCGAAAAAGTGACATTCTTCTATCGTCCAAAAAGACTTTATCGAGGGGTTGTGGAATCGAAAATTTCCCGTACAACACGAATATCACATTTTTACTTTCGTTTCTTCGCAATATGTCCGTCGAAAAGTGAAAAAACGTGAAAAATCAATTTTTCTAAATTTCTACCAACAAATTACTACAAATCGATAATAAAAATATGATATTCGTGTTGTGAGAAAAATTTGTATAATAATCGCGGGTAGCGGGCATTTTTTCCCTCCTTTCATTGTATCGTGTCACGAGACGCTTAAAAAAAAAACACGAAAAAAAAAACTATTCGAGACTTCCCTTCTTTATGTTGTGTCTGAAGATAAATCGGCGACAGCAATGCGATATCTGGCGTATGATATCCCGTATGAATCATCATTTTAGGGTATTAGCTTCCTCTCGAGTCAGCAACGACAAAGAACGTCTCTTCGCGTTACGCCTATATTTCCATCGTCTGATATTTTTATCGGGCAATAAAAACTACTTAAAATAAAATAAAAATATATCGAATCTCACGCAGTTGATTTTCTGTATTTGGGTGCGAAGCTCATAATCGATGGACACTTAACAAGTCGGAATTAGCCAGCCTCAATGAAACCGGTCCGTTCCAAATTTAAAGTAGCTCATAAATATTGTAATCTCTACAACTTCGGCGTTAGTCATCTAACTCCAAAAGTTAAATCTAAATATCTAATACAAGTATAAATTTAAATCCGCCGAAATCGAAAGTTCCGTTATATCTCGTGATGTCAATATTTTTCCACTAGTCACGATCGAAATCTCGTGGAACAAACCAAAATTTGAGATAATTCGTTATTCGCAAAAACGTTAACGATTGAACAAACGATAAAATGTCGAATAAAATTTAGACTCGAGCGCCATTCGTCCCAACGTATCGAAATAAATATATTTAAAAATCGCAAAGTAAATTACAAATTGCTAAAGACGCACGTTGCATTTTTTCGCCATATAGGGTGGATCCTCGACATTCCTCGGTTACGTCGATCTTTGAATTCCTCCATTTGACATTGATGTCCTTATATCGACTTTGTTCGATAAATTCATGCTCGGTCACGTTGCAATTAATTTTATACAAATTTACTTATAAGTAGGTATATACCGTCATACTTGTTTTTTTCCTGTTATAAATTAGTATATCGTGAAGCCAAAATAAAAAAAAACTGGTTATAAAATGTTTTCGTTTTTTTTTCCCGATATTTATAAATCGATAAAGTCTGAAAATCGGTGTAAAGTATTTTGTACACAGCTCTGTACCATTAAAAATGGAAGAATGTAAAAGATTCTGGTCGATTTTGCCTAGAACGCGCCATATATCGTACAATTGAGCGTTTCTCATCCTAAGAATATTATACGACAGTTTAAATAATTAATCTCAAATCAAATTTCCCGCGCGAACAACGTTTAACCTATAAATCTTTTCTTTTCGTTTTCAGACGATTGTTTAATCTATAAATCTTCCCTTCTCGTTTGCAGAAGAACCACGTGAGGCGCAGTGCTGTATGCGCATTGAACTTTTAAATACTAGAGGGGATACTGCGGCTGCGCAGAAGTCCAGAATCGAGCGTTTGCGCAAGATTACCATAACAACGGTGAGTAACGGACATTGACTTTTGAAAACGTCGCAAAGAACCTTTTTCTCACAACAATTAATTCGTAAAATCACGAAATTAAGTAAAATCTTCCTTAAAAATTCGAATTACCCTAATTACGCTGAATTATCGTAAAATCGCAATTATCATCGAACATTTTTCGAAGATATTTTCGTCGCGCAATTTTTTTTCACGCAGCGAAATTTTTCATCCAAGCGACGGTCGTTGACATTCAGGAAAGGTCGATGAAGTCGTCGTCGACGGATGAGACCGCGATTTTTGTCGCGAGTAATGGAAACGCACCGGGGACGAGTCTACGGTGAATTCCGGCGCGTTCCATTCTACCACGTCGCACGTTCGCGCTTACGTCGATATTTACACTCGTCTCTATTAAAAAGCCGTGATAGATTTTCCGACGAGCGAACGAGAACGTTGAACGAGAAGCGAGTTAACGATTTCACGACGTTCGATGACTTTTCGGTTGATGAAATTGCCGGGAGAGGGAGGAGAAAAGAGAATTTCGTTAATGAGTTCACTTGGCACGAGCAACGACCCTACGGTCGAGCTTATCATCGATCGACAACACGGAAAAGTCGTATATCGCGAATTAGTCGAAAGATTCTCGAAACACTTCGTGCGTCGCAGTGTCGCGGCCTCTCACTTCTTCGACGCCCGTATCAATTTCACGACTGAAAATAAATCACTGCGACGATAAATTTGGCAAAATAATATCGTCGATGGTTAAAAATTAACGACTAATAGAAATTTATCTTATGCATGAAACAAAAAAATATATAAATAAATAAGTTTTTAAACGGTTTTTACCAGTTTTTTTCGTTTTGCTGGGTGAGAAAGTACAAATATTTAAAAAAAAACGTAGAACAATTATCCAAACTTTTAACGAAGCGATTTCGACGAAGCGACGAAATAAGAGAAGATAAGAGAAAATTGATTAGCTTTAAAAGATCATAAAAATAATAATTTTTATATTTAAAAATTTTTTCAACTTTGTGCAATGTTAAAAAATTTGTTTTTCCGTTTTTTTTTTTTTTTGAATTGTTATTTCGGGGTTTTTTTCCTCGAAGCGACGAAATAAGGAAGTATACGAGAAAATTGATTAATTTAAAAAATAATCAATTTTAATATTCTGAATTTTTTTTTATTTTTGTAATGTTTTTGTATTTATTTTGTTTTATTTATTTTTTTATATCGTTCGATAACGCTCTCGGAAGAGGAAGGAATAGGATGTGTAGATTATTCGAGTCGAGCGAGAATTGATTTCCTCGTCGGGCCAACGACCACCGAGCGCTTCTTGGTACAGACCACGTAAATATAATCGTATCGTCGTCGAGCGATACGATTAGTTGGAAATCAACGCGTTCGATTCGGGGCGTATATGCTCGAACGAGGTGAAAAATATTTGTTCTTTTCTTTCTCCGTTTCCTTCCTCGAGAATGCGTCACCGCTCGTGACTACGGATCAAAGCTCGCTCGCTCGCGAAAAACTCCCATATCGTTAGTTGTAAATAAAAAAAAAAATAGAAAAAAGAAACAAAAGCAAAAAAAAATCAACGATTACTCAACGAGTGCATAGTGCACGATAATTTGTTTTCCGCCATTCGCGACTGTCAATGTCGAAAGTCCTATTATATTTATTCGAAGACAATGTTGTTTTTTAACGTTATTAACGTTTTGCTATTAAAACAAAATATATTAATAAATGAATTTTCCGGTATTTTTTATCGACGACGTTCGATCAACTAGAAAAACATAATTAAAAAAGTTTAGTCGAAAGAAATAAGAAAACAAAAACACAAAGAAATAAGAGCAAAATCAAAGATTGATGAAAAATATCAAAAATTAAAAAAAGAAAACAAATATATATACGAGCGATCGTTGTAAAATATTTATCGTTCGTAACGGAACGGTGAAGAAATGAATTATTTTTGGACGTTCGATAAAATAGCAAAAATGTGAAAAATAATGAAAATAAAAAATTAAGAAAAAAATAAAATATAATAAACGAAAAAATGCTGAGAATCTTCGTCAAGATTCGATCGAACCTCGATGATTTCAAAATCTCGAACCGCACGAACGTGCTCGCGTTTGTCTTCGATCCGACATTTTTTTTGTTTTCATACGCGAATGAAATTTATACGCGAACGACGATGCTGTGACATTTGATCACCTGTCGACGTTAATTAATCTTCGACGATACGATTAATCGCATCGTCAATCGTTCAATCATGACGAGGGTTCAAAGTCGAACGAATCTTGAATACGAAGATCGAAGATTCGCGAATCTCGTGGCTCGCTCGAGCTCGTTGTGATTCCTTAGTTTTAAACGCGATATCGATATTCTCGAACCGGAGAATTTATCGAAACAATAGTGACCCACATTACGGTGACCCATACGTGGCATTATAAACGTCCATAGGCCTATCGGACTAAAGATAGTACAATGGAAATTAACCAAAAGTTTATCCTCGAACTTCGCGACCTTTCGGTCGTATTCGTTAATTATCTACTTCGTTTAATTCCTTTATCAATTATTTATCTAATAATTAGTTTACTTTAAAAAAAAAAAAAAAAACAAGGTATTAGTAAGATAATTGCAAGAAAAAAGACAAGCGGGGATAAATAAGGCAATTTAGAATAAAGTTTACATGTAAGATTTTGTAAAAAAAACTTTGTTACAAAGTCGTGCAAATAAAACTACCTAATAATAATAATAGTTCATTTTTTCGATAACGCATGAAATGCCAAAAAATCATTCGCCGAGTATTTCATTGCATCCAAAGAAATCTGTAAATCTTTTTCATTTTCTCAATAATTTTTGAATCGTAATAATCGTAATAAAAATCGAGAAATATATTTAGAAATTTTTGAAATATAATGACAATCGTAAAAGATGACGGACTTTTTGTTTATATATTAAAAATTCGATGACTAATGAAAATTCAACGAGTCAAATTTCCCTCGCGATGGATAATTCTCTCGGGGGGGGTTTTTTTTTATTGAGATAAGCCCAGGGATGAGTCAATCGCGTTTGTTTCGTGGCGCAACGAGAAAGAGAGAGAGAGAGAGATGAAAAGAGAGAAAGAAAGGAGGGAATCGCAAGGTCGTTTTCACAATTCCGTTGGTTCGCATTGGCATAATATCGTGGCACGCGCGGTGGCGTAACGTTGGGCGTGAGAGTGTCGCGGCCGTTTTGGAATTTCGTACGGATCGTGCATCGTTTTTGGATTATCGCGAAAACAAAACAAAAAAAAAACAAAAATAATAAACCCGATGACTACGCGTTTCGTCCGCCCGTTCGTCGTGTCTCCCAATCTCGCGACACGGTTCGTCTCCGATGACTCGACTTATCGCTTTAATTAAAAATCGAAAAACAACTAATCGGAAATTCCCAAAAAATTACGTGTCGAGTCTCACCAATTTTCGGACAGATTTTATTTCATTAAAAATCTCGCGTTTATAAATCGATCGGCAATTAATTAAATGAAAATAGAAAAAATTAAACGAGAAATTGGACGAAATTCATAATCGATCGATCGAAATTTTTTTGACGTTGATAATCGTCACTTTTGATTTTTTTAAATTTCAATATAATCTTTTGTATATAAATTTTTATTAAATAATACACGTTAATTCTGTTTGATATCATTTTTATTGAATTAATGAATTTATTTTATTTCATATTGCTTTATTAATTAATTAAATTAATTTGAATTTACATTATTCTAATTTTATTTTATTTCTTAGGATATTTGTTATCAAAGTTTTTATTAAATAATTATATAAAATTAAATATTAATACAAGTCTTCGTTAAAAATACGAGCATCCAAATATTTTCTTCGTCCGGATAATTGACGAACACCCTGTATACGTGTGACATTTTGTCTCGAGTTCGGTCACTATTTCATACAGTCGAAACATCGTTTTCAAGTACGTCGACTCAATTATCATAAAATACGACAGGAGTACATCGTGTAAACACTTATATACATATATATATATATATATATATTTATTATTCGACGCAAAAATCGTCCGATCGTGAGACGTTTCTTCCACGAACTGAATCGATTCCGCATTCGATGTCCTCGCAGGCTCTCAGGAGCGCCGTATCCTTCGCGATCCCGAGTGCATTAACTCGAGATACAAGAGATCGAATTTTTCGTCCCTCTTCGAAGTCGTTGCAAGATTAAATCTAATGAAAATAAAATAAAAATAAAAATAAAAAAAATAAAAAAATACATAAATAAAAAATTGAATTAAAAACAAAAACAAAAATTCTCTCGAGCAAGGAGCCAAATCGAAACAACAATTAACGACGAACAACCGGGTTTCCCGTATTCGCGAATAAAATAATAAATATCATAATAAAGAAATAATAAATTTATATCTTCCTCGAATAAAAACTCATAAAACTCGAGAGTTCTGGCGTTGCAAAAAATAAAAAAAAAACAAAAAAAAACAACAAAAATGGTCGGGAAATATATACGTGGCCTGATATAAAAATGGTCCCCGATGGTAACGTCGAAGTGGCGAGCCTCTTCGTCATACCTAAGGAGGAGAAGGAAGAGAGGCTTTATAGCGTCGCGAATATAAATATATATTTTCTCCTCGCGAACCCATCGAGGAGACTCGAGCGCGAAAAGATAAACCCAGAACATCGACAACTCGCATCCTTTTCGAGATATCATCAAGGTGATTTTCATCGTTTTCCTTTTACGTCGTTGACGAGAAGAACGCACGCGCGATCCTCGCCTACCGGGAAAGGGATAAGCGATTATAAATAAATATCCTTCTTCGGCGATCCGGCCTCGAATCGCGATCGGTGATGATACGACGCTAGCAAAAACGGTTTGGGAAATATATAAAAAAATGTTGACATTTTTGCAAAAGACTTTTATAAATTTGGGACGATAGGATTCGATTGATTTGATTGATTGATTCGATTTTTATTTGATGTATTTTTGATCGTTTATTGGCAATTGTGGGAACTTTGAGAGCTTTTTTTTAACTGTAATTTTAAGAACTCTAGATCGGCGACCCGTTGAGAAAAAATTCAGGAAAAATCCAAGAAATTTTCAGATTTTTTTGAAAATTTTTATATTTTCATTATATTCTATTCGATTAAATTCGATTAATTTTATTCGACATAATTTCATTTATTTTTCTTTATTTATTGGAAAGCGTGTGAACCTGCGTATGTTTTTTTTGGGACATTGAGATTTTTGAGAAAGTTAGGTCGGCGACCCAGTGAGAAAAATTGTCCGTCATTCTGGGAAAGGATGTACATAAAATATAGATATATACAGTGTGATTTGCTGACAATGAACCTTTTCCTTGGAATTCGCGTCATAAAGCGTGTCCCCGTGGTCTCGGATGATTTCGTAGGTGGGCCCGGGTGTGGTATGATTCGCCCACATAAATACACACTTATATAGCACACACATACAACCATAAAACCCTACAGCATTCTTGCCATCGCGATTGGGTTGTCGACCCTCCGATTCGCCCTCTCCTTGTTCTCAAACTTGCGAACAAAATTAAAAAAGTCTTCGATAAAAATAATTAATTTCATAAAAATTTGCAATTTTATAAAAATTTGTAATTTTATAAAAATTTGTTTGTATAAAAATAAAATCGCAGCCAGACATAATAACCAACAATAAAATAAATCAATAAGACGGACAATAAAATAATATGATAATTAATTAATTATCTCGAATCGGTAAAAATTCGGATTTTTATTTCTTTTTTCTTTTCTCATTTAATTTGTTTTTATAATTATCTCGTACTTCGTGACCCTTGAACGTGCCTTTTTTTTTCTTTTCTTTTTTTTATCGTCACGCGCCACGTTTCTTATCATTTCGTATCGAGCTTTTTTCGTGTTTTTTTGTCCGACCATACGGAACCCACGAGCCCGTAGCCATGGGTAATTGGTCAGCAATCACTGGCTGGCTCGAGACGCGCGCGTGTATGAGTAGGTAGATTTTTCTCCATGAGTTTGACACGTGCTGTGTGCCTGATTGTGAGAGAGACTCGCCCAGGAAGACTTCGGCGACGCGTTAGTCATTTCGCGTGGACGTACACGTTCCGTGCGATTTATATTTACGTAGGATCTCGATCGAATCGATTCGAGCGATTCGTTTTTTATAAATTAAAAATATATTAATTCGTTATTCCATCGAAAAAGCGTTTAATTAAATTTCGGGGAAAAACCACGGCAATAATAATAATAATAATAATACTAATAATGTATAATATTAATAAATAATAATAATAATAATATTTTCAATCAAAATCGTTCAAAGGATAAAAAGGCGTAGTCCCCCGAAAAGTTCTATATAATATCGCGTTAAAAAAGGCGTTGATGGGAAAATTCATACGACAACAAAAATCCGTCGTTTGGCGAAGGTTCTTGGGGTATCGGCCATGAAAGAAAAAAAAACAGATCAACGGCCGAAAAGCCGCCGCCGAGTGGAATAGCCTTCGACAACCCCCTCGAGCAATTTTCTTCAAACACCGATAAACGATTTTTCTCCAATATTTCGTGTCCCACCTTCTTCGACTCCCGGGGGTAGAAACGACGAGAGGGAGAGAGAGATAGGTGGGTGGCACCTCCTCGTTTTCATTCCGGGGACGTTGATACCCGCTTCCCAGACAACAATCCTACTCACTCCTTCTCCTTCTCCTCTTTTTTCGCCATCAACACCGTCGAGTTTCGATGAACCGCCACGAGATATTATTTTCCACGTCGCTTCCTTCCTCCCTTGGCCTCGGTCTTTGTCGTTCTCTCTAGGTCTAAATTTTTCGCCGTCGACACTTTGCGAACGTTTTCATTATTGACACTACGTGTTCCCTTTTTTGTTTATTTATTTTGTTTTATCTTTTTTTTTGTATTTTTTCTTCTTCCCTCAATATTTCCAAACCCAACGTCCGTTTCATTTTGAACGCGTCTCTCTTCATTCCGATAAAATAAAATAACAAATAAACAAACTTTTCGAAAACAGAAATCATTCATTCGTTGACAAAAAAAAATAAAAGAAAAAGGAAAAGAAAAATGAAAACGATAAAAATGTATGAAAACAATTTTACCCACGAAATTTTCCTCGAGAAATAGAAAAATATTCATCTTATCGCGAGAAATATCAAAAATTCGTTCCAATAAAATCGTAAACACCGGGTCGTTCGTTCTTGTACTTTCGACGGATATCATAAAAACAATGATTCGTCGAGATTTCTCCAAGTTTACGAGGAAATTCAAAATGTATTTTTTCTTCCTTTCTTTCTTTCTTCGACCTTAACTTATCCCGATTCGAATATTTTTGCCTATTAGGAGGCAAAACAATTTTACGTATTAACGAATTTTTCTGATACGACGAAGCATGGTCAATCGACCAGCCTGGGCCATTCGTCTCGTTGAACTTGCGCCGTGTAACTACCCCACCGACGTGTTCGTAAATATGAACGTACGTGTATAAATACAACTATATATATATATATATACGAACGCAGAACCGGCTTCGCGTCGTTGAAACGATTTTCTGCAGCGCGTACGCTGACTTTTCGCTCGTCGTCCTCGTTGTTGTTTTTTTAAAACGTGAGCGCACGGTGTGAATCGCGGATGGGGGGGGGGGGGGGTAACGGTACAAACGCGCGAGCGTGTCGGGTGGACGCTGCCCCCTCCCCTCTCCCTGCTGACTGTAATCTCCGTACTCTCGGGTAACACTCGTTCACCGAAACAAAGAACGCGTTAACCGACACGACTCCGGCAAATCGGGACGATGAGTTTCTGAGATGCGTAAAATCGTGAAGCGTTTTTTTTTCCAATCTTTTTTTTTGTGTGTGTTTCTATTTTTTCTTTCTTTTTGTTTCTGTTAACGCGCGAAGAACCTACGATGGTGAGGTAAAAATAGCGGGATGAGAGAAAAAAAACGTGAACGAAAAAAAAAAGAAAGAAATATCGGTCATCCGGAGTGCAAAGGGGCACCTCGAGGTCGATAACGACGATGGAGTTACCCCGAGACGACGGGATACGGAAAAAAATGGGCGAAAGGGCATAGGGTTGGTCAGTGGAAGTGACGTTTTTATAAATGGATCGCTCGGTTTGTCTGATTATATTAATAATAATAACAATAATGAAAATATATTCATATTATTATTATTATTATTATTATTATTATTATTACGATAATCATGGTAATATATTGATAATAATGATAATAATAACATAATAATGATAATAATAACAACAAATTATCGGTATTGCGATCAAAATTTTGATTTCGATCAACATTTTTCGATCATTTCGAAAATTCGACAATTTGGTCGACGACGGGTCAAAAAAGATCACGATTTAATTAATTTTTTTTAATTTGTGCATTATTTTTCAAATTATTTTCTATTATTATCGTCATTCTTTTTGTACGTTCTTAGACCTTCGAAACTCGTCACATTAGTCAACGCTACACGTGAAAGTCTCGTTAGAAATTCAAAAAATTGTTTTCACATAGTTGAAAAATATATTAAATAAAAATGTTTTTTTTCCCTTCATTCATAACTCGTCCCGACTCCAGGTGGTAATCGTGAGAACGGGCACAGAGGCGTATTTCCTAACCGATCGCGCCCACATCGTACGAGCTTTACCTGGTGTGTTTAAAAAAAACGAAAAAAAACAATCAAAAATCAGAAATCATCGTCTTATTCAACGTATCCCCCCCACCCTCAAGTTTATCCGTTTCGCGGGGAGATTCTATCGTCACGAGGAAAATTAGCGAGTTACGATCGTAAACTCCCTCGTTTCGCGCCTTATTTTCCTTTCTTTATCGCACGAGGGCAACCAAAAATGACCACGGCGAAACCAGTCAATGAACAGACGAAGCGTGTGACCAGGCGCCGTGTTCGATGATTGGTTTTTCGATTCTTTCTCTTTTTTTTCACTTTTTTCAATTTTTTCTCAGTTTTTTATCTTTTTTTTTCAATTTTTTTTCTCGGTTCTTTATCTTTTTTTTTTTTTCGCCACACTCGAATTCTTTCCTTCTACGAGCTCTCGTTCGTTCTACGGCTTGCGCCGTGTATACAATCGGTCCTCGAACGAAAAATACACGGAGACGAGCAATTAGCGAGTGTTTAACGCGTGACTGCCCACCTCGAAAAAATTCTCGTGCACGAGAATGAGAAATTCTCGAGCCTCGTATGTCACGAGTCGCTCCTCTTTTCTCATTTGCCTGTCTGCCTGTGTGCGGGCCTTCGGTGTATAAAAAGGAATGTGTAACCAACATCGGTCTATCTAACGTGACAGTGCGTGACAAATGGTCTTGGGACCGTTGCCGTTCACGCGCCACTTTACCAATGTACACTGTGCCCGATCGCCTGAATGAACGTTCGTCTGTTTATTCGCGCGCTTCGATTTAAGCGCTTTTAGGCCTCGATTCGATTCACCAAAATCGTGAAACTCTTTGCCAATTATCGGTATACGCAACGAATGAACGAAAAGTAATGTAACTCGCTGCGTTTCGAAGAGATTGAAGAGATTTTAATTTTTTTGTGAAAAAAAAAGAATCGGCATTTCGTTGATAATTTTTTTTTTTGCGCAATATGAAAAAAACCATTTTTCTTAAATAAATTCCTTTTTCACTGTATATCGATGTATTTAGCCCCGCATGGACACGAAAGTTTAATTAATTTTTACAAAAATTCAAAAAAAATGAAGAAAAAAGACATTTAAAAATAAAATTATTTTTATTAAAAATTGAATCAATCTTAGTGCGCTTCAACGAACCTATTGCAATGTAATTCCACAATTATAATGAATTATTAAACTTAATGTCGTTAATCAAAAATATAACAATATACTTAATTATACAAATTAATATTATTAATTTTAAATACGATATAATTTCGTATATAAAACAATTAAAATATAAATATTATATTAGTGATATCATTATTCATTTTCAAATCGGTCCTCCGATATATTCGGTCAAAAATTCTAGTCTCCGCCGAGATGTTTTTCCAATACAATGATGTATCTATCTTTATGTAATATTTATGATATAAAAATGCTACATGATTCTAGGATCTCCTTCCGCAATATATTTTATCTCATTCCAGGTGAAGAACACTTAATGACTCGTACCAACGCGGATTGAAGCTTTCGGATTGTAGAGAGTTGAATCCTGGAGACTTGGCGAGAGCACTGATTCCAGGAGTGCTTTTACGTTGGCACAACTACACTCAGATAGAGGAGGCTTCAGAAATCGTTGAGATAGGCTTGCATTGGGCGGGGCCTGTAGCACAGAGTGTGTCTGGGTGAAATCAAACCTGCATAAGCTAGAGTTCCGTCAACCAGAGCTCCATTCTAAGGCCCAGAGGAGCAGAAGCCCTTCTCCCACAAAAGAGGAACCACCAAGAGTACGTGAGGAAGATCTGAAACCTCAACGATACTTGGAGCCGTTAGGACCCCACGAGTCTCTGGTAGTGGTGGCAAACCGAATGTCCGAGAACACCGAAGAGTCTCAGAGTAGTAGGATGGCAGATCCTTCTCCTGATAAGGTTGCAACCGTGAATGATATTTTGGGAATTCAACAGCGCTGGAACCACTGTGGCGGTGATTATACCGATATGTTGAACAGCGTAGCTGATAAGTGCAGGTTTTCTGCCTATGACATTAACCTCATTATGAGTACGCTAGCAAATAAACAACGAGATGGGTTTAAAAATGTGTGTTCAGTAACTGGTGCTCCCGTGTATGAGACATTCTCCCCCCATGTAATAGCCAAGAAACTAATCGTTGCATTCAAAAAGCAGAGACTTGCTATTGAATCCCACACCAGGGCTTTAAGACATGCCCCCATGAAGGTGATGAGAGGATTTGCAGAGGTGGACGTTGTCATTGGAAATAATGATTCGTTCGACGATGACATGGATACCATTATATACTTCTTCCTGACTAGAGAGTCATCGCTGGTAGACAAGAGGGACAGCATTTCGACCGACGGCCAGACAGCGATCCAAATGATGATCTCTAAATACAACATCAGCATCTCTCCGAATCTCCCACATTCATCAGAGGACGCAGACATCGTCACAATTTCCAAGATTGCCGCAACTTTCGCCTGGAAAACAATTGACCTGGTGCACAGTGGAGTTGGGGAACTTTTGATATCACCTTCTGACGTTTTTCCTGGAGCAAAGATCCCAAGGGCATTCATGTCCCCACTGATGGCTGCTATGACCCCATTACTACTGAATCCCAATTTTCACCCGCAACTGTTCCTAATCTTTGTCATGGTGGATGACCTCCTCCACCAGACTGAGTCTAAAACGTCGGTGAAGGCCATGTGGGGCTACTTCGTTGCATCTTTCCACAATGATTTTGTCAACAATGGGGCGAGGATCTTAAAGTGCAAGAAGTGGGGGATTATTAATAATGACGAGACGGTGAACCCGCAGATCGCTTCGATGAGGAATATCTCTTTGACTCGGCTGAGGGACCTTAGGCCTGGTAAGGAAATGGAGGCCGCAATTTCGGAAATGGAGATGTACTGAGTCCAAGGTGGTAGAAGGAGTGAAGAGGATAGCAGACGATGCCTCTCCGCCTGCTACCCGGAACAGTTGCATAATTTTTGCTCGTTCAGAACCGCGAGAGAGTAAAAAACCTGAAAGAGGAGAGGGAGAGATGTTTTTCGAAAATCTGCAAAAAATTATTAAAAAATCGCAGTCCGAAGAACCTCAGGGCATTTTGAAGCCTATAAAGATTCGAACCAAATGCGTGCAGAGCCGGTTCGCTACCTTATTTTTCAAGAAAGTTATAGGCCATTTAATGACTTTTTTTTTTGGGTAAAATACGAAAAACAAAATGTTTTCAAGTTAATTTTTTTTCCGCTGTATAACGACGTATTTAGCCCCCCTTGGCCACAAATTTTTATTATTTTTTTTTGCAAAAATCACAAAAAAAGACATTTTAAAAATATTTTATTTTCATGACAAATTTAACCAATCTTATTGCGCTTCAACCAACCCATTACGATGTAATCCTACAATTATAAATCATTATTAAACTTAATAATGAATTGTAATAATGTCGTTAATTAAAAATATCATACAATAATAATTATGTGATTATACAAATATACGTATGGTTTACAAAAATATAATTTCATCGGGATGTTATTTATCATTTTTGAATCGGTCGTCTGATATATTCGGGCGAAAATTGTAGTACACCGGTTGCTCCAAGATCTTTTTGCAATACGAAGGTGTATCTAATATTTATGATATGGAAATGGTACATAATTTTATGCGGCAGGAAATTTTCGTATTCCACGGTTTATTTATAACTCTTTCCGCGATATCTTTTATCCCACACCAGGTGGACAAAGGTGTGCTCCTCGCACAACAACGCGACCGAAGATTTATTTTCACGGTCGAAAAAAATACAATATTAACATTTATAAATTTAATTTTAAAAAATGCAAATTTACTCTCATTGGGTTTTTATCGTTTCGTTTATTTTTAAAAGTCGTTATCGCAATTAACGATTTTTCGACTAATGAAATTTACATTTTTATTTTCTCGTGTCGTAGTTTCGTTAATTTTATTAACTTCGTCACGGTCGAGGTGGACGCGTTCCAGTTTTAATTAGAGGTGCGAGATGGTCGAAGACGTCGAGGAGGGGGGAAACGGATTGATCGGTTGAAGCTCGGACGTCGCGTTGGCGTAAATGCCGATATTCGTCGCTCGCTACCAAATTTGTCGCGACAGTTTTCTCTCGTTGCACCCAAATCCGAACGTCGAGGATTTTTCTCGCTTATCCAGAAATCGTGAGATTTTATCGCATCGTCACGAATTTTTTCGAGACGATTGAATTTCCAAATCGATGTCGCCCAATGCCGAGTATAACGAGAGTAGTAATACAAGACAAAGCTCGCGTTCACGCCATTCGATTTTATTTCGCGACTCGCACCTTGCGTGTGAAATGTGCGGAATTATTTTCACGCCGCGGTTCATAAATATCGCCTACCCTGAACAATTTCGAGTTTTTTTTTTTTCAGGACATTTTTAAACGACACTGAAATCGACCGTTCTTCTCGACTCAAACATCGTCATCGACAATTCTTTCAAGTTATTTTACAAACTTTTTTTTTTTAAATCTTTAAATGTACAATTTTTGATAATTAAAAAAAAACGATTTTTTGAAGAAAAAAAAATGTCTCAACGTTATAAATCAAAATTTGATAAAACTTCGAGTCTCGTGCACGTTTTTTGAGCGATGCGAAAAAAAAGAAGAAAAAAAACGTAAATCACGCGACTGGCCCAGATTTCGTGTCGCTCGCTCGAATATTTGTTTACGCGAATGCCACGGGGTGAGCACGTATTACCGATAGTAAAATTTTGCGTACAGCTCGTCGTCTCGACACACGCGCTCTATGTATATACATGTGGTCTTTTGAAATTGACAAGTGTACAGCTGCAGCAACGAGGAATCCTCGTGAAACTTTGCAAACAGCTTTCTCGGATCCGTGCTTATTTACATACGTATGGGGCGTTCGATGACGGAACGATAAAACAAAAATTTGCGACGATGATTTAAATCCCGCTTCGTCATTTATTTTTCTCGTTGACGCAATCTTCGAAAATTGGGTGAGAACGTTTCCATGTTTTTTTTGTTGAGTTTCTGCATTTTATTTTAAATAAAAAATAATGTTTTGTAAATAAAGAAAAATGGAAATTAGATAAACGTAATTGTAGGCCTGGATTTTTCAAATCCATAATTTCTTCATTTTGCAATAAATAACAAAATTTTGATGTAATATTGGAATTTTCTAAATTTGTCAATTTTCCATCAATTATACAGTAGATTTGATAATAGACAACAAATTGTTGAGCATTTATAAATTTTTATATAATTTTTCGATTTTTTTTTCAATCTCTCGAAGCGAATAACGAAAAAAAAGAAGAATTATGTTCGCATTAAAAGTTCTCGGTCGTGACGAAGATCGAGGGCAATTCATTGACCGACTTGTCAATGTGCCAAATTCTAACGTTGCGAGCCTTCGGTGCGAACGAATTTTCATTGAACCAAACCGAGCGCATTCGCGTATCACCGGTCTCTTATCCCCCGACGTCCTCGTGCGAATCGAACGTTAGGGCTCGTCACTCTCACTTTCTCTCTTGGCCACGATGGTCAATGGCGATCGAACGGCACGGATCGATAGTAAACAAGCTCATTGATATTCCGCGGATCGACTTCGTGACGTTAATAAGGTTCGTTGACTCGTTAATCCTGACTTAAGATTATATTTGACGTTCGCCATGTTGTTTAAATTTCGCGAATTTTCTCCAAATTGGACAAAATTAAGTCTAACGACAATTTTATAGCTGAGAAATGTTCACGGAGAATTATTCGTCAGAATTGAAACGGGCGAGTCAAAATGGTCGAGCCAAGATGGCGGTCGAGCTACAAAATAGATTCCAAGATGGCCGCTCCCTCAAAAATCGCTCGATTTTCATAAAAATGCGTAGCAACGCAGAATATTTCGCGTTTACATAACTAGGTCGTTCTATTTGGGCTTGTCAAGGTGGTCGAACCAAGATGGCGGTCGAGCCACAAAATAGATTCCAATATGGCCGCTCCCTCAAAAATCGCTCGATTTTCATCAAAATGCGTAGCGACGCAGAATATTACGCGTCTACATAACTAGGTCGTTGGATTTGGGTTTATCAAAATGGCCGAACGAACATGGTATCCAAGATGGTCGCTCGATAACTTAAAAAATCGCTCAAATTTCATAAAAATGCGCAGCGACGCCGTAATATTTCTCGTTTGCGTTACTACGTCATTGGGAATTCGATTTGAACGTTTTCCATATTTCACCCGTCGCACGTTCCACAACGGTCGACCGTGCGCTGCGTAAAAATCCTCGTCGACCAAGAGATCCCGTGCGCGATGGTAGTTCTACGATTTCAATTTAACGACGTAATCAATACCCACATGACGGGCTTCGTATGACAGAATCGAAGGATAAATAACGACACGACGAGCGATGCGAAGTACGCGAATCGAGCGAGAAATAAAACAAAAGCGAAAAAGAACAAATATTTCCCGTGGCTCGTACCGAAGAGTCACTAGCTGAAATTTCGCGTTTGCCGACTGCAGCATCGAGAGGTTTTCGTGCATGCGCCGTAGGGCAAACTCCGCGCAGTTGCCAGCTGTGATTCGTGAATAGCACTGGTGCATCGGCTGGAGAATCCGCGGGAGAGCGAAAAAAGAACCTCAAAGAAAGAGAGAGAGAGAGAGAGAGAGAGAGAGAGCAAGAGACACACACAGAGATAAAAAGAATGTGAAAGAGAAGAGAAAGAGGAGCGAGAAAGAACGCCTAAGGGAAGAAGGAAGTGGAAAAAAAGAGTCAAGCCGAAAAAAAAAACGAGAAAGAAAGGAGACAAGGAAGAGCGATAATAGGCGAGAGAGAAAATATATAGAAGACCGTTAGAAAGAGAGAAGACAAAGAAGAGCGAAAGGGAAGAGAGTAAAGTCGAAAAAAGACTAAAAAAAAGAGTGTCGGAGGAAAAGAGAGATACGAGAAGAGGCGCGGTTGCACTACTCGTCCCACAAGACGACACCAACCGATCCGACGAGTCTCGTGGTGTAGTGCGTGAGTCCCCGCGAACCATTCGGGAATACACCGTGCGGCGCCCGAGCTAAACAGAAGCGAGGGAGAGAGATATATATATATATATATATATAGAGTGAGAGTGAAGGCGACCGCGTAGCGCGAGAGATAGAGCGTGATGGCGACAGCGTCGCGCGAGAGAGAGAGAGAGAGAGAGAGAGAGAGAGAGCGAGCGAGCATGTGGCGAGTCAGTGGCGTGAGAGTGAGAGAGAGCGAGTGAGTGAGGGAGCGAGACGCGCGAAGAACGTTGTGGCCCCAACGGCACGGCGGACTGCGCGCCGATCGAGAGGCGCGCGCACACACACACACACACACTCGCTATCCTCGCGCAACGCGGCCGCCGCCGCTAACTACACTCGACTGCGGCGCGAGTCTATACTTCCCTCAGCGTTTGCTCCGTGCAGCCAGATCAGTCCGTCCAACGACGCGCCACAGTACGCATGTCGGTGAAGTTGGCTTGTCGTTTAGACATCACGTCGTTGTCGTTTTCGCAACGGTTCGCTGCAGTTTACCAAAACGCGTTATAGGCAGCGAACGATAACGATTTAAAAAACAAACAAAAAAGGGAAACATATATTTTGAATTAAAAGAAAAACGTAAACAGCGGAGAAATCTTCGATGATTAATTGTTTTTAATTAACAAAATATATATACACATTTGAACAAAAACAAACAAAACAAAAACGTGTCTCGTCGATGAAAAATATTGCGCCGATAAAAAGCGACATTTTTTTTCATAGAGTCGAGACACCCGGAGACGAGATTTGTGATCGTATAGAAAAATAATATATTTTTTCGAGGGAAGAAAAATAGTTTCGTTATTGTTTTTTGTTTTTGCTACGTAAAACGGTTCGAACGAGTGATACAGTGAGAGGTGGACGCGAGGTGTAACGAAATCGGCGGGTTTCGAAAGAGCGTCGAAATTTCGTCCACGGGTCTTACGAGCATAGGAGTGAACTTCTGCGCACGCGCGAGAAGAGAGCCATCGCCAACCCGTGAAGACAAAGACGTAGCGGAAGATTCTCTCTTTCGTGCGCCTTTTTATCACTTTTGTTTTGTTTCTCTCTCTCATTGCTCCTTGAGAGATTCTGAGAAGGGTGGGAAAGGGAGAGAAGATAGAAGGACCGAGCTTTGTCCGATAGCGAGAGGAAGCCTGTTGAACGCATCGAGTTGGACCACGCGCGCGAGAGGGAGAAAGAGAAGGAAACATTTCACCAACCGTCCGGGACATCTCTCGCGTATTTATTATGTACGCTGTTGCAACAGCTGAGTGAAAACGTGCAGCGCCGGCCTCTCTGGATACCACGACAACGGTGAGCCCACGATAATATTTTTTTTGACTCACTATTTTTATTCATTATTTTATTTTATGACATAAATTATGTTTTTCTTTTAGTTCTTTTAAATTCAATATTTTATTTCGTAATTTTTAAACGACGCATTCGTCGTCGAGTCTATCGATCGACGATACGCAAGGGGTGCGTTCGAATTCATTCTTGCACGGTCGTCGCGCTACCCCCGTATCCCTACTCTTTCGTACTCATGCATATTCAAAGTGCGGCGAGAAACGAGAGCGTACCAGTCACTCGTAAATGACTCTGACTCTTGTACTCTTGGGAACTTGTATCGTACAGCCTAAAAAAAAGTATATATATATGTATATATATATATTAGAGATATGAGAGAGAGAGAGGTGCGTATTATAGGAAAAGTTGAGCGTTGGCTCAGCTGACCCCCCCTCAAGTCCAATTATCAATTACAGCGAGAATGTTCGAGCGATAAATATTCCATGCGGGAATAATTATTGAAATTTTGTTGTTTCGTTGATTATTTCAATATTTATGAGTTCGCTGGATTTTTACAATTGATTTTTTATTTATCGTTATTTAAATTTTGTCGCTTCGTTAATTAATTTATCGTCCACGAATTCGTTGGAATTTTATGGATCTTCTTTTTTTCACCTGTTTATAGCTAAATGATTTTTCTATTTTTTAACGAATAATGCAAGATAAAAGAAACGTTCGATAATCGAAATGATTTACACGCGATCGAATTTGTATAATTTCTGACGAAATATTTTTCGAATCGCGGTTCAAGCGTTGAACAAAATTTTCATAGCAAATATTTATATCGATTAGTTCATCGAATTTAAAAATCAAATGTACAATTTTTTATTAGAAAAACGAACAAAAAATATTTTTTCTTAATTTTCTTTTTATTATTTTTATTAAATCGAAAAGATTGATGATGCGTTTATCGATATTGGATACAAAAAATATATATTCGTCACAAAATTGAGAAGGACGTGAGCACGGCCGAATTAAACGAACGAAACGTACAATTTCGATTCGAGACGAACGCCGCGGGGACCGTCGCGCGAAAACTCGAAGCGATTCGAGGAGAGCGACAAATTGAGCAAAACGCCGGCGTGCTTTATTCCTCATTGATTTTTCCGCACTCGCGCAAACCTCTCGTCGGACGAGACTCGAAAAAAAAAAACAAAAAAAAAGTCGCTCATCTCGTTACTAAAAATTCTATAAACGAATGTTTGTACCCCTTTTTACCCCACTCGTCATTCCCATCTCGCTCTAAATATAAAAAACCAAACAAACACACACACAAGATACAAACAAAATAGAAAATAAATAACCGACCAAAAAATGAAAAAAGAAAATAGAACAAAAATAATCGAAACAATTTTGCCAACGACGATAATTAACGAATACGTCGATAAGCCAAACGGCGGACAAATAATGAAAACATTCGAAAAATCGTTCGACTCGGCGAGTTGTCGAATCGATCGAAAAAAAAAGAAAAAATACTTTTCGAATAAAAAATTTAAAAAATAAAAAAATTCGACAAACCTCGTTCGCGAAAATTCTTATTCCTCCTCCTCGTTTCCGTCAGTCTCGTTTAATGCATTGGTCGCCAGCTTAAAGAAACGGAAAAAAAAAGAAAAAAAATTCGTGACTCGCGCGCAAAATCAATGCGCGCGCGCCTCTAGGAGAGGGCGAGGGGTGCATCGACCTCGCGAAAATAGCGGTTGGCAGCGTACATCCCCCTCCTTCCCCCCTCTCCTCAATCATGTCGGAGACAAATCGTAAATGAGAGAATTTATTAGCAAACGTCGAAATTGTATAATATCGACCCCTCCCCTCCCCTCCCCTCCCTCCTCCTCCTCCTCCCCTCGGCGGTCGAGTTGCAAACCAGAGATTCTCCGTCCTCGGTTCGACTATCGGATAGGAAAATTCAACGGAAAATAACAAAACTTATCGTCTCGTTCCTCGTTCCAGTTTTCAATTATAAATTCTCAATATTTTGATGATTCTTTCTTATTTTATTTTTGATTTTTTGTGGCAAGAGGGTTGAAAAATAAAGTGTAAAGATTGGGGCGACGTAGAGAGAGAGAGAGAGGAAGAAAGAGGAAATTGTGGAGGGGTTTAGGGGGTGGGGGGGCAATAATTATAATCATCAATAGTTCCATACACGTTTCGTTTTCATTGAAGCGGAAGAGCGATCGACGAAGACGCCACTTTTTTTGCACTGTATTAAATTTTCATGGGTTTTTTTCCACCGAGTCATCCAATTTCTCTCCTTTTTTTTTCTCACGATTCTCGAGACCCTAAGGACGTTGTTGTTTAGCTTGTGCGATCGATTCGCCGTAAAGTCGCATTTTTCGAACATATTCCCCCCTCCCGGTTTTGACTTCGATCGATCAAGTTTTTCGACGTTTTAACACGTCGAACGAAGATGAAATATTCTCTACACGATCGTTAATCATCAAACTCGTGAAAAAAAGTCGAATCCGCGTTCTCTCTTGGTTTTGGGGATTTTTTTTTCGTCGCTTTCCCTTCGTTAATATAACGCTCTTCGTCTGGTTTGGTCGAACATTCGTGAGACCCTTCTCTCTCTCTCTCTCTCTCTATCTCTGCCTCTCTCTCTCTTAGCGGCGAGAAAAACAAAGTAAGAAAACAAACAAACAACAAGCTAGCACAAAAATTCCTTCGAAAATTTTCCCACTTCGGCCGAGGGGGTTTCAAAAACTTTCCGCACCAAAACGCCACTGGAATAATAGAGGCAGAACATGCATATGCATACGCGTCTCGTATATTTTACATACGTGCTCTCTATATACACAGACACATACACATTGTATGATATATATATATATATGTATGGTATATATATATTACACGCCGATATACTCTTCGCGTCTGGATGAGGTTGAAAGAGGGAGGATAATTAAATCTCGTCGTTAAGCCTCCGTGAATTTTGATGCTCGAGAGTGGCGGTAGAGGGGGGGGGGATAGCGGCGATGCCAGGGGTGGCGAAGGGTAGTGAGGGGTTGGAAGGTTGAAGGGTTGTCCAACACCCTTTGCCGAGACGATCGATAGGCCGCTTCGGTAATCATCCCAGAATGGAACTAGAGACTAAAAGTCATAAAGAAAAAAAAATATATATATATATGTATATATATATATTTTTTTTTTTTCTTTTTTTTCTTTCTTTATTTGAGTGTATATACCAGTATCTGTGTGTATATATATGTATGTGGTTAGGTATAAGTACCAGTATATTTATGCGCATGCACACTGGTTCGTACGTCGCACTTGCAAGTACAAACGGCGGTGAGAGATGAAGAGAGAAAGAGAGCGAGAGAAGGGGTTGGGGGGGGGGGGGAGGTTTCAGTCTAGTCGAAAATAGATAACGCGATGACCCGACCAGATGTAGTTCTCGCTCGCGACATTTAGCCTAGATCACACCAGCTCGTCCGATATGGCGTCATATATATATATATATTCATCGTAAATCGTTATTTCACATTTGTCCCATTTTTTCCATGTTTTTATTTTCTATTTTCTATTTTTTTTTTTTTTTTTACAAACAAATCCTCCTTCGCTTTGATTACGAATTTATTTTCTGAGAAAAAAAAAATCTAATCTCACGTTCCAACGATTCGTTGCATAATAGCCTCGCGTAATAAAAAAACTAATGAAGCGCGCGAGTGACAGAGAGACGGAAATAA
This sequence comes from Netelia virgata, assembly GCA_951802705.1. NCBI lineage: Eukaryota > Metazoa > Arthropoda > Insecta > Hymenoptera > Ichneumonidae > Netelia > Netelia virgata. The sequence goes on along the minus strand of OX637865.1, from coordinate 37,961,584 downwards.
AAAAAAAAGAAAAATTGAATAAAAAAAAAACATCTAACTTAAATAAAAAACAATACAATTTTTCAAAAATAAACATTCAGAAAAAAAAAAGTTTACGATGTTGTAATTCGTTTGCTCGTTGATTATCGTTTCCATCATCTCACCGGTGATCCCCCCCCCCCCCCCCCCCCCCCCTCCTACAATCGCGCGGTTGCATTGCTCAATCCACGTTTCAGCTTCTCTCGTGCCTCGTAGTACTACGGCTGTTACTCGTACCGCGCGTCACGTACACAAACACAAATCGATACAGTTATATGCAACGTTATAATATGCGAACGATGTTGGCGCGTGTTACACACACGAGCGAGAGGAGAGCCGCGCGGCGAAGTACTTTGCTTTCTCCGAGGAAATCGATCGGCATCGCTCGAGTTCGCAGGCTCGAAGTAAAAGGCTATTTTAGAGGAGAGAAGGGAGAGAGAGAGAGATAGAGAGAGATAGAGAGAGAAACGAGAACACGCCTGGCGACGATGGTCGAACGATGGATGGATCGATCGATCGATTATTATTATTGCAAAATCATAACGGAACGAAGGAGAGCGAGGGATTTTATTTTTATCAATTTTATCGTCACTTTGAAATTTTTATCGGAAAAAATAACGACTTTGGGCAATTATGTTAAAACGCGTTTCTATCGATTATCGTCGAGATAGAGAGAACGGTTTATTAGCGATATAAGAATGTCAAGGATAATACGAGTCCGACGGTCGAGTGAAAACTTTCGTCGTTATTATCGTTATCGTTGATGTTATCGACGAAAATGATTTTTGTTTTGTTTTGTTTTGTTTTTATCATCACTCGGGGTAAAATATCGGTCAAGATCTCGAGCGCGGTGGGAGAGAAATAGATTTTTATCGTCTCGTAGATATTACTGAGAGAAGGAAGAACATTTCGCGTAGATCGTTCCGGCCGGTTCATTCAAAATATTTTGCTCCATAACTATCTTTATATATATATATATGTGTGTGTAAACATGAAATACGCACGAAAAGCATGCGAGACCGAATGAGCTTATCGTCGCTCAGCCTCGACTCTGTCGATTCATCCCAAAGTAAATAATGTCTATATATATATATGTGTGTATGTGTGTGTGTGTGTGTGTGTATATAAGGATGTCGAAAAATGGTTGTACTTTGTTCAATTATTCAATATTTATTTTCTGAACAACCCGATATAATCTTTTCATCAAACTAATGACATCAAAAAATATATTTATATATATATATATATATATATATATTTTGTAAATTTTGTTCTCGAATTGCAGATATTAAACTTTTTAATTTAACAAAAGTTAAGAAATTTTTTTACCGAGACACGTCGTCCCCATATTCGTTTATTGACAATTTTTTTTTGACCAGCTCGATATAATCGTTTTATCGAGCTAATTATATAACAAATCTATTTATAGCTTCGATATCAATTTAACGAGGCACCAAAAGAATCTGATTTTTTTGACATTTAAAAAAATATATATTTAAATATATTTTCAAAGTGGACAATTTTGTTTTCGATTTGTAGACGTTTTTTAAATGTCAACGAGAATCAGACATATCTCGTCCGCCATCAAAATTATAACGAATCCATTATTAGGACTACATCGTGATCCTTTTTCTTCAGTCGTTAATAAAAATGCCGAGTCCAATTTGTGTTTGTTTTTTCGTTCTTTTTTTTCAAGCTTACATTTTATGCAAACAGCTGGTCCGAGCATCGCACCCAAAGTGCATCGAGAAATAAACTTTCCGGGATATTTAAAGGCGATCGTAGTGCGGCCTCGTTCTTATCCTTTTCTTTTTTTTTCTCTTTTTTAACCACGCGGTTTATCTCTGAATGAAATTTTGTTTTTACGATTCCTTTTTTTTTGTTTGTTTTCTCTTTCTTTTTTTGTAATTCTCTCGACATTCCAGACGCATCCACGATAACCCGTTTTTCTTTTTCTTTTCTTAACGTGTGCCTAGTTATGCGCGCCTCAGTGAAAGAGCGAGATATATAGAACGGTGACTAAGCTACGAGAGAATTTAAAAATAAAGTCTAGCACACGGATATTTGCAAAAACGTATAAACGCGTATTTTGATATCGATTTATAATTCGATATCGTGAACATATGCCCTCTCGACGATAAATTTGATGCTTAAGAATGCGAAGAAAAAAAACAATAAGTTAAACGAAACGAAAGTAAAAAATAGAAAAAAAACAAAAATTGAATTTTACGAAAAATCGATAAAAAATAAATTTTCCTGTAATTTTTTACAACTCTTTTCCACCCTAAGAATTTTTTATACAAATTCTTTTTTCGAAAGAAAATCAATATTTTTATTACATTATTGTAATTTATAATTTTTTTTTTTTTTTTAGAACAATTCTCGAAAACAATAATTTCCTTTTTATTTCCAATTTTTTTGTTTTCAATTTCATTTTTGTTTTAACGGAGCGAAGAGGGGTTGAAGAAAATGAAACGATGAACCCGCGAAAACGTTGTCGTTAAGCGCGACCTGAAATTCACGTGGTTGGACTTCGCGCGGCGGATTCTTTGCGTTTGAAATTTATCGTTCGGCGTGCTCTTCGATGGTAACGTGACTCGGGTTTGAAATTCTTCGGCATCCGGAAGGTTCTCGCGTGTATCTCGGAAATTTGCATCTTGTTAAATATCGTACGCGCGATAATCGTATTCCCAAATATTATTTTACGTTCGAGTGATATTGGATACACCCCCTTCCCCCTTATCCCCCACCCTCGTGATATGACCGTGAAAGCACGAAACAATTGGAAAGCGCGCGTCATCTCCTGATCGGCGCGTTGACCGGGCGCGTGGGCCGTCGAACGACTAAAACGAAACCGACGTTCGCACTTTACGTTTCCGCACTTCGTACTCTCTCTCTCTCTCTCTCTTTTGTATCAGCGAAAATTATTTAAATAATAAATAAATAAAATAATTTAAAAATCCAATTTTTTAGATTATAATAAAATTATTGAAAAATTCAATTTGATTGATTTAAATAAAATAATTAAAAAAAATAATTTCTTTTAAATTCAAATAAATCATAAACATATTGAAACGTTACGAACAATAAGAATATTCTCATTTAAATGATAAATTTAAATAAATTATTCTGTAATGAATGAAAAAATTGTATAGATTTTTTCTCCAATTTATTTCATAAAGTAAAAAAAAAAGAAAAAAATGTCGATATCTCATCAATATCTTATTCTCGTTCCCTCGGCATTGGATCCCGATGCAATTCAACGTCCCCGGACGCATCGTTCTCCCTTCGAGCTTCTTTTTCCCGTGCCAATCTCGTCGTCCTTTATTACGTTTACATAATACATTCTAACTAGAAGAAAACAAAATGAAAAAAAACGTCCTTAAGGGACGTTTTTTGTTCCTTTTTTTTCTTCCTCTAGGCACCTCGAGGAAAAAAATCAGGAAAAATTACAAAGAAACAGGAATTACCTTATATTCTCAATGACGTCCTTCTCGTCCGTTAAAATTAATAAACCAACCAATCTGAATAACGAACGAATTCATTAATTTCAATATGTATTTGTAATTAAAATCAATCGTTCTCGATGAATGTCCGAATCAATATTTATGACATTTTATTATAACATTATCTCCGTAAAAATAAATAATGCTAATATCACATATAATAACGACAATATAAATAAAACAAAAAACAGAAAAAACTCTCTAGGTAAAGGTCCGTACAATAAATTTCATTAATATGCATGTTACACGTTATTACTCCGTACGCAATTTCTAGCCTAGATTTCGCTGGAATCAATTTGCTACTGTCTAGCTACGTGTATACAGGCTCTTCTCCCCCCACTCTTTTCTTTATTCCTGCATATCTCATTAGCCTTCACAGGCCTCTCATTAAATCCCCCCTTCGAGTTTTTTTTTGTCTTTCATTCTCCACCATACGTTTCTCGCACTTGTAATTCGTCTCAACTAACTCGTTCACCTATACCTTGTAAACTAGGGACACTCACACACATTTATAAGCACGTATGGGATTTTTCATACACTCGCACGATGAAGCAACAGTGCCACTCGATACTCGAAGAGAGTGCTGGTTTCTTTGAAAATATTCGCTCGAGTGTCTCGAGTGTCTGCCTATGTATGTGTGTGTGTGTGTGTGTGTGTCTGTGTGTGTTCACGTGCTCGTCGACCCAGGAATGATGAAGAGAAGAGGAAAAAAGGGCGAGGGGGGGGGGCATGTACGTACGATCGAACGGTCGAGCCGATTGTGAATTGCGAGTCTCTAGTCGTATCGCGCGAAATACTCACCGGATGTTCTGTTTTTTTATTTATTTATTTATTTATTTTTTTCATATTTCCTACATAATGATTTTTATAATTGATACGAGGAACCATCGAGTGTTCGATCAATGTCAACGATCTTATATCAATTGCGAATAATTAATTGCTGTTTTGTTTGGGTAATTTTTTTTTTATTTTTCATTCGTGACGATAAAAAGGAATTTTGTAAAAAAAAAAAAGTTTTGCGATCATTGGTGAAAGGAAAAATATATATATATTGTCGGATGAAAAATCGGCTATAATTTTCGATTGTCCGATGTTCGATAGAAACGAAATGAAATTTCGAAGGAAAAACGAAAAATCGTTAATTCGAGGAATCGTGAGTGAGCGACGACGTCGTCGTTCGATTCGCGAAAAATGCAACACGATACCGTATTTCCCGTGACGGGGGAGTTGTGATAAAAAATAAATATATGTTAAAAAAAAGAAGAAAATAATCAAAAAGTCGTGACTAGCACTGAAAAATATTTTCCAGGAAATGATTTCGTGAAAACAAAGAAGGATGGTGGAGAAGGACGGGTCGGGGGTAGATTATCCGAGTAGGCGTGAACGCGAGTAAGCGAGAGAAGAAAACGTGACATAGAGACGAAACGAGAGATAATGAAGAGGAGAGGACAAATATCTCGAAATTAAAAAGGAAAAAAAAATGAATAAAAAATTATTAAAAAGACTCGCTGCCGTGGGCGGATAATTCGCGACGCTCGAAACGCGAGCTTCTGGCTTTAACCGTCTCGCGGACGACAGAATGTTTTTTTTTTATATCACGCTTCTGTCTTCTTGAACGTTTAATCCTGTCTCGATAGGCGCGAGGCGTGAAATCACCGCGAAAATCAACGTCGCGAGAGAATTTTTTTTGATTTTTCAATTTTTTTTTTGTAAAACGATTTACTCGTATAAAAAAAAAATAAATAAATCGAGACGTTCTTTTTCGCATTACCATACGAGACAGATACGCCATGTTCGGGATGTGGGTACCCCTGCCGAAGGCCTGTCGTCGCGAACGACGGGAAAAGAGGAAAGAAAAAAAAACGTCGATAAATTTGTGCAACGGCTCGAGGCTACGCTCGATTTTTTTTTTTTTTAAATATTGTAAAATCTTCGAGCTACTTTTCGATGCGACGAGATTATCGATAAAGTTGATGGACCTCTTTTTACTTTTTTTCCATATCGAAATTGCATTTTTGGATTTTATTTGGCAAAAAACACAAAAAATATTTTCGCCCAGCGACGAAATTGATTTTTCGTTATATTTTCACAAATATAACGTATTACCCAGCATTCTACGTAACCTTGTACTTTTTTTCAATTTTTCTTTCTCTTATTTCCTATTTTTTCGACTTTTTATTTTCCATTGTTTTTTTTTTACTGTTATTTTCTTTTTTTTCTTTCTAATTTTGTACAAACGTTCCATATCGCGCGATATCTATGACGCACCCCCATGGTACACGGTACAACGTAAATGTCTGGGACGCTTTGTAAAAGGGCAGACCACGTTGGACAAAGAGCAGCAACCCTCGCTTGCGGAGCAAAATTACGACTGGTGGCGCTTCCCCCTCTTTGACGCGGCGAAGCTTTGCACTAGTAGCGACGCGCGGAGGAGGCTCTTCCGATACTCGCTCTTTGCCCCCCTTTTGTGTCTCCGTACCGTGTTTCATCCAGGATCGTCGGTACATACACTATGATTTTCCCTCCACCCTCCCTTTCTCTTTTACCTTCTCCCTCAGTTGCTCTCTGTACGTGTGTATGAGATTAATATCGGTACGGATAGAACGCGAAGCTAACAGCACAGAAGATGAGAGTTAAACGAACTATATATATATATATACCTCGTTTGTATGTATAAATGTATATATATATAGGAGAGTATATATATATTGTCTCTCTTATATACGTATATGTAGATGGAACCGTACCGATCGATGCTGACGAAGTCTCTCCGGCTTTTCGTACCTTTCCCATGAGAGAACACCGTGCAAAATCTTCTCTCAAGCCAGACAATGGGACGACTCCCAGCTGCAACCCTGCTCTCGGTATAACGGCAAAAAGTTCTTCCGCGAAAAATTGCAAAAATTGAAAATAGGGTTTTTTTTTCTGAAAAAATTAAAAAAAAATACTTTAATTAATGGATTTTCTAACGAACAAAATTATATTACGATGATTTTTCGTTCAATTTTTCTTAATGTTTGGGAACATATTGAAAAATGGAAAGTGGAATAAAAACACAATGGAAATAAAAAAAAGTCAGAACAAAATAATATATATATATATATATATATATATATATATATATATAGAAATATACATCTTATCGTTGTTGAAACAGAATGTAATGGTATGATCTATTAATAGAGTTGAAAACGAGGAAATGAAGATGAGAGAAAATCCGATGTATTGCTGAACGCGCTCACGTGCCAAAAGCCTCGCTCGCGCAAAACACGACTCCAAGTGAGCTTCGTGTTCTCTCACCAGCCTCGAGCAATAATCCTGGTCGACTATAGATAAGAGACATCGACTACACTATATTTGAGGATGATGATAAAATAAAAAAAAAACACAAAGTTTCACAAGTTGAAGGCCGCGTCGAGTACTTTGTCGCGTCGTGTTACTGGCAATTACACGGTGGAGATGCTAAACGTAAAAATAATCAATATTCGTCAAAAGCAAATTTTGTACAAAAATAGAAAAAAAAAAAAAAAAAATTGTCTCGTTTCATTTTTAAAAAAGTTAAGAAAACTCATATTTTCCATGTTGAGCGAATCACGAAAGATCAATCGACCTCGTGCTTGAATAATTACGCGATATTTATTTTGCGACTCACAATTTTTACATAAATTTTGTATTAAAATAAATAATTTATAAAAAACACTTTTTATTCATTTTTTCAATCCGAAGGCTGTGCGACTACTTTGTTTCTCATCGTCAGTGTTATTGGCAATTACACAATAGAGATGCTAAACGAAAAAATAATCAAAATTCGTCGAAAACAAATTTTGTACGAAAATAGAAAACAAAAAAAAAATTGTCTCTTTTTTAAAAAAAAAGAAAAATAATATTTTCCATCTTCAAAAAAATCATGAATGATCGATTGACCTCGTTCTTGAATAAATACACACGATATTTGTTTTCTATCTCACAATTTTTCTCATAAATTTTTTTGATTAAAATAACAAAATTTATAAAAATATACTTTACTTTTTTTTTATATTTTTTGTTTTTACATGTTTTCACGAATTTTTTTTTCGAAAATTCGCAAAGACGCAAAACAGTCCTTGAAGCTTGACGTACGGGGCGCGATTATATCCGCAGGATAATAATATATCGTCCCAGGGTCGGTTACACTTTTTGCGTCGTACACACTCCCCTCGTCAATCTCGTTCAACGATTAGATACAGTCGTCGTCGTCGTCGTCGAGTTACCGAGTCGATGACTGATGACAGTTTGAGCGGCGTAGCGCATTTTCGTGGCGGTCGGCCAGACCAAAAATGAATGAGTCCTGCACACGCACCCTCAAAATTGACGACTTCGTCGAATGGACAAAAACGCAACGAACAAAAAAAAAACATTTTTTTTCAAAATATTTAATTATCAGAAATTAATTAACGTCTTTCGAAAAAAATTCGCGAATGCAAAAAATCGAAATTACTAAATTTAACGTGAGAAACTTCCATCCTTCTTTCGTTTTTTTATCATTACGACATTGAAAATTCCTTCTCCCACTCGCGAGATTAACATTTTTACGGTCGTAGTTCCATACGATTGTCTAAAAAAACAACAACATTTTTCAAAGCATTTAATTATCAGAAATTATTTAACGTCTTTCGAAAAAAATTCGCGAATGCAAAAAATCGAAATTACTAAATTTAACGTGAGAAACTTCCATCCTTCTTTCGTTTTTTTATCATTACGACATTGAAAATTCCTTCTCCCACTCGCGAGATTAACATTTTTACGGTCGTAGTTCGATACGATTGTCTAAAAAAACAACAACATTTTTCAAAGCATTTAATTATCAGAAATTATTTAACGTCTTTCGAAAAAAATTCGCGAATGCAAAAAATCGAAATTACTAAATTTAACGTGAGAAACTTCCATCCTTCTTTCGTTTTTTTTATCATTACGACATTGAAAATTCCTTCTCCCACTCGCGAGATTAAGATTTTTACGGTCTTAGTTCGATACGACTATAAAACAAAAAAGTGCTTTTTACAACAGAATGTAAATTAAAAATTTTCTGTTTTACGAGGTAGTAAAAATTGTCAGGATATACCGTTGAGTTTCTAGTAAGACCTTTTACTCTCGTCTCGCGCGCACCCTCGTGTCTCAAGGCGCACGACCTATATCGACGCGGCCAATTTTTTTTCGAACCGATTCGCGTAGCCAAGGTTAAGAATAATTTTCCACTTGCTAAAACCGGAGTCTGGACGCTAGTCGGTGTGCAGAACGCATGTTTCTATCTTGCTCCGGGCCCGGTCTATACGTATTCTATTATTCACTCTCGCGCGCTAAAAAGCCAACGGCGCGTCTGTCTCGATCGTACGTTTAGTTACCATCGCCAGACGCACTGAAATCGCCTCGCTCTCTCTCTCTCTCTCTCTCTCTCTCTCTCTCTCTCTCTCTCTCTCTCTCTCTCTCTCTCTCTCTCTCTCTCTCTCTCTCTCTCTCTCTCTCTCTATCTCTCTATCTATCTCTCTCTCTCTCTCTCTCTTTCTCTCTCTTGTCTCTCTACGACGATCATGATTTTCCGTCACTCGAGCTCTCTCGTTCACTGTGTGCACTCGCATATTTGACGCTCGTGTTATACCAAACGATACGATAATGCGAGCCTCGTATCTCGACCGACGACGACCGTAGGCACGATCAGCGTGTCGTTCCGTCACGGGGTGTCCGTTTCGCGTCGTTTCTCCGTCTGTAATTTATCGATTTCTTCTTCATTTTAAACATTTTTATTTTATTTTGTTTTTCAATGCACAAAATTTAAATAATTTTGTGAATCGAGAGAATTTTGTCTCGAAACGAATTATAGAAAATTTGTTAAACGAATTAATTTTGTAAAATAGAAGAAAAAAAAAAAGTTATAGTTATGATTTTCAAATTGAAATTTTTCCCATTCGATTTTAAAGAAATTTTGTTAATCGGGATAAAAAAATTGTAATTATTTTATTATTATTATTTTATTGATTTCATAATTATGACGTAAATTTTGTAATTTAGGGGGAGAGAAAGGAAACTATTACGATCGGTTTTTGTACGCGTGCGCGGTACGGAAGTCGTAAAGACCGGGACGTCCTTGAACGAAACTGTGCGAATTTCCGGATCGTTTTTTTTTTTTTTTTTTTTTTTTTTTTTTCATTATCGAGCAAAGAAATCGTAAATTTTTGTCGTTTCTCGTAATCGAGACTTCTGACCTCGCGCGATCGGGTTCCGCACCGTTCGTCATTCGGAACGATTTTACGGGCGTACGTAAATGCCGAGAGTTACGCTTTTAGAACAACCGTAAGAACGATTTGAGATTCGTTACTCGCTTTTCCGTTTTTCCATTTTTTTCTCTCTCTCTCTCTCTCTCTCTCTCTCGTTTTCTCTCTCAAACAGTCACGACCGTGAAAACAAAGTTTCAGGTGGAAAAAAGCGACCTTTCGCGGCTCGACACACCCGCGCTTCCTGGTTTCCGGAATTTAAAACGCGACGTTGTAGCATTGGGAGGCGTGCAAGAATAAAAAATCCAAGCACCGAAGAATTCTATTCTCGGGGAACGCCTCGTAAAAATGTACGTACGTGGTTGGGTTGGTGGTGAAAAAAAAAACAAATAAAATAAAAACAACAACAACAAGAACAAAAAAGCAAAGGCACGCTACGCGAATGCACACGTTTCGCGACCTCGCGTGACGATAATCTTAATAATTTAATCTTATACGGGTCGTGTCATGATTTTATGGAAAAATTCACAAAAAATTCACAGAAATTTGGGAAAAAAAATTACAAATATAAACACACTATTAACCGCTGGTCGGATCTTGATTTTGATACGAACCAGGATCTCGATGTAGTGACGTCCGTTTGATGATTTTTGTCGCTTTATTTTTATCGGACGCGAAGATGAAAGATGAGAGAGAGAAAATAAAATAAATCGAATCAAATTCGCAAATTATAATAATACGAAAAATCATAAGTAAAAAAATTACATCGCAAAAAAAAAACCAAAAAAAAATTGCATAATCGAAAAGAAACGAATTTTGATATCTTATTTTTTTCAAAATTCTTACAAAGACAAATCCGTTTCGAAAATTGTATCGACGGTCGAGATCTCGTCTATCATCGTTATAAATTGATTTTGATACGAACCAGGATCTCGATGTAGTGACGTCCGTTTGATGATTTTTGTCGCTTTATTTTTATCGGACGCGAAGATGAAAGATGAGAGAGAGAAAATAAAATAAATCGAATCAAACTCGCAAATTATAATAATACGAAAAATCACACGTAAAAAAATTACATCGCAAAAAAAACAAAAAAAAATACATAATCGAAAAGAAACGAATTTTAATATCTTCTTTTTTTTTAAATTCTTACAAAGACAAATCCGTTTCGAAAATTGTATCGACGGTCGAGATATCGTCTATCGTCGTTATAAATTATACGAAACTTGGAATTTTTCGTTTCACAAATGACAAATTTGCAAATCCTATGCAAATTTTTCATTCGACTTCGATCCGGAACGTTTTCGATAAATTTGTTCGTTTTGCGTGACCAAGCTCGTTCGTGTGGAAGCTTCGAGATCGATGAGATTGTCGAACGAAAGGGACGAGCCGGATAGAAAGAGTGGTAACAGCGAAAACAAAAAAAAATATCCACGCATCGACGTCAGCCGACCCTCGTGAGAGAATTCGAACGAGAGATTGGAAAGATCTCGAATCTTTCTTTTTTTTTTCCTTCGTTTTCATGCGCATGGCGTAATAGTAGTTCGTCTCTCGTTCAATCTTTCTTGTCTATTGTAGCGTTTAGCAAACACAGTGGTCAAACCACCCCCTTCCCCAATTATCTCTCTCTCTCTCTCTCTCTCTCTCTCTCTCTCTTTCCATTGTTGCGCAAGAAGGCTTACGAAATTTCCTACACCGACTTATTTACACGTTTTCACGAATCAAGGCGGTCCAGACCGTCGACAAAACATAGAACAAGCCTCTCGTAGTCATAGTTTTTGGTCGACTCTCGAATATCACCGGATGGTTCATCATTCTCTCTCTCTCTCTCTCTCTCTCTCTCTCTCTCTCTCTCTCTCTCTCTCGGATTAATTGTATAACGTCTTAGTTCACTCGCGGTTGCCCAGAGCGAAGAGAAAATAGACTTCTTACGAAACTTTCCACGCACCCACACGAAGAAGAAAGAGGATGGTGGAGGAGGAAAAAGAGAGAGGGGGGGGGGATCATCTCATGCAACGCGCGCACAATGATGAGAATTGTGCGCAGATTAAGTCCGTTTGAATTTTGAGGTCTTCATTCACTGTCCCCCTTTTTTCTTTCCACTAGGAAAACTTTGTTCCGCGATGTTAACTATACGATCGTTCGGAACATCGTTTTGCGAACGATCGGTTTATTTCTACTTTGGAAAATCATTTATTTTGTTTCGCACGTACGAAAACCTCGACGACGATCGTCCCGTCGTTCCTCCTCTTTGTTTTCAAAACTCCAAGGACGATGATTTTTCGTTCGTTGGATTTTCTTAAGCGAGAATTTAATTTCGATGGCGATGAGAAAATATTTTCTTTAATCGTCGATTACGATTTTTTGTTTTTTTTTTTTCAAATATTATAAGTTTGTTTTTTTTTTTGCGAGGGGGAGATTAATTAATTAACTTGATTTTTTTGATCAAGTTCATTCTCAATCATTGCTCAATTTCCAATAAAACCCGATGGACCATAATTTATAAAAAAATAAACGTCTAATTCGCAAAAAAAAAATTAAATCGCCATAAACGAAAAAAAACAAAATTTGAAATTTTTTTCGTAAATACATATAAATTTTTGCATTTCACACATATTTTTCGGAGAATTCGTCTTTAACGGCGATTTAACGCGAAATTGGAAGAAAAATGTGACCTCGAGCATGAAAAAAAAACAGCGACAACGACAACAATAATAATTCACCACCGCACACGTGCGTCACAAAGTTGAATTTTCCGTCCAGTTCGCGTCGTTTAACCGTAGTCTACGATAATGTTTTTTTAACGATGCCCTTGCCTCGTCAATTTCATTACTCTGGATACGTACGAATTATTCTCGAGAAATAACCGTAATAATTAACGCCTCTCCTCCCCCCTCCTCGCTTTATAATCGCGACGACGCGGTTAAACTTAAATTTCCGGAAGCCTGTTTTTACTCGTAAATCCACCGGGATGTTTTCAAGCGTTTATAACCAACGATGATTGCGCGTCTCGTCTCGTCTTCGTTAAGCGAAATGTGCAATAATCATGGTGTAATATAAAGCCCCCCCCCTTCTTCATTTTTCGCACGTTATTCGTCACGCGGAAGAAAAGTCGCGGAGTCATCGGGAATGTTGAAGGAAGGAGCTTCGTGGCTTGTTTTACTATTATCGCATAATATATTCTACGATACGCGTATCAATGTGTGTACGCGAGGCACAACGTATGTATGTGTATATATATATATATATATATTTATATGAGCTAGTATATTATCTATTTTAAGAGTTATTATTCTCGTGCCATTTCGTCCCATTCCGATTATAGCTCGCGGTCGAAGCCTCCTTATCGCGATAAAGCTAAGCGCGTAATCACGTGACTTCCCCCACTCCTCTCTCTCTCTCTCTCTCTCTCTCTCTCTCTCTTGGTCTCTTTCTCTCTCGATCTCGATCTCTCTCGATCTCTCGAACGCCTTCCGCTACATTTCTTCGCCGTTTCTCGAGACCAGATGCAACATCGTTATGCTCATATATTCTATACATTTTAACTATGTACATATATGTATATACGTCTATTTGAGAGTGATGTATATAGATATATGTATATACGTCTATTTGAGAGTGATGTATATAAATATATGTACATACGTATATTTGTGAGTGATATACATATATTTATCATACAAATAGAATTTCGACACGTGTGTTACAAGCATCGGATTATACCCCCCCTGTCTTAAACTTTCCGGCTCGTATCAACGTTACATAAATAATTTTTCGTTCACGTAGATTATCATAACATATGGAGCACTTTTGTTGTTCTCGTTGCCAAAATACGTTGGTATTATCGCACGACGACCCCGCGTGATTCAACAGCGAGTCGGAGATCTCGTCGTTGAAATAGTTAACGGAGCTATCGCGCTCCATGGCGCGAAAAAAAAATTAGGATTTGAGAAGAACCGCGAAATCTATCAAAGCGCGTGATAATAATACAAAATTGGATGAAAATAATTTTCTACATTTTTTTTTATATACAAAAATTGATAAAAAAAATTCATTAAATTATCAATCACAAGAATTTAACGAAAAGTAAAATCGTCGATTTCGTTCACTCTACGATAAATAAATAAACTCTATTTACATTCCCCCCGATTATCGACCAATCGTTTAATCGATCGAACAAAACACTCAATTTTCTTTTTAATTACCGTGATATATATATATATTTATTTATTTTTAATTACAATCATTTCCCGCCCTTTTCTTTCATTGTTACAATAGAAACGATATTTCTTCGTTCGATCCATGTTTTATTGAAATTTAATCCACTTTCGTCGATTCGAGTCTCGAGCACGTGGAGATGGAAGATTGGCGGAGAGAGGTGGGGGGATAACGGAGCGTGACACTATTTCGAGTAGAGCAAATCTACTTAATACATATTACATTCGGTCTCTCTTCGTCTACGATACCGTTCCTATATATATATATATATATATATATATATAAATACGTATTATACGAGAAGAGAAAAGAAAAAAAAGAAAGAAAAAAAAACATCCACGGGGTTAACTACCTTCGTCACGGTTACGGGGTACCTGGACCTCTCTTAGCTTCTCGGCTTATCGCGATGTCCTCGTCCCGTTCGCGGCGCGGTTAGATTCGCAGCGCGGCGGTATTAAACGATCGGAACGACGGACGGACCAGTTCGAGACGAGGGAACTTGGAAAGACTCTCGTCTTCGTCGACTCTTTTTTATACACACATACGCACACAGGATACGATGAATCGTGCGAATCTGTCCGATTACTCTCGTACCAGTGTAGCACGTTTCGTTCACTCCCGTCGAGTTTCGAATTAGCATTTTTTTCTTCTTTGTTTTTTTTGTTACGTTCTTCTTCAACGGCGGACGCGTAGCAGCGGGCTCTTTTTCACTCGCTAACGAGTTCTAACGGTGTTATCATCGTCGCTGTTGAGAAAAATTGGCGCGACTATGTAAAGCGAAAAAAAGGAAAAGAGTGATTTTGAAAAAAAAGAAAGTAATTAAAGGAATGCGATTTTTTTTTCAATAGAATACTTTTTTTTTTTTTATGAGGAACTGGAACGAACGAGTGGTTGGGCACTTTTTAACGAAGGCGATACGAGTGATTTTGTTCAATTATGGAAAAAGAAATACATAGGTACAGAAAAAAACAATCATCGCTTATTTAGTAAAGTAAAATAATGAGAACGAAGCCGATTGCTTTTTTTCTACCCTGGGAAATCTTTGGGAATGTAATAAAAAATTTTCATTTTTTTTCTTCACCCTCCACAATTATTTGTCCGCTGTTGAAATATTCATTTGTTCTTTTTGTAGAGGGCGACAGAGTGAGGGATTTAGAAAAATATTCACCGTTCGAACGAGGCGAGAAAGCTCGCAGGGACGATAAGTTATCGAGCAATGGGCTTCGCAGTTTGGAAACTCCCGAACAAAGCAGAAAACCTATCTCACACACCCATACATATATATATATATTTAAATGTATATACCAATATATTCAAGTACATACATATATATATTGAATAATATTACAGTGGACGACGGGCAAGCATATTATTAGTCATGCAGAGGGGGCGAGAGAGAGAGAGAGAGAGAGAGAGGGAGAGAGAGAGAGAGAAAGAGAGAGAAAGAGAGCGACAGAGAGCGACAGAGAGCGACTGGCCCGCGGCGCACTGTCGACGATAGTCCGGTGATTCTCTCGAAATGAAAAAAAAAAAGTATGTGGGTGCGTTCCGCCGAAAATTTTTTTTTTTTCCCTTGGCTGGTTACCGTGGATCTTAATGAGGCGGGGGAGACATAAAGTGACAGAGACTGGCGGATAGCGATGAAGACTGTGCGGAGGAGGAGGAAGGGGGGGGGGGCATAATCGAAAGTCGTTTTTTTTGTCGCGTTTGGCCAACGACGTTACGCTTGATTTTTTTTGTTTTATTTATTTCTTCTCTCTCGGAGAATGATGTCACTCGAACAGATGCGCGTTCGGGCAACCGACGAGAAGAAAAAAAAAGGGAAAAGAAATCAAGATAACGACAAAACTCAAGCGGAATGATTTTTCAATGTTTCGCTCTCTTTTTTTTTCTTGCCTTTCGATCTAGCGTCTCGATTATAGGAGTATTCGTGGTCCACGAAAGCCTCGTACGGAATCCACTCGTGTATTTTAATCGTAGATTTGTCGTACGATCGTTTATCTATTTTTTTGTTTTGCTTTTTTTTTTTCATTCTTTCTAAAATGGTCGTGAAATCGTCTCGAACGTTATTTTGCATTATTTACGACTGTGTAAGTATTGATAAATATGAAAAATGAAAGACTGCTCTAATAATTACGATCATTTATCTATCCAACTTTCATCCGAAACGCCCGAAACTTCGAAAACAATATTTTTAATAATTTTTGTTTCAAAAATTCAATCGTTTCGAGATAAACGAATATAAAAACGATAAAAAAATGAAGAATGTTAAATTTAACGTTTATTTAACGAACTCGGGATGAAAAATAATTCGTGACAAAAAATTTGTGTCCTCCGAGGTTTTTTTTTTTTTTTTCTGGACACGACTCACTCGTCTCGATCGCGATCGGTGGGTCGTCGTCGCGTGGTGATTATGCTCCCGCGCGGGTGTACTCGCTCACTCGCGTTACGTTATAGTTCCCTCGGCGTTCTGGCATTCCCGTCGCATAATCGTCGATTATCGGTGCCAGGGTGTGACCGGAATAACGAGCGACCTTCCCAGCCGTGCAAACGTTCCCTCCTTATATCGTGCTCTCCGTTGACCAGGTTCATATTTTTCCATTCCTTCGTTGCCACCTTGAACGTTTAACCGCACTTACTGCGAAATGGAGCTAGAGAACAAGAGAGAGAGGGGGGGGGGGGGAGAGAGAGAGAGAGAGAAGGAGAGAGAAGGAGAGAGAAGGAGAGAGAGAGAGAGAGAGAGAGAGAGAGAGAGAGAGAGAGAGAGAGAGAGAGAGAGAGAGAGAGAGAGAGAGAGAGAGAGAATCACCATCTGAAGATTTTATTAGCCGGGTCATCCACTTACATTAGTTCACAATATTCGGGGTACAATATTAACCATATATCTATATCTATATCTATATCTATATCAATGTCAATATAAAACATTCCGTTCTTAACCTAGAAATTTACGACAATTAAATCACTCTTTAGTTCGCCCTCTATTTCTTTCTTTCTCTCTCTCTCTCTCTCACTCTCTCGACAGGGATAATATATACCACGCCCACGATCGAACCCAAGTTATAAATCCATTGTATAAACCACCTCTTGACCCTGGATCGAGTCACGATCCTTCCATTGTTTACCGTATCGACTCGCATCTGGCAGAAAAAAGAAAACAAATGTTCCATTTTTTCTCATGTTTTTTTTTTCTAATTCCATCGATCGAATTCGATGCTCCCTTCGTACAATTTCTTTCGCTTCTTTCTTTTTCACAGTGAGTCATTCTCATTGTTTACACAAGATTCGTCGATCGGAAGCTCGTTTTTTTCAATGAAACGAAAAAAAAACTAAGAAAATGAAAAAATAAAATAAAATCGATCGATAAACCAACGAGAATTTAAATTTTGCTTATAATCGAGCTCCGATCGGTCAATTAATAACGATTTTTACACTTTTTTTTTTAATAATAACGATAATAACGATATTCGAGACACAGTTTTATAAACTTCGTACCGGCACGTAACGAATAATATATTTTTCGAACGTTCGCGATCGACGCCTGTTTATCAACGTGTACGGTGAATTATTATTCTTCATCCCCC
The DNA here is from genome assembly GCA_951802705.1 of Netelia virgata. NCBI lineage: Eukaryota > Metazoa > Arthropoda > Insecta > Hymenoptera > Ichneumonidae > Netelia > Netelia virgata. Next base: position 37,944,010 of record OX637865.1, on the reverse strand, counting down.
ACGCGCCCTCTATATTCATTCTCTCCCTCGTTCTCGCTCACACATACACATAAACACCTATATATACCTATATATACACCTATATATATTCCTATATATACCTATATATACCTATATATATATATATCTATACGTATGCTCGTAGAAACAGCCAGTGGAAAATGGCTTTTCTGTTTCTCTGCCGCTGTCAGCTCTAATCTGCGCTCTTCACGAGAGACACCCCGAGGTCTGGAGATATCTCGAGAGACTATTCCCCGTGGCGTGATGCGTCTCGTCTTTTACTACGTACTGAGATATATATATACTATATATATAGTTAGCTATACAGTTATATAGTGCATATATATATAACTGTATAGCTAACTATATATATAGTGTAGTGCTATAAATAAAAGTGGGGAATAGCGGGTGTCGGAAAAAAGAAAGAAAGAGAAGAGAGTATCGTGCGAGCATCGAAGCAACAAGCTTGCCTATATATATATATATATATATATATATATATGTGTACGTATAAATATATAAGCTAGTTTCTTCTAAAGTCGAAGGTCCACCGAGAGAACGACGTTTGTGTCGTTCGCGTGTTCTTGGCACGATTCGAAAGAAAGGACGTGAGAGAAAGAGAGAGAGAGAGAGAAAGAGAGAGCCGAGCTCTCGATCGGCTTTTCCGTTCATCAACCATGAATCTCCGATACGGAACGGAGAGTGCCCTCGAAGGTGAAGCTTGATGCATCCGCGCCGGAGACTTAGGACGAGGGCGTATCGAGACGAGAAAATAAATTTTATATATAGAGAGGTACGAAGATTCTCGAGGATGAAAAAAAGAAGAGAGAAACAAACAACAATGAAACAAAAAAAAACAGGAGAGAAAAACAGGAGACTGTTAGTAGCAATTGTTTTTTTGTTTATTTATTTTTTTTTTTAGTAAAATTACATGATTTATTGACATTTTTATCGATCGTTAAAAATTATTATGAAAAATGTATTTTATTTAATTTTTTATTGGATTTTTTATTTGATTTTTTTATTCATAGATTGAATAAGAAAATTTTTATTCGAACGTTCTTTCAGCGGAGAACGTAAATTTCTTTTTAAAGCGGTCGTAAAAATGTTCGTTTTGAGTTTTACACTCGCGACGTGTGTCAATTTTATTTGTCTATCGGTTCGTTATCGTCGTAAATTGTTGGTAAGAAGTGGAGATGGTTGCTCGATGTTCTGAGAGAGGGATGGGGGAGGGGGATGAAACGAGACTCGAGAGAGCAAAAGCTCGAGCCAATTAGCTCTGGACCGAAATATATTCGTGTGTGCTCCAGTTGCGAACCCGTGACGAAAATGGAGCATTGAGTGAGCTCCGTTTAGTGCACTACGCGACGGAAGCACCGAGAGAGCGAGCGAGAGAGAGAGAGAGAGAGAGAGAGAGAGAGAGAGAGAGAGGCGTATTTTAATTGCGTATGTTCGACTCGTCACTCGTGGGATTTCCCGGTCATACCGCGCGTTCGTTTTAGACGCCCTATTCTCACACGAAAAAGCCTTAGGGACGATTTTGTATCTTGAGAGAACGAAATTTTCGAAATATTTTATAAATCAAAATTTCTATAAAATTTCAAATTTAACAAAAAAATGGAAACAGCGTGAAATTTATCGTCACGTAAATATGAATTTTCTTTTTCTTTTGGAACAGTATAATTCGTTACAAAATTCCAAAAATTTTGAAAATTGCCTTCACATACAAAAATTCCAAAAATTAATAAAATTGTCATTTGATAAAAATTAAATTGTAAAAATACATATTTATAGAATAATTAAATATTTCGATAAAATGAAAATTATAGAAAAACTATAAGAAACCACATCGTCAGACGATTGTTTTTTTGCTGTCGTTTTTTCTAAAATAAAAAACGATCGAAAAATTTCTACGAGTACCAATCGTCGTCGTTTTTCTTTTCGCTCGTTCGCAGGATCTTGGACGTTTCGGGCGGAGGAATTTTGGGCCCGCGACGTCAGAGGATCGTGAGACACGTTGGCTTAACGAGCTGTCGCGATGATACAAGCGGAAGAGAGTTCCGCGTGTCGCATCGAGAGAATACGGAACGACCTGTTGTTCCTCGTATAGATACGACGACACGCGACGACATTTCGAGCATTTGGAAAGTGGAACGCGGACCGGATTAGCGTAATCACAGCCGGTGTCGTGCATCGGTAAGTCTTTCCTTCGTTTCTTTGTTCCCTCCCCCGCCTCTTATTTTTCCGATCGTTTCTTTTTTTTTTTATTCATTTCTCCTTATTATTTTTTTTTATTTGAATTATTATTTTTTTCGTCAAATTTCTTCGTAACGCGCGCATTTCGGTGTTTTACGGAAGTTGTAACGAGGGTCGTACAAAAAACGGAAGTGTGGAGTTTCCTTGACATTTTCTCGACGGTCGTTTACGCCCGGGGGGGACCGGCGAACAGCTTCGGCAATGAAGACGAAACTTGGTCGAGTTAGCTTCCGGGTTTTTTTCTTTTTTTTTTTTCTCGGCCTAACGCCACTCTTCTTATTATTACAGTTAATCTTCGTTTACATAGATAAATACACAGACTCGACGAGTTCGTTAATGACCTCGTTTTTTTTTTTATATCCGCAGAAGTAAAGGACACTTTGTATCATCGGATTGACATAAAAAAACCCAAAACAAAACAAAACAAAACAAAAAAACAAAGAAAAACCAAACAAGACATAAATTCTTCGCGAATGGAACTTGCCGAGATTGATGTCTTATCTGTTTACTTCTCTTACGTTGGTCGAACGAATGAGATTCGATGAAAATATATCTCGCGAAATTTTTATTCAATTATTTATTTTAATTTTTTAAGTAAAAAAAAAAGTATTGCAAATATTATTCTCGACTCGTATATATAATTTTTAATTTTTATCAAAATATCGAGTGAAATACAATAAATGACACAAATTTGAAGAAAAAACAAATATATTTCGTAAATTTTTTCATATTTTTCGAAAATTTATTCTCAAATTGCGCGTAAACACGAACTAGGAAAATTTTCACGCTAGGCTAATGCGGTTTATCGTCGAACTGCATCCAGAGCCTCACAGCGTAGTTACGTTGCACTGGATTGTTCAAGCTCGCGCGCGCGCCAGAGTCGTCGATTAATATTTACCCTGACTACAAAATTATGTACACACGAGTGAGTAACGCGATGTGTGCTAAAACTTGCGCGGTAAACGTTCGGATAATCTGCGCATAATTTCCTATCTTTCTCTCTCTCTCTCTCTCTCTCTCTCTCTCTCTCTCTCTCTCTCTCTCTCTCTCTCTCTCTCTCTCTCTCTCTCTCTCTCTCTCTCTCTCTCTCTCTCTCTCTCTCTCTCTCTCTCTCTCTCTCTCTCTCTCTCTCTCTCTCTCTCTCTCTCTCTCTCTCTCTCTCTCTCTCTCTCTCTCTCTTTCTCTCTCTCTCTCTCTCTCTCTCTCTCTCTCTCTCTCTCTCTTTTTTATTAAATCGCCTGTATAATCACGCGTGGGTGTCTGAACTCTCGATTATCAACAACGATTGACCTTCTTTCCCTCCGAGCAACGCACACAAACACATCAACCGTTACTTCTCTTTTATTTTGTATTCTTATCCGTTCTCTCTTATCATACCGGAGTTATTTCATCCTCGAGGTAATTGTCGGAAGTCGCAGAGTTATATTTAATATCCATACACACCGCGTTTATTTGCATACATATTTATAGAACGAATTTATCCACGTGAAGCTACTTTGACAGTTTGGCCAATAAGTAATTGCGTTTTTTCCCTATATAACGCCATAAGCCAACGTGTATAAAAAACGCAATTACTTTTTGGCCAAGGGAAAACTCGCATATTATACGTGAAAAATGATGAGAAACGTTTGGATTTCTCGTCGCAATTTTCATTCGAGACGGTATTCAGACGCAGATGCTAATGCAAGTTCATCCTCGTTCGTTCTATTTCCTTATTCTCTCTCTTTCTCTCTCTCTCTCTCGTTTTCATCTCTCTCAACCTTCTTACTCCCTCGCCATTTTTCACTATCCTCCTTTCACCTGTTTCGCATCGTTCGTCTCTCGTTTGCCAAAGAACCAGACGAAACTTTTGCTTCTTGGATGGTTTCCACGTGCCGAGACTATTACGCCTACCACCCTCGTCTTCTATCATTTATATTCGGTCTTCTGGCCAAGGTTTATATATGTGTATATATTTTTACGTATCTGTAAGCCAAATGAACTCTGCTTTTCACATGCCCCCCCCACCCCCCACTCACCTCCTTTTTCGTGTTTTATTCTCTTGTCCATCTGTGTTACTCGGTCGTCGATTTATTTATGTCAAGACGATAAAGCAGAAGAAGCTTTTCATACGTTTATTGGGTCGTTTCGAGGGCAACAGGGATTTCACTCGAGTATATATTGACAAAGTGGAATTACAACGATAGAATTATCTCACGAAAAAGTAGATCGTCGTCGGTGTATTTACATCCGTTACAGAGTTTTATTCGTTTTTCCTCGTAACGCTTAGACAAGGGTCTGTTCTTGGACCTACGTTGAATTACTTCGTCGTTTGGTGAACATTTCTAATTAATGTATCTATTAGTTAAAACAGGAAATTAGCGACTAATAGAAATAATCAATTAGTGTATCGATTAATAAACAAAAAATTAAATTATAATGTATCGATTAATTTCAATTAATGTATTAAATTAATATATCGCTGAATCAGTGTATCGATTAATTAAATACTAAATTAACCTGTCCAATTAATAAAAACATCGAATGTGGATAAAGTTAAAGAAAATATGCAATTTTTGCTTTCGACTGTAAAACGTAATAATAACCGTTTGATCGAAACAAAAATAAAGTCCATCCTGAAACTAATATTCTCGCAAAGTAATACACATTTTCTACATTCGAGTGCACTGATTTATGCGTTCAATAAACGTTGCATCGGGCACGAGCGTACCTTCTAGCCTCGTTACTCTCCTCTTGTCCTCCGGTATAAAATATTTCTGCGAGCAGGAACATCGTCTCGTCTCTACACTGTTCCACTCTAATCTCATCTCTCTCTCTCCCGCTACGAGAAGTTATTATTGGAGTGCCGCGGACTATCCCGAACGTGTTGGACCATCTTCGCTCTCGGTCTCATCCGCGAATATACACTGCGCGCTCTCTACCCGGACGATATAAAACAGAAAACATAGACTTGGAAAATTCACCCAAGAACTTTTTTCATCCCTCTAAACCCGCGTCTCTTTCTTTCTCTTATCGAAATTTCATTTCACATTACGGTCGTCGGAATTAATCGTAAGAAAAAAAAGAAAAAAAAAACACAAAAATAGAAAACAATAAAGACATAAATCGAAATTTCTCGATCAATAAATTTTTGCGTTTCTCCTCCCGTTTGCAAAAAAAAAACATAAAAGAAAAAACGTAAAATTTTTCCATCGTCACATTTTTCGCTCGAGTTACTCGAGAAAATGTGTTTTTCCGTCCCCTCGTTTCTCTCTCCTTGCCCGTTATGTATAAGTCGGCGAAGTATATGCCCCGCGATACTTCCTCAATTACGTTCTGTTAGCGAGTAATTGCAAACGTACGTTTATATATCCAGCACGAAAGTGGAGCGGGGGAGGGTATACACCCGCCAGAGAAAGAGAGAGAGAGAGAGAGAGAGAGAGAGAGAGAGAGAGAGAGAGAGAGAGAGAGAGAGAGAGAGAGAGAGAGAGAGAGAAAATCGGGAGTACAGCCAGCGAACTAAACGGACGACTGACTGTCTTCCTTGTATATTTTCACGGTGAAAGCGTGTCCGCCTTACATCTCTATGGCTTGTTTATATCTAACGTATATCTATATTTATATGTGAAAAGTACGTGCCCACTGTTATATTGCTCATTCGCTTGCCAACTCGCTGCGTATCAACGATAGATATTTTCAAATTTTATACTCATACTCATCTATATATATATATAATAATATAATATAACATGATTCGATATATTATTATTATTATAATAAATATATTATATACATATTTATAGTTATATATATATATTTATGTGGGAATGGTCAATTGATTATCGCTCGTTTCACAGTTCGGGCCGTATGCCAGCGTTTAATTTCACGGCAGAGTACTCTTCCTACTTACACTGTAATAAACGCGTTCCTTTTACTCTTGATCGTCGTCGCGCAAAACTCTCGCGACGAGTCTTTCGATGTCGTTCGTCGCGAAGCATGACGCATTTTTTTTTTTCCATAAAACGAAACTACGACAACGACACACCTTGCCTCTTTCTCGGGATTCCTATACGAAATACACGTTTCTCTGTACGTATATATAATACATATACGCGATATATCTATATATCGAGATCCCGTATCGATTGTATCATCGATAAAAGACGAAGGTCCGTTCGAAACGACGGAAATCTGGGGGTATAACGCACGCGATCTCGGGCAATTAACGCGTGCTCGCTCGGCAGGTAACCAAACGCATAACTCCTCGACACTCCCTAGGGGGACTTCCCCGTACGTTCGAAGTTCACAACGTGACTCACGTAGAAATTATCGACGTTTTTCTTTATCGATCTTTTTTTTTCCTGTTTTTCTTTTTCTTTTTTTTTTTTTCGTTTTTTTTTTCACGTACATGTTTATAAAGCAATCGATATAGCGACCCGAGAAACGATGCAGATCGAGTCTCGTTCTTGTTTTTTCTTTTTCTTTTTTCTTTTTCTTTATTATTATTATTTTTTTTTAATTATTCGATAAGAATCGCCTGCGTGCTATTTTTAATTGACAGAATGTGCGTTGCACCGTTTTCTCACCAACGTTCACGGTGCAATTACGAGAGGCTTACGGGTATTACCCGAGATCGATTTTCGAAAATAAAATATACAAAATTATTCAATTTTTCTCATTGAAAAAAAAAAAAACAAAAAACAAAAATTTAACTATAAAAATCATTGAATTGTTTGTAATATTTGTAACGTTCTTTCATAAGCTTTGTTGACGATTTTATTCGTTGAACGATCATCGATTTACTTTTTTGAAAATATTTTTTCAATTATTTTATTTTAATTTTGTCTTTTTGTTTTGATTTTAAAAATTAATTAACAAATTCATCATGTTGATCGCTCGTTACGAATCGATGAAAGAACGTTGCTCCGTTTTACGATTTTACATTGAATTTTTTTGTTCTTTTATCGATTATAATAAACGCGACACGGTCCAGATGGAACGATTTTGCGTGCGTCTCTTACGAAGGCAGGAAGACCCTGAGTCGCGGTGCAACGTCGTTCTCGCGAGAGAATTTTGATAATAAAAGTCACGATGGACGACCTCGTCCGTGATTTCTTTCTTTGCTATCGTTGAAATCCTCTCGGCGTTTATTTCCTGAACATCCCCCTACTTGTGTTTTTAAACTTATATATATATATATATATATATTTGTATATTGACGTAACGCGTGGGTTTTTCGTTCGAGAAGCGGGAGAAGAATTGATTCTTTGCCAGAGCGTGACCAAATTGTGCGAAAATTGTTTGCTCGTTTCTTTCTCTCTCCCTCTCTTTCTCTCTCGCTCTCTCGGTCATCATACGTATGAATGAAACACATCTTCACGTTTGTTTTGCACTAATAGCTGTCGTCATCCTCGTTTCCACGAATTATCACTCGATATTTTTAATGCACCGCGTAAGAGTTTTTCAAAAAATTTTATTTCCTTTCGTTTTATCTTACGATGCGAGACGAATAATTTAATCAACCCGAGGAGAGAACAATGATCGCGTTACGATTTTTGTATTTCAATGGGAAAACATTCTCACACCCCCCGCTTGCTTTAATCATCGACGTCATTTTCTTCAATCTTTTCTTTATTTTCATTTTATTTCGAGCTTTTTTAATTTTAATTTTTCTTTAAAATTAATCCATTTATTTATTTGTCTCATTTATTATTATTATTTATAATTAATTAATTAATTGAAATATCTTATGATTTATTTGTATGATTTTTAAATTAATCTATTTATTTATTCATTTTTTCTCATTAATTTTTTTCTTTATTTGTCTCAATTTTGATTTTTTTTCGCCACGTCGCAAATTTTTAATTTGCGACGTGGCGAATAATAAAAATTGCGTCTCGCACGTCGCATGACGACATTGTTTTGGAACGTTATACTTACTCTCTCGTCGCTCTCGTTAATCTCATGAATGAGATATTATCGGGGGGAAAATCTTTGAAGTATCGTTCGACGTATCTCGAAAAAAAAAACGTAAGTCGCTTATCCGGGGTCAACGTGTCGCGCGTACAAGTCGTGACGGCGTAACGTACGACGAACGATATGCGATAAGCTCGGAAGAAAATTCATCGATGCGGACTACGCCACGTCGCGAAACGCGCGAAAAACGGTTCGTTCGCGAAATTGCGCAATTTTTCTCCGTCACTTTTTTTTCGCTCGTTTTATTTATTTTTTTCCTTTCTTACCTCGCGAAAAGTAGACGAACCCCTCATTTTCCGGATCGCGCATGATCCTCTCGTTACACAAGACTACGGAAATTACCTTGAAAAAAAAAAAAAAAAAAAAAAAAAATCCATAAATTTGAATAAAATAAATTAATTTCAACGAATCCAATTCCTCAAAGTTAATCGATGCACCGCTCGGAAGCTCGATCAAATTCCCTCGATATTAAATAAAATTTCAATTTAATTAAATTACAATTTAATTTAAAATTTAATTAATCATAATTATACAATCTTATTTCATTAATATTCATCTCATAAAAATATTTAAAATCATCGCGATAAGCAAGAAAAAAAAAACATTGTCGAATTAACAAAAAACGAATCGATCAAAAAAAAATTACAATAAAATTCTCGCCTCGATCGTTCGCCGGTTGACGAATAATGAAATGACGAATAATGGTCTACGATGAAGAAAGAACAAAAAAATGAGTCGAGTCGGTTGTATAAGTCGGTGGTAAAAAATAAAAAAAACAAAAGGAAAAAAAATGACAGGATAAATCACGTAACCGTTATTAGCGATACTCGTCGATTGGCCGATTGACCACTAAACACAATGGCCCTTGTCCGAAACTCGGTCGTTCAATGAAACACGCACGTTTCGCGTGATACCCTGTACGAGTCTCAAAGTTCGCGTTTCTCGTCGTTTTATACGTCGATGTTGGGCTTTAACCGTACGAGAAACGGTTTTGTATAACAGGAGGAAGGGTATTACGTCGTCGTAACAAAACGGACGATGTCAAGAACTCGTGAAACTAGTTACGCGCGGTCAACACGCGCCGCGAACAACGCGTTGGATTAATCGATCGTGACCACAAAAACTGCAAGTAATTCGAGCTCGAACGACGATGAGACTTTTCTCGTCGATCGAAATAAAAATTGAATAATGCAATCCTCGCTCGAAGACCTCATCAACTATCCGCACGCTCTCGGGCTTTACCACGCGAGGATTCGAGCGTTTTAAACGAAGACGTCGCGTGTTTCGCGCGATAACGAAAAATGTGTTTTTTTTTATTATTATTTATTTTTTTATGTCTCTGTAGCAACGATTTGAAAAATTAATGAAAAATTCACGCGACCTTCGAGAGGCAAGGTCGATATTAAAAATCGATACTGGGTCATTGACTAAACGATCGAATAAATCAAATATGTTGCGAGAGACGAAATATATTTAGAATAAAAAATAAAATATTCGTTTCCTTCTTATTTTCGATTTAAATTTTGTTCCAGACTAATTTTTTACTGTGAATAATGATAATAATGATAATGATAATGATCGAAAAATATGAATAATTCTTGTCGTGCGTTTGTGCGATGAAATCATCGCGAAATATGTCGTCTCTGACGTCTATTTGCGAGTCCACGAAAAAAAAAAAGAAAGAGAAAAAAAAACAGAAAAAAGAACGAGGAAGAAAGAAGAGGAAGAAAAAAGAACGTTGCACTCAGCCTCGATGTTCGAAGAGATTCAACGTTCATTAGTAAATCCGGATGCTTTTAAAACCGAAAATAAAGAAGACAAAGAAAGAAGAGAAGGAGAGAAAAAATGGCTAGCCTCGCGAAACATCTCCTGTCGCCCTTGAGGAAAGTTTTTCTTCGCCTCACACCCTCCTATCGCCACGTCGAAACTTTCCGAACAGCCGGCCACTATTTTTTACCCCCGGGGTTGGGCTTTTGCGAGAAAACGTGGAGAGAGTGAGAAAGAAAAAAAAGAGCAAAAGAGAAAGAAAGAAAAAAAAGAAAGAAAGATAGAAAGAGAGAGAGAGAGAGAGAGAGAGAGAGAGAGAGAGACACGTAGGACGTCGTACGATATCTAACGGGTCAAAATTTGCCTCCCTCTTTCTCTCTGTCATTGTACAACTGTACACACTCTCCTCGTCCTTGAAAAGAGGGAAAAAAAAATCTCGCCCAAACGGCGCTTCGTCTGTTTATTCAACGAACGAGACGCAAAGACGACCGTCGTTCGTCTTTTCTTTTCTCTTCCATACTGCACGAGGCGCACATTTAATATACCTACGCGCCTCGTACGAGAAAAAAAAGAACCTCCGCGATCTGTCTGGTTACGTCAAAACTTTGGTACTCGCTCGTTTCTATTAATGCAAATACTCGCTTAGCCTCAATGACGAGTTGTGTATTAATACGTACATGGACGTAGTCCGAACGAGAAAGACACAGAGAGAGAGAGAGAATAATCTCCGTTGAAAAAAAAATCAAATAACAAAGACAAAATTTTTAAAAACAGCATAAAAAATAATAGAAAATAACGTCGAAAAAATTATCGTTTCGAATAAAAATAAATTCATCGTCTCAATTAATTAACGAAACGGAAGTATAATTTATTAATAAACTCGGTGTAACGACAGTTTAAACAGCGACGAGCCTTTTGTCGACTTTCCAATGTGGGATTTAAAGCGCGCGGTAATTCTTTTTTTACCGCGCGCAACATTCTGTCTTTGCCTTTAATGGACTTTGGGTCATCGTCCTTGATGCAGCGACGGTGGTATTTATCGTGGCTGTGTATTAAAGTCTGTACGGTAAACTCGTGTTCGGTGTCGAGATTGTAAAATTGCAACGTTTCTTCGTCCGCTGACGAGAGGAATACCCGATGCGTGCGCATGCGCGCGTGCCTGTGTGCGTGCCGTGGCTTTACAGCGGGGAACTTCCGGCTCGGGGTTTCGCGGAGTACGTATTGTGTGTACGTGCGGGCGAGGGACTCTCTCTGTACCGTTTACTATTGTCCATTGATATCTCATGTTTATAGATATGTCAATATATATTTATATTTTATATTTTATTTTTTATTTTTTTACGTATATATCGTTTTTTTTAAATATTACAGCGAAATTATTGAATCTATTGAAAAACATCAAATAACTTTTTTGGTAGAGCATTAAATTTCATATAAAAATTCTTTAATTGATAATTAATAAATATTGATAGGTAGTTTTTTAAAGCTTTATAAAACGTAAAACAAAAAAGTGATTAAAGGAAAAATTTGATGTAACCATTTTTTTCACGGTTATTGGGAATGAAGAATGATACGTGAGTATTTTGTCCGTTTTTTGTTTTTATAGATATTGCAACGAGTATACAAGCTCATCGGAACCAGTTTTCTGACAAAAAATAAGGTTCTAAAGTCTTTAGAAAAATCTGTTATCAATATTTATAAATTATAAATCGAAGAATTTTGATAGTAAATTTAATGATCTACCACCTAGCCATCTTCCCTGTGTTATTTAAATGGGAAATACAGAAAAATGTTAGCCACCTAAATATTAATATTAAAATATGAAATTTGGGCAGGCTTCTTTTTTCCTGCAAGTTTAAAGTCTCTTACCCGGATGAAACAACAAAGTTGCTCAAAAATCACACAGCCTAATGTACACACACACATATATATTCCTAAAATCATATGTACCAGAAGATCGACTCTGATAAACAAATTCCATATTTTCTTAGCGATATGTCAAACTTGAATATTACAAAAAACAACAATTTTCAACATTTCAATTTTTTTTAAATGTATCTCTTTATTTGTATGTATACGATAAATATTCGTACAAATTTTGATAATTTTTTCCGTTGCTTGCGGACGAAATAGAGCTATGGGTCAAAATTGACCCAGGTTTACAGGACAATTTTTTTTTATTTTTTTCGTCTCGTCGACTCGATACAATCCCATCCTCCATTTTTCCGAACGAAATTTCCACGCGTTGATGAATCCGAGAAGTATAAATTGCTTCGCGTATCGCAAGTACGGAGTTCGATTAATCGCTTACGCGATCGCACTCGATATAACGTATAAACGTATATATACGCACTCACCGCAGTATCGATACAGAATTATCGCCAGTACAAAATAATATACGTCGGACGAATGGTTGTCACTCGGAACAAAAGCAATTGAAAATACACAAGCGCGGTTGACGCGTGCGCGCGTGGGTCGAAAGAACGGGATGAGAGAAAGAGAGAGAGAGAGATCGTAAATTTTCGATGAATTTTCATTCGTTCGTACGTCATCGATGGACAGTGTTTTATATATATATATATATATATATATATATATATATATATATACGCAAGTGCGACGAGATCGAGACATACACGAATGAATAAGTATTACGGTACGAGCATTTGCGTTCCATCGTAATTTCCACGACGATCGTACTCGATACATTTTATTAGCATGAAAAGAAAGAGAGAAGGGGGAGAGAATTTAATTAGTTCGATTAATCGACCAATCGAATTAAATCGATCGAGGACAATTGCAATCATCATAAAAAATGAGATCTTTGCCGAGTCATGATTGTCGAACTTAAAATATAAGTCAATAAAAAAAAAAATAAAAAAAACACGAAAAAATTCCCAAATTCGCCGAACGATAATAACGAACTTGGGAATTTCCGAATTGCGCATACCTCGTTGAAAATACGACAGTGAAATATCGATATCGTTGCAAAAAATGTACAACACAAGTGCTCGATGTGTCGCCCACGGGGAAAAAAAACACCTCGATAAATTTTCCATCACGATGCAAACATACGCAAATGCGTGTGCGAACGTGTCTCGCAATATTATTTCACGTCGAAATTCCATTCGCCGATTTGGTTGATGCAATATTCGACACTCTGTAGCAACGATGATTTACAGGAAAAACAAAAATTAACGATTTTTTAAAAATCGTTCGCGATAAAAATCTGAGAACATTGAAAAAAAAATAACAAAAAAAAATACAAAATTATCTTGCAAAATTTTCCTCGAGCTTGAAACGGAAAAGCACCATTTTTATTTTCACTCTTCCTACAAAAGTGTGTTCATTTTGAAGAGACGAGCCGCGACACATCCGACGGAAATTAGCAAATGTCAAAAATGTCACGTCTTTTAAAGTGCACGCCGCTTGGTAGAGAAACGTTCGAGTGAACGATATGAGATTGATGGCTACGGTTGGTCCGATGATATATAGTTATCATAGATATATAAATATATATATATATATATATATATCAACGCCCACAATGTATAGGCTGCATATTACACAGGTTCACGAGTTACTTTTCTATTTTTAACTTTTGAAAGCGTCCACTACGTACACGTAAAAACAACATTGGCAGTGGGGGATGGGAGAGAGAGAGGAGGATACACTCATATATATCTACATATATATATTTTGAGAAAGAAGGAAAGATATAAGTATTGGATCATTGGCTACATCCTGTAGGCCTTTCAGTCTGACGTAATTGGCGGACATCGATTCTCCTCGTGGCACTTGTAAAAAAATAAACGTATATATTTGTCATTTATTTATATCTTTTGTAAACAAAATTTATATACAAAGATATAGGTATAACAAGTACGTATATATTATTTGTTAGTTCTTTATATATGTACTTTGTTTTTTTTAAACGAGCTTTTTTACATTTTCGAAAAATTGAAGAAGAATAAAAATAAGAATTTTCATTTATTTTTAAAATTTTTTGCAATTTTTCATCGATAAATTATTCAAATTTTTTTTATTTATTCAGTTTTACATAACTTGGGTGATTCGAAGGATTTTTTTTAATTGCCAGGATTGGAATTTCTTCCTCGTTCAGCCCTCGAGCTTCTGTAATTTCATTCTTTCGCGATTTATGCGAAGAAAGGTTTGCCGACACGCGATATGGGAGAACGTCAAGCGTGCTTTTTTTTTGTTTTATATCGAGAGAGAAGTACGTCGCAGCTCGGCATCGAAATCTCATAAATTTTCCAATCGCGACAGTCGTCTCAGGCGTGTCAAAATTTTATGATAAATCGGAGACGTTACTTTTCCTTGTGTTTTTTTTTTTTTTTCATCCACGCTGGCGATAAATGCATGTGCAGGCCCCCGTGGAGTGGAATTCCGACCCGACGATTCTCGAAATACGAACCGACTCGACGAGTTGACAAAAAAAAGAAATCTTAAATTTGCATTTAAAATAGTCTGTTTTTTGTTTGTTTTTTTTTAAATCTTAAAATTTAGGAACAAAAATTTCATTATGCAAGGAAATTCGATACAATCGTTGAATAAATAATTAATTGCTTTACAAAGATGAAATAATAGATTGAAATTTGTAAAAAAAAAAAAAAACAGTAAATTGAAATTTTGTTAACTTATTTTTTGTTTTATTTATTTATTTTTTAAATAAAAACGTTTCCTCGTCGCAAAAACCACGAAACATACGAAGCGGAAAAAGTTCATTCGGTCGTTGAGACTGGCACCGCTACAGTTTCCGCCCCACGCGTCCGGTCTACTGCCCGAGACAACTGCGACCACCGAGTATCGAGAAACTCGAGGCGTGCCCACAATTTTGCTGAAACGGCGGTTTAAGCAAAGCAACCGCATCGCCAACAAACCGATTAAAAGCCTCGTCGTTCAACCGCTAAAGAAACAAAATCTCTAACGTCTAATCATCGCCATAATAATTAACATTTTTTAATTAATATTCCAATTTTTATTAAAATTTGCAAAAACAAAAGAAAACAAAATTCAATCATTCCCCCGAACGATCGAATTTTATCAACTTACTTATAAAATTATCGGTTCAAAAAATTTCGATACTTTTTGACGTTCGTCGACAAAAAATGTGAAATTTAAAAAAAAAAAAAAACGAAAAAGATGTCGACTTCGAACGGATTTTTTTTTCTCGCCCTCGTCGCCACCTCGATAAAACGGAAAAGTCGTGATCCCACGCATCCGGTAAATGCCTCGGCAACACGGCGCACCTTGGAGCTGACCGAGCCGCGCCGTACTGTCTAACGCAGTCGACTTGCATATTTAAACATTTTACCGTATTGGCACAAAGACCTTGGCTCGAGAAGCGAGCTGTACGTATTCATTAAGAAAAAAAGAAAAAAAAAAGAAAAAGGAAAAAAAATACAAAAAAATCGACCACCTACGATCGGTTTTCAGGTAGGCGGCCAAGACGTTATGACCCCGAAATCTCGCACACGCAATTATAAAACGAGCCTCGATTATTAAATTCACGCATATTCATCGTTCTTGTGGCGATCGTTGCTCGACGAATTGTCCAGTCTTTGACTTTGTAATGAAAAAGAAAACGAACAAAAAAAAAAATTCCGAACGTCCGAGCTTAAAAAATGTAGCAGTTGTTTCGGATTTGGACCAATAGAACGTAATGAAAAAATGCGTTAGTCATCCGGTCCTCTAACTTACCTATAAGTCGTATTGACTCATCGAGTCTTGAAAATAAAACATCCTCTTACGAATTTGATCGGTTTCGATGGATTTTTTTTTACATCGGAATTTCTATTACGTTTGAAACGAAGGAAAGTAACAAATAAAATTAGCTGTGATGGGACGTCTATTTTGTAACTCGATTTGGCTAACAGGTGTCGTAAACGCTTTTGTGTGGTATATTTAGAACGCTGATCGAATAATTTATTCGGTATTAGAGTCTAAATATAGAATTTTAACCTCCGACGGCCATTGAAGATTGGCGTGACAGCTCGTAAAATCAGAGGTAAAAAAATTATATCTCGTTCGGTCAAAATATATTTTATGACAATTTGTCTCGTATTTTTACATAAATTCGTCATGACTACATAAAAAAATCATAATAAAAACAGAATTTATGAACAAGTGTAGAATAAAGAATTAAAAAATTGAAGGACGATCGTCTAACAAAACCGCAATAAATTAATTTTAATAAAGCAATAATATATTTTTCAAAAAAATTATCCCTCCAAATAATCAAATTTAAACGAAATAAACACTTGAAAAACAATGAACACTTTAAATAATCGATTTAAAATCAATCAAATTAATTATTCAAAAATAACCCATAAAATCATTAAAGAAACAATTATAAATCTCGATGATTTTAATATAAACCCCAATCCTATAATTTCATGCTCTATAAATACGAAAAGAAAAATTTATAATTTCATCTCGAAAAACGAAACATTTTTTCTCCCGTTGCACAATTTTCTCCCTCGACGACGCGTAGGAGATGGAAAACGGAATCTCGTCGTTGAAGTCGACCGTACAACAAATGCAAGTGGGCCATAAGAAAACGGGGGCGAACACGTCCCACGGGGCGATTTCCGGTCGCGTGAAAACGTACCGGGCAATCCGTTGTTTATTACTCTACGTTTCTCATTCTCTCAAAGTCCAATCTTTGCAGGTGCTTCGCCCCCTCTCTTCCCTCTCCCCTCCCTCTTGTGAGTTACACCAAAGTGTACAATTTAAGCGGACAACCGCGCCATTGAATAATCTCGTTCACGGACGCGAGACGTATTTAAAAGAAGGGATTTGGTTGCATTAATTTTACGACCGCAAATAAAAATAGAGACACGTAGGAGTATAAAGAAACGAAAACAAAATTGATGACAATTTTTTGTTATTTATTTTTGTTTTTTTTTTATTTTCTTCAGATTTGACATTATAATTTTATCAGTTGATTTTATCATCTCAACGGATTTTTGATACGACGATAGTAATATTATCGAGGAAGGAAAATATGGTTTCGTGAGACAGAAATCGTTGGAGCCTATAAATACGAGAGGCGCCAGTCAATGTGGACACGGAGAGAGAGAGACGGGTGAAACGGCAGTTTTTGTTTAATTTCCAGGTAATTATTCGCGACATATACGTGAAAACTAGCGCGGGCGATAATTAGCCTTGGGAAGTTTCTTATCTCACGACGCGAAGAAGACACATGTTTATCGGACGATATGCAAAAAATTTCGTTTTAGGCGAAGACGGGGGAAGGAAAATAGGATTTTTTTTTTTTATTTACTTTGATTTTTTTTTCATTTTTTTTGATCGTATCGCGATTAACGATCCAGTCTAGCGAGCTTTCGCCAAAGAACGAATGCGTCGAACGTGATTGACCGACTTTCGTTCACGTGTATCTCCTCCCGTTTGTAGATACCCGAATTAATTCGTTACTTACGAATTATTTATTCTCTTTCTCGAGAGAGAACATTTTTCGACTAGTGCGAAATCTTCGATCGCTCGTTACAACCGTTAAAACGAAATAAATGTGTTTCGTTCCATCGTAGGAACCACGCGCGCTGTAAACGTCTTATTATTTTTTGTTTTCTTTTTCTTTTCATTATTTCTTATTTGATCGATCGAGACATCATTTCCTCGGCGTTTATTGTGACTGTTTATTTTTTTCTTCCAAGTTTCAGGTTTTTGTTTTATCGAAGAGGAAAGAATTGTGGAAAATAGAATTGCGATAATCTTGAAGAGTGGAAAATAAACTAGTCTTATTTATCAATTTTTAAGAAGTAATTTTTATAATTTATTATTTCAGTGTTTGTTTCCAAAAATCATTAGAAATATTTGACATTTTGTTTATGACAGAAAAATAATTATATAAAATACAATTATTTTGACGTTTTAAAACAAAAAAAATAATTTTTATAGTTTATCATTTCAATATTATTTTAGTTATTTTGTTTTTTGATCTCGTAAATATTTTCACCTGTTTTTCATTTTTTAACAAATTCCTTGATTCGTTTTATGTGTTACAGGACTGTCGTAACATTTATGAATGGATGGAGGGACGACGGAGAGTGCGGGAGGTGGAAGAAGAACGATCGTCGAGAATCTGGGAAGTCTGGAAGGATGGTGGAACGCGTCAGGAATCGCGCTATGGAGCCTCGTCCTCTTCGGCGCTTTTCTCCTCAACGCGACGCTCCTGCTCGCGTTTCTCAAGAGACCCGGCCTCAGGACAATTTCAAACAGGTTTGTAACAAATTTCTTTTTTTCCGTTCCAAATTTTTCTTTTTATTTCCTTCTCGCTCTCCTCTCCTCCTCCTCCTCATTCTTTCCTTCGTTGTTCATTTTAAATAACATACCGTTTCAGTCCCTGACCCTTTTTCTTTTTATCGGTCGTTCGAGATTATATATAAAAAATTCATAATTCTGGGAGTTTCTCTATTTCCTTGAACTAGATACGACACGCTCGTAGAGACCCCGGGCGCATCGTCTATTCCCCCTCCCCCTCGCCCTTTCTCTCATTATCAAAATACGCTTGAAATTTACCATTTGGCCCTGAAAATTTCAAAGTGCCAATCATAGTTCGTTACAAAAAGCACTTTTAGCCAATTTGCCTCTTGTAAAAAAAATAGAAAACAAAAAATCTATATATATATATATATATATATATATATATATATATATATATATAATTTTGTTCCACGGTTCTATATTTTTTTTTCTCGCCTTCGCTCGACGTGCACTCGGTAATCGATTTTTCCATTAGAGACCTGGCCCCGTTCTCTCTTATCTCGATCTCAACGCTTTCTCTCTCTCTCTCTCTTGGATCGTACAAATTGTTTAATTTACGTGTTTCTAATTTTGCTTACGTGACGTTTAATGTCCCCCGAGATTCGAGCGGGTAAAAACCGAAGAATGTTAGAAGCTCGTAATTGTGAATTAAAGGGACATTAATAGCGACGAAAATAGTGGACCGCGAACGGATTTTCCAACACGGCGTTGTTGACCTAGTGAGTGACCTATTTTTTTGGGATGGGGTAGACGGTGAGGCAAGAGCATCAGTGATAAAATCAAAGCGAGGACAAAAAGTTACTAGATATTATAATTTTGTCGATAAATCGCTGATAGAAACTCCGATCAACCCTAAGTCACCAAGGTCGATTCTCAGTTTCGACGATTCACACATTTAGTGGAGACACGTTGATTTTTTGTTCTAATTAAGTTCTAATTAAGTACAACACGAATATCACATTTAGTAATCTTATTTTTGCTTTCAATTTATCCATCAAAAATCTCGAAAAACTGCTGTTTTTTCGCCTTTTCACCGACAAAAATTACACAACAAAGCAAAATGAAAATTGTGATATTCGTGTTACACAAGAAATTTTCTATCGTCGAAGACCTCGATAAATTATTCTCGGATAAGAAAAATGTCGACCCTCTCAAACTGCCAAAAAACCCAAAGTCACACTTCCGGGGTTGGTTCAAAAATGAAAATTTTTTTACCCTCCAAGAAAAAAAAAAAAAAACACTTCATAAGCAGGTCACGAATATCACATTCTCGCTCTTCGTTTCGATAATTTTACCATCAAAAATTTCAACGACACAAAATCCTAAAAATTCAGTTTTTTTGTGTTTTGGCCGAGAAATAGCGGAGAACCAGGGCTCGTCCGTAGTCGACCTCAAGAAAACGTCGCACTTTCCACGTTTCTGTTTTTACGACCTCTTTCTACTCGTTTACTATGGAATACTCGGTATGTGTACGCGCATTTAAAACTTGGACGACTTCTCGCACGTTATGGTAGCTTGATATTACTATTACTCCTACTATATATATAGTATAGTAGTTTATATATATATATATATATAGGAGGAGTACATAAGCATGCGGCTGCTTGTGCAAATGTACACGGGGAGAGAAGAAGCGAGAACTCGACCAACCCAGCCCAGACGGCCTTGCCACGAGCGTTCCAAATGTTCTCACTTTTCTCGTTTCCACTTATATCACACCATATACAAACCCGAGTATCCCTATATATTTGTATCCACGTGGTACATACCACTTTTACCACGCACTGGCCCACTCGGTAACTTCTGACCTATTCTTCTCGGAGACACAGCTGTGTCGCAAAAAACTCTCGATTTCTCTCACCAAGATTCCCTCGGGTCAACGTAATTCGAGATTGTCATATTATTTCCAATTCGTTCGAAAAACCTAGCCGAAGTCTTTGATTTTTTTTTATCAAATATTTCGTTTTTTTTTTATAGAATTTTTAATGAATGTAATTAAATTGTTAAATTTGATATTGTTGACATTAACAAACTCAATTATGAATTTAATTGAGTTTGTTAATTCGATATTTAATTTTTGAAGAAGCTTTGAATATTTGTCACGTGGTCGAGTCGTCGTCGCTGTTGCATTTGGAAAAAAACGTGCACGTCGCACGTTAAACGACACATTAGATCACTTATCTTCTCGGACATGAATATATACGTTGAGATATGTATATATAGCGATCGATAGATCTCGTTTGCTACGCAGTAATAGACGTAACCTCATGCAACTTACGAACGGATGGAAGTTCGCCCCCGGTGCATCGTCGGACTGGGAATTAATTATTTATAATTATATCGATAATGAATTCGAGTTCTTTTCACTCGACTTAATTGCCTTACCGCGTGCACACGTCACAGCAAAAATTT
This sequence comes from Netelia virgata, assembly GCA_951802705.1. NCBI lineage: Eukaryota > Metazoa > Arthropoda > Insecta > Hymenoptera > Ichneumonidae > Netelia > Netelia virgata. Next base: position 37,923,313 of record OX637865.1, on the reverse strand, counting down.
CGCCTGGAAGTTTTCTAATTATTTCTCTAATTACCGTTATAAATTCTTTCGCGTCGAGCCAAAACAAAAAAAAACAAAAAAAACGCTTCGCTCTCGTAAAAATATAATTCTTTTTTAAACGACGAATGAATTAATTATTCCGTCAATTAAAATTAAGTTTAATTTACATTCAATTTTTGAGAAACGAGGAACTATTTTGAAAAATTCCAAAAAATCAATGTATTTTTTTCAATTTTTAATATTATTTGGAAACAAAAAATTGGCTAAATTGAAGTTGAAGATGGCGAATTTTATGAAACGAACGTGTCGAATGGTTAAATTTCGTTCTCGGTGCCAAAATTATTCAGCGCACGGATAAAAAATAATTTCCGGTTTCCGGGGACGCGCGCACGCGCTCTGGCGGTTCGATATTCGCGACTCGTATAAAAAACGATCGCGCGTGTTGGATTCGCGACGAATATTACCACGTGCGAATCGTCGAGTGGATTTGAACGCAAAATTTTTGAGCCAAAGAAAATAATCGTGGTAGATGTGCAAAAGAGAGAGAGAGAGAGAAAGAAAGAAAGAAAGAAAGAAAGAGAGAGGAGTATACGATCGTCGAGAAGCTCGTATACGATGATGGGTGTCTCGAGTTTTTCGAGTGTCATTAAATCGACCGATAAAAGTGAATAATCGCGAGCCGGACTTAAAACAGGGGTGAGAAACGAGATCGGTAGTTTTCCTCGCCGATAACGAGACGGTGACGAAAATACGAAACTTATCCTCGTATTCAAAAATACGAAACTTATCTTGTCGTACAAAAATACCAAATTTATTATTATTATCATTATTATTATGTGATAAAATATTTTATTTTAGTGTTGCAATCTCGAGAAATCGCAATGCGAATGGATCGATCGATAAATAACGACAATTAAATGAATTATGACAAATAATCGACGAAAAATATTTAACAAATAATAAACTAAAAAAACAAAAAAATAACAATAAAACGCTGCAAAAAATAAAACATTTTGTATTTTCGTTTTGCAATTTTGTAAAATCGCCAGCGAATCGATCGATCGACACACAACAACAATTAAATAAAACATAACAAATAATTCACGAAAAATATTTAATAAATAAAAAAACTAAATAACAACAAAACACTTTAAAAAACAGACAATTCTGTATTTTCATGTCGCAATCTCGTGTAATCGTCAGCGAATCGATCATGCGATAAATAACAACAATTCATTAAATTCTAACGAATAATCGACGTACAAAATTTCAAAAATAAAAAAAAAACAATAAAACCCCCTCAAAGATAAAAAAATCGACAAAATAAAAATTATTATAATTTTATCATTTTTTCAACCCAAGCAACGTCTAAACTTTGCAGTTTTGGTATGACGAGACGCGAAAAGACGAAGTTTCGACGACGAACGAGCGGTACGACGACGAAAATTTGCAATCGACGAAAATACATTACAACGTAGTCGAAGGAGCAACAGCCAGAAAAGGTTGAACCGTAATGCGAGCTGACACGACGAAAATATAGCGTATTTGTGCTATGTGTTTCGAGGGGCGAGAGGGGGGGGGGGTGATACGAAACAGGGATACCTTATTACATACTCGACGAGGGGGTGATCTCGTATCCTATCTTTAAAACGAGACCAACGTATGTATCGTCGTCGCAATTAAGTCAAAAGAAAAAAAAAAGTACAATTTTTTATATGTTTCTATTTTTTTTATTTTTATGGCAAACCAGACATCGACACCCTGGCGACTTCCATTAATTCCTCGAGCTATCTAATCGGCTGCAATCTGGCGTCACTTCCGTTATGACACAGATATCTAGATTCTGCCACGATAACGACGAGTAGTCTTACGACGTTTTAAAATTATCGCCAGTTTTTCTTTCTTTCTTTTTTTTTTTTTTTTTCTCACGAGGCATGCCCGTGGATGACTTTGCTATTTATTTCCCGGTTTTCGCGCGTTTTTGGATTTCAGCCATTACGCTGGTGCCAATCCTCACTTTTCCGTGTCAATTTTACCGAGAATTTTACGCTTTTCCTTTCCTCCACGGGAGGTAAATAATAATGGTAATTAAATTAATGAAAAAGAAATGAAAAATTATATTTATAAATAATAATAATTTAATTATAATAATATAATAATAATAATAATAATAATAATAATAATATCGATGGAATATTTTACAACGATTTTCCATCTAGCTGCACACGTTAATCGAAAATCAATCAGAACGCTCTCCCGTTATTTATCGAATCGCACGATAACGATTCCGGTTCGTGAGTCACGTAAATTTTTCATATCCGTAACAGGGATATTCGCGATTTGTACGACGGACATTTTCTATCGTGCACGAGGCCCTGCGCTTTGCACATTCGTTTCGTTGTCTCGTGTTTCAACATCGTTATTTTACCACTCGTTGAGAGCCGGTCACGGTTTCGCCTATTCGTCGAATTATCGAACTCGACGATCGAAAAATCCAGGTTATTTTACCCGATGAATAATTTAATTTTTAATAATTTTATCGTTGAAATAATTGAAAAATTTTCAATTTTTTTCATAAATAAATAAAAAAATGTTTCGTTTTGCAAACGAACGTTCTTCGTGCGTCACGAAAAAAACAGCAGATCGATTATCGTTGGTCGAGAAACGCGAAACGAGCTCGATAGAGGAATAATCGAAGGGAATTATCAATGTCACTGTCGAAAATAACAAAAACAGGAAAAAAAAAAAAAGAAAAGAACGAAGAAAGCTCGCTATTGACGTAGGCGAATGCGACGAGCCCCCACGGAAATCTAATCTACGCCAAGGCGTTTCGAAACGAGCGACGGGGGACAAAAATCGAATCGTTCAACGCACCATTCGATGATAAGAGTTTCTTATCGCGAAAACGATTACGGCACACTTTTAGTGTCGCGAATGGTGTTACAGCTGGGCGAGGAAAAATACCGAACGATCTCAGAAATTCGTAATCTCGTAACTTCTTGAACGTACGATCGTTTCATTCGCGATAATAGAATTGCGATACCCGCGACTCCCTTCTTCCGAATGTGATTTTAATAAGATTTTACGAAGAATCGTGAAACATATATTTTCTTCTCGTATCAAATGGAAACCTTGACATTCGAACGAAGCAATATTTTTCAAGAGTTTTTTTTGCATTTTTACGATCTCGCATGCTCGTTCGCAAATTTTCGACTCTCGATGGAGACTATTTATAACAATAATTAATTATTATTATTTATTGAATTCAAATTAATTCAGAAATGGAAAATTTTCGAAAAGATTATTCGAGTCAATGACTAATTTAGATACGTTATATTTTATTGTTAGACCGAGGGGGAAAAAAAGAAAGAGGAAATAGTAACGAGTATTAATATTTATTATTATTATTATTTATTATTAACCTAATCAGTAGTAATACAAATAATAATTATCACTTGTATTATTCCATCGTTCAAGTTGAAAAAAAAAAGTTGAACTCGTTATCTTCCCCTCTTCTTCTTTTTCCATATTATAAAATTAACAAAGAATAAAAAGAAGAGCTGAAAATAGTCATTAGGTCGTATATTGAGTTTCACGAGTGACGAGCGTCGTGTCAGTGTCGAGATGAGGAAAAGAGCTCGAACGGAGTAAACAAAGCTCACGTTGCAACTTCGAGTGGTCTGACCACGATCGAAGATCACAGTCGAACGAAAACCTCTCTAGCTAGAAATCACACGAAATAACATTTATTACATTTCCACTCAACGTTCCATCGAGACAGCGACGCGAAAGCCCTACCGGAGATCCAAGTCAAAACAACTTAACAGTAGTAACGGATGATAATTGGAAATATATATAGGTATATTCGAGAAGACATAAAAATATATATATATTTATGAAGTATTATTCATTCTTGGAGAGCAAAATTCGAGCGAAAATCACGTTCGTATCGGTCCATGGAAGATTTTTGTTTTATTATCAAACGAGTTATTTCCAAATTTAATTATCTCGAGCTCGACGACATGACGAAAATAATGTCGAAATTTTCGTCAAGATTCGAGAATACTTTCGAAACAATTTTTGTGGTCGTCTCGGTTTGTCTTTAATTTTTTTTCTCGAAAAATTAAACATTTTTCTTGGGACGATTTTTTCTAGAGTTTTTCGAGCAACGATCGTAAATCCTCTCGCACCTGGTGGCGAAGATAGAAAATATTTAGCCGACGAAAATTCCATCGTATTTTCGACTTCCTTGTTTTCCTATCGACGTTCTTTCTCGTTCCGGGAAACGACGAGCGAAATATGCAAAAATGACTTGGACGCTTCCGTTAACGAACTCGCGTCACGTTTAACGAGTCTTTAGGTGCAAGCTCGTCTTCTCGCCGTTCTTACACGCGAGTTACGAGCAAGGTCGACGTGGTGAAACAACGGAGCGTAACACGTCGTCGTTCTTTCTCGACGCAGCATGCTCGAATTTACCCCAGGGCTAAAGTTAGATGGACTCTGCCAAAGGAAACATCGTCTCTCTTCAAGGGCCTCTCTCTCGTCGCGTTGACAAGATTTTGTACATACGCCTTAGGATTTTCCAGCTGTTGGACAAAAGTCATCGAAATTTCATGAAATTATTTCTCGTTTTACAATTTTACCAACAAAAAAATTGTCCCTCGACCTTTTCACCGATATGAATTAATTTAAAGAAAATAGGATACGTGGTGATAATAATTACGTAAAATAAACGATCCACAATCGATAATGTTATTCGTAGAAATAATTCGGGCGTCTCTCGTCGAGATTTCACAATTTTCAAGATTGTGAAATCGAAATTTCATGAAATTAAATTCTCGTCTCGCAATTCTACCAACAAAAAATTGACCCTCGACATTTTCACCCATATGAATTAATTGAAAGAAAACAGTATACCTAGTGATAATAATATCATAAAACAACGATCGATAATCGTTAATATTATTCTTAGAAATAATTTGCAAATCTCTCGTCCAGATTTCACAACTTTCAAGATTGTGAAATCGAAATTTCATGAAATTATTCCTGATCTTGCAATTCTACCCACAAAAAAATCGACCCTCGACATTTTCGCCCATATGAATTAATTAAAAAAAAGATAATACGTAGTCATAATAATTACATAAAATAACGAACGATAATCGATAATATTATTCTTAGAAAATATTTGACAATTTTCAATATTTCTCGTCTAACGAATAATTTTCACGTTTCTCTTGCTTTCAGATTTGTGATGAATTTGACCGTCTCGAATCTGCTGACCTGCGCCATACTGAATCCCCTGCTGATGATGGACGGGCCATCGACGTCGTCCTCGGCGAGTACGACTTGCGCCATAGCGGAGAGCGCGACAGCCCTGGTGACGACCTCGTCGATACTCTCGGTTCTTCTAATAGCGATCGACCAATATCTCGCCGTGGTCGATCCACTGCGTTATCGTACTCGCATAGACAAACTAAAATGCGGTATACTCGTGATATCGGTATGGCTCGTATCAGCGATATTCTCGTTGCTCGCTGGTTTCAATCCAAATCCGCGAAGTCTCTGGCTCGTCTGCGAGAGCCGAGAGAATTACGTCGAGACGATACGAGACGTGAATTACACGAGAAATTCAACGTTGAACATGACGTTAGACACGAGCCTGAGACTCCTGATAAACGCGAGTCAGGATTACAGCGTCGATGGAGAATTTTCGTTCACCGAGTTGAACGAGAATCTTCGTATTTTCGACAATTCGACAGAAATAATCGAGGAGACATTCGTCGAAGATTTCGACACATCGTCGATCGCCAATAGAACGATATTCTTCACGGATAATTTCGAGATCACTTACGGTCTCGTTTATGCGCTGGCCTACGCTATTTTCGCTTATCTCCTGCCATTCGTCGGTGTCTGTTGGATATACGTCAGCATTTATTCGGCGGCGCATAAAAATTCAGAGCGTACGAGACGTACCGGCTCGCGTCCGATTTTATCGACCGGTAGTTTCAGCGAGGAATATTATCCCGTAAGGCAGGACGTATCGACCGAGGATTTTCGCAGGATACCGAAGATCTCGAGTCTCTCGTCGATCGACGAGAGCATCGAGACTCTAACGCCTAGTCAGTTGATGCCGCGAAGAGGCTCGGAATTCGCGAATCATCAACAAGCAACAAACACGACGATCGAGGAGGAAGAATCAAGCGCGGTTATATTCACCGTTGGTTCGAGCAAAGTCGACGTAACTCCTCAGCAGCAACGTACCTCGTCCGTTAACGTCACGACGGACCTACGTAATAACGACGATATCACCAAAGATAGTTTAAACGATAACAAAGTTCCTACAGCGGTGCTAAAGGCACAGTTCCTAAGCAAAACCGAGACTGCGACAAAATGCGACGAACACGTCAGAAGTAAATTTCGCGAAGAACCAAAACAAAAAAGAAAGTCGTCTCACGATCTCATGTACGAGGAGATGCTACGTAAAGATCTTGAAAAATTGCAGATCGGAGAGAGTCGAAGCGACGACGAGAGCACCGACGACGAAGACGACGAGGGGGATGAGAACGACGGTGAAAATTGTACGACGTACGACGTCGAGAATATCACGCTAGAGAGTCGCGGGGTTGAAGCGAGAGAGAACGATGACAGGACTAGTCGCACTATCGTTTACGACTCGTTGATCGTCGATAACGAGAAGATTCGAGACTCTCGTCGTTCTTCTCAGGACGTAGCGAGAACTTCGACCGACGAGATGGAGATTGCTCGAGACGTCGACGTTGCCATGATGAACGATGGTCTGTCGACTCGTAAAAATTCCCTCGAAGATTCTACCAGTAATCTTCCACAATCTTCGATACTGAAGAGTCAGCACGGTTGTCTCTTCAACGGGAAGATCAATTCACGAAATTCGAATCACTTTTCTAACACGATGAATTACGACGAGCATCAACTCTACGGTAAATCTTCGATGGGTAATTTGGAGTCTCACGTTTTTGGTAACTCGACGAATCCACCGATCGTCACGATAACGCCACCGAACAAACCAACCTCGTTGCAACGCGTCTCGAGCGTAAGAAGTACCTCGAGTTATATAAATTCGTTGAAACACAGAATAAGCAACGGTTCGTTGTTCAAATATCGAGAGGAGACGAGAGCAGCGAGGATAAGTGCTCTGGTGATCGTAATGGGTCTGATCTGTTGGACGCCGTACGTTATAGTTCTTATCCTGAAAAATATAACTTTCGTCACTGGTAAAAGAGTCTCCCACGAGAGCGACGTAGCCTCGTTGAGTTTTCTCATTCTCGCTGCGTACGTCAGTCCACTATTATTCGGCTATCGTTCGAGACGAGTTAAACGCGAGCTAAGAAAATTCTTCTGTTTCAAGAAAGAACTTTCGTACAAGAACAATCGTAGTCTCATGGCGAAGAAAGTATTGAAGAGACGACACAGTGGCAACATGAGTCAACTCGAGATGGACACGAGATACAATATTTTCAATTGCGTTTACGGTAGAACGAGATGGCCCAAGGACAAGGTACAATTCGTTCAGGTACCCGAAACTGCCCTGGTCGTTGAAACGTGCAGAAGTAGCTTCTCGAGTGGCGCCAGTACTCAAATATCGAGCACCTCGACCGAGGAATGCTGAGAAAGAAGAAAATTCGCGACGTTCAGAAATGTGCGTCGCGATTCAACGACACGGACCAGTCGCAACGTCGAAAGATTCTGAGAAGGACGATATTGGATGATTTCGTCACTAATCAGGAGTTTCCTCGATAAATCGAAAAAGAAAGAAATCGTTAAATTTTTAATCGTTAAGAAAAAAATTTAACGAGTCGAGACAATTTGGAACTTGGAAAGTTCCAGAGAGAAAGAGATAAAGGTCGATATTATTTTCCTGTACGAAGAGAGACCAAGAGGTCAGAAAACGTCCGATCGAGTTCGAGAGATTCTCAAAGCGAATGAGTACAGAATTATCCGCAATCGACACTCGGGACCTCCCGCGAATTCGTTCGAGCTCGTAATTTCGTCTCGTTGAAACGAATTGTCGTGTGATCACTGAGTAACCCGTCGAGGCATGTTTAGTTGCTCTCTCGCGCAATCAATCGTCGCGACGACGAGGAACGATATCGCATCGTGACACCGAGAGAAGGGACGTTCTCTTCGGGGCATCGAATTGCTCGACGATTATAAGTAATGACTCGGAACGAGGAATGTGTGTGCTAGAGAGAGAGAGAGATAAATAGAAAGAATGAGAGAGAGAGAGAGAATCAGAAACATTTTTCCATGACAGGCTGTACCAGTAACGATAAGTGCGAATGGGTGTTTGAGAGAAAAAGTGGAGAAAAACAAAAATTAAACGACGAGAATCGACGTCGTTTTCGCATGACTCGATCGTACGACGATCGTTCATGACTCGAAGCCTCGATGATGTGTCCCCTCGGTTCGTTTATCAAATTGATGTGCATTTTTCCGAAAAAAGAATTCGCTACGAAGAGAGAACAAAATACAAAAAATTATAATGTAACGCGAGAGGGAAACGTATACTTCAATTTCGAAAAAAAAAACAAAAAACAATGACGTAATTTTAGGTAAATTATTTTAGTAATTAGAGAAAGCGTTTTCATCGTTCGTACACAAGGAACGTGTTTTTCCCACGTCGCAGCTGGTTCAATCGTTCGCTCGGATCGAAGAACGTGTACTTTTGTTTCGTTTCGAAAAATCCAAACAAAAATTAAGACTTTCGTCCGTGAAAGAAGAACAAAATTTAAAAAAAAAACAAAACAAAACAAAAACTCCATATAAACCGAGAATTATTTTGGAATATTTATTTTTTTCATACTCGAAAATTTCGAATATTTATTTGAAACATATTTAAAGAAAAAAATCGCGAAACTCGCAAGTTTTTAGCGCAACGTGTAACGAATATACAATCACAGCAAATGAAACGAATAAAATTGTCTATAATCCGTACGTTAAAAATATTCGTTCATTCGGACCAATTCGTAGATTACTTCGTGAAAATTTATTGCGAAGGATATTTTTTTAATTTCGCTTTTCAATCTCTCGTTTTCGCACCATCGTTATTCCTGTTGTAAATATTGTCCCGACCGCGCGACAAACAATCGCAGCATTTTCATGACAATTGTTTTTCTTTGATCAATCCGAAACTCGTTCGCGGCTCGATACGCCCCGACGATTTTTTCATTCGTATACATATATATATCTATCTATCTACATACATATATATATATTTATACGACACTGTATCTTCCAAAAAAAAAAAAAGAAAAAAAAAATTATATTTTGTACATTACAAATGTCTCCGTTTTATTTATATTAAATAAATATAAATCTAAATATGCGTAATATTTAACAAAACAAAACAAGAAGATAGAAAACAAAGGGAAAAATTGAAAGTCGCAAACTCGTATCATAGTATCGTCGACTTATACTCGTAAAAAAAATCAAATAAAATTAATAATAATAATAATAATAATTGACGAACATCCAGAACTTAAGTAGACGTTTGCAATATTTTTTACGAGTATTGCGAATTTTCGTTTTAACGCTCCTCTTCCCTCCTTTCTATCCCTTGCTCTCCCCCCACCCTGCGTCTGTACAATTGTATAACAATTTTTTTACTTCGATCCGCGTCGGCTCCGACTGTATCGGCGCGGATTAATCTTAACCCATGTGATAACGACGCCCGAATCGACCGAGATTTTTTTCACGATATATTCGGTCGTTTCGTCTCTCGATTAACTCGCGCGATCTGCATCGTCGATGAAATTGTCAACCAAATAAAAAGAAAATAAAAATAAATGAAAAATAAAAATAATCGCTCGTTTCTTTTTTAAAATTTATTTCGACGAAGACCTTCCCAATCTAGATTTTAAATTAAATCGATAACGAGGACTTTGGGACAGGGGAGAGGCCGGACCGAGCGAGAATAACCAACGGTTTCCTGTTTTAAATAGCTTTTTTTTATTTTTCTCAGGGGAAATTTTTTTGTCTTTTTTTTGTATTATTCTTTTTTCTCTTTCTTAGCGCACAATAGCTCGAATTTCACGCTTCTTATCCGCTCGGTTTGTACGACGATGAACCACGAGCGCGATTTATTCCTTTCCTCTTTCTATTTTTGCTGACCTAGACGCGTCCCAATGAGAATTCAACAGCGAGCTGGGCCACGTCGATTTATTTTTCTTCCCCCGATATCCCCTCTCGTTCCGTTTTTTTCATTTCCCCCGGGAAAAAAGAAAGAGAGAGAGAGAGAGAGAGAGAGAGCGACGTGAAAAAATTTTCATCCGGAAAATCTCGAACAAAGGAGAACGAATTTTTCGTTCGCTCTGTATATTTTTTTTTCTTTCTTTTCTTTCTTCCAGCAAAAAAAAATGCGAGTGTCGACAGATTGAACAAAGTTCCTTCAACTCGCAGATGGGAAGTAGGAAGCAAAATTTCAATCGGGCGCTTTCGTACAACAATAACAATCGTTGAACGACACGCTGACCTTTTTTTATTCTATTTTCACGTTTATTTATTAATGATTTTTATCTTCGTTTTATCGTCACGTTTGTTTCCTTGTTCCTTTTTTTATTATTATTTTTATTATTTTTATTGCTATTTTTTTTCTTTCGTTCTCGTTTGATTTTTCGCCGATCTCTCGACATTTATAGGAACGTTGTAACAGAGGTGATCCGTAACTGGTCTCTCGCGAAGAAACTTGCAAAATCGTGAATTACTCCGTTTTTTGGCAAACCGAGAAGGAAAATTTGGCCAATAGCCAAGGTGACTTGTGAGAGTTTGAATAAAAAAAAATGACGAAAACGGCGGAAGATAGAAACAAAAATCGGTTGGATCTTCTCTCTCTCCGGCAAAATGATTAAAATGAGAGAACGAGCGAGCGGGCCACTTTGGCTTTTCGCCAACACCTGCGTACAATTCTGTCTTCCATCCTTCTCCTCCCCCTCTCCTCTTGCTTTCTCGCTCACTCTCATCCTCGCATCGCTAAGAAAATCTTTGTTTTAGACTTTTTGCGAGCAAAACTCTGTTCCATCTCGACCATCTCGGAAACTCTATCCACCCTCGGATGACTTTTCATTATTTGCAAAAAAAGAAGAAAAAAAAAACAAACGCTCTCGTTGGTCTTGCGAGTAAAACAAAAAATATTCGAGTTTATTTTAAAACATTGCTAATGCAGCATTGACGTTGGTTCGTCTCGCGTAGACCGTCGTTTTCCATCTTGACGTATATCGAGGCAAAAATCGCGAATTGAATATTATCGAAAAAAAAACAAATTGTTCGATAATTTTCTGCTTTTGTTTTTTTTTTCGCAATTTATTTTCGAACTCTTTGTACAATATTTCTTACATTTTTATTTACAGCCACTACGCGTAATTACACGAGTCGAAGGCGGAGATTGGCACAGCTTCGTGACTTCGAGATTCTTTTACGCTCGTTTTTTTATTTTTTTTTTCGGTTTTATTTGCAATTTTTAATGGCAAAGAAAATGAACGAAAAAAATTTGAAAAATTTGAACGTAACGAGAGTCGACGATTATCGAACCGGAATCATATAAATTATAGCACATACGTGTGTGCTCTTATTAAATAATAATTCATTTTTCTTCGAATATTTTGTACGCGAGAATGCGAATTTTTTGGTGGCTCTCGCGAAAATTAACGGCAGTCACGAAACGGCCAATAATTTATTAATACTTCCTACGTTAAATATACACACTGTTTTTTTCTCGATCTTCGACACTCGGATAAATAATTATTTTTCTTGTCTCGCATTAATTTAAGACATCGATAAATTTTTGTCATTTAATTAAAAAAAAATTAAAAAATCATTATCGATTCGTAGACGAAACGCTATATATTCGTATTCCGAGGAAAATTAAGTACTTTACGGGCTAAGCGGGAGAATCGTTAAAACTTTCGTCTCGTTTTAACGTTTTTTTCGCATTTTCGAAAAATTTCGATTTTTTTTTCTTTCATTTTTGTTTTCTTTCTATTATTTCTTTCGTTGATTCGACGGTGAGAAAAAAACAAACCATTTTTCAGCACTCTCGCGTCGACTAAATACTCTTTGGACTATTTTTTCTCCCCCTTCGCATTCTTATTTATTCCGTGATTTCTTTTTCTCTCTCGACTCTCTTCCTAACCGGTGAGAAAAATTTATAGCCTGGAGTTCTCGTAATTGTGAGGCCTCGCTGGAAGTCTCGGGAGTTCCAGGGTCGCTGAACGGCCATCCTCGTCGGTAAATGTCCTATTGTCGTGTCCATTCTCGAGATTCTTTTTCGGATCCTTCGCAGGACCCCCCATAAGGAACATCGTGAAGAGAAACATGAAGGAACCTGCGAACACGTGAACGACGTTCGAAAACATTTTTCTTTTTTTTTTACTCGACGAGCCAGGGTCGAGGAGCGAGAAGATTGTTTATTTTCCCTTTTCCTTTCACCCTCTTCGTCTCGAATCGACAAAGCGTCGCCAAGGACCTTGGATGTCGAGAGAATTGATTTCGAATTTCTCGAAATTTCCAATTATTTTCAAATATTTTGACGTTTTTTCGATTTTTTTCAAATTTTTAAAAGTTTTTTTTCGAATTTATTGAAATTTGAAGAGAATATTTTTTATACTCACTTATACCGTAAAATCCAGCGTAATATATGTACAGACTTTCCCTAAAACCGATCACTTGTCTCGTTGGCTCGACGAGAATTGGCAAATTACCACCAATGTTGTTCATCACGAAGAGAAAAATTCCAACAGTCGTTGATCTCATGCTCAACGGAACGATCTCCACCACGATCGCGAATACTATGCCGAACCACATCTCGGCTGTGAATATAAAACGTAAACAAATTTATCCACCTTTATACATTTTCAAAAAGCTATAAAATTATCAACTATAAACGAAATTTCAGTCATAAATATATAAAAATTCATCAATTTTTTGAAAACGATGACAATTTATAAAAATTTTTAAATTAAAAATTATCTCGATATTATTTATCATTAATATTGCTAATATTATCGAAAAGAGGCAAATCGATTTTCGTTTCGAATTGAAGAAATTGGAAGAAAATTTTATCATCGTAATTTATAATGAAAAATAAAAAACTAAGATTTATTTATTTATTTATTTATAATATATAAAAATAAATTTGGATTTTCTTACCGAAAAAATACGAAATTCCAAGAGTAATCATTGCCCATAGTGGACCGAAGTAGATGGAGCCAAAGGCAAAGGGGGTAGCTATGAGCTGACTGATAGCGAGTACCGCGACTCGCGATCTTATTCCCATCTTGGCGACGAATTTGTCGCTTATCACTCCACCAACGACGACTCCAATGCTGCCAACGACTATCGTCACCGCGAAGAGCCACCAGCCGAGATCGTAATCGGGAAAGTAATCTCTGTAGTACAAATCGCAGTTGTAAGCGAAGCACATTCCACCTGATGGATCGAAGAGAATAAAAAAAAAAGATATAAAAAAATTAGAATATTATTTTTGGGAAAAACATTTTTTTTTATAATTTTGTTTATTTTATTTTTATTTTTTAATTGCCATGGATCTCGAATATTCGTAAATATCGTTACTCACCGCAGTGTCTAATACTGGCAGCGAGACACAAAAGTATTATGCGCGGTTGAAGTATTACTTTCCAAAGGGGAATTTTCTTTCCATCCTTTCCCGTCTCTTCCTCGCCAATGGATTTTCTCGCCGGCTCGGTAAGCGTGAACGCGGTCAGACAAGCGATTATCAAACCAACGATACCGGCACCGTAATAACAAACTCTCCATCCCTATAAAAACAATGACAATGAAAAATACTTTTAAAAAATAGTAAAAAATCAAAATATTTGAATTATCGTCGGGCGTAGAAAAATTTGTAAATTTATATTCACACGGGTTTGAAATTAATATTGTTGATGGAATAATCAATAAAACATTACGATAAACGATTTATAATTATCCCCGAAATAAACAAAAATTGTTCCATCTAAAATAATTGAACTCGGAATAATTTATTTTTGTTTCAAAAACAGGAAAGAAGTTTTATTGATATTTTGAACAAAAAAATGCTTTTGGAAGAATATTTGATCGAGCTAATGTAGAATTTCGGTCAATTTTCATGTATGTGTGTATATATGTAACTTACAAGGTCCCAGGCGTTCATTAACGGTACGTATCTACCGATTGGAAACGCGATACCGTAGCCACCGTATATGCCCCAATTGAATATCGACATTACGAGGCCTCGTTGTTCCTCGGCAAACCAGTCCGACAGTAAACCAGTGGCAAGGGGATTGCATCCTGCTTCTCTGTTGGACATACGAGCAATAAATTTCATAAATCACTATTAAATTCTCGAGCAAATTTCCATAAGTTTATTTCTCAAATGACAAAAAAAGAAAAAGAAAAAAAAGTAAGGAAAAAAACAAAACGAGAACAATTTGTACCTCGAGGTTCAACGAATATCAACCGCCGTCCAATTTTTCAATTCGCGAACTTAATACTCCGACTCGTTTGCCCGATAAATCGAGAGGCGAACGATTTTTCACGAAAATCGGCAAAAAACAAAGTTTTTTCGCAAATTTATTTTGCAATCCGAACGAAAAAAGAAAACAAAAAACGGTGCATAAAACACGACGAATTTACGACTCTCGTGAAAAAGGAAAAAGGAAACAAAACAAAAAACACGAAACGACCTTCTATGAAAGCGCGAGAAGGAAGAACATTTGACAATTTATTTTGTCGAACGAATGAAAATCGAGGCGAGACGGATTCTCGCGGGCGTCGAATGAAAATAAACGATCGAACAGCGACTCATTTACGAAGCTACGAAATCGTCGTTTAATCGTCGTCGCGAGACGTTTTTCTCAGTCGCGTTCACGATCTAGGACAAAATCGTAACGACTTCCGATAAAGTCCAATCGTTGTGGTAAGAAAAAGAAGAAGAAAAAATAAATAAAACAAAACAAATAAAACTATAACGATAAAATCAAATTCAAAAGAAAAAAAATCGTCTCGTAACTCACCCAGCAGCGAGAAGCATTCGTAGTATAACGAGTTGCCAGTATTCCTTCACCGTACCCATCAAAATAATCGCAATACTGAAGACGACGGTGCATACTGCCAATAGTTTAACTCTAAAAAAAACAACAACAACAAGGAAAGATAAAAATAAAAATAAAAGCGATAAAATACGAGAGAGGAGAAATTATTTTATGGTCTTTTGGGTGTACACTCGTCTCCGTATCTTCGATAATAAAATCATAACGATGCACGTAAAGTACTCGGCCGCAACGCCGTTAGCTAGGCAATACGACGCGCGCACGTGCTCGACGTTGGTAAGTCCGCAGAGTCGAGGTTACTCGTCGAGCGAAACTCTCGCAACAGCGATGTACAGCGGGCAAACATTTCCCAGGGGTTCGTACCCACGTATGTACGTGCTCGGGGATTATTACGAAGAATTCGCGAGTATAACTTGGACCGAGAAACACGCTCACCTGTTGTATCGATCAGCTGCTATGCCCAACAGTACACCGACCACTGTGAATACCGCTATGAAACTTGGTCCAGCCAGTATTTGATAATCCAGACCCAGACCGTTGTAATTCCACTCGCAGTAACGAGTCCCATTTAATTCCAGAGTCTGGCAACTTTGGATATAAATGAGAATGAAGAAATTGAAATAAATATTTTAACGATGTTAATTGAAAATACAATTAATAAAATTAATGAAATTAATGAAATTAAGAAAACAATACAAATTAATGAAATTAATGAAATTAAGAAAATAATACAAATTAATGCAATTAATGAAATTAAGAAAATAATACAAAATTTCTCGTATCAACGGTCAATATTTTCTTCCAGAATTGAGCTTCTTGACAATAATAAGAAAATACTTTAAACGACGAACGAAACGCGACAAAAATAGAAATAACAGTACGAATGAAAATAAAAATAGGAATAAAGTGCGAATGAAATATTCGATATACGAGATTGCCTTTCCAGGAAGTAAATTGATTAAGTAGCGAGGAGACTCAAGGTCGTGAAGCGTTATACAATTGTGCATGGTCCATCGAGTATTTACTCGTTATTTTTCGATCGCGCTCTTATTCATCGCTGTGCTTCACGCGCGATCGGCCAAGCAACCATTTTTTTCCGTCTTTGTGTATTTTTTTTGTATTCAAATTTTTTTTTTCGCTTGACAAACAAACCTACGAATTATAGGTCGTATCGTAAATAATTCCTCGTTGAGCGTTCTTTGAAAACTTAACTATGATTCTCGAGGTACTTCTAACGTTACGTGTTTACCGATTGTACGTTTACTCACTAGTCCGAATTGTTTGCCGATTCGCACTGAATGGGCAGAGCTATGAGTGGGAATTCCGTCGTGTTTAGCTGACAAGAAATATCACCATAGTGAAGATCCACGGCCGTTGCTTTACTCGTTACACCTGTTGATAAATAAAATCTTGAAATTAATCGAAATCTTGATTAATCGATCGATCGAAGTCAATCAAAATTCATCAATAAATCTTGAACATTTTAATCGACTATAAAATTGTAATTATCAAAATTTGTATCTATTAAATTACATAATGTCTTATCAAAATTGTAGCATAAAATAGATCCGCTCAATTAATTCTATTTTTATTTGAATCGACGTTTCGATCCCCATATTATTTTTATCGTTTTATCAATAAAACTTTACCGATCATGTAATGACCGAGTTCGCCGAGGACGTAGCCCAACGAAACAACCCCCAGGGCATAAGGTTTGTAAAGAAATTTTAACTTCTGCACGATGTTGCTGAACATGTTTGTCTGAAACGAAAGAAAGGAAACGATTAAACCAAGAATTAACGTCACGAATGAATCCTGAAAAACAAAAACACATTTTTATGGTAACATCCTCGTCGATCGACACTCGCCGGATTATTCCGTAATTTCAAGGCTCGTGGACACGCCTGCCGTGTCTTTCAATCGCTCGCCGTACCTTTCACTTCTTCCCGTTGACAAACATTATCGTCATTAAAAATAAGCGTCCGACTTCGATCGAGGCAAATCGCATTGTCATCGTTGAACAATCTCGATCGAGAGAGAGAGAGAAAATAAAAAGACGGATTTCATTTTTATTTGAATGAAAAAAAAAATCGAAGAACGGCAAAAACGGAAGGACGCGATTTGTATATTCGCGATAGTAGATATCGATCTATGAAAAATCGCTCTGCCGTTCGCGGATCTTTTATTCTCGTACTCGATAATTTTTTCTTTCAATCTCCTTATTTTCTTACTTCGAATCGTGACTTATTACTTTGCTCGCGATTGTCTCGTATTCGCTCGTGCCCGCGTACGTCAAATGCAAATTGAGTGTTTAACAATCGTTGGGTTTTATCGCTCTATAAACAATGTAAAATCTGTTGTTTCGTGCGTTCTTTTTCTCGTTTTTTTTCTCTCGTTTTTTTTTCCTTTTTCGAGACTAAATACGTGCGCACATCCGAGTGAGTTACGATCGTTTTATTTGTTTACATTTCCTTTGTCCTGACACGTGGATCGTTAACGAGTAATTCACGAGTACACGCGATAATTCCTACGGTCGTTTGGTTAAATAATAGTATTTTTTTACCATACTTCTACGAAGTTTTATTATCCAATGGCCTTCGATAATCGATGATCGATTAGTAGTTCGATTATCGATTATCGAGATTTAATTCGATTATCGATTATTTTCAGTCGCGTATTTTTTTTCTCGTACAAAAAAAAGTCGATCGATCGATCAGCGATGATCGACCAACCGCGATACGATAAGATCGACGCGTCATCGACGTTACATCCCAGCGAGGAATTTTCAATGCGATTCCACTCGCGGTTGAATCGTCGATTAATTCGAGAAATTTTCTTATTCCACTTCCCTCGCACAAAACCCGATCGCCGTTGCAATTTAACGGATCCGTTACGTGTAACGACAAATCACGGTGATTTACGATCCGACGTACGGGAGTTGCGACTTCGCGAATTTAAATGCAATTAAAAAAAAAGAAAAATAAAGCAGAAAAAAAACGAACGAGAATTTAAAAAAAAAAACGCCAAGAAAGAGATACACTCATCACTTATTGTTTATTTATCGAAACCGGGTACTGTTTTATGAATAATTCGTACTTGTTCGATGACTTTGTAGTATCGGGACGGATAATGGGATATCTCCGTGTAATCTTGCGGGATACACAATGCAGGAGTATCGAGGAAGTGTAATTGTCGTAATTACATTGCGTAAAGAGGAATTGCGTCAAAGTTGTGAGAGAGACGACGAGGTGACGGTGTGACTCGTGAGGTATCGAATGGAAGTGCGTCGAATGTCAAGAGCGTGGGGGCGTGTGACATTTTTATTCGAAAAGATAAAAACGAAAAAAAGGAAAGAAAAAAAAAATACTCGAATCTCCGCACTTTTCCAACGAGGCAAAAAGATCGTAAACTTTTTTTTTATCCATAATTCCTCGCAATTATTCGGCACACCTTGAGCCTCTCGATTTTAATAACGTAATAACGCTTCTAGTTTTTGCCAAGTTGGCGCGATATTTAAAGATCGATATTTATCGATTGTATGCCATTATCGAATTACGACCAATCGATCTTTTCAGGAATAATTCGCAACTCGTTTTCGCGCATTGTACAATAAATAGCAAGTGTTATTAACATAAAATTAATTAAATTAATTGATATAATTAATGCCGGAAATAATAGAGAGACGAAATGATTGATTGACGCATTGAAAGTTTATCGGATACGTAAATGATATATTCTCGTTATTATTGTTTTTAAATTGAAAATCTGATAAAAAAAACAGACACATATTCGTTATAAATTATTTATGAGCGTGATCAGAAATTCATTAATTTTGCTTTGTTCAAGATAATTTTTCTATTTAGATCAGAAGCTTCGAGGAAGTATCGTCCCGAGGATCAAGAGATCATCTAAATTATTCATGAATAATCCCGCCTCGCGATCCGTTAACATAAAACCGCAATTCCCGAGAGTCCGATACTCGATAATTATTTCGACGATTTTTCCCGTTCCTCTTTTTTTCTCACATATATATTAAGTTTTTTTGTCTTTTTTCTTTGCTTTAACATAACGATCGCACGACAGAGAAGTAAAGTTCGTTAACGAGACTTCAATTTTCCAAGATTATCGATTATAATTCTCGGAATTTCGCGATTACTAAATTAACCGATCCATCGACTGATCTCATCCAGCTGTGAAATCACTAGTGCCTAGCTACGTCATTTAGTACCCTCCTTTGAAAAAAATACAATTTTTTATTAAATCTAGCTCGTAACAAAAATATAATATTTTTATTTATTTTTCAAAAATGAAAAAATATGAAAAATATCAGATTTCAAAATTTTCGATTTAATCAATCTACTTTTATCGATCTCTCGCTCAAAATTTTGATCTAATAACGAAATTTTTCTCAAAAAAATTATTTTTAATGACTCAATCGCTCCGAACTATAAAACGGAGCTGATGAATCGCGTGTTTTTATTAAACGATTAATTGATTGTTCGTTATCGAATATACGTACAATGAGTAATACCGGTAGTTCATTAAGTAGGAGAATAATCGTTACCGTCCTGGATATGACACACACACATTCAAACACGTGACTCGATTAAATCATCGACGTTGATTTTTCCACGATCCCACGCATATCACGCGGTCGCTCGCGCGATCTCCATTATCAATTCAATTTTCGCTAATGACTCGTCCCGTCCCACTTTTTGTCCGAAACTTTGGTTTCGTTATTCGCGACGTCGAGATCTCGCGTGTCTCGTGCCAATTTCGTTCGTAAATTACATTCGCAGCGATCGCGAACTTCGATAGGAGATGATTAATAACATAGCTGGTCTTGCCATTGAACTCACGGGCGATTATTCATAATTCAATAACACGAATGACTCGTGATTTCTTTTCTTCTTCTTCTTCTTCTTCTTTTTCTTTTATAACGACGAGACACGAGCAAGGATATCGGAGATAACACATTTTCCCTCGTCTCTCGTTTATATCTTCCCTAATCAATTTCCCGAAGGCTTCGAAACTTTTACCAATTAAAACAACAAAAAAAAAAACTGGAGAAAATCATCCATTTTTTTAAATATCAGCAGCCACATTTGAGAATTCAAACGAATGGGTAAAATATTTTTATCTTACAATATGAAAATGATACAAATAAAAAATGATAAGAACGAGAGAGAAAAATGATAGGAAATTTTGATAATTTTTTAATGTAGAGTATATTTGTTTTTTCCGTCGATTTTAATGTTTCTATATTTCTTTTTCAACCGAAGCGAGAAGATTTTTCTTCTTCTTCGAGTAACAAATTAGCTTCTCGCAAACCGCGTAGAACTTGAGATTGTCTCCATATTTGTGCGAGTCTCGGTTTACCCGTGCTTGCACACCGTTTGCATGCGTCATCGAAGAATCTACGTGGCATGTAACGGTCGTCGGAGTAAATACGTGGAGATATTCTTTTTTTTAAAGCAGCTATTGTGATCCACCTCGCTCTCGACTTATGTATATATATATATATATATATATATATATATGTATATATGTATATAAGGTTTTTATTTCAAAGAAGAATAAAACACGTGCGTGCATTACAACTGGTAGGGAAAAAGCGACCTGTCATACGTGCGCAACTCCCCTATACTCGCTCGGCTACCTTGAGCCAGAATCGTTGAAACGGAACGAGAATTATTATAATAACGTTAATTTCACCATACGCGTCTGCGCAGTCGCGTCTGCGCCAAAACTCAAAATTATCATTTCCCTTTATCGCGATAATAATACTCTAATCGGATTAAAACCACGAATTTACTCCATAAATCGAGTTAACAATATAATTACGTCGTAATAATTATTATAATTATTTTTGTCTATTAAATAGAAAAATGTATTTTTCGAAATCATCTATTTAACTTCAATTTCAATTTACATTGCACATTTTCATTAAAATATAACAATTAGCAAATATTTTTAATCACTTTGATTTTCGAGTGTCGAAGATTTTTGGTTTTTTAGCGATTTTATAATTACGAAAAAAAAAAAAATTAAAAATAACCAAAAAGAAAATGTTTTCAGCCGGATCGATTATTAACGGTGCAAATCTCGAGGATTGATCGGAGATCGATATTCAACCTGTTCGAAGTCTATTAGCGCGACAAATAGATAGCTAATCTGTCGCGGCGGATCAATTGCGTGATCGTAGCTGCATTTAATCAGATTGCTATTTAATCGGAGCTTTGCGTAACGGCGTAGTAATAGCGTTTTTAATTCGGATCATAACAGTACAACATATATATATATATACATATATGTTATTATATATACATAAAATATAAAATATAAAATATAGTTATATATTTGATTCGCTTGAAAACAGGCGATCGATTATAACGAGGCAGCGACGTTTCCCACTTTATGTAAAAATCTCGATCGTTATCGGCATTAGTTGACGCATTGTCGCAGGAAGGAGAGGGGCGAGAAAAAAATTTATTCGGAATTAATTTACTTCATGAAGGAATTAATTTTTTTTTGCAAACGTTTTTTTTCTTTTTTCTTTTTTCTTCACTCCCTATCGACTTTATGCTCGTGTCTGCGCGAGCATGTATGGAAGAAGAAAGGTGCGAGTCGAGCCAAGGCCCCGCTCACGCGGTGGGCAGTCCGAGAAGACCCGGCGATGAGTTACGAAGGTGAAGGTATTAAAATCAGATCCACGCGCCCCGCGGCTTTATTACTAATTAAAGGTCGTAAGCTCCGATCTCGTTCGTCCGCGGAAATATTCATTTTACCAATTATAATTTCCGTTTATTAATCTCCTCGAAATATTTATACGCCCACGTCGTCGTACTTGAATAATTCCTTTTCCTATATTTTTTAGAAACCTTGAAAGTCGACCGATCGGTCGATATTTCCTCATTTTTATACGAATAATCTTATTTCTATTTTTCGTTACAATAATTTACTTAACACGAATCTTACAAAAATATATGTTTTGTATTTAGTTATAATACTTTTGCTTTTGCTTTAGTCTGGTATTTATAATGCAATGAAGAAAAAAGGAGCATTTTATATTTGCATACTTTTGCTGAGTAAATCTTTCTTGTTTTTGGATCATAAATTTATACAACAATTTTATCATAAATCATAAATTTTACAAAAGCATAAAATGTGCAAATGACATTATCCATCGTCTTATCAAAACTCGACGTGCTTCCACCCTGGTACGATATTTTATGTCTTGCATCATGTTTCCGTCTATTATCAATTGGAATGCACTATTTATACAACCTAGCATAATATTTTGCTTCGCATAGCCGGTTTGTTCTGCGACGTATTTGAATATTGTACAAGCAGGTGGTCTTTCAATGGATCTGCCTATTTCCCATTTTTGCCACATGGTACCATCAGCCTTAACTTCTATCTCACTCGCATTTTCGGATGTGCAAAAAATGTTCGTCTCGGTATCGAACTCAAAATCTGAGACAATACGCATTTTTTTCCTGTCACGACATAAATTTTCCAAATTTTCTTCATCTAATATCCGAAAGTTCTTGAATATCTTCACCTTTAGATTTCACCGATTTCGTGCTCTTCGAAGCTTTTACCAGAGCAATATTCGCCCATACCAACTATTCTCTTTAGCAATTCGGTATCTCTTCTTCAATTACTAAATGGTGACTAAAGAAAAGTCATTCGTCGGAATGAAGTAAAAACTACTTTTTTTGCCCTAATTCTATAACGATAATTATTAATACTCACGATAATTTAATACTTTCCTCTAGATCGTTTCTACTCGCACTAACTGAAACTTTTTACTAAAACGTCTTGACACTTTCACCACAACGCAACAACTGCAGATCGTTCCTTATTCTTGGCTCCTAACGTTTTACGTATGCGCTTTCGTATCTACGTACTGTATTTAAAGCTTTAGGCACGTACGATTGATAGATCACGCGACAAATTCCTTTCTCTCGAATTTGTAAATTAATGGTTTTTTTTTTAAAGAAAATACGTGGTTTCCTTTATCCGTAGATTTGACTAATGTCCGTAAACCTCGTGTTAAAATCATAACAACAATTTATCGATCATTAATTTTCTTTTAATTTCTAAAAATACGTTTTTTTAAATTATTAATATTATGAATTATCATCATCATTATTATTATTATTAAGATAAATATATATCTGTTTTTGTCGCGCTTAAACCTACCCAAAGAATTTGAACAAATGACTAATAGCGAGCCTGCTAATCATGCAATTAAACGAGAAAGGTCGTAATTGAAGAATCGTGCAAAAATGTCGAAGGATCTCGTTGTGATTACACTGCACTTATTCTTCTTGTTTTTTTTCTTCTTCTTGACAAAGGCGAGTCAGCCTCGATCTACTCTCTATCACTGCATAAGCACATACACATATATATTTATATATATATGTATTATATGTGCGTATGGAAGGGACTATGAGAACGCGTCTTGTTGACGATTAACTCTCTCATGATAGTCGCGACGACTAATAGACATCGAAACGTCCACACGACCCTTTTAATTGTCGCTCATTGTTCAAAAAGTACCGCTTCCCCGTGACTCCGACCAACGCCATGCTACCGATTCGACGCTCGTGTAACGTTATTTTTCATACGTTTCTATTGTTTTTTTTTCGCTCGTTAATCCGACGTAAAACGATGGTGCAATTGGTGGTCAAGATCATTCGTGGAATTCTCGCTTTATGTGAAATAAATTACAAATATATATATATATATATATATGTGTGTATAATATTTACAATTAATTTCACATAAAGTAAGAATTGCACAAATAATCGTTGAACTTTATGAGAATTAAATTGAAGATTGAAAGTTGTATGCTTTTATACAGACACATGTGTGTGTTTATATATGAATGTGTGTGCCTGTATAAAAGTATACAATTTTCAATGTCCAATTTATTTCCCATAAAGTGTGAATTTCTTAAGTGATCTCGATATAACATAGTCGCTTATTGACGCTTACGTTCTCGTCTCGGTTGAGAAAAACGAGACGACGAAAATAGACATTCACCGTTCGAGTGGCCGGAATTGCAAAAGTAAAATAATTAAACGAAGGACGATTATTCCGGTAAAGCCTGTTATCAGAGCGATATCTCGATCTCCTCGAGATTTTCAGAACATTCATTCTTAATTTCATTCGATAAATTGTATTTTTCATTCATTGTTCTTATATATATTTGTTTTTATTTTTGTTGTTTTGTTTTCATATCGTTGGATTCAAGTTTAATGGAATGCAGACTCGAGATCGCCGAGGGGCAGGATAAAAACGATAATTCTTTATTAATTTCAATACCGTATGTAACGAGAGATCGTCGAATGATACGAGAGATGAGAAATCAGGTGTTTACGTACGAATGATGAAAAATAAGGGAATAACGTCACTGAGAGAGAGAGAGAGAGAGATATGAAACTTTAATTATAAGCTTGTCTCTGATATTGCAATTTGTCGAAGGTCGCGTGAATTGATATCGAGAAATTCTCATTGCGAATCATGAATCGACGATTTTCTCTCTCGCTCTCTTGTGTTTTTTCCCTCTTTCACTCTCTCTTTCGTCAACGTACGATACGTGTGGGAAACGTTGACCGTGGAATAACGGATCTCGGCAAAAAGTGACCAGCAGGATACGAGCAGTGAGAGATAAAGAACCGAATAAAGGGGCTCGACTGGTCCGGTTGCAACTATATTTATCTCTATCTCTCTCTCTCTCTCTCTCTCTCTCTATTGCATTCTTATCTCGTTACATGCGTGTATATATAAATCTAGGTATATATATATATATAACGCATGTAACGAGATAAGAATGCAATTGTTTCAACACGGTCCGGAGCACTTTCACAATTTTCAAGCCAGGGGAACGTATCGCCTACGAGGAGATAGGGAATTGGCCAACGATTGTTCCGGACGACAACCACCCCTTCGGGTTAACCCCTGACATTTAACGGAACTAAAAATACCCTTTTTCATCAAATTAATTATTCTTTGTTCAAATTGTCTTCGTCAACAATTTTGTTCCATCATCCATCGCAATTTATTATAATTAGTAGCAAATACTTTTTTAAATAAAAACTTTTGTTTTTTTGCAAATAAATTTTCTTGTTTCACTTGTAATTTATTATTATTACTATTATTATCATTATTATTAATAATATTATATTATATTTCAACCAAATTAATATGAATCAAGTTAAAAAAAAAAGAAACAATCGATGAAAAGTACTCACTTCTTTCAATTCTCCAACTCGATCCAAAAGAGTCCAGGATCGAAATCCTCGTGATAATCTCGTACTATCGTCGTTATCGTCAAACTCGATTCCCAGTGTGATCTACGCTTTCCGTATTTATTCCCTCAAACACTTATTTTCGCGTACTTCGCTGTGTTCTCTTTCTGTCGTTTTTGTTTTGTTTTCTCGCGAATGTATTTTTCAAACGTCTCAAGGGATGACGCCACTGTGGGTTAGGATCGTGGGTCGTCCGGGTTATAAGGGGGTTGAGGGGTTAAACTCGTAAATTTATCGCGAATAGGGAAAAAAAAGTGTAAAATTTTTAACGCCGCAGGGGAGAAAACCGTGACGAGGCGGACTCGTACGTAAGTCGCATCCGCAACGTACGTACAACAGACGGGGACTAACACCGACGACGACGCGCGCGCGGCGAACCCTCCGTTGTCGAGGGATGGTGAATAAAATGAAACTCGAGACCTCGTCGAACCTTCATTTATAAGAAAGTTCCAAGGATCAGACCTTCCTCAGCCACCGCGCCGAGAAACTCACCGTGGCTAACGTCAAGAGGAAGGGGATATACACCGCACGAGAGAGACCTGTATTCTCTGTATTGTATACATTATATATATATATATACTACTCTATTACTTCTACTACTATATATATATATATAGATATATAGTAGTAATAGACGGTATGTATCAGACACTGTGCGTGGAGGTTCTCGCGGTTCTCGTGTCTCTCGATCGTTTCACGAGAATGGTGGGAGAATCTCCACCGGATTACTCTCGATCTTCGTGAGTTTCAGGGTCGCGCGCGTCCTACAAGCTGATATTGTCGATACGATTGGTTGATAAGAGACGCGAGAAAATTTTTCTCAACCTTGTTTTTCTTCGCCATTTTACCATTTTGTTTTTTTACAGAACATCATTTATTTTTGTACGATTGAGGGAAATAAAAGATTTCAGATTTTACGAAGGATTGTGATTTAGTGAAATTTTTTTGGAATGTTACAAAAGGCGATCGAGATTCTTCGATGGATTTTTTGTAGAGCGAACTTTGCACGACCTTGAAATTGTCGGCGATAGGGGTAGAAAAAGTTTTCGATGATTTATAGTTCGAGTTGTGAATGAATTTTTCGAAACGTCGGCGAAAAATCTTGGCGGAATGAAAAGCGGGCCTTTTTGAAGCTTCGAAGCTTGTTGAACGATCTGAAAACAAAGCTAGGCTCGCGTTTAACGAGACGACGATTTTTTGTCCACGATTTTTTGTTTAAATTGTATCTTTCAATTTTTTTTTAGCAATCTATATCGCTCCTCATCTTCCTTACTAATCGCGAAATTATATCATTCTCTCAAAAATACGATAAACTCTACGAAAAACATTTTTAAAAATAGATTTTTAATTTTTTTAACGATGAAAAGAAAATTATTAAAAATGTTTTTTCCAAGATTGTTTTTTTCCAATGGAATGTATAAAAAAGATTTCAATGATAGATACGTCGAACCTCGACGATATTGTAAAGTGTCGATATCTCGTTACGTTGGGGAAATAATCGACGAGGCAAAAGAATAATAGAAAAAAAAAAAAATCGAATAATTTCGAGACCGGATCGTTGATTATCGCGCGTATCATTCGTAATGAGGTTACTCGGGTACGAGACGGTATCATCGATCGACGGACATCGTACGTTCTCCGGAAGAGCATTGAATATTATTTTTCTATCCTACGCACGACGATAAATTCACCTTATTTATTTATATTGATTTATTGTTGCTCGTTATTTTGCTCCTTTTCTTTTTCTTTATTCTTTTTCCTTCCAAGGTTTTTCAAGAATTCGTATAAGTAATTCGCGAAGTTATATCGCGTCGCAAGGTGGGCAAGGAATGAAATCCTATTAAGGAAACAATTAGCGTCACCGGGAAGTCGCGTTGATAAATCAAACGGTGCGTGAACCACCGTCGATAATCACCTGTGCGTTTCGTTTTTCGTTTTTGTTTTAAACTTCCATCGAAGTTCTAGTTTCACGCTCAATGAACTATTCGACGAATTTACGTTTAATGATCATCGTGAAATTTTCGCTATGATCTACCGACTTACCGAGGAAAAAAGAAAAAATTGAGTCTCGTTAAAGGATTCGACTCTATCACTGTCTCGGGAGACACAAAAAAAAGAAGCGTGCTCGATGAACGAAACGTTTTCCGGGTTCTCTCGAGATTCTTCGTTTATCCGTGAAAAAATAAAATGAAAAAAATACTCTATTACATTTTTTATTAATAATAATAATAAGAATATATTTGATAATAAGGGGGGGTAGATTTAAGGAATAGTTTATAAGACTTTGTAAAAAACTTCATGGAAGTTATGCAAATAAAACAAGTTACTACTACTACTACTACTAATAAGAATATATTATCGTTGTCATTATTATTGACAATAAAATTTGTTCAAAGTCAAGAAAATTCTAAGTCAACTCTAAACAAATTTCTCAAAGTAACAAACATTCTAAATGAAAACTCGAGTTCTAATAATAACAAAAATAATAATAATAATATATTTGTATTATTATTACTATTATCATTAGATAAAAATTAATTTTCAAATATTAATTATAATAATAATCCATTATTATTATTAATATCATTATTGTAAAACCTTCAAAGATTTTCCTTCAATCAAACCTTCAAAGAGGATGCGTACATCGGAAAATTTTGAAAATTGTGAACGAAGCCTTACGGTACTGTTGGATGAAGAAAGTGTACGAGAGAGAAAAAGATAGATAGATAGATAGAGAGATAGAAAGAGAAAGAGAAAGAGAAAGAGAGAGAGAGAGAGAGAGAGAGAGAGAGAGAGGGAGAAAAGCACAGCATCGCGGAAAGTTGTACGCACTCTCCCAGCTATCGACCGGGTTCGTGCGCGTTGAACGAGGAGGAGTCGGTCTCCGTCTCGCGTTCCCCAGAATCATCGCACACACGGCGAACCACACCACCGACGAGAGTCTTGCTCCTTCGTCCCAGATGGATGCGAACCCCCGTTTCGATAAGGGAAGATAATTTTCTAACTCGACGCGAAGTTCTACGTCTTGATTTCGTCTCGTCGACGATGGAAAAATAAAGAAGAAACAGAAAAAGAAGAAACGACGAAAAATTTGTTTCACGAGAGAGACGCGCGTTTGTCGAAGTGCGAAATTGAATAACAAAAAAACAACAATCTGTTTTTCGTTTTTTTTTTATTCAAGCTCGAATCTTTTTCGTTTCTTGATTCTTCTCGTCTCGCGATCCTCGAGACCTGGTGACGCTTTATCTCGCGATAACGCGACGTTTTCCTCTCGTTCTCGTTGCACGAGCGACTCGAGGACCGAAAACGAAAAGCTCGAAAAAGAGCGTCGGTTCTTGTTTTTTCTAACGATCTCTATTCGCGAAGTGACGACGAGTGAAATTGTTACGAAAAAAAAGAATCATGACTTCGAAGATTTTACGTCGAACGTAAACAAGACCGCGCAGTCCTTTCTCGACTCTCGCGCGTCGTCGCTAATTACACAAGAAATTCATCGAGTGTCAGTGAAATTTGAATTCTTTTTATTTTTCTATATTTCAATTCTTCGATCGATCGCGTTTAATTATTTTCGAACGAACGATTATTGTTTCGACGAATAATGTAATTTTTCGGTCGAGTGAATTCGTTATTTTGTGAACGGAGAAAGAGAGAGAGAAGAAGAGAGAGAGAGACAGAGAAAGTCAGCGAAGTGAAAAATGATGAAAAAGAAATCGTCGAATTCCGAGGGGTGAATTTTCGAGGGAAGCAACACGTAACCTCGGGACACTGCAATACGGAACACGCTGACGGTAATTATATCTTCGACGAATTAACATTTTTTTTAATTCATGCCTCGTCGTCGTATCGAGCGAATTTTTTAAGATTTGTTTTTATTTAATTTTTCTTTTTCGCGTTCGAACGTAATTACGAATTATTGGGCAATTAAAATTACGATTATATATACCCCGCAAATAATTTATTCGATCGACATGAGTGCTTTATTCGAGAATCGCCGCGGAAGATTGGCTCGAACGATCGTGCTCGGACAGATGTAGTCGTTAACGTTGATTCGCTCGAGAGGAACGATTTTTATTACTCTCATCTCGTTCGAGTGGCGATTGGTAAGTGTGTTTGCCGTCGAGATGGACGCTAAAATTGTCACTCGTCTCGTGACCTCTTGTAACATGTTTCCGATACCCTGAATACGCTTCCAATTTTTTTCGTAGCGATTTCTTATTTTTAATTAATTCCTTTTTTTTAAATGAAAATACCTAATTTTTATGATCGATTTTGATATTATTTAGATTGTATCCATTTTTTAAATTCAACAAAAAAATATAAATTAAGACTCTCTCTCTAATAATAATAATAATAATAATAATGATAATAGTTTTTGAAAAATAAAATTAGGTTTCAATCATACATTAAATTAAAAAATAAATTGAATTAAAAAATAACGAGAGAAATTAACGATTTCGTAAATTTTAGGTTCGGGGTCGAGCAAAAATTTAGTAGGTGGTTGGGGAGAACGTTGTTACGGCGAGAGGCTCGTTACAACATGACAAAGAGTGTATCGGGCGTGCGTTATTATACGACGGCTTTAATATTATAATATTATTCCGAAGCACCGAAGTATCGGTAACCAACGACTCGCTCGCCTTCGAAAGGCTGCACCCACGTTACTACTCGTTTCGTTACACTCAATTATTCACGCAATAAACACACGATGCGTACATCTCGTACACAACTAGATATAGACATAGCGCGAGATTTACGAACTCGATAACATCGTCCTGCGACAAGGGATTTTTTTTTGTTTTTTTTCGTTTAACAAAATTATCTCGAGTTCATTGATTCGAGAAATTTGTGAAAAATAATTAACGACGTATAATGTACTCCCGATATTCAGACTTTATTGAACGTTATCGGTATTTACTTATCAATTATTCGTTACTCGAGCATGAATTTAATTTTGTTTCTTATTTTTGAAAATTATTTTTTAGGACATTTTTGTTTTTAATTCGTTATTTTTTTATGAGATTTATTAAAGATACGTAACGACGGTCCTCGACGGTAACGGACACTTTGCCTTCAATTTCGCGGGATCGAGCGATATTGTTCGCTCGATCCTGACGAAAGTACCGAGAGGGGGAAAAATATCAACCCTTCGCGCGTGAGTCTCTTTCCCGTGGTCTCTTTCACCCCACGTTTTCCTCGTACTCTCGACAATCGTTGGCTGTAATTTCAGACGAATAAGACCCGCCCCAAAAAGCCACGATAACTATTTTTACTCCATTTTCCGAGATCCTCGCCCTCTGAAATTTCGCTCGAGTAGGTACATTGTCCATCTCGCATCGAACCGACGAGACTCGAATATCCCTTTTGTTTTTGTCTACATTTTTTCCGTCGAAAAAAACCTTTCTCGTAAATTATTCAAAAATTCAATTTAAATAAATTCCAACCTATTCAATATAAAAAATAAATATGAAAATAATTAAAGAAAAAAGTCATAGAATATTTGCAACGACCTGAAAATTATGTCGAACATAAATTCGAATTGCCGAACGTTTATTCGCGTAACGACATTTTTTCTTCTTATATTCACTCCGAGCCAACAGTATTATTTTTTATTTAATATCGAGCTTTTTATTTTTTTTCCCTCGATATTAAAAACGATCAAATTTATACTGGACAATAAAAAAATGAAAAAAAAACATATATCCCGAGCACGTAGATCGGATAGTCGACGAGTTCGTGAAATATTCATCGTAACGTTCTTACGAAGAGCCCGTAATATTTTTGTTTCTGGACGATATACGAGAACCGAGAGAAGACGAAACATGGGATATGCAAGGGGGAAGTGGAAACGGCCGTGTCCGGTCAGACCTCGAGCGTTCGCTAGAGTCAAGGTAGCGCAGCAGCCCCGGGGCTTTTATACGCCTTATACATATATATATATATATATATATATATATATATATATATATATTTATGTACAAGCCTATATCTATATCTATATATATATATATATATTTGCAGTGTATATTAGCGAGTTCCGAAAAATTCGAAGGGTGCGACAGGCCTTCGCATTTCCGAACGATGAGGCAAAACCTCTCGGAGTGTCGAACTCGTTCGTTCGATTCTCGATCTATCGATTCGATCGTCCTCTAAAATCGATAAACGTACGTAGTTCGACCTACTCTGTCTTATTCGACACACGGACGGCTTTCAATTTATACGCAATAACGTTCTATCGTTCGTCGAGTCGAGAAAGAGAAGCGTATGGGGGGAGGGGTTTGTTTTTTAAATAAAAATAAAAAAAATGAAAGGAGAAAAACAAAACAAACAAAAGGAAAGGAGGAAAGAGCATTTGCTCGCGAAGGTCGTCGTCGAGTTCGAGGTCGCTCGAGGCTGAATTGCCCGACCACGTTCCGCTTCCATTTCGTACAGCGTCGGTATGTGTGAGAGGTAGAGAGAGAGAGAGAGAGAGAGAGAGAGAGAGAGAGAGAGAGAGAGAGAGAGAGAGAGAGAGAGAGAGAGAGAGAGAGAGGGACAGGTCGCTGTCTTTCATTCGATCAGATTTTCGTGATTTAATCATTTTGTTGTTTCACTCGTCGCTTGATATATCTCTATATCTCGGCATTGTGTAACCGCTTCGTTTGTCGACCTGCCGACAATTTTTATGGGGCATTTTTCGTTATTTCATTTTTTATTTCCGACTTTTATGAAGAATAAAAAAAAGTTTTATCTATCTTTATCACAGTTAATGTCAAATAATAATAATAATAATGATAAATAAATAAATTATCAATATTATTAGAAATAATAATAATAAATGAACATAAATTATTAATATGATTAATAATAATAATATGATGAATAAAAGACTGCTGCTTTCCAAGAAAATTAAAAGATCAGCAGAAATACTTATCGAGCAAAAATCGACACGAACATTTATAAATTTCCATCGTCATAAACAATCGTCATTCCATTATATTTCCCCGTATTCCTGACATCAGCTCCGATTTGTCAATCATCGAACGAAACAGAGAGAGAGAGAGAGAGAGACGATTTGTCAGTTCGCGCGAGAAGATGCGACGCGAGCGTAGGCGACACCACCCGCGAGATTTCCCGGTCTCGCGCGACACATCGGTACCCCGTGAGATATTACGTAAAACGGTGAATTAAACACGCGATCCACGCCATACGGTATAAATTGCAACGCAAACGCGAAACTTGGAATAAATTTCCTTCTTTTTTTTCTATATCTTTATCTATATGTTTTTTTGTTTTCTTTTTTTTTTCATGAATCATTTCCACCTCGGGCAGCAATTTTTTCCAGAGAGGCTCGACCGTTCTCGTTTTTACGTGCTGTCGAGAACACGTTCGTGACAAAAATGTTAATTTCTTCCGACAGGCGTTTTCCTTGCGTTCTCCGCCACGTGCGTGCCCAAGAGAGAAAGGGAGAGAGAAAAAGAGAGAGAGAGAGAGACCAGAGAAGGCGCGTCAATGTTAATAAAACTATAAACGACCGGTAACGTACCGTCGAGTTTTCACGCCGAGAAACAGTCCAACGTGCGGTACGTTTTTTTCTATCCCCCCCCCCCTCCCTCTTATCAAGATATCGAATCTTTAATCGTTAACAACGTCAGGATCTCTCGATTTCATCTTGTATTCCCGCTTCCGGGATCATGCGCGACTCGCCAACGATCAAGCCGTGTACACGCGAGCGTCTCGTGCATTTTCCCGTTTCACGACGGTTTTTCAATTCACTTATGTCGATGCGAGCGAGAAATATATATATATATACGAGGAAGAAAAGAAGAAACGGTACGCCGACGTTTTCGTTACGAAACTACACGTGAGGGCGATAAGAAAAATGAATACATACGTTATTCGATTAAAAAATAAGTCTAGCGCGGTTTGGCACGTGCGCATGCGCGCGTCATTTTAACGGTTTTTCGGTATTCGAAAAGTCCGGTACTTTAGACGAGACGAAAACTCGCGCGGCAAATGTTTACGTTGCCGCGCGACGCTTTCGATTGTTCGGATTTACGACCTTCGCCATCAAGTTCTCTATCAAGGTCTCTCTGTCTCTCTGTCGACCATTGCGAAACTGTATCTCGATCACTGATGGGTAACGTTCTTATTTTTTCTGTTTTTTTTTTTTTTTTAATTAGACGAACTATAAATCTTTGCGGCTATCGACAACGCGGATCGGCACGCCTTCTTGCCTTGTTCTGTTTGCTTTAACGAAGTCTCTCTCTCGCTCGCGAATGACTTTGCGTTGTTATCTTCATTGTGTAATGAGCGCCTTGTTGTTAATCTGGTAAGAACCATTTTACGACTGTTGGACGAAAAATGGATAAAGTGGGCAATTTTTTTACATTTTTTCAAAATTATTTGTTATTGGTTGTTATTATTATTGTATTATTATTATTATTATTATTGGTTGTTACCATTATTATTTTATTATTATTACTCATAATTGTTATATCATGCGTCAGTGGGCAATTTTTTTACATTTTTTCAAAATTATTTGTTATTGGTTGTTATTATTATTTTATTATTATTATTATTATTATTATTGATTGTTAACATTATTATTGTATTATTATTACTAATAATTGTTATATCATGCGTGTTTGATGCGTCGTATATTTCTGTTAAGGTATGTCAGAAGACACGAGCTATCCCCCCGCGAGAGACGGGAGAAAAGACGGGATATACGTTGATCCAAAATCGTCGCGGTATCTCGTTCATCTCCGCGCAATGGCAATCGCAGCCAAGATCCGTATCCACTGCCCTCATTGACGTGATCCCGAAAGAGGGAAGGGAGGATCAACGTCAGGGTCATCGGGGAAGCCTCGAAAGATCCGCGACGATAAAAAATACGCGATAGAAAAAGCAGAGAGGGCTCGAGGAAGAAGAAAAAAAAGATGGGATCTTTGCCGAACCTTCACGAGCTCTCGAGGGAGAAACTGGACAGTCCGGTACACAGGCCGGCACCGATCGGTGGCCTTGGTCCTATTAGACTACCCCCGCAGCCACCACCCTTGGCTCATACCCACAGACGAGCCAGAAGCAGCGGACATCATCACAACGCTCTCTGGGACAACGATGCCATGCTCGAGGTCAGCAATGCCCGAATCCTTTGAAATTTGTCGATATATATACAAGAAGAGATATTTATTCATCCAGTTGCACGAGATTTCGCGACTATTTCCGTACTCGTCCCAAGTTGAAAGGTCGAAAGTCCATGACCTTTTTTTCGAAGGTCGCGGTGTACCGGTTTAGTAATCGAGGCTCGTCACTAATTTTATCCACGAATCGATCAAACAGTTGATATAACGACAAGTGTGAACTTTCGAGATTCGCTGGACGAAGCAATATTTTTTCCGCCATGACGCCCAACAAGACCTTGAAAAATATGAATTGAAATATTTGCTTATTTTCTCGATATTGTGCGAAGAATTTTGTTTTTTTAGGCATCTTTCTACTTTGTAATTTCGAAAACATTGATTTTTTTATTGCAGTTTTGGAAAGTATAGACCTTTAAGAATACCCTGTAAAAATTTAAAGGGGAAATTGCTAATAGTTTGGATTTTATAGCGAATTATATTGGGAGTATAACACTACTGCACTACTCGCGCGACTAGTGTGAAACGCATTTTTCGCAACGGGCGTAGGATACAAAAAAAAACTAACAGGCCGATTGATTTTTTGTTTTGTGTTATTCTACATATCATTGACTCTGTCCCGTGCTATAATTAACTTTCTACATCAAACATTTCAATATAAAAAAATGCAAAACTAAAAAAAAACGTAAAGTTTGTACCGCAAAATTTCATCGTGCGCCATTTTGTCAATTTTTTACTTACGCAGTTAATTATAGAGGGGACCAGAGCAGCATTCATACTCTTTACAAATCTGGCTTATTTTTTTATTTCACATAAGCGGTTGATCAGAAGTCACCCATCGCCAGCGGCCAATGTATTTTTTTCGGCGTCACGTTCATCGCCATTTATTTTAATCCTATTGATTAATATTTAATTTTAATTATTGTTTTTTATAAAAAGTTTGATTTCATAGCTTGCATTGTTCATAAAAAAAATTCTTAAAAATTGGCTAATTTTCGGGCCGACAAAGTACAAAGATGCTTTAATAAAAAAGATTTCGTGTCGTTTAAAAAAGATATAAAAAATTTGAAACACGTGTGAAATACATAAAATAAAATATTATTTCTTATCCAGCACATGACAGCGTATTCCCCGATTTCTTGCCGATCGGCTCGTACTTCCGCCCTGAGCTGCCGTCGTCGCGAGTCGATGAGCTCCTCTGCAGGAACTTCTTCGGTGAGACGTCTCATAGCTGCCGTACGTACAACACCCTCGGGTCCTCGTCCACCGAGAAAAGCTGTGATTCGTCATTGCGTTGCCCTTTTGCTCGGTCACGTGACCGTCTCAGCAGCAACCCTTCCGATGTTTCCTCTTCAGGCTGGTCTCGGTGCTTTCAACCCCCATCTCGGTCCGATTCTTCTTGCTCTCCTCTACACGACCGCAACCCTGACCGCGTGTTTTGCTCCCATAGTCGTGCAAAAGCTTGGCACCAATCTCGTTATAAGCCTCAGTCATTTGGTCACTACGATATTCGTCGGTACCCACTTGTACCCGAAATGGTACGTTCTCGTACCGAGTTACGCTCTGTTGGGGATTTGCATCAGTCCAAGCTTCTTAGCGAGAACTTCGCACATAAACGTGTGCGCGACGAATCTCAGTTTGGTTTGCGCCGATCCTGAGGACCCCGACGAAACGAGACGGGACTGCCTGCTCAGAAGACTCAACAGGGGGATGAAACTCGCCGAGGACATGGGCCTAGGGCTTGGTAATATTTTTGTATAATTATTCTCAATATATTTTCATCTGATAATTGATTTAATGATTATTTTCTGTATAATTAAGTACTTACGTTTTCCCCCTTAATTCATGAATTAATTTTGACACTTGCAATTTTAATAAAAAAAATTGAACGAATCGACAGGTTGCCTGATAGCTGCGATAATCGTGAAGATGATAGATCCACCACCGCCTAGCCTTTTGGCGAGCGACGTCGAGGACACTTGCGGCGCGGAGTATTGTCCTCAAGAGACGTATTTCTATAACGAGACGCTCTTCGAACCGACCCTACCGGTCGGCACCGCCAAGATGCTATTGAGCGTATCGCTCGGTCTCGCTGTGCTCGGTTTTGGAATATCTTGCGCGTTTCTCGACTCGCGTATGAAAGAGCCGCGTAGCGTCAACGACCGTCTAAGCATCGACTCGCACCTTAAATCGGTCAAGAACGCTTTTCAGGATCCGAAATTACAACTCGCTGCACCCCTCACTCTGTTCATTGGACTCGAGCAGGGTTTCATATTCGGTGACTTTACCGAGGTAATTTTATATTGTAAAAAAACAATAATTACTCGCTAGGGAGACAAATCAATAAATTAAATGTGAAATATTTTAGGATAATTGCAATGAAATAAATGTTTTCTTTTTTTCAGGCATACGTGGTCTGCGCACTGGGCGGAGCGGTCACGGTGACTCTGAGTTTTCTCAGTTTCGCTCTTCTTCAGGCTCTAGCCGGTGTCACGCTCTCCATGCTGCTAAGACACATAAGAAGATACTTTGTCGTCGGTACGTATGCAGAAGTGGTTGAACCAACAGCCGAGTGAGAGTATAATGAAAACGAGTGCAAAAGCTTCTACGGCACACCTGGGGAAATCCTTGAAGCCGTTCGTTCAACCTTCCGACTAACTTGTCTCTTTTTCCTTCTTTTTTACACCTGTTCTTTTTTTTCTTTCTTTCTCTTTTAATTCATTCTCTTCTCATTGGCAGCCGTAGGATTTGCCTTTCACGCCTGCCTGCTACTCGCTCTGGTCACTTGGCGGCCGGCTGGCGACGATCCGGCTCTTTTCAACGTCATATCCGCTGCGTGGGGTGTCTGCAACGCTATATGGGAGACCCTCATATACAGTGAGTTGTTTATCTTTCAAATTTTCAGTTTATGTTTGTTTCTATTTCTTCTGAAATATTTTTCTTACTTCTAATCTCACTCAGACTTCTACTCGCGATTCAAATTCCGTTATACCTTGGATTTTAATACGTAAACTCCTTGTATTTTAATTTCGTACGATAATTCTACGTTTATCACTACTTTGCTCTAGTTTACTCTAGGATATGAGGAATTGCATCAGCTTTACCATAATTGGTTGTTAAAAATTAATGTTCTCCAGCTCTCATACTCGGTTTGTATCCAACCTCGTGGCAAGGACCAATGTCAACGTCGTTGTTCTGGAAGTGGCTCGGTCTTTCCCTCGCTCTTGGACTTCACGGTCTCGTTTGCACCCGGGTAAGAGTCCTCGGACTGGCCATAATGCTTCTACTGTCGGTAATGCCGTACACGTGGCTCGAAATACGTCTTGCCAGGCGTGGCAAGTGTCTCGCTCCCTTGTGACCGGTTCGCGACTCGGCCGATCGGCTCGTCAAGGGCAAAATGACGCACGGCGAATGAGAGAGGTTCGTTTCATCCGGTACGAGGCTCAGGCAACAAGCAGGTCGTTACGCACAGAGAAGGAGCACCGGCAACGTCGATATTTTCATCTGTCATCAGCCACAAAATACTCACCAACAACAACATCTCCAAACACATCGTACGTCGGTCAGCTCCTGCTCCGTCGAGCCTAACGCGACTGCTTTTCGGTCGCCCGATCTACAAACGCGATAGACGAGCAAAAACAACAATGAGATTTAAGAAAAAACGAAACCCACGTATTATTGTTCCTTGCCGTCCTTGTAACCTCAACATCGTCATTTTTCTCATACTGTCCTCGAATCAATCGTCCATCCCAACACTTATTCACGTTTCGTCGCACATCGTTCCTAACCTCTTCACAGGGGCAATATTTTGCTCCATCAGACTCGATAATCATTCTCCCTTAAAATCGATCTACATTTGTCTCACGATCCGGAACATTGATCTTGAACATCCTGAAAAACGAAAAATACTTACGATACAAATCCTTACCACTTTTTCACCAAAAAATCCTCTCACGTTGATTTTCGTCATGAAAAAAAAATCTTTCTATCGTTTTGTAAAAACGAAACTCGCGTATCTCACGACCGGATGGAACGACTTTGCGAATATTCGAGAAGCGTTCGCGAACGATATCTCGATGTACATTTTTTGTTAGTGCTTAGCGAAAGTTCGTCCGGGAACGTAAACGGGACGAGTCTTTCGTCTTTCACTTCGACAAAACAAATTAGGAGTTATTACTTACGAGAGTTTTATCGACACGAGAAAAACAAGTAGAATCGTGGGATCTTGAAAGATCCGGTGTTAACACCGAAACAAAAAACGAACGTCAGCGCCCTCTCTCGGAGAACCACAACGTGCATCAATAATGTTTTTTCTTGATTTATTTACTTTATTAGCGAAAAAAAGACGTAGACGTAAATGAAAAGTGCGAGTTTGATGACGAACGAGCGCCCAAGTTTTTCCTTTTGATATCGATGTATATTGTAACGATAACCTCTATATGAATTTTGCGAGAGAGTGTAAAAATAATAAATCCGAGCGGGCCTCGAGATTTTCTGGGGAGGGGTGGGGGAGACGGAATTATATATTTCGCGTGTACGAAATTACGATGGTACACGCGAAAATTACTCTGCCAAATATTTGCAGTACCGTTGATCGACTGTTGGCGCGTTTAGCGCAATCTAGCGAAGTTCATTGAATTAAAAAAAAGGAAAGCTAAAAGAACAAAAAAAAATAAAACAAGCATAATTCTGCCAATGCGGCAGCACAAAAGAAAATAGTTGACACGAGTATAACTCGACGTAGAAAACACGTCGCGATATTTCGCCATTAATTATCGTTCCCGATTTTCACGAATCCACAAAAGAAGTTTAACAGCGAGAGTCTCTAACCTATAACCTACTATGAATAATAACATCGCGATAATTACAATGCGATGAAAAATAACGAAACGGTCATATTACACATTCACGTTGCTTCTCCCATCCCCGGAGAATCGAATCGCGAAACGACGTACCTGCATTCGACGAGATACGATGTAAACCGATTAATACGAAATTCGTTTGTCACCTTTTAATCGCCAATACGAACGACGAATTTTATTACCGCGGACGACTTCGGACACGAATGTTTTTTTTTACGATATTGACCGACTACGTGAACGATTCGTTCGATGAACGCGAGAAGTAAAGAAAACAAAACAAAAGGAGAAAGAGAACATGGATTCTAAGAGCGAGAGGCGAAAATCGCATCGACAAAATCCAGAGTAAAATATGTCGAGTATGAACGAATCGACGATTTATTATTCGGACAAAAGGATTTATGTTTCTTGTTTTTCATCGAGTTGTTTGTCCTTTTGGTTTTTTGCTTTAATTAAATCGAGCTCCGTCGAGTCTGCACGTCGCGTGTATTCTAACGAATGAAAAAACAAGAGAACAACCACAAACCGAGAATATATATATTTCGTTTTCTGAAGCTTCGGGCACTGCCTAGTCGTTAACTGTGGAAAACTTTGTTGAAAGAGATGAAAAAAAACCGACTCGAGGTATATTTGTATTTTAGCGTGAGAAAGTGTTAATTCTTGTCGTCGCACTATTGTCGAAACGAAGATCGTTATATATAAGAGATTGGAGGGTAAGGCAGGACTTTGAAGCGTTTTGTACTTTTGATGCTCGATGGTATTCTTTTTTCTGTCTTTCGACCGACTCGGCGTCGCGTCGATAATATCGAGCGTTCGCGAGAGATTTCATGTAGTTATTCGTAAAATCGACACGATACTAATACTCGATAAAATTCACAAGGCAAGAGCTCCGTTCGTAAACGCTC
This sequence comes from Netelia virgata, assembly GCA_951802705.1. NCBI lineage: Eukaryota > Metazoa > Arthropoda > Insecta > Hymenoptera > Ichneumonidae > Netelia > Netelia virgata. The sequence continues at coordinate 37,883,025 of OX637865.1, read as the reverse complement.
GATACATATCAAAGACTTTCGGGTAATAAAAAAATATGCGTTGCACTCGTTACCGGCACATCGTCGAACTGTACGAAATTGTAAACATTTTGCCAGGCGAGGCAAGGAAAAAGACGAAACCTGTAAACATTTCGAATCCCCGATGTTAAAACAGCGACGGGTATTTGTAATGTCTTGCGAGTACGCGTTTTGTGTTCGCACCTCCGTAAATTGCACATACCCATCTTTTATTCTCCGTCTTCGTAGATCCTCGCAAAAGGTCTCGCTTCCGAATGATCTCTCTCCCCTTTCTCGTCCCACGGAGTTCGTCGAGCAACCTCTTCGAAGTAGTATGAAGTTTGTAAAGAAAACGTCACGGACGAGTTTGAACATAGTTAATAGATGATCAAAATGACCGTTCGATTTTAAGTCGTAAATAGGGATAAAGCACGAGGGGTAAACGATGGAAGAAAGATAAATTGGTTGAAGTTGTATATTCCCGTGTTATCGTCGCTGAAGCTTTGTTTTTTTCTTTTGTTTTCGTTCGTTCGAGTCAGTTGCTCGTTCACTGTGAAGAATCTCAAACGAGGCGAGATCCATCGAGCTGCGTATGAACGAATTGGATGAATCGAATTGTCGAAGCGTCATGCGAATGAAAAATCGGAAAGTCAAAAAACGAAAAAAAACAAGGTACTTTGCTAGGCACGAGAAACATCTCCGGCCACGAAATTCCATCGTATAGCAATAAAATTGCTCACTCGTCGTTACCGTGGAACATCGATGAAGAAAATTAAATTAATTCAAAGAAAACAAGAAAAACAAAAATGCAACGACAAATAGCTCATAACGTGGATATGGCGTGGTAACCACAAGTCAGGCCCGATTGTCGTGTCCTAGGCGTGCATTGTAAGGATTATTGTAAAATAGCGTCGGAAGAGTATATATTAAGTGTATTTCACGAAATAATAAATATTAACTTATTTTATATCTATCGGCCTCTTAATCGACTTTCATTTGTTTCTTTTTTTGTTTTTTCAGTTTTCCGTTACGTTCGTATTTCCTTCGTCGTCAAGTTGGATAAACGTTTTTCTCTTCGTTCGTATGCAAGATGAAGCGAGAAGAGCGGGAAATTTGATCACATATCGAATCCTCGGAGTTCGAGTCCAAAGTTCAAAAACGTGCTTTACGCACTTTCTCGACAATCGAACATTCCCTCTCTTAATCCGTCGTTTTTTTTTCGATTTCGGACGCAAACTTAGTTTAGCGTTACTATCGTCCTTCCAAATTTCTTTCTTATTTCTCATTCTCCGCCTTTTCATCGACTCCCCCATGAAACTTCAATATTTACGCAACACGTCAATAACATCAGTCTATCTAAGTTATTGTCATCATCACACGTCGAGACACATTGTTGTTGACTATTGTCCACGGAGATATATCATATCGCGTGAATAATAAATATTAACAAGTGGAATAATATTATCTAATATATATCACTCACGCGCGCGCGCTCTCCCTCGGCCACGCAAAAACAGACACATATGGAAACACTTAGCCATAAACAGCACGTATAACTTTAACAATGCCCCTTTATTTATTTCGTTTTCTTGGTTGGTTTGTCTTTTCGCCAATTAGATTTTTTTTCATTCGCACGTTCAAGCTTGCTCTGCGGATATTCGACATGATTGACAGAGCATCTTTCCTTCTTTTTTCGTTTCTTTTCTTTCAAAGCATCTTTTTTCCTTTCCTCTTTATCATCTTTTTATCTTCTCTCGCTTTTCACTTTTTCTCTCGCACACGCACTCTCTCTCTCTCTCTCTCTCTCTCTCTCTCTCTCTTTCCATATTAATCTCAATTTAAAATATCGCACGTAACGCAGGGCTAAAAATAATAAATACGACTGGGAGTGGTGTACCTTCCTAAAAAAAAAAACGCGAAATAAAGCTCGCGTGATAAACTCGAGAGATCAAACACAAATTGAGCTAGTTTACACTCCCACTGAAATACGAATATTATTAATAGCGTAATAAAAAAGTAATCAACGAGATCCTCTGCCAAGCGCTGCTGGAGTAAGCGAAGAAAAAAACAACAAAAAAAACGGAAAAAAATAAACTAAAGCAACGAAACGACAGAGAGGAATACTGTGAGAAAAAAAACGTATACAGAATACGCGCTCGGACGCGATTACATTTCTTTTTATATTTCTTTTTATTTGGGGCTCTTTTTTTTTCTTTTTTGTAATTTTTTCGTTATGTCTTTCTTCGTTTTGTTTTCTTCCTTCGTTAATACCGTCGATACTTCAAACGTATAAAACCACAATATCGATGCACAACAACGTAACAACTAATATGCGCTCAAACGTCGTCGGGGGAACAAGCTCGGACAAAAAACGAGAATATTCTATATCGCACGCGATCCTTATTTTTCATTTCTTTTCTGTTTTTTTCTTTTTCTTTTTTCTCCTACAATCCTCGTCCTTTCTCTTTGCTTACACATTCTCGCCGATAATTCACAAAACAACGGTGCTCAATGAAATAAAAACATAATCCTGAGTAAACACAGTATCATCGACGAAGCTGTGAGTTGAAAAAAATCGTCTCGTTCTTTATGCCGCGGGAATTAATAAAAATTAGCATTTACGTTAATTATCGGAACGAAGGTCTTTCGAAGGGCTCTATGTATAGTACGTGGTGTGGCTAATGGACAGAGATGCTTATGTAACGAGGCTGAAAACTACAAGATGCGTTATGAGCTCTTAAATATTAATTTTATATCATTCTTCTCTTCGCGTAGCTCGCACTCGATCTTTTTTCTTATTTTCTTTTTCACAATTCTTTGGAATCCAGCCGAATCGACGACGACGACGGGTCGAAAGTAAAAAAACGAGGATTTTTTTCATTCTTTTTCTTTTCATCGTTTCGACAAAAATGCAAGCAAATTTTATTTTTCCGTAGAAGAAAAAAACTTGAGACAAACTTCGACCCATATTCGTTCCTCTCTTCCGGCTCGTCGAGCAAAAACACATGCGTTGTTTATTTTCACGATCGAAGCACGGACTCCAAGCATCGCACACGCCAGCGTTCAACAATTTTCTTCCTTGTCGTCCGAGCTTCGACCGAGAACCGAACAAAAGGAAAGAAGAACGTTTTTTTTTTTAGAAAAGAAAAACAATATTTTCCCGACATATTCTTAAAAATCGCTTGCTCATCGACGATCGATATTTTTTTCTTTGTTCCTTGCGTTATCAATTAGTTGCTTTAAAAAGAAAGAAGAAACAAACAAACAAAAAGTAAGGACGTCTCTGAAAATCATGATTTACCGATTGTCTTTGTTACACGGCTCGCCGCGAACAAACACCGATCGGTATAGCCCCCCGACCCCCTTTCTCGTCATTTATTCAAACGGGTCTCATTGAACGCTCGCAAGATTCGAATTCGAATAAATACGGGAGATATACGGATCCTTTCCCTTTTATAGCGGCCGCGCGACTATCAGTTACGGTAATACAAGTATGTACACACACACACATACATACGCACACAAACACACATTTTTCGCTTTATTCTTTCTCTCTCTTCATTTTTTTGTTTTACCTTTTCCCATTCTTTTACGTAAGTACTGACGATTAGGATTTTGTCGGGTAACGCTCAGCCCTGTTTTTTTTCGACATTTCTTCCATTTTCTCACACACACTTTTTTTTCATCATACCGTGGTGCGTGTCCTGTGTCCGTTCGACTAAGAGATTCTCGATAACGCACGCTCAACGTGCTCCATTAATTTTTCTAATTTGATCGAACAGAACGAGAAAAGCTCACGGATAAATAAGATTGTTTTTTTTTCTTTTCTTCCTCTTCCTCTTCTTTTTCTTCTTCTTCTTCTTTTACTCTTTCTTCTATTTTTCCACTCGACTCGGAACGATGAACGACAGCTAGGGCGCCGATGGGGCAAAACTAAACAAAAGAATCAGATATATTCGACGAGCGATACGGCGAGTGTACGACGGAATTACGTAATTAATTGTTATTTTTTTCATTTTTTTGTCTCCATTTTTTTGTAAAATCGACGCTGAGTATGAGATCATTGAAGGGGGTGATATCGCTTCGTCGTATACCGATTCACGTATACGGCAGGAAAGCATCTTACACGCGAATGCGTCAAACAAATAATTCAAACGCGAATTCGAAGGGTTTGGGAATAACAGCGATGACGATAATATCGCTTGTTTGTTTTTTTCTTTCGCGAAAGTCCTATTTATCCATAGAAACAAAGAAATAATACTAGCCATCAGGATATTTGCACATAATTAGCGTATATATACATATATATATATATATATATATATGTGTATATATATAAAACACGTTTAGTACCATGCGTCCGTAAAGGTCATTCGATCAAAGCTCAAAGTAGTACAGACCACGGATAACTGATAGTTCGCGACCGCAACGGGTGATATTGAACAGGTCGAGAAATAATTCTTACATCGGTTAGCTGCACTGTCGGGCAACTTGTTAACGACGATGTACGCGCGGCTACCCTTGTCACGGTGACGTTAAACAGCGAACAACGATATCGAACCGTATGAACGATCGTCACCGTTAAACGCGCCACTCGCGTTCTATAATTTTCTCACACTCTCTCTCTCTTTCTCTCCGTTTTCTCGCAATCACCATTCGAATCTTGACGGCTTCTCGCTCTCAATTAGGGTTTTAAAGTTTCAATAATTTACAACCACTACTTAATTTCATACTCGGCTCGTATTTTTTTTCTTCACCTTCATCTTCTTATCTTCTTCTTTCTAGGCGTTTCACACTTTTGTGAAATTACCAGCTCAGACGGGAGTGTAATTGCCCTTGGGCGTGTAGAACAATTGTCCTCGTCGCAGACGCCTCGTAATTTCGCTCAGCAAGAGGCTCTTCTCTTTCTTGATCTTCGTTAGTATACCACGATTCTCCTGAGCTCGCCGCGACAAATATGGCAATACTTCCTTCACGGGTCCGTAAGGGATGTACTTGTAGGCCGAGTAACCCGATTGACCTGGTTGATAATGATTTGTTTTTTTTTTCGTCAGATTTGTCGAATTTTAGAGAATATAGAAATAAATTCATTAAGAGTTATCGAAACGTTAATTACCGAGGGGGAAAGTCAAATAGTCGCACATTCCCAGTAGCTGACCGAAGCATATGACCTTGTCTTCCGGCGAAATGCCAATCTCCTTCATTCTAGAAAAGTCAACATTCATATTATTAGACAAACCGTCCCGGTACTCTCGTCGCTTTAAAATAAATCATATTTATTCCTCATCACGTACTTCTCTATCGCGAAACGAACGGTATCCTCGTTGTGCGAGGCAACCATGATTCCAATTTTTCTAGGATCCTCTCCCTTATCTTTGTACTGTTTCATTCTGCGTAAACATTCCATGAGAGTTTTGTGATAAGATTCGGTTGTCGCCTCGTACGTGGGATTCGTTGGATCGGCATATCCCATTGCTGCCGCTCGTGCTCGCTCCTAATTTAAAAAAAAATAAACAAAACAAATTCATTATAGAACATAATTTATGTCTGAAATATTAAACAATCGTATAAATTATTTCTATTCAAACCTGCTCTATGTAAGCACCGCGAACAATCTTCGCGCCAAAGTAAAAGTTCTGACGCTCGGCCTGCTCGAGGTCGGTCTTCACCTCGTTGAACGCTTCCTGAAGATACGTCTGATACGTATTGAAGACGACAGCCTAAGACAAAATAGACCACGGTCACAGCCTCTGAGAGATTCCCTCACCGCTTAAACTCTGCAATGATAGATACGTGAAAGCAATAACAATCTAATCGACACGACTATTACCTTCTTCGTATTGTACTTGCGCATCATCTCCAACGTCAATCGTGAGATGGCAGGCTGGAAGTACGTTTGCTCCGCGTCTACCATTATACGAACGTCTAATTTTTCAGCGACCTGGAGAGACGAGAATAAAAATAAAATATTTCGAATTCAGTCGAACGAGCGTTTATGCTAATTATCGCTGATAAGTAGAAATACTCACGGAAACAATGTTGTTCAATCGCCTTATCATGTTTCTAAACATCTCTTCCTCCTTGGCCGTGAGCTGCGTCATCAGTCTAACCATTTTTCCGGTCTTGATGTCCGGCACTTGGAACGTCTCGCTAAGCTCAAAATTCTCGTCGAGAATACCACTCCATGGAAACAAATGGATAACACTGCGAATATGAAAAAGATATTGCCATTAACGTTTGTCTCATCGTGAGTTTATAATCCGCGGCTAAACGAGAGGAAGGGAGTTTGCACGATGAAGGATATCACTGTCGATTCTTGAGTCGAATCGTTCAGTTCGTACTAATCTACAAGCTCGTGGAAATCTACGAAAAAGAGAATATGAAAACAAAAAAAGAAAAACATCTCACGAAACCAAATAGAAAAGAAAATAGACACATATAATTTACGAGAATGAAAAAGAAAACTGTGACTCCATGTACCGGTTTGCAGAGCATGCTCTCTACGTAGATCAAGCGCTACAATATTTACGAAAAAAAGTAAAACCCTTCTTTTTAATGTATGTATTTCTTACTTTCTGCATATCCAAGAACGCGTACGGTTCAACGATGTTATTCATGAAATGGAAAAAAGTTTGTGATTGAGTAATGACGATTGATGAGCATGAAATTTTTCAAAATGAAATAAAATTCGTGTCGTAATGTGTACTTTATCGAGTACGACAATGCGTCGTAGAGCTTTATATGCCAATCGTAGCGTTGCCCGTTGTGGTCGGTTATAGGTCAGAGAGAAAGGAGCGATCCAGTCCCGATTTTTTTGTCGGCATCTCTCATCGGTTTTCATCCTGATCTCTCATCGGTTAAGCAGTGTCGTTAATGAAAAATCAACGTACCCCTCTTTGTCGGACTGTATCTTATCGAGGAATTTCTGTACTGGTGCCGCGTCGGTGATATGTGCCTCTTCGAATTTCTTCTTGAAGTCGTCGGGTTTCGCGTGATGGGCCAATACGGCGCCCTCACCTCCAACAACGTCGGACATGTATTGACGAGCTCGCATAATCACCTCGGACAGCTGAAGCTACAAAATGGAAAAAATAAAATGATAAAGTTAGTACGAAAATGATTATTCTTTTATTTATAAAATATAATTTCAAAATCGCTACTAACTAGAAGCTGCGGTCGTCCAAGTGCGGTCAACTTTACGGCAGTTATACCAACGCCCATCGAGGCACCTGAAACAGAATTGATAAATTGTAATTTCCTTAAACTTCTCGATATTGAAGCATTTTTCAATTTTTTTAACGAGAGTTGAATCAAAACGTTATATCGTGATAAATTGCATTTAGTTTTTTTTTGTGGGATTGGTGGGAATTTTCTCACCGGGATTAGGATCAATCTGGGAATTATTCTCGAATTGACAACACGGATATTTCAGTTGTAAGGTCAGGCGATCGTCATCTGCAATGGAAAAAAGGAACGTCCAAGGAATTTTCAGCTTCGACATTATGTCATTGCCGCATCGTCGGGAAGTGGAGATTTAAAGGCCTCGTTACATATGGATATTTATAGGCGTATAGCGACGATAGACGTAGTAGGTTTTGAAGTGGTGAGTGATGACTCGCCACAAGTCGCAAGCGAATAAATTTTTTTTCGTTACTTTCAAAGCTTGCACATTTTTAACCATGAGAAAATCACCTGCGACAGTTTCCAGGCACCTGATGAAGATATCCATATTGCGCTCGCACGAAGCTTCGTTGAGGTAGAAATAAGTTCTCGCAGATGCGACCTTGTAACGACGATCGGCGAAAGATTTTTCCACGTGGTATTTCTTCAGCGTTCCCTCTTTCTTCTCATCCCCGGCCTCCGAGACCGAAGCTCTGCAATGAGTTAAAGAATTGTCACTAATCACCACCATTAACCGACTATCACAACTAGCGACTAATTATCATTTAATTAAATCGATTATCGACTAATCACTTTTTGGGTGTTAATTCGATAATCATCGGCTTATTTATTTCAATACGTGGACATAAATAACTCACGAAACTTCACGACGTTCGGCCTCCTCCTGCGATATATCTTCCTCCACCGAATAATCGAGAATCGGTTTGACCCCAAACTGTCGCAGTCTGTCCAGAGTAGGTCTGATCTTGATCTCGTCCTCGCCTGCCACGAAATGACCGTAAAATGTGCTTTTCATAAGAATGGTGAAGAGCCTTTCTCCCAGGACAGCTTTTGTGAATTTCATGAACTGAAATCATACAATTTTGTGTGTTTCAATTAATTTCTATAAACGCATTCGTAAATTCTTAAAATAGATCTTATTAGAGATTTTATCGATCGTCGGTCGGGTGAGATAAAAATCTAAATCTCTTCGCCGTTAGTAGTACATACGAACCAACGAACATTTGTAAAAATAGATTTTGGGTGTAAGAAGTTAGGCACGCGCTTGGGTCCGGATACTTCCGTTTGGAAATGATTAGTATAAATAGTCCGCTGTTTCCATGTTCTTCATTCACGTGGTAGAAAGTTCATATGGATTCAACTTTGAGAAAGTTGAGAGTTTACAGCGTGAAGAAAAGTCGATAGAATAGAGGATTCCTATGTTATCAAACTTTTCAAAAATTTTCGTTCCTAATAAATAAGAAAAAAATATACTCCAGGGAGAATGAATGAAATACCAAGGGAACAATGAAAGTAGTCTGGTTCAGAAATCAAAATTTCACAGTTCCCTAGTTCTTCACGAAGGTCAAAATCCGGAGCGTTCTCTGCACCTCGTCTTCGTGCCACGGTTTATTAATATACGTTTATTATTACCCACTAAATCTACGAGCAAGACGAGCTAGTGGGACTAGCGAGAGAATTATGGATGAGGACAATGATCGCGAGACTGTGTACAGCGTATTCTTTCGTTATGAGCCATTGAAGGAACAATGGCACTTAATGACTGATTATTTAACACAAACATATAGTAAATAATTTCTGATATTTAAAGCACCGAACACGCTGTAACGGGGTGTACAACATTTTTTGTCTATAACATAATAAAATTAATAGAAATTATTTGACTGATAAACACAAGACTATTAAGGGAGGTGAGAAATACGATATGGGATGCTTGGCTTAGTTCCCAGTAACCGCATATTGCAAAAGTCAACTAGGACAAGGATTTGCAAAATTTGTTATTCTTTTTTCCTCGTTTTCGAAACGAATGTTGGTATTCTCTGGTAAATTTTTCAGACAGAAGATTTGTATTCTCGAGCGTTCAAAGACGAATTCGTCCGCGAGACTCTTCTATTTAAAAACCATTTCGACGATTAGGAACAAAGCCGTAAGTCCGACCTCCCGATTTCCTCGCGGACAGAGAAATATTTTCGTTACGCAAAGTATACATTCTCCACGAAGATTCTTTAAAATTGCAAAACATTTATGCGCAGAAGCAATCGAAAAAAGAAAAAGAAAATTCCTCGAGCGAGAATACAACAATGAATCCTCTGCCAAATGCAAAATTCGTATTTATAAAAATAGTTGGACTCTGGCACTCTCACTCGCGTAACGAGGAGTTCGTCCGATGAGACTGGGCCAAAAATGAGCTTTTTGGAGGCTCGTCCATCCTTTAACTTCTCGTCGTGACTGTGACGTACCAGAATCGATTTCTTTTTCTCGCATCTCGTGCCAAATTCACGACAGCGTCATCGTTTCACTTCGAAGCGTGACTCCACGTGCGTCAGAAGAAAAAAAATCGCAGCTAGATTCGTCACGACGACGAAAAATAGTACGAGAGAAACAATCTTCCTACGTTGCTAATTTCGTCCTTATCTCGACTAAATTTTTTTGCCAAAGCCTCTTGACATCTTTCCATCCTATCGAACTCTCCGTGTGATTCATTTTCTTATCAGGCACGAGACGAAGACCCGGACGAATTTTGTTACTCGATACTGGTTCGCGATCCTTGAAGTGCTTGGTTCCATCCGTGATTAGATTAGTATCTAAAAATAGATGCAGATTGAAACGACAGCTTCTCACATTCTCATTCCTCATTGGCGTGCAACGTAGATTAAGAAAAGAGAGAGAACAAAAAAACAGAAAGAACGTTAAGGATCTTTCAGGGTTTCGCTCGGTGGTCGGCATTCGTTTCAATCAACGACATAGGATATCCAATTCGATATTGTCTCGCTCGTGATCGAACCACCGGATCGATAAGAAAGCGTTGTCCTATGCGCAAATTTGCGTCCATTTTTCATACAAGACGCTCGTCGGGAATCCCGGACGTCGATAGAGTCTCGGCTAGCCCCTCTGGCCCGTTATCTTCCCGTTATAACGGGATCGTAGGTGTCTTCTCGTTATAATCAAGAAATCACCTGAAACATTTGAAATGTGATAAAGATCGTAGCTGCTATTTCGTTCATCCAACGCTCAGTGGAATTAGCCGTTTAATTAGAAAATTCAATTTTAACTGAATGTTCCGATTAATCGATCTTATCGCTAAATTTCGTTATCAAGCGGATGGCCAATTCGACGTAGCTCATTCATAAAATTTATCTTTGCAAATTTGTCACTACCTTGACAATACGATATCAGTGTAGAATGAGGAAAAAGGAGCTTAACGATCCTCGCATGCATGGAATTTTTTGTGCCACATCACTTTTTTCTTGTGATAAGAAATTAGTGTGATCATCCACGAGTTTCTCGGTCATCGGACGTATAATGGTTTGCTTATATCATCGAGTGACTAGACAATTTTTTTGTCTCCTTTCTCGTTTCACGAAATTGTAACTTCTGGCAACCAAGCTTTATCGTAAACTCGTGAGGATTTCCAGCGAATGAGACATTGCACAATATTCATACGAGAAATTTGTAAATCTAGCTGTGTAGCTAATTCTCGTCTCGAACATAGCGAAAGAAATCTGATCATTCATAGTTAATGAGAGTACGTTTCAGCGCGATAACGTATCGCATATTCGTGTATACAAACTTTATGCTTACGAAGAAAAGTAAGTAAGCCCCGTTATTCGAAAAAGAGAACGTACCACGTGCGATGTTCCCGGACTATCGCGTGAAAAGAGGAGAAGACTGTAGATAAGAGTGCAAACAAAATCTCGGAACCTTCACCTTGACAAGTGTATGTGTGCGGCGCTCGATAAACGAAACCGGAGGGCTAATCTTTATGAAAACTACTGAATTTGCACGGAATACACACGAGAAAGTCAATAGCAAATATTTATCGATAAATAGTCGAGATTTAAAAAGACAATAAGCTCTCTCGAGGGAAGGAAAGACATCTTGCTTTTGCAAAGTAGCGAGGAGAACGCCTTAACGAAAATTGTGAAATTGTCGAGTTGGATATTTTGTAGGCGGACTACAAATAATGTTCTAATTATTCAAATAACGATGAATAGGTCGACTCGAGATATTGTTCCACAAAATCCCAGGTGAAACGTGCCACGTGGGAACATAATTCGGTCAATCGAGTCACCGACCCAAACGGTTATTCTTGTTTCCTGGATCTCAATATTCTCGCCGAATAAAATACGTTGTCGAGCAAATTCGGTCATGATCAGCTTGTTATATCCGTTTGATTGGATTTGTCGACCTTGAGATAAAATCCGCCTCGACTGGATTTAGTCTAGCACCTTGAAAGCTCTCTCATACTATGCCTCGGTTTTTGCTCCGCATCGATGAAAAATTCAAATCCTTGAAACACACAGAAAATTATTATTAGCGAGATTTTCATTTTTAACCACGGCAGATCTATGGTTTAACGAAGTCGAGCGAGACACTCGATGGCTCTCAGACTGGACAAACTTACCGCGAGTGCGGCTTAAAACGTTTAGCAGCAGTGTAAATTCTCGGTTCTCAAAACTCTCGACTTTTGGCGATATCGTCGAGGAGTCGTCGGAGGTTTTTGGTAGCCAAGTCCTTGAAACGTCGTTTAGAAAGAATCTCGTTGTATATAATGAGAAGAGAGAGGCGTTTGATAGAGCCAAGGCAAGATCCTGAATCGAGATGAGACTTGGCGCTGACTCATTAGCCCCGGAATCTTTATAACGCCTGTTTCTCAAATTCAATATTATGTGACAATTGTTCAAGACTTTCGAGACGCAGTTGATATTTCATTGTGACATTGACAGTCAGTGAATTACCTTGAAATTTTCTTTTTATAATATACAAACTTTTCGATTGAGAAATTCCCAAAACTCACAACATTTCTCAACTTTCCTTACTTTTTTCAATTTAAATAACAATTTCTTTTTTAATCTGTCGAAACTTTTGTGCATTGTTCGGGGACGATTATCTCATCGATTTTCGTCTTTCGCTGCTACAACGTAGTACGCGAGTTAAGAAGGTTACTATTTTAAGATCCCGGGCCGTTGCTAGCTGCGACAAAGTTCCCTAAGTGACCGTTTCCTCCGGGGCCAGGTAAACCGAGGTCCCTTGAAGATTCGTATCGAAAATCTACCTAGCAAAATGGCAGATATACATAATAGAACTCATTATTTCCATTTCTAAACCACATCACGATTTCTACGAAAATAAGAAATAACGAAATTTTGCAACGAGAAAACGAGAAATAATGCTCTCGATAATTTCTCGCGAATCCTCTCGATCCGACGACCCTTAACGATCTAGCGATTTTTTGTTATATCTCGGCCCAATTATTGACTACCCAACTATGTAACAAAAAAATTGGCAATAACGTCAGTGAATTTGGCACCGCAAAATCGAGACGGTAAACTCGTTGCCAAGAAACTATTCGTCAGATTTATTGGTCGACGGTTGAAGAAGATGAGGAAAAAAAAAGGTTTGCGAAGACCTCGAGAAACCGGTGGTGAGAAGAAGAAGACTAGTTTGATGAACCTCTTGAACTCGTTGCACACTACATTCCAATTGTCCCTCTTTCTCTCCCTCTCTTCTCTCGTGTATTTTAGTCTAAGCGTCCGAAAAAGTTCCTATTCCCCTCTGTTGCTGCAGTTTCTAGCCACGTTCGTTTCGCTTCTACATTAACATTCGGATACGATCGTCGTGCCCGTCTCCTCGCGGGCATCGCCAACTCTCCTCGAAGAGAGTGTGTGTATGAAAGAGAGTAAGAGAGAGAGAGAGGAAGAAACGGAGAGACGAAAAAATGTTAAACGCCTTGTGGTGGTGCCTACGGAGTTCTGCGATGGCAATGTCGAGCGCCACGGACTTAACCGGATGGCCTTGGGCGGATTACTTAGCACGTGTGTGTCTGCCCTGGCAAATCCGATCACGTTTTGTCCAACGCAGACACGTCGACGAGCCTCTTAGTTTTCTGGCCTGTACGTGTATTACGAACTCCGATACGAAGCTTCGTAGACCTCCAAGGAAAGCGAACGAATGCGCGAGCCAAGCGATTTTTCGTTCGCAACGACATAAAGCGATAACGAAGTACCTCGCACCACTTGTTGGAAATGAGCTGGTGAAAAAAAATATACGTATGTAATTAGGCAAACAATATTTTTAAGACATAAATTAAAATTACGATTAAATAATTGATCGAAGAAAAGAAGCTTGAGAGATTTCAATGTTCGATCGGAGCTTGGTAGTCGATTTGAAAAAAATTCAAATTAAATTTCGAGCCTACAAATTGGATTTAAAAATTCTAATTCTAACGAGGGGCATTTCAATAATTCGCACAATCGATTTGACATCATTGACAATTATTACGTAACTCGAAGTCGTGAACGAGGCGATTGGCGAGACAATATTTGAGAAAAAAAAGAAAGCATGGACTTTTGAGACTTTAAGAATGTCATGTAAGATACGCGAGGAGCGATAAGCCGTCTCGAGGCGTATGACCTCGATTGTATTATCATTAGTTCTCCAGTTTTGTTATATATACGTGTATATGGACAACCCGAGATGAGTGTGTGACTCAGGAAACAAGATCGCATATATTCCCACTTCGTCTGGACGGGTGTCTGGCTGTAAGTACTCGATTGCATGAGATCTCGGTCATTCCCTCGCGGCAATGGGGGCCCCACTCGACTCAAGTTCAATCCTACGTACGACAAATTTCAAATTTTTACGTGATACGCAAAAATACAAGGATAAATTCCTCGTTCTCGTCAACAATCTAATGTCTACAATCTACATAATCTACGATAAGTATAATATCGACTGATTAAGGGGCTACGAGCAACGCCTAGGTAAGTCGAATAAATCGTCTTTTTTTACACAAAAAATTGTCCTCGATAAAATAATTTTGTTTTAACTACAGTAGAATCTGTTTAATAAGATTTCGTTTATAATGGTCGATCGCTTTTAGCTGGGTAGATACAAACGCAAGTTTGATTTTCATAAAAATGAAGGTATTTCCGTTTAGTACGACTTGGGTTAAAGGGATCTTTAATAATTTTGAGCTACCTAATTTATTAAAAATCGTTGGGTTAGAGCGACTCCCGTCCCAAAACAATTCATAATTTTGTGAGCAATATCTTGATATACCCCCACTCGCTTTCCTCTCTAATCACGTAGTGTTTTGTCATCTTTTGATGGATCACTACGTTAATCTACGCGCGCCAAAATGGATTCTCGTTTTTACAATGCTGTGGGTAATTCTTACTATCAAACAAAAAGCAAAAAAAAATCGAATATCACAGACGTTCTATGCCAATAAACATAATGCATTGCATTTTCTATTACTATGTACTACGTTATTACATAAGTATGTATCTACGTTATTACATAAGGTGTTAGCTGTAGCTATACTGGATTTAATTGAAACTAAAATTTCAATTAAATGTTTGTTTTATTTCTAAAAATCGTTCTAAATAAATAATAAAAAAAAAGAAAACAAGGATTCTGGCCAGTTTCCGGATTCTTTCGTACATGTATATGATGTACGAAAATCTTATCGAAAGAGTCGTACTGGAAGGTCGAATTTGAAGCCATATTTTTCTCAAACTACGTTTCTAACATGGAGACCGATAATATTTCCTAAATTGATAAGACGACTCTCCGTATCGTTACTCGTTCTTTACCGTACAATTTAGCTCCTTGGCGCCAAATCGGCCGAATTTCCATTCCAAAAATTATGTACATAGTATTAATTCCGATAAAAAAAGAACTTCTCGCGGACCAGAACTTCAATATTTGCTCAATACGTAACGTTTCCGCGATAAAGCAATGGGAACAAAAATTGTACGAGGTCCGCGTTCGAAATTTCGAAACGTCGTTCGCAAAATTTGTCAGGTCTCTTCTACGTTTCGCAATGCTACGCGTTACGTGTTCCTCCCCTCTTAGCGTCGGTTCGACAGTTATATTTTTACACAGGTCGAGAGCGACAGCGACGAGTCACGGGTTTTCGAAGAAAAAAAAAAGGAACGATAGAAAGAAATCCACCAGCCCCCTAGTCGGGTACGACGACGTATTGCTAGGTGCGTAACGCGAACAAACACGAGCCAACGTGTTGGCAACGAGTCGGCGCCCGGTGCTTTAAATATTAAAAACGTAAAACACGTGCTTCGCTGGAAACGGCTCGAATAATTATCGTAACAGCTGCAACTTCTTTTTCTCGTTTCGAGCGTTACGAGGGAGTCCAGTGCCCCGTGAGCGAGCGACGAGCCTTTTATGGATCCATTGTAAACGATTACATTTTTCACGTCTCAAACCGGAACATTGGCAAATCGCTCGTGGACGACGAGAGCCAAGGAAGGAAAAAGAGGCGTCTCCTCGACATTGTTCCACATCGAATCGAAGTGGAAGAGAGAGAGAGAGAGATAGAGAGAAAGAGAGAGAGCGAGATTGTAGTTTAGCTCGGTCTCGCCTTGAAAAGTACTGCTTCGTCGTGACAATCGTGAAGAGAACAGCGGGGGAGGATTTTCCCTTAGTCCACTCGTAGAAGCCTCTTTTGTCGGCTTTCTCTCTCTTTCTCTCTCTCTCTCTCTCTCTCTCTCTCTCTCTCTCTCTCTCTCTCTCTCTCTCTCTCTCTCTCTCTCTCTCTACGTTCGTCACTATCTTTCATCGATTCCTGAACAAGAAGAAAATTATGAAAAAGCCAGTGGTAAACGTTGCAACGACGTTGGAAAGCAACGACAAAGTTTCCATCAAGATTAGAATATACGTTGAATATTGTATATACTTTTCCATCATGGAATATTTCCGGTTGATAAAATCTCACCGGATGATTGATGATCGCGAGAACAGATTATCTGGTCTTGGAACCATCGTTTTGTAAATCGTCATTGTACGATAATCGAGCATCATCGCTGCCAAATAATCATTGAACAAATCCTCCAATCTTCGATAATAGGCCTAATAATTCTTTCACGAGTCTTCAACGACTTCACAGAGATCGATCACTATATATTGGTCCGTAGTTATTATTTTGAATTAGATAATCTCCAGAGATACCGAAAGTTTACCTAAACGGCTTGAGTTATCCATTCTTGTTTTATCTCTGAAAAAAAAAATAAGAGAACAAATACATCCACACCGTTGGTTCCAGAATCAAACGACCAACGCCCTGGGATCTATGTCCTCGTCGTGAAAAAAGCCTCGTACCGATTCGTCGTCGTATTATACTCGTCGCATAATACCGGAAAACGCGTAATTGTAGTTGCCATAGTACTCGTGGCGAGCGCGCGGCGCCGTGGGGCTCGTCGCTGTGCCGTCTACTGTACCAGTGGGGCCTTGGGAAATCAATATTAAGTTCACCTACGTCACGTATAGCCGGCAAACCCAACGTTCTCGAGTAATGGCCATTATTATCCCTTCTACTCGAGATTTTGAATTATTATTTTTTTTCTCTTCTATTCTCACTCTCTCAGTCTCGTACACTCGATCATGCGTTCTGTCCAACTCTCGATGCAGATGACAATCTCGGATATTTGCCATCGGAATCCACCTCGCACATACTCGGTCGTGAAACTCGATTGCTTCGCGGATATCCGTGAGTCTCTTCAAATGGTCGACGCTTGACGATAAATCGGACAAACCCTTGGGACAGCAAATATATTCCTCAAACGGTGATAAACATGTTTTCTTTTCCACGTTGATGGTTTATTCCTTGTCGATAGGATAGTTTTCTCTGGAAATAAAACAAGAAGAATTAAAAGAAGAAAAAATAATACAAAATCATTAGGTAATAAACGTACCGCGACTGTCTCTCCATTGCTCGACCAATCGTTATGAAACTGCTTTACATTGTGTTATAGCACGATACTTTCCTGGTGATAAATAATGAATAATGATTTTTTTTGTGCTGTTCCCGTTGATGTTGACCGTTGAATTTTTCATTTGGCTTCCCTCCAGCAGGACAAAATCGTCGTTATCGTGCATTTTTCAAGCTTTTCGTGCTTAGATGAACTTTGAAATGTTTCAACAAAGTCAAATTTTGTCTGCGAGGCTCGAATGTAGAAAAAGTGGGGACACGAGAGCATCGACAACGCCGGTTTAACGTTACAGCAATGGTATGGTGTAGGTTGGCGATAACAGTGGAACAGCGAGGTAGCACAAAATCGATCCAACGGAAGATCCCAACACCGACACGACGAGGAGACTATACTCGACAGCGAGTCTCGAGCTCGACGTTGGTTGCGTAACGTCGAGCTACGACGATCATTTTTTTGTCATTTCTCTCTTTGCACATTCGGTCAATGAATAAACGGCAAAGAACAAACTTTTGCCATTGGAATTTTGATGGATGGTACGAGCGTGAAAAAAAACACTGCTCAAACTTAAATGAAAAAAATGTCTCGTTGTGACGCAAAGTCACTGGACTGATATTGAAAGCAAAAAAGTCTGGGAGAACGTCGCAAGATATTCTCGTGACGAACATGAGACATTGTTACGCCGTAGTTAGTACAAGGATGATAGCTGTATGAGCATTATTTCAAATAGAAGAGGAGGCTGGTCAGTTCTTGAGTGCAATTAGGACGTAAAGTGGCCAACGAGGGGAAGGGATAATTATCGACTCTGTCTAGAGGGAAAAAATATGTCGACGTATCGATCAAGGACTTTTCCTCAAGATGGTTAAGAAATTTTAAACGAGACCAAGATCAAGATCAACGACGTTATTTCCTCGTTGGAAGAAATTGCAGAACGTTTTCTGGATTTTTTTTTTCAGGTATATAGTCCAGTGGATTTTGTTTTCGGCGGAACTCCGTTCTTCGCCAAACATGGAGGCTCTCCTGCCGCATGCCAGATCGATTCGAGACTTGACCCTTCCAACGCGAGCGAGGCAGAGGGAGACGACTTCTTCCCTCGAAACGTTTTCAGACCTGAAACTCAGCCCTCGTCGTTTCCGAGAATTTCGTCGCGTTTATGACTTTGATCCAACGAGACGAACCCAGGCAAAAGTCGCCAGTGTCTTGCCAGTGAGTTGAAGAAGTTCGAGTTCCTAATAACGATTATACCCGAAGCAGAGTTCTCGTATTCGGGGTAGAAAATTGCTCTCGCCCATGGAGATTAAACCACCCGAACGTACCCAGAAACGTGGGAATGCGCAAGCGCTAGCGATTTTCGTGTTCACGAACTGCAACACCCACGGGAAGTGCAAGCACGAGGAGGCTCGTCGCATCCGAAAATCCATAGGACAGTTATTGATCTACTTTTTCGGTGTAGATGTTCTTCGCGTTATTCAATGATTCTTCTCTAATATCTCTGAAATTGTGACGACTGCGGGCTTCTCACTCAAGGATTGAAAAATGATCCAACGCAGGCGAGCTTCTCATTCAGGGATTGAAAATTCATAGGACAGTCATTGAGCTACTATTTCGTTGTAGATGTTCTTCGCGTTATTCAATGACTGTTCTCTAATATCTCTGAAATTGTGACGACAGCGAGCTTCTTACTCAAGAATTGAAAAAATATCCAAGGCAGGTGGAGCCTTGGCCAATACTGTGCCATCAGGTGACTCGATGGCAAAACATTGGTCAATGAGTCATCGAAACGCGAAATGGCGTCGAGGTGTCTGCCAAAAGTCAGGTACAGAGAGAATAATTAATGTAGCCATCGCAAGCTAGGTTGAAATTGAATTTTGCGGATAGGTCGAGGGAAGATCGAAGATGTAGGGCGGGCTGAGTGATCGCTGCATCGTTACGTAACTCGACCAGCGGTACACACCCCAATCTCTGTGTGGAAGTGTGTCTGTGTCGAGTTAAATTCCAAGGGTAGATCGGGGGAGTTTCTCGTCGACGACGTCGTCTCTTCTACCACCAACGAAACGTTCTATATGTCGTGCACCTCCAACGGTGAAATCAATATCGCGCGAGCGCCGTGTCGTGCCAGCACGATATTCTACCCTCTCTGACGGTGCACCAATCTGAGCCAGCGCAGACCTCTCTTTACATCGACGGAGTTCAATGTCTCCCAGGGCAATGAGTGTGACGTCGTAAATATCCTCCTGTATGTTCCAACCGTTTGGCGATGCTCTCGTTGCAGTGTCTTTATAATTTGGCTATGCAAAACGATGCACGTTGAATAATCGTTGGACAATTGTCAGAGGGGCGTGGACGATGTTTCTTTTTCCCTCTCATCGACCATCACGAGACAGCTTGTCGTCCCTCGATGAGCCATCTCGTGCAACTAGGCCAACGTAATTAAAACATGCCCACCGCGACAATTGTCTACATTTTAGAATCTAAAAAAATTACAGAAAAATTGTGAGTAACAGCGATGGATTTTTGTCAGCGAAGAATAAAAAGTTTACTCAAGATATCTGCGCGGCTGAGTTTTGTCAATGACCGAAGGAATTTGACAATAATCGATGATACTGTGTAGAATATTTTGGCGATACAAACTTCAGTATGTAGTTGGATAAAATTATCTTTAGGCGATCGAACCCAAAGAAAGATCATTATCAACGACCGCGTGTGGGCTGGAGGCTGGTCAAATAACAGAATTTGTGAAATTTGCATAATTATTGGGGATATACAGAAAAAAACGTTAACTTCGAATTAAAATATGTTGTCGCATGTGTGGGGAGCTCGGAGTAAAAATATATTTCAGAAATTATGTAAAAAAAAGATGTTCCGCAAAGGCGGAACATCAATATTTCACTGTAGGGCAAACATTTGTAAAAGTTTGAACGACACGTTGTTATTGATAAGAAAATGATATATTGTCATTGAAGATAACAGCCTGGCATCGTTAACGGAACATTAGGTTCATTTTAATCAGGCAGTTCACAAATGCATCAATCAATCGTTTTTAAAACGGACACAATTCTCTTCCTCGCTTTAATTTGTTTCATAATCTGACCTTATTATCATTGTTATAAATATATCTTCACCAATAGTTATGAAATCGTGTGAATTATTTCACACAAACTTCAGAATTTTGAAATCAGATCAATATGTTTTCATTATCACACTTTCATTCAAAATTTTCCACATTTTTCCTTCTCGGATTCGTAAAATTTCATCCTTCAAGGACAAAAGTTGTGGAAAAGCGAAATAAATAATTATTCTAGACATAATTTATCGTGGTAGGCGTTGCCAAGCCTGTAAAAAAAATTGCAGGTTAGGTCAAAAAATCGGATTCAATTTTAAAGGGACTTGGTTTCTGAAAAATGTGGAGATGTGGCTTAATAAACCTGAAAGCATGTAATACTACGTAATTTACGTGTAGATTGTACGTGACAATGGGTTAATATCGTCACGTTTAAATATTTGAGTACCGGAAGCAGCTGGTGAACTCTTGAGACGTATCAGTAGTTCTCACTATCGGCCGACAAAGTCATATAATATACCGTAGTATGTTATATATCAGGACGCTCATTGGTTTTGCTACGTGTACATGATAACATGCATAATAGCTGTTCGCAAAACGGGGCTCGGGAGTGATGCCGAAACGAGGCACCTAAGAGCCGGACGAGGCGAGAGAAGACGACAGGACGCACACGCATATATATTCGTGCACGCACACGAGCGCAAGTATGCTAGGATAACCGGCGAAACGCACTCACGCTCGGGCGTGCTCGAGCAATTTAGGGGAAATCTCGCAACGAGAAGTATCGAGTAGAAACGTTGGAATCGCACTCACCTTCATGTTGTTCTCGACGATGTACTCGAGCGAACATATTTGATAGACGATGTAGGCACGCATCAGTTCAGTCGTAGTTTTACTCTTAAAAGATGCCACGGGATCGTTAAACTTGAGATCAAGAGGATCGATCTGTCTTGGCACTGCCGGCTGTCCCGTGCTGGTTATCGTGCCCGATGACGAACTCGCGTATCCTCGTGCCAACACCTGCACCAACTGCACCGTAGGTCTCGCAGCATTTTCGAGCAAACCAGCGGTTAACGGTAGACACTTGCTAAGCTTTTTACTGCCGGCACAGCAACGCGGCACCGTTCGCAAAAACGCCATAACTCTTCGACTAATAATTTACCGTCCGCAAGGTACGACACGAAGGGAACGCGAATTACTCGCGTGTAACCACCGAGAAATTCGTACTGTTACGAAACGAGGATTGTGAAACGATGATTTTCAAAAATTTTGAGGGTTTATAAATACGCGATATATATTTGGATGAGATGCTCGAGAAAAGAAATTATTTTACGGCACGATTTTGTTCTACCTTTATTTCTCTAAGCGATATATATATATAGACTTTTAGTCGTATCGCTTCGATCAGCAAGGATCACCGGTATTGAACGATATTTTACGTTGAATTTTCTTTTATTCGCGCACTTCTATGTAATTATTCCTTGGTCTTGACAAACGAGGAACGACGACGACGATGAAACACTCCGATTTGAGACGAACGGGGTGATTCCAACCTGTCACGGCCGACGTCGGAGGCCCCAATAGAGTCTGGCTTTGGCTCGCACCTCCGTTAGTAGAACGAAAACGCACCCGGCACGCGAGGTGGGGTATGCGGCGCTTCGTCAACGTGAAAGTCAAATGGTAGCTTTCAACGAAGAATCCTCGTTTACATCCGGCTTTCTATGTAATTTAATATATTGGCGATATTTAACTTAAATTTAATCTGAAATTATTCTTGGGAATTATGACCTTGTTCTCTCATAATATAATGTGTCAAAGCGAATTTCAATTGTCGCACGTTGCTCTCAATTATCGTATCTCTCTTGATCGGAGTGACCGCGTCGGTAAGAAGGAGCGCGGGTAGACCAACCGCGATGCATGTAGAATGCTTCTGCGAATACTTCTTATGCCGATAGGTGGAGCGTGTGCCGGTAAGGGCGGACGCTGAATTACCTGTTATCAGCAGTACATCAAGCCTAATTCACGAGAAAAATGGCGACGGGTATATTGAAAATTATAAGAATGTGATCAAAAATTTTATTGAGCACATGAATTGCTGAATAACATAATGGCAAAAATGGACTAGATGTATCGGGGTTAAAGAAAGGATGGGTTAAAGCAAGTCGGTAGAAAATAATTCTAAATAATTTTTGGGAGCATGGGATAATGCGGGCCAGTCGAAAATGTTCGAGACTAGCGACAAAGCTAGCGGTATGTAAGGTGGGAATCTGTAACCAGCGTTTTAATTGATCGATGAGTCCTCGATATGAATTGTGATATGCTTCTTTATTCATACTATCGCTACAGGTCTTATAATGCAAAACATAAAAACTCAGACTTTTATTTGTCATTACTCAAATCATTAAATTTTATCCAAAACGGGTTTCAGAATGAAAATCCGTCAAATCATACTCAAGCAATAACAAAGCTCGAATAGTGTATTATCAACCGAGTGAGTTTTAACTTGCGTGTTAACTTGTCTGAATCAGGAAATTATCGCGAAGTAAATTCTACGGTTAGCCGGTTCTAGCAGTCTTCCGTCAGTCAGAATTCGTTAAGGAATCACGAATTGATTATCGTTATCCTCATATGCAAAGAGCTTGACACATTATTTTTCACGATGACAGCTTTCGAAGGTATCTATTATTTCATAATTCTATTTGGTTATGGTTTTAACTCTTTCACGACGATTTTCTCCATTTTCTGCACATATATCGTACATATACCCTTTCGAGCCGATTAGTACTCACCAATTGGGTCGAAAGGGTTAATCAAGGGAAAAATCTTATGTACTATCTCTCTGTACGATTGTAGAAATGGGAGTATTACCCGAGATAGCCAAAGCCATAGACGATATGGAGTGGTCGTAAGTCATCAAGAATAGCCCTATAACCAGTAGAATATTCAGCCTTTTAATAATATAAAACAATTATTTCGTCAGCCTCCCTACTGATGTTCAAGCCGAGGCCATACCATTAATTTTGGGTGGCGGAGATGTACTTATGGCCGCAGAAACAGGAAGTGGCAAGACAGGAGCATTCTGCCTTCCCATTCTACAAATAGTTTGGGAAACTCTGAAAGATTTGGAATCTGGGAAAGGATCGTCCCGTTCTTCTAGTTCAGCGCCACAAGGTATTCTCCGTTCTCATTGGGCGTACTAACTTTACCGTTAGTCCATTTTGGGAACGACTGCATTGATTGGGATTGCGAAACTCAATTTTTTGATTCGTAGCTTCGCATTGGGCGCTCAGCTTGTTCGACAGGGGTAGAGCCATGGCCATAACGCCCGATGGTTTGCGTTGTCAGAGCAGAGAACAGAGGGAATGGCATGGTTGCCGCGCCAATAAAGGAATACAGGGGGAAGGAAAGTTTTATTACGAAGCTACAGTTACCGACGAAGGTTTATGCAGAGTAGGATGGTCGCAGTCTCAGGTAAAACGTTTGTCTTTCCTTCGTTCCAACAAAATTGTCGATTATTTTTATTTACTTGAATTTGCAATCCTTCGCAGGCGAATCTAGACCTAGGAACCGACAAATTCGGATTTGGTTTTGGCGGTACAGGAAAAAAATCTAACGCCAAGCAATTCGACAATTATGGCGAAGCATTCGGCATGCACGATGTTATCGGTTGTCTCCTGAATCTCGAAAAAGGCGAAATACGCTTTATGAAGAATGGGGTTGATCTTGGCCAGGCTTTTGTCTTAAATTCACAACAAAAATCTCAGATTTTCTATCCAGCCGTTGTCCTGAAAAATGCGGAGATGTCCTTCAATTTTGGTGCACAACCGTTTAAGCACGATCCTCCCACTGGTTACGTAGCCCTTTCAGCCGCACCAAAAACGTCGATAACGCAAAATCCTGTTACCGGCACTCAAAGTAGCGATAAAGACAGTTCAAAAGCAACAAACAACGCACCACAAGCGATCGTCATCGAGCCATCGCGCGAACTTGCCGAACAAACTTACAATCAAATTCAAAAGGTGAGTCTCGTAGAATTCGCGTATTGTACCGTACTCGACTGCAATCGATTCAACCTTAATTTTCGCGATTATCTCGGCAGTTCAAGGTCCACATGAAAAATCCATCGATCAAAGAGCTCCTCGTGGTCGGAGGTGTAAACGTAAAGGAACAAATATCCGTACTGAATTCGGGAGTTGATATAGTCGTCGGAACACCAGGACGTCTCGAAGATCTTATTCAAGGCGGTTATTTGTCTCTGACACATTGCAGGTAATTTACCTAAAACGTTCAATCTTCCTCGATTATCACAATTGTATCGGATTTACCGTTTTTTCAATGGAAATTCCATCGCAACCTATAGATTCTTCGTACTCGACGAAGCCGATGGACTTTTGAAACAAGGACACACAGAATTGATCGACAGACTTCACAGGCAGATGCCAAAAATAACGAGCGACGGTAAAAGACTACAAATGGTCGTATGTTCAGCGACTTTACACGCTTTTGAAGTCAAGAAAATGGCGGTAATATGGTATTCTTGAAATTTGTCGTAACAAATACAAAACATAATTGATATTTACCGTTTATCGTTGGTTTCTTTGTTTATAGGAACGTTTGATGCATTTTCCAACGTGGGTGGATCTCAAAGGAGAAGATGCTGTGCCAGAGACGGTTCATCACGTTGTTGTAACCGTTGATCCTCAGACGGACAAATCTTGGCATAATTTGAGGCCTCGTATCGAGACCGATGGCGTTCATTACAGAGACAATGTGAAACCAGGCACCAACACCGCGGGTCCGTTTTTCATTTCTAACCTATCAAATTTATCGTAACGTTTATAATCATATGGTCGTAATTATCGATTTTTAGAAACTCTGTCCGAAGCGGTAAAAATCTTGAAAGGTGAATATTGCGTTCGTGCTATAAGAGAGCACAAGATGGATCGTGCCATTATTTTCTGCCGGACAAAGATTGACTGCGATAATCTCGAGCGCTATTTAAAGCAAACAGCGGGCAATGAATTTTCTTGCGTTTGCTTGCACGGTGACAGAAAACCACAGGAGCGAAAGGCCAATTTGGAGAAATTCAAGCAACAGGAAGTGAAATTTTTAATATGCACGGACGTCGCGGCCAGAGGGTTGGACATAACGGGATTGCCTTTCAGTAAGTTTTTCACCTATCCCGGAATTTTTCACAATCCTGATTTTTAATCCTACATCTCGTGACTTAATATTTCTACCTTCATACTCATGACTGGGGTCCGAGCGCACCCCACACTTATGTCGTTTATAAAACTGGTCCTATGCTGATCAACAGGTTTTCTCGTACATGGTGTTCTTCGTTCTTTCATGACGAAGAGAATAGCGTACGACAAATCTGATTGTATTCACATTTAGTTAATGAAAAATGTATACGAAGATTGTAAAGCGGAGAGCTCGCTTGTTCAGGAACGTAATTCAAAGATCGCGTGGGGTGCGTTTGTATTCCAGTCAGGATGTGTAGGCTTAAAAATATTTAACTTATGATAACGCTATGTTTTCAGTGATAAACATAACATTGCCCGATGAGAAATCCAACTACGTACATCGTATAGGAAGAGTCGGACGTGCCGAGCGGATGGGTTTGGCCATTTCTATCGTGAGTAACGTGCCCGAGAAAGTTTGGTACCACGGTGAATGGTGTTCGTCGCGAGGACGCAACTGTAGCAACACGAATCTCACCGATCAAGGGGGATGCTGCGTGTGGTACAACGAGCCACGAGTTCGTAAATTTCCATAAATTTACATGTACATATTTTCATTTTATCCTATTTACCAATTGAAAATTTTCATTCGCAGTATCTGGCAGAGATCGAGGATCATCTGAACGTGACAATTCAGCAAGTAGGTCCTGATATTAAAGTGCCATTGGACCAGTTCGATGGAAAGGTCACTTATGGACAAAAGAAAATCTCCATGGGTTCGTAAATCGATTGACTGTATTCAAGGCTTACTCGTGTCATTCGGCACATTTTCTTCCTTAAAATAAATCATTTTTCTTTGATTTTTTCATTGCAGGTTCGGGTTATCAGAATCATGTTCAACAAATGGCGCCGATAGTCGCCGAGCTGGCAAAACTCGAATCGAAAGCTCAACTGACTTATTTGAAGAGACACATTATCGCTCACTGAACGATTATTCTCATATTTATATACTCCAAGTGATCTGAACTAGTCTATTGTTTAAGCTCGCTTGTATCTCGTCTAACGTCGAAAAAAACACCAATATATAAACATTGAAAACGTTTTCCTAGAATTACGGTTCCTCTTCTTACAAATATATCGTTATACGCGACCCTCGCATTTCGAGATATCGAAATTCGAGTTATATCGATATCTCGAGGTCGCGAAAAGAAAATCGATAAAACTTACAAATCGTATATAACGTCGAATAATAACAAAGACGCAGTAGCATTTATCATTTATATAAGACATACGGTAAGTATTTATTGTATCATTATAGTTTTATAATCGTATGATTTTTGTTGTTGTTGTTTCTATACTTTAGTTACACAAACGTATGATACAGTGGCTCCGCAGCGTTCGCATTTTTTCTTAATTTTTCTTATCTTTTCCGCGTCTCGTCCCCGTCATCTCTCTTTTATTTCGTCATAATATTTATATATATGTAATGTGTTTGTGTTCATGTAAGGAATATAAATATATATATATATAAATATACATATATGTGTATATATACATATATATATATTTATATATGAATGTACACGTACACGCAGCACGATGGCGCATATACAGGTATCCATTCATATAACACGCGCTGTAAACGATTTTCCTTTTGTTTGTTTTTTGTAGTTTTTTTTTTTTTCATTTACTTAATAATGACTCCTTTGTTCAATTACACATAGTAATTCATACATAAAACTCCTAGATATTCCCAAAAGCAAAGTGAAATGACTAAACTTATACAATATTATGTATAAATCGTAATGCATTTTATCTTTTCCGCTGGTTTTAAGAACTTCCCTTTTAATTCTCCGTGTCCCCAGGTATAATAGGTGTATCGTATAGATGAAATTTTCCTTGAATTATAGTTCCTTTTTACTTTTCTTTTTTGTTGTTGTTTTTTTTTGTTTTTTTTTTTTGTTTTGGTGTGTCTATGTTCCCTGACGCGATCGTGTGTTTGTTTGTTTGTTCGTTTTTCTTTTCTTTTCCATTTTTTTTGTTTTTTGTTAAATTTATTAATTGTTTTCTCGTTTTTTTTCCTTCTTCTTTCATTTTTTGTTCAATATATTTATTACGGATGCATGTACGTCTCGTCTCTCGTCTTTCTCCTTACGTGTCTAAAGGTATTTTTTTTTTATTCTTTTCTTTTTCTTTGCGCAGTTAGTACATTCAACGACTGTTAATTGAATCTCTTTATTTGCTAGATTTAATTAATTAATCGTTAGCTTAAATTGATGTGAACATTTTATATTCAGACAGTCATCACAGAATGAGAATGAAATATTTTTTTACGTTTTTTTTTAATTATGCCTCCCCTCCCCCCGCCCCTCCTCCCCCACTTCGTTATAATCTAGAAACGCGTTCGCGGTTCACATATATTCGGCTAAATGCACTCACACGCGGGTACACACGAGCATTAACCCCATTCATTCGCAATTGATTTAATGACATGCATATGTGATATACGAATATACATATATAGATATATGTATATATACATATATATATATGCTGTGTGGGTGTGTGTGTATGCAACGCACCGGAAATGCACCTTGGACATTTTGATATATGTGTATATATATATATATATATATGAATATATATGAATATATACACACATATATTCACATCCACATATTTATAATTTCATTTATTAATAGATTGATCATATACTACGTTCGCATATGCCATGATTTTCACAGCGAATGGCACCAATAATAAGAAATTTTTATGCACCGGAACGCCTGCACATTATTTCGGTTTTTACCGAATTTTTTTTGCTTCTTTTTTTTTTTTTTTTTTTTCTTCTTTTTTCGTTCCATCTTCCCTCATATATTCTCTCTGTATATATACGTGATCCTCTCGTCGGACTGCGAACGATTACCAGCTCATACATGCTGCAACTTACAAATATCGGACGAACAGCAAATATATATATATATATATGTATATTTGTATATATATATATATATTTGTCAGTCGGGATCATCAAGTGCTTAACTAAATGCAAATCGCTTATACCCACACAGTGGCTTCTCTGTGGCTTGACGAAAAAAATTCTCTCGTGGCGCATATACGTTATAATATATATATATATATATATATGTATATACATTATAATATATATATATTATAAATTATATATATATTACACGGTTTTCTAACGACAAATCGTGGAGAGCTCCGGACCAAGAGATCGCGCTTAATTGATTCCTAATTAATTTTCTCATATTTATAGATAATAATCATCTTGCCCCCTCGTCCACAAAATTCGTCACGTTTTTGTATAAATGTATGCACGTGTGTATGTTTTCTGTCTGTTTTTTTGTTTTTTTGTTTTTTCATTATATTTATACGCGTAATTTTTTTGTAACCTGTATATTCACTTTTGTAAGTTATGTCGTGTTGTTTTTATTCGTTTCTTAAACAGCATTATCAATTAATTGTTTTACCTCGTAATGGTACCGTTTTTATTCTGTTATTTATTTTTTCTTCCTCTTTCTCGTATGTTTTTTGTTCTTATATATATATATATATGTATACATATATATATATTTTTTTTGTTCATTTAACTTTAATTCACTTAACCTTTCATCTAAACATTTCGCTAAGACACGCAACAACGAATTATGGATCATCGTAGGGAGCAGGAGTGGAGGGCAGGCAATGGGAATGGGGAGGAATGAGGGCGATGAAGGGGAAATAAGAGAGAGGGCGCTCGAGACAACTCGACTGGTAACTTCTCTTTCATTTTGGTACTTTTTTTTGTTTTTTTTTTCTTTCTCTCTTCGCTCTTTCTTTCTATCAATAGCGGGACGAAAAACGAACAGCTCGTTCATTTTCTTGTACAAAAAGTATGTGTTTTTCATCGCTCTGGTTTGTTGTTGTTGTTGTTGTTTGTTTTTTTGTTTCATTTTCATTAAAATCTTCGAGTGGGCTTCGTTTCTTCGCATAATTAAATACCCTTGTGTATCTCACGTTTATTTGTTTCGTTTTGTGTTTTTCTTTTTTTAAATTTATTTATTTTCTTTTGTTATTATGAAAGACGATATAGTGTATTTAGTTTGGATTTTTTGTTTTTTTAATTTTTCTTCTCACAAACAACTAATGGCAAAGGAGCCATTTTTATTCTTCCTCGTACACGTTTTCTTTTTCCCCGCTGTTTTAAATCTTTTTGTTAACGCGTTTTCCTTTTTTTTGTCGTATTTGTATCGCTGTTCGATCAACGCCGTTCTAACGTTATTCGCTTATTTATGTGTTTTTTTTTTAATTTTAGTTTTTTATTATTTCTTCTTTTTCTCGACAATTACACGAGGGATCAACTCTTTTCTATCAAGGACGTTTTATTACTTTATACAATACCCGTTCCAGGCACGAACTTAATACAACGTTGGCGTTTTATAAATTATCTCTCCGACGAAACGCGATATTTTCTTTTCTCTCTTTTTTTTGGTTTTATATATACGAAACTTTCCATCCCCAATTTCGAACGAATATTCGATCGTCGACCTCGGGATTCGATTAGTGACCTATTATTTTTTCTAACGACGTTATTAATTTAAAAAAAAATTCGTTCCTCACCCTCGACCATCCCCCATTTATCATGATTTTTATCAATAAAAAAAAGTTGCATTTTTTAGAAATCGAAAAAAACTCAAATTTTTTTCTTTTTTTTTTTGTAATTTTTACATTTTCCCTGCACATCATCATTTTTCGCTCCAAGGTGACTCTCAGCCCGGTACAAAAATAGAAAAAAAAGCAAATCTCGCGAATCGAATCCAAATCCCAGTCAAAGAGTCGATGGAATTGGCCTCGTTTGGCCAACGCACCCCCCTCACCCCTTAACCCCTGTACACGTATTTTCGTCACTTCTTCTCGCCGTACATCGTTCGACTCGAAAACGCCTCGAGTTAGATAAATTCGCGTTTGTTTATTAATTTTTTTTTTCTTTTGCCAAGTGCAACTTTCCTCGTTCCGTCGCAAATTGTTTAGCCGGCCAATAATTAGCTCCGGATCGAAGCACGTGTACAATGCGATATTAGGAAGAGGATAGAATTCTTGAATTTAATTAACGGAGCGACATCGAAGATAATTAACCTAATTAGCACGCCCCCCCCCCCCTTCTCACCGTAAACCAACCAACGCGTTTTGCTTTTTTCTTTCTTTCTTTCTCTCGTTCGCCATCTTACGATTCCAACGGATATAATAAGTCTAAAAATTTGTTTGTCGTCGAAGAGACTCGCGAATAAATCGTCGAACGTTATTGTTTTTTTTTGTTGTATTTTTTTGTCGATTTTGTTCGATTTTTTTCCTTTCATTTCTTCGGTATTCGAGAATAATATAATAACGATACGTAATAATATAGATGTAGACAATTCAATAGAGGTAACGGTACTCTTCATATCAACTTGATTTCTTATCTCTGCCCACTTTTCTTGTCTTTTTGTTATTTTTGTTTTGTTTTTTCTTCTTCTTTCGTTCACTCATTCTCATTCTCAACACGATATTCTCTTTTACTCTTTATATCTTCAATTTGTAATTAAAAGAAAACGGTATATGCGCGATACTTTTGGTTTTTGACCCTCCACTCCCCACTCTCGACCTTCATAGTTCGTCATTCTCAGGCACGCGGACGATAATTTTTTCTTTCGTGAATTTATTGGTTTTTTTTCTTAAATTTTTTTTATTGCGATCCTATCGAGTCGTCGATTTCGAACAGCTAATTTTTTTTCGAATATTTTTCGAATATTTTGACTTTCCTTGTTTCTCCCTCATTTCGACGACTCGAGATTATTTATGATAAAAAATCGCGACGGAGAGACAGTCGAAATATAATTCGAAATATAATTCATTTACGTAATTTGACAAAAATCAAATAAAATAAAAATTTTA
Source organism: Netelia virgata (assembly GCA_951802705.1). Lineage (NCBI taxonomy): Eukaryota > Metazoa > Arthropoda > Insecta > Hymenoptera > Ichneumonidae > Netelia > Netelia virgata. The sequence goes on along the minus strand of OX637865.1, from coordinate 37,851,721 downwards.
ATCGAAAATTTATTTTACTCTCTTTTTGTTTCGTTTTTTTTGTTTTGTTTTTTATTTTAATCACAGATTTTAATCACGAGACCGTTCGCAACCCGTGGTCGACTCGATTTTATCCGCGGTGTCCGTATCGTGAAACGTTCCACGCCATTTCGGCGATGCGCGAAAAAAAAACGTCTTTTTTCGCTGAGCGAGTTTTTCGCATTTTTTTCATTTTCTTTTTTTTATATTCGACAATTTAACGACGATATTTGTGCAAAGTTACAGTACGATTAAACTCGATAAATTTGATAAATCGAGTTGTTGTTTTTTTCTTAAATAAACATAATTTTAAGCGACGCGGAACGCTCCATATATTTTCTCGCATTTTCGTTCTTTCTTTGACGCGACTCGAGAAACCAACCGCTCGCGGTTCGTTCAATTATTATTATTATTATTATTATTTCAATCTTGACGATTTCATAATAATCGCGACGCGATCGATCCTCGAATTTTATTAATTTCATTCGCGAAAATGCGACGAAACTCGTACCACGAAAAATCACCCACGGAACGAGGAAATGTGCACTACTGTCTCGTATTCTCGGTTCGCAACAACGCGAGTTTTTTACAAAAAAAAACAAATTCTTCGCTCTCTCCTTTTGTTCTTTTCTATCTAACGGACGTGTGATTCGATCGTGAAATTGACCTCAAATATTCGAGTTTGTTTTTTGTTTTTAGCAAACGTTCTCGACGTCGGCTAAGACGAAACGATTGATACTTTTTTTAATTTTCTTTATAATTCTCCACCCAAAATTCACAGAGGTATATGAATAATCGTTTTGTTTTGTTTCTCTCGTTTTTTTCATCTTTTTCTTTTAATTATTACAGTTAATTACTTATGATTGCACGAAGCGATAAAACAGATTTATTTTTCCTCGCATGCCTATGATTTTCCCCGATTGCGTTATTTATTTATTTATTTTTTGTTTCTTTATGCACAACGATTTTGCGCAAAATAATATTCTTTTTATGTTGGTACGTTTGTTAATATATGTATATATATATATGTGTGTGTGTGTGTGTGTGTGTATGTGTTGTATGTTTTATGTTTGTGTAGATTATATATATATATATATGTATATATATATCTTCCTTTCATCCATCACTTATTTCCTTTCTTCTCCAATCAAGGCTATATCACGACTAACTTGATAATAGAGGTAATAATAATTACAATTACAATGGTAATAGTATTCATGATGATATTTCATATAATATAATAATAATAATAATAATAATAATAATTTTTAATTAACTAACAAAATAGCAATCGGATCAGTGACAATAACTGAGATAACAGTAACGATGAGACGATGATAACGAATGACTCACGTTTTTCTTTTCTTTCTTTTTTTTTCTTTCGGCTTCGATCGCGAGAGGTCTTTTTCTTTCCTCCTTCTTTTCTCAAATCGAAACAAATCGAGAAAAAAGAACGCGACGCTCTTCGCGACTTTATAATATATATGTATAATTGTTTTTCTTTTTTCTTCTATTTCTCTCCCTCTCTCTCTCTCTGTCTCTCTTTCTTTCTCTTTCTCTATTTCTCTCTTGCGACGACGGCTCGTAAATTGGCGGAGAATTGAATTTTTTTGCTTTATAAATTTATTCCAAGTTTTTCACCGATTATTTCTCGTTGCTTTTATGTTTCCTTCTCTCTCTCTCTCTCTCTCTCTCTCGTTTTTTTCGTTTACTTTATTTTTTCTCTTTACCCCTCTTCGCGCAACAATGTTTCAATTTTTTCATTCGAATTCATTCATTCGAATGAAATGAAATGAATGAATTCATTTCATTCGAATATTCTTTCGCCAATTCTCTCGCGTGACTAAAATCTTTTCACGATTCTCTTATTTTCTTATTTTGCTTCGGCTTTTTTTCCTTCTTCATTCGATTCATTCACGCGATACACACGATTGGTACGAAAACCTTTGGATTTGTACACAACGTCCACGATCAAGAAATTCCGGAATGGAATTGCATCGATTATTTTCCCTTATTTGTTTCTCTCTTTTCGTCGCTCGTTCATCAATTTCTGTCTCTCTCTCTCTTTCTTTGTTTATGAACTTTCTTACATCGTTCGCAGCTAAATCGAATTATCAATTTTTAAGCACGTCGTTCGTCGACTTCGTTCAATGTTTTAACGACGAACGCGAGCGAATGACACGAGCGTTGTACACCGTGTTAAGGTCTTTGCTCGGTGAAATAACGGATATCGATTTATCGACGATAACGACGTCGAACGACGAATAATTAAAATCGACGTAACGTATATTTCGTGGTTACATATGCTGACGAAACGAATGGGAATCCCCCTACGTTTATTTTTTCCTCACATTTCTCCTTCATCCTCCAGGAATGAAATCGATATTACAATATCTTCGACGATTGAATAAAGAAGAAGAAGAAGAAGAACAAACAATTTCTCTCTTCTCGCCTCCTAAATGTTCAATCGCGTCGCTCAATTTACTCGCGTTTTTTTAAACATTCGTTCTTTCGTGTTTTTTCTTGTTGCTGTTTGTTTTTTTGTCTGTTTTTTTTTCGTTCGTTTCCGGTGGGTGTGTTTACAGCGAGAGGTACCAATGATTGTTTGGCTTGCGAAGCGATATTTAATAATAATTAAAAGATGCTCGTCACGCACATCATCGACATTCGACAATTTAACATTCACACTTGGCGCACGCACGATTAATTAATTTAAAAAAAAAAACAAATAATTTTTAAAAACATAATTTGCGAAAAATTCTAACATTATTTACGGTCATATTTTGAGTTTGTCGACTTGAAATTGACCACGGACCTATTCTCGAACGAGCTTTTGTTCGATCACTGTTTCTCTTTCTTTATTTTTCGATTTCACATTCTGTTTCTCTCTCTCTCTCTCTCTTTCTCTTTCTCTCTCATGCACTCTCTCTCTTCTTACCCTCCCGCTTTCCGCGAATTAATGACAAACCCCCGAATACTGTTTTGACGACGCGTCACAAATTTTCGAAATACGAATTTCAACACATCACTTACTGTACATAGAAAAAGTGCATTACAATAGTTTCACGGCGTATACGGCAACTTTTATCGTTTTATGGGGTATACGCATTTTTTTTTCTTTATTTGTTTTTGTTTTTAAATTTGCACCTCTGGGCGTGAAGCAGGATACTTGTGCGATCGGCTTTTATTATATATATAATATATGTATATTTCTATATATAAATATATCATATATATAATATATATTTTTGTTGTCATTTTTTGTTTAGTCGTCGAACGTTCGTTAACGTATAAATACGCTCGTTTTTCTCATTCTCTCTCTTGCTCTCTCTCTCTCTCGTTCTCTCATCGTCCAATTCTCAAAGCATACTCGCGCACGAACAATCGTATAGTAAATCTATTTTCCTTTTCGTTTTCTGTTGTTGTGTTTGTTTTTTTTTTTGCTTTTTCTCATAATATATTCACTCGTAATTTTAGCGATTTGGTAATAATGGCATTGACAATACACTTAATAATCGTTAATTTGTTTACTTTTTTTTTATCTTCTCCTCGCTAAGGATTATCTATTAATTGCAATTTTTTTTTGTGTATTTATGTTTTTATGTTTTTGTCTGTGTGTGTAAATGTGTCTGTTAGTGCGAGGGCCCGGTTAAAATAGGGTCAGGGTAGAGAGAGGGGCAAGGATAAGAAGATGAGGGTACGGGCACGCATCGCGGGACAGTCGATTTGCGATTTTTGAAAAATTTCACCCTCCGATCCTTCGAGTATCGAGTCGAACACCACGGGCCCAAAATCCCTCCGTACGGCGAATATGTATAAATCAATTTGCGTTTTATTCGCGAGGCCCGCTACGTCGCCAGCTCCGTTTTATTTCCGTTGATACGACGATATTAGACGAATGATAACGCGTTGATGACGATAATAATAATAATAGTAATAATAATAATAATAATAACAATTTGTTCTTATTAAAACATTGTCACGTATCGCACCGTTGTTTTACTTCTTCGTTTATATTTTTGTTTGGTTCGTTTGTTTCGTGGGGGAAAAAAAGAATTGTGAGAGAGAAAAAGTGATAACGGTATTTCTTTTCTTTTTGTTAATTCTTATTTCTTATCCGTCTTTCGAAGATTGTGTGTTTGCGTGTGTACGTGTCTGTGTATTTTGTTTTGTTTGCTTCTGTTTGTTTCGTAACGTTACGAGTAAAACTATTTATACTCTCTTTTACAATTATGAATATATAAAGGGCATTTTACGAATGATGAAAATTGCCATTTGTTTTGTGCTGAGCGAATCTTCTCGTACGTTAACACCGGAAGCAATCAATAAATAAAAACTATTTTGTCGCACGGTTACGTACATACCGTGTATAACGCGTGACCACGTTACATCTTCGCGCGATTCAATTAGAAATTATATTTCACGGAATTATTAAATAATAAATGTACGGATTTCATACGAGTTTCGTCGTTAAATAATGTATAACGAGAGAAGATTAATCGATAGGTCGTATCCTTCTGTATGATTAAAATTATAAACGTGGGAACACGCCCTTTGGGACGATAAATTTCTTTTGCCTTTTGCGATATGCGTGAAACGTGCGTGCGTCTCGGACGCCTTTGGAAACGAGTACAATTTTGTTTCTTCGTCGAGACTCGATCGATGTTTAAATAGAAGAAACAAAAATATTATACGTACGAATAAATATTTTTCGACCTTTTCCCATAATTCGAGCTGCTGAACTTTGTCGCTTTTTCTTTCGCATTCGCGTATTTCTCCGCAAATAAGTAAAAACGATTGCGACAATAAAACCGAGTTTGTAACATGCACGAGTCGTTAATTTTACAATCGTGTGGTTTTAAGGCGAAAGTACGAGCGAGAGAAAACAAAAACGAAACATTAGTCGCATTTCTCACGTTTGAACTTTGAGCTAATCGCCTGGATACAATTTTCACGTTTGCACACGCAGAGACACCCACGCGTTACAATTATTCTTTCGTCGTTGTCGGTCGTTCTCACGGTTTCTTTCGTTCGCCGTTATATTTTACATCGCTCACGAAAGAATTTTCTCTCATCGTTAATTCGAATCGACAAAACAAAAAGAATGGAATTAAATTGGTAGGAAAAATAAAATTTGCACGTTTCCTCGACGTTATCGACGTTATATTGACCATAATTTTTGACAATTCGCATCTCTCCGTTATCCTCGTTCGCAACGAAACGTGTACGAGGGGTTTCTCGCGTTTGGCGAACACACGCTCGAAGTGAAATATTCACAAAAATAGAATAACGACTAGCTTTACGATTTCATAAAAAGCACTATTAACAAGAAAAAAAATATATATCCGTGAATACCGAACGTAAAAAGATCCGTTATCGCTAGAGGGCGTTCGAGGAAAAATTGTAAAATACATGTACAACGAGACAATATGCCGTATATCTAGATAAATAATTTTCCGTTTTAAAATACGTAGACGCGAGAAACGATGTGCGAGTTTTAATGGAAAATAAGAAGAAGAAAAAAACCAGTTTGTCTTTCTCGCGACGATAAACCGATATTTTAATGGGAATTCGGAGGATCGTGCCGGTACGTTGATCTTAAAGTCCGCGAAGCGTGGTGCACGTTAGAGTATTAATAAAGAATAAGAAGACGAAGAAGAATAAGAAAAAGAAGAATAAGAAGAAACACACCGAACACACAAGAGACGCGACGAGTACGAAAATTTGCATTTTACTCTTCTCGTCCTCGTACGAGTGAAATATCTAACAAATAATATTAAATCCGTGAGTAAAAGAAGAAAAGAAATAAGAAAACAAAACAAAAAACTCATTCATAAGATTCGAGTCAGCGGACGATCGCCTTCCCTTTTGTTTCGTCCCAACATTCGTTACACACAGTCGCACTAGTCGTACAATTAAAACGCGCTTCGAAAATACTGTAAAAATCTCACAAAATACTCTCTCTTCGTAAAAAGATCGCGGCGACGTACGAGACTCACGACGATTTTTCCGTTCGTCGTTCTTACGGAGACATTGAGATTCGATAAATAACCAAAAGAAAAAAGAAAAAAAAACACGAGTACACGCGTTAAAATAATATTGAACGAAGGCGATCGTGAGATTCGTGGCGACGAGAAAACGTGACGAAGTGAACGAATAATAATTAATTGTACACGGAGATTCGATATAATTTTTAAAAAATCAGAAAAATCAAAGTAAAAAGACATGAAAAATTATTGAGATTCGTGATATGAAAATTCGTCGAGACAATTTTAAAAAACCTTATCGAGAACAAACGCATCGTCACTCGGCACGGTAGAGATTATCGTAAATACAGAGAGACGTCGGTTCCGTTAAAAATCACGTAACGGCCGATTTCAAACGGCGAATTCGACTCGACGGATCGAGAAACAAATTATTCGTCCCGTCTTTACTCGTCTCTTCGCTAAAGTCTCGCTTTTCTTATCTTGACTATTCGTTCCGTCGTTGAAAAAAACGCGACGTACTTCAGCCGTGGGTCTCGGTGTGGGTGTGTCTGTGTTTGTGTGTATTAGTGTGATTTCTTGGCGCGTTATGTTATTGTTTGTTTAATGAAAAGTAAAATAATTCGAGGTAACGAATCACAGCGAGTCGGATAGACGAGCGACCTCAACACCAGAGAAACAAAAATGAAAGAAAAACCCGTTAAAATTTAAATTGCTCGGTACACGATTTTTCGAAACGATCGCAATTCCATCGGCTCGATGGTAATCGAGATTTATCGAACGGACAAAATGGAGAATAAATCGCTCGTCTAGCGATGCGATGCACCGAATTTGCGAGTTTGATACGCGCTATAAAAACGTAAACGTAACGGTATACATCGTAGATAATAATTTAACGAGCGAATTTCCTTGATTCGTCGCTCGCTTACGAAGCTTTTCAACGGTCGGCCGAACGGGAACGGGGAGAGTAAACAATCGGATTACAAAGTCTACGCATACATCAACTTCGTGGAAAAGAAAAAATCAAGAGAAAACAGAAACAAAACGAAAAGAAGAAGAAGAAGAAGAAGATGACGAAGAAGAAAAAGAAAAAGAAGTAGACAATCTCTGTGCAAAGCCGAAAGAAGATACACGCACGAATCGATATGTCGAGGAGGAAGATGATGATGAGGAGGAGGAGGAGGATGAGGGGTAAGAGAGACAAAAAATTCATCCCATCGGCTTTTCGATATTGCATCGTCGCACGGTTTGATCCGGGGATAAGCGTCGTACAAACACATTATTCCCTCGCAAGACGTTTATCGAAGAGGCAACGAAGGAGGCGCGAATTTTTTTCCCTACCACTTTCCTTCCTTCTACCGATTTTTGTTCGACGTACTCGATTTTCGTGCTAGATACACACTTCGCGCGACAACGATCGTGTCATCTTCGTTCGACGAACCTCACCAAGGATCAGGATTTCCGTTTGATCGCGTTTAGAATTTATTCATCGACGATTATCTTCCTTAATTTCTTCTTTTCTTTTTCCTTTTCGCTCCTCCTAATTTTTCCTTTCTCTCTGTATCTCTGTATCTCCCTCTCTCTCTCTCTCTCTCTCTCTCTCACTCTCTCAATCTCTCTTTCTCGCTCTCGGTATATCCCCGACGTTTTCTTTTGTTTCCTTTTCTTTCTTTCTTTCTTTCTTTTTTTTTTATACATATTTCTTACGATACGATTTCTTCAAACGGGGTGCACACCGTACGTAATCCGCGAACGACGGAAGGATCTTGACGTGCATTTCGACTTGTTTTATCAGCATTATTGGCTCGTAACTTAAGGTGGCTCACGACATTAATGATAAGATGGATCGATGATACTAGACGACGGCAGGAACGAAGTCACAAGAGCTCGTATTGGCGCAGGTGCATGCGCTGAATGATGTCTCGACAGTCGTTGAACACTCTTTTGATGTTTTCCGTGTCGACGGCGCAGGTGAAGTGAGGATAGCAATAATGCTTGCCGTCACCGCTCGCCGTACTTATGCGCTGAAAATTATACCACGTTTTTAATATTTTCAACATTTTTAAAGCAGGACAACACTACCATCCTCAGAAAAATAGGCTTTTCTTCATTAATATTGAAAATTTACTTAATGCTTTTTTTGGGCTTGATTAAAGATATTTAATTGTAGATACATTAAAGTAGATTCGAGTAAATTTTTATTCAGAAAAAGCAATACGATCGTCAGAAAAATAAGCTTTTTTTTTATTAATTTTGAAAATTTACTTAAAGCTTTTTTGGGCTTAATTAAAGATATGTAATTGTAGATACATTAAAGTAGGTTCGAGTAAATTTGTATTGAAAAAAAGCAATATTTGCAAGCACAAATAATTCTTCTCGAAACCATTCGAGGAATAATAGTCGGATATGTAAAATTGTGGAATGGTATTTTTTGTAATTGTAACAACTATCCTTGACCGTAATCGTTCTCTCTTTGAAAAGTATCTTGAATTGACAATATTTTAGGTGAAAATGATACTTTTTTATTTCCAAACGTGACGATATTTCGAAAAATCAATCAAATGAATGAATAATATATGCACTACGTTGATGTCAATATTTTAATAAAACATTAATATTACGTTAACGTTCGAACTCACGAGAAATTCGTCCCTGATGAAATATTTGGCTCGTATGACTTCCGGCGGTTCCGTAGGATCGGCGACAACGCCAGGCTCGACCGGCGTCTGGTACCGCGAGAATTCCGGAAAATAATCCTCCAATTTGTGCTTACCCGCCTTAACCTTTTCCGCTAACAGATCTTGCTTGTTCAGAAACAAAATCACGGATATTGTGCGGAGCCATCTACAAGAAAAAATTTGGATAAGTAGAAAACAAAAACGAAGAAAACTTGAAAACATTGTCTATTCTATTTTTGTTTTTTTCATTCGTTAAATTCGTCGATCGTTCGATCACGAATAAATAAAAACTCACCGATTGTTCCAAATACTTTTGAACAAATCGAGACTCTCTCTGAGTCTCAATTTTGTTGGATCTTCTCTGAGCACCATGTTGTAACTACTGCACGCCGTTACGAATATTATCGCCGTCACGTCGTTGAAGCACTGTATCCATTTTCTCCTCTCGTCGCGCTGTCCACCAACGTCGAACATGCTGCGAACGATGAGAATAAAAGAAAAGAAAAGAAAAGAAAAACAAAGTCAATTTCGAACTTCCGCTCGTTCGAGACGAAGGAAGATCTCTTTCTTTAGGATAAAATGAAAAAAAAAAAAGAAGAAAATTATCGTATCTCGCATCTCGAGTGATACTCACTGAAAATTAACTTTGTCGACTTGAAACCGGGTCTCGAAGATACCCGAAGTGAGGACACGACACCTGAGAATGTCCTGAAAAAATAACGAAACGGTTGGTCGTTGAATATTCAAACGTTCTTAAGATCTCAAATATTAAAGATCCGGGGTACAAAACTCACTTGTTCCGTTGGCGTGTAGTCCGGTTGTTTTACAATAGCAACTTTGTCTAGAAAACTGTAACAGAAATGAACCGTTAAAAATTCTTGCTCAACCGTTAAAAATCGAAATTCGTGTTTATAAGTAAAAAGAAAACTTTTTTGCGTTAATTAACCACGGTTGTATATCAATTTATTTTTAAATGTTGAATCCATACTGATAGATTAGACATTGTTTTCCCTCGATCGAAAGGAATCGAGTACCTACAGTGGGTGGGCTAATTATTATACCCAAACTTGAATTTTCTTAGTGATGTTTGAAAGATTGTATCTCAGTGAAAAATGATCGTATCAAGATGAACAAAAAAGTATTTTGAAGCTGCAAGATTCTAGTTTTGAGATCTCGTAGCCAATAATTTTAATGATCTACGGTTACTACGCAATCATCAGAAATAGCGCGAAGAAATATTGTCAAATTTTGTCTATTTTTTGTTTTGGTCCAGGGGCTTGGACAATTTGTGTTGAGTTAAACAAATACGTGGACCAGATAGCCCATTGTTTCAGCTTCAATTTGCTTTTTTATTTATGTCTTTACGTCAATTTTTCGCTGAGATATCCGATTTTTAATGAAAAAGAGGCCTTTTGCCTTTTGTCATCGATATCGCAGCAACCAATGCTCGCACAGAATGAGTCCGGAAAAACGGATCAAATTCATTAGTTATATGGATTCTAAAGTCATTATATATTTCTTTAATACCAGTAAATGTATTTACCCACCACCGTTTTGAAAAATATAACATTTATAAGTTGTCATACTAATGACAGGTAAATTAAAAAAACAATAACATTCTTGCCATAATAAGTCAATTCACAGCCATCCCTTTCACAGATTGTGATGAATTTTTCTTTGATTATAATAATTTGGCCACCCTCTCATTTTCTCAGAAAATCAAAAAAATCTTCTAAATTTCAAAATTCACAATATTTATTGTTCCACGGTAAATAAAAAAAAAAAAAGAATTAAACATAAAGATAAAAAATTGATTGCTAAGATGGATATTTCTCGATAAATCGTCGATGCACCTGTTCGATAACCGAAACATCTTTGCCCACAGGGTCAGCGTGTCCTGAGGCCTATCGCGGAGTAATAATAAAACGGTAAATAATAGATAGAGAAAGGCCTGAGTAGAGAAAATTTTCTTGGTATGAAAGTCGAAGGGGTCGAAAGAAGGATGAGAGAGAGGGCGAGAAAAAGGGGGAAAAAGAGAGGAAGAGAGAAAGAGAGAGAGAGAGGCCGAGGAGGCAAATCGATCGCGGGTGGCGGTGTCCTACCCTAACCCCAACCCTCTCGGGGCACCCTAGGCCGCGGTATACCTTCTGCTCTCTCTCTCTCTCTCTCTCTCGCTCTCTCCCTCTCACTCTCTCTGTGTCGCTCTCTCACTCTCTCCTACACTGTACCGACGAAACCCCTCTTGCTCTCTCTCTCTCTCTCTCTCTCTCTTTCTCTCTCTCTACCTCCCACTTCCTATCCGGGTCATGGGTCACTGCCACCGCTGCCCGTTATCAATCGTACGTGCAAACTCCCTCTGTTCATGTATAGGAATATACGTATAATAACGCTCACAGGATAAACGTGAAGTGAACCGTACAAAGAGAGAGAGAGAGAGAGAGAGAGAGAGAGAGAGAGAGAGAGAGAGAGAGAGAGAGAGAGAGAGAGAGAGAGAGAGAGAGAGAGAGAGAGAGAGAGAGAGAGAGAGAGAGAGAGAGAGAGAGAGAGAGAGAGAAGGAGAGAGAGAGAGAGAGAGAGAGAGAGGAGAGAGAGAGAGAGAGAGAGAGAGAGAGAGAGAGAGAGAGAAAGAGGCGTATGTACTCGACTGGGCACGTGTTCCTACGCCTACACCGTCCAGGGCATTTATGTAAGCTTTATAAAACCGAGAGTAAACAAAAAATAAAATATTTTAGCTCGATCGACGCGGTGAAAAAACAAAAAATTACAATCATATCGAGAGAGAGAGAGAGAAAGAAGAAAAAAAAGAAGGTAGAAAAATTCAACACGATTTTCATTGAAATAGATCGGGAGATTTTTTTCTTCTTTTTTTTCACATTTTCACTCTGGAGATTATCAAATCGACGGCTCGAAGGTGCATCGTTATTTTTTTTTTGTTATGATTTATCGCGCAATCCGATTAATGAAATGGTTCTTGATGATCGTAATCGTAAGTTTCGCGAACCGATACTATTTTAATCAGACTATCATGTAACCCCCCTTAGCGTTCTTTCTCTCTCTCTCTCTTCACACACCTTCCCCAGTTTCTGGTCAATCACATTAATTATAGAGCCTCCAGACAGGAATAGGCCGAAATGAATTTATAACGGTGTATATCCGATCGTCGATGCTGTAACAAGCCGGCCTATTCCCCGCGAATACGTGAAAATAAATCAGGTTACGGTGCACGAGGAACGCTATCAAATGGGTCCGAGGAGCTCTCGTAAGCTCTGTATTGCTATAATTATATATCCAACGTAAATATATGTAACACAGTTAGTCCGTGTTTTAATGTCCGCTGGAGCAATATTAGTACAAAAAAGAATTTGCTACGGAGGACAATGAAATAAGCACCGAGAGTTTTTTACAAGAGGAGAAAAATTGTTTTTTCTTCGACAAGATAGAAAAAAGCATTTCAGCTGTTGTAATTTTTTCCCCGGACGATAGATCGTACGGGAAGCCTGTAAATCGTATATTTATCAATAGCGAACTAGCGGACAAGTTTTGTACTAATCTACGCGAGGCTAGGGCACGCTGGCGCGGCCCCCTAGCGGACGAGTTTTGTACGAAACTCGTGGCGCGAATTTTAAACGTGTTTAACGGTTTTTAGCGCTTTCAAGCTTTTTGTATAAAGCGGGAAAAGGGAAATTGCGCACAGGAGTTCGTTTTCTTATAACGAAACGTGGGAATTCTATACGTAAAGCGATATTGTAGAATTTCAGGCGGGATGCGCAAAGTCGAATTTAGGTTTTTAACTGCCGGGACAACAATAGCGTTACTCGTCGAACATGGTGGCAACGGTAGATATTTCTCGCACCATGAATCACTTTGCAGATGCGAAATAAAGAAACGGAGGCTTATGGGTGGGCGGCTATTTGCGTACATTTGTATATTTTGCGTGTGCGTGTGTGTGGGTGTTTTTTGTTCCTTTACGTTCGGTGTTTGACCGAGAGCTCCAATTTCGTTGCAATTCGAAACAGAGAATGAAATAAAAATAACATGCTCCCGGAGCTTCATTGACAAATAAAAGAACCAGAATTTGTCTGCATCCCACGTAAGCCATTTGAATTCGCGGCCTGTTTTGTAGTTCGCATTTACTTTTTTTGTTTTGGCACACCCAACAGCTACGAGCTAGCGTGTGGGCAGGTAGAGTTTTGTGAAAACAGAACGAAAACGGAAATCGCTGAAGTCGCACACGCGTCATTCGAATCTTTCTAATTTTTTCGCTACGATTTGAGTCTTAACGATCTGTCTCTCTTACGACGTAAACGATTTTTATCGTATTAAAATTTTAATTAAAAAAAAGATCGTTAATTGGCGATAATAATTTTTCAAAAATTCGAAAGATTTACAATCCCTTCCCCCTCCAACTGTTTCATCCCGTAGCCGTTGTGCTTCTGCACATTTTCACTCCTTGTAATAATCGTCGTACGAAGTAAAATAAACAAATTTAATCTCTTTATAAAAAAATATTCTCGATAGAAAGTTATTTGTTCCAAAATTTCAGCTAAATCCTACTGAACTAAATCGCTATTTTCACGTCGCACACGTTCGAGCTCGAGACGAAGTATTCGAAAGTGCGACGAGGTACAATTTTACCCCCAATTCTTTACAAATACTTTTATTTTCTATCTTTCCAACAAAATAAAAATCCTCCCATTTATCGCTCGCGCGACGTAGTCTCCGGCTAAAGTGAAAAGTCCGACGTAAAAGAAAGCTCGCGGTTTCGAAAAAAGCCCATTCCGGCTCAACGGGAAAACCGGTAGTGGTTTTCAGCTAGGAAAAGCTTTTGCCGTCGTAATACCGAACTAAGAAGATCCCGGATGCTCGTTGCATCACAAATTCGATAGGAAAAAGAACAAAAAAAAAAAGAAAAAAAAACTTAAAAAAAAGTACTAGGAAACACACAGGCACCCTGTATAAAGTATATCGACTAGTACGTACACCGAGGCATCGATGTACATCGTTATACAAGTCGAATGGGATAAAACGCGAGGAAATAACGAGGAGTATCCCGCGGTTGCGAAAAAAAAAATGAAAAAAAGTGGAAAAAAACCGAGAGAAAAGGAGAGTAAAAAAAAGAAGAAAAATCGGCGTTGTACGAAAATAGCTTCGGCCACGATGTCGGTGGGTATATAACGTCGTCACCCAGAGGTGTAATCTAAATACACAACGCTTTTTGTATCGGGCGGGCAGCGTGTTAGACACAGAGGGCGCCTCGCGAGCGCAATTTCCACCGTTCGCCCTGTACCATATCGGCGCAAGTGTGCTGGTACGCGTTATATAACATATACACGAGGCATTCACGACGAAACCGTGCCACCTTTTCGTCCCAAATTTCTCAGACGTTAATTCTCCGACGTTCGTTATTTTGTAAATTTAGCTTGGGAATAATTGATCGTAATCTTTTAAAATTTTCTCACAAAGTCGTTGTCGAGTTATGTTTAATTTTCTATTTTTTTTTTATGTTTTTTTTTTACATTGTTCGAGTCGAGAGAGAACGGCCCATATAATTGAAGATTGGTTATATACCGGGTGTCCAATTTGAACGAGGAAAAGGACAGTCGATAGAGTCACCGGCTACTTCGTTCATCCGCGGCTAATCGACAAATCGGAATATCTGCTTTGAGACGTACGAGAGACCCGGAGATGCCAATAATTACAGAGTGATTGGATTTCTCTCGAGGCGAGGTCAAAGTCCTTTTTTTTCTTCTTTCGTTCGATGCGAAACACGATTTTGTTGACGACGATTCGTTGGGGCTGTGTCGTTGACGAAAGTAACGAGAGTCGTGACGCGAGGGCTCGACGAGATGGCGGCGCCCGGCGAGACAAAATGGCCGCCGAACCTCGGCGGCCATTTTGTCGTGACCGAGCGCGCTCGAGGAATAATTTAGTAAAAATCGATTTCCGACTAAACGGAAAGAGATAGAAATATTTTTCATTGACAAAAAAAACTCGCCGTTCATCCTAGCATCGACTTGGAGTATTTTATACCTCGAGTCGCGAGCAAAAAAAATGGCTTCGAGACCCTTTTAAATCGTAAACTGAACTACGGTCGCCTCGATCACCGAGTCTCGCCTCTCACGTTCGTTCGACGACAACCTGTGGTCTCCTGTCTGATATACGCTAACTTCGGTGCTTACAACGACTTTTCGCTCACGTTCACGACGGTACCAACGTGTCTTTGGAAGCTTTCCTAAAAATACAGTTAGCTATTTATAAACGCAACGGCGAGTTATAAGCACGAAGAGCCGATGGGAGGAAACAGGAAAGGGATGCGTCTACGTGTGCGTGTGTTTCGAGTATAATCGGCGCGACGAGAAGACTAAGCAGTGTCAAAATTTATGCGCGTGCACCTCTCTCTCTTCTCTTCTCTTCGGTTTCTCTCCATCGAGGTATAAGGAGTAATGGCGGTAGTAGTGTAGGTAACGTTCGCTTCGTGGCAGTAGTAATGGTACGCCCTCGAGGTTCTCTATTCGTCGTCGTGCCGAGACTCATTTACGAGAAGACCTTTTCCACTCTACCACCGATCGCGCCTGTATTATTTGACCGGGATGGTAATTGAAAAGAAAGAGAAATGAAAAGAAAAGAAGAGAACAAAAAAAGCGAACTATCAACTATACGAACGAAACTACGTGGGTTATAGTCTAGTCATCGCTAAAAGAAAGTTTTCAAAGTCTCGTACGAAAGAAACTACACGAAGAAATAACGTTGTCGAAGCGCGACGGTCGATCATTACTAATGGAACTTGGCACCGTTTTTTGTTTTATCCCGTTCGTTCTTTCGATATTAAATATTTGATCGAATCGACGCGATACTCGGGTATCGATTTTTTTTTATGCGGTTTTTAAATCGATTGAATTAATTGATTGTACGTTATATCTTCGTTACTCGTTATTTTCGGTGAAAAGAGAAATTCAACGTACACACACGGTAGCGTGTCATCGAGATCGAATGAACGATAACGCGCAGATAACAAAAAAAAATCCAATTTCAACGATTCGTATTCCCATTTTGCTCGAATAGAAAGATATTGGTTGGTGCAATTTTTCAGTTATTATCGATAACAGCAATAATATAATATTATTATAAATTATTAATTATAACAATTATTTAATAATTATTAAAATATTGAATTTAATAATAATAATAATAATAATAATCAATTATTAATATTATTATTTTTAACAATTAAACGTCATTCGATTATCATTGAGCAAAATTTCAAGAGACAACGAGACAACGTGTCAGAGAGGTAGATGGACGGAATGAGAGAAATATGGGAAGAGCGCGATTTTTGCGAAAAATCGCGGACGACAAACTCCCGCCCATCGGGAGTACAAAGCGATATAAATGACCCGTCGGTAACCGTATACAACGAAGACACGCAGATGAGCCTGCGTATAATGTCGCGAAGGCCTGATCTAAATATAGACAAGCGGGGAGTATAATTAAAGTGTTTGACGATTTGACAAGCGCGAAGCGAAGTCACATGCGACGGCTGTTTGGCTAAGCGGATAAGCCTCTGTTTACGCCTGACATTTGCGCCTCTTTTTCTAACACACCATATCCGAACGGAGCCGGCACAGATACGCCGCGCTGCAACTTCTCCAGAAGTTATAAACCCGGCACACCGTGCGACGCCACGGGTCGAATTCTCACTGTGCGAATTCTCATGTTTCTCTCTCTATCTCTCTCTCTCTTTCTCTCTCTCTGTCTCTCTCGCTCTCTTTCTCTC
This sequence comes from Netelia virgata, assembly GCA_951802705.1. Classification (NCBI taxonomy): domain Eukaryota; kingdom Metazoa; phylum Arthropoda; class Insecta; order Hymenoptera; family Ichneumonidae; genus Netelia; species Netelia virgata. Next base: position 37,835,267 of record OX637865.1, on the reverse strand, counting down.
TCTCTCTCTCTTTCTCTTTCTCTCTCTCGGTCTCTTTCTCTCTCACATTGTCTCTTTCTCTCATGCACGCATAGTATATTACGCCTTCTATAGGAGTTTCGTATCATTCGCCGCCAGAGTGACGACGCTCGGCCGGCTCCTCGTTTTTCTCATTGCCCCGACACATTTTCAAGTCCCACGCACGAGAGACGCGATACACACGATGATGTACGTCTATATAATATAAATAATAATGATTTGATTCGACGTGCCTAAAATAGATCGGTACGATGCACAGATAGGCCGGGAATGGAAACAGATGTACGAAAATAATAAAGCCTCTCTATAGTACGACACACCACCGGCAACCGGTCGATAAGAGAAAAAAAAAGAAGAAAAAACGATATTCTCTTTCACTTCTCTTCGGCAACGAGAATTTTATTCCAGTAATAAGTTTCGAATGAAAAATGAGGATTCTCCTACAACGAGAAATTACACGAAATTTTCTTCACAAATATTTCATCCTCGTACAGAATTTCATGATTTTTAATACAACACAAAAAATAATGAAATTCTCGAATAAAATAATTTTGTGACTTTTTTTTTCTAACTCGAAAGAAATAAACGCGATCGTCGACATTCGTGCGTGTGTCTCTCGTAACATTGATATCGTCATTCGTATGCAAAGAGGGCACACGATGAAAAGTAGTTGAGGAAAAAAAAAGAAAAAAAAAACCTTCATCCGGATCTCGTACGAAACGTGTGGGCACCGGTTCGATGTTATTTTATAGAAATGTAGCATGGTACACGTTCGATGGCACAGGTCGTGTCCCGGTTGTCCTCTTGAAGCGATTATCTCGTTAAGGCATTGTCTCTATTGGGATCGAACCGGTGTCACGAGTCGTCATCGTCATCGTCATCGTTTTCATTTGCCTTTCTCTCTCTCCCTCCAACCCTCCCCCCTCTCCCCACGTCTCTTCTCCTCACTCTTATATCTTCCTCTTCATTTGTCTAAATGCACATTGGACCGATACCTTCGCCCACTCGTGCTTCAAGAAATCGTTCGATCGAGAAATCGTAAAATTTGTATTAAAATTTTGTATAACGGGGAAAAATGGTATACAAATTTTTCACATCGTTAAATAATGATAATTATGACGATTATCAAATTATCGATAAGGACAATGTCGATAAAGTAAAATAATAAATTGATACAATATCCTCTGGACGATAAGACTAGATAATAATTAATTTTTTTTTAAATATATATAGTTTTTCGATAAAGCACGAAAAGATGCAATTTTATTATCAACGAATTTGGCATATAATATCGGCGTGATAAAGAAACAAAAAAATATTGATAACGCGTTGATTCCAAGTTTCGGCGATGGTAACGCGTTGATTTTTTTTTCTTCTTTTTTTCTATGATTTTTCTAATAGATGAGAATTTTAATACGACTACGTTTGTATCGAGAATTGGGAATAAAAAATAAGAGGAGTACAACTAATAATGAGAAGAATGAAAAAGAAGATGGAGAATCGGAGATGCGCCGTGTGGGACCACCCACGGTGCACTTGGTATTATTACTCTCTCTCTCTCTCTCATTCTCACATTCTCTCGTTCTGTGTTACACATATATGCACGCAAACAAACTCGCAGAGGCTAAAACCGACGTGACAGGAATAGCAAAATCTACGCGCTTCGAATACCGTTTCAAACTTATCGTAGAACTCTATACTCTCTCCCTCTCTCTCTCTCTCTCTCTCTCTCTCTCTCTCTCTCTCTCTCTCTCTCTCTCTCTCTCTCTCTCTCTTTCTCTCTTTCTCTCTCTCTCTCTCTCTCTCTATCTATCTATCTATCTATCTCTCTTGTTCTCTCTCTCTCTCTCTCGTTTTCTCTCTCTCTCTCTCGTTCGCTCTCTCTCTCTCTCTCTCGTTCTCTCTCTCTCTCTCTTTCTCTCATCCGGACGTACCACGTTCGCGGTTTCGATTGTACGTTACGTTTGAGCGAATTGTTCGCTCGAGAGTTCGTTCAAACTTCTCGCTTTTGAACCAAGCCAGAACCTCCCCACCTCCATCAACGATCGTCAATGACATTCGAGCACAGGAAAAAAGTAAACCGCGAAAGAGTGAATGAGAATTTCGCATCGAGACCGGGCCAGTCCTCTCGTAATTTCTATTTCTGTCTCTCTTTCTCTCGATCTCCTTTCCATTTTGCCCGACAATTTGTGTCACAAAATGTTGACACAACTGGTAAAAATTTATTTACATCGAATCATTGAATTTTCGACCTATAAGTAAAATTTTATTGATAAAAAAAAATCTTTTTTTTTTGGCATTTTGAACCTTTTCTTCAATTTTGTGATAATAATCATTCGTACATATATATATATATATATATATATTTGTATACACGCTACATCGAGAAAGCTCCCGCGAAGCATCCATAGCCGTTATCACCGTTCCGTAACCGTTATCGTACGAGCGCGAGTATTTTTTTTCTATCTCTCTCGCTTTTTTTTCATTTTTTTCCCCGTTTTTTTTTTATTTTTTTATCACGATCCGCGAGAGAGATATCGTCGCATCGTGTTTGCGACGCGATATAATCGAAAACTCTTGCGTATGCTCGTTACACCGAGAGCGGGGCCAGGCCGGCGCGCGGTAGCTCTCTTTTTCTCTTTTTCTCTTTTTGTCTTTTTCTCTTTCTCTCTCTCTCTCTCTCTCTCCACCGATCGTATCCTAAACACAACGAGGTAACAATCTCGCAAAATCAAATATTCACCACCATCGAAACAATCTCGCCAAATCATTGTTTTTCCCCCAGATAATATATTTTCACCAATAAAAAAAAAAGTATCAACTTCAAATAATAATAAAAAAACAACAACAAAATTTCTCCCTAATTCGTCGGAAATTGTTCCTAAAATTCCGTACCGATAATTACAATTAATAGTAAAATAAGTAAATAAATAAATAAATTATTTTCTTTTTTATTCAATTAAAATTTGAAAATTGAACAAAGTTGTCGGACTGTTGTCGATGACGATACGTCGAAAAATTTCTCGTTGCACGAAGTGAGAGACGAAGTCGGAGAGAATGATAATACAGACGCCACGGTCGTCTCGAATAAACACAAATTGATTATATAGGCACGAGACGAGTATGGAAAAAGGGTGAGGGGAGGCTGAGGGAGGGGGTTGATCTATTACAACGAATACAGGGAAGGCATGATACGAGATTTTCTTTGAGTAAATTTAGCGCGTGCCAATTTCGTACACCTACGCGATTATAAGCGAGATTCGAGGACGAACGTGCACCCTAGGGAAGGAGAAAGGGGAGGGGGGTGTAGTTTCGCGCGTGAGAGCGCGGCGTTTTCCAACTCGGAACGACTCGACCAACGTGAAGCGATGGACCATTTTCACAATAATTTCCATTATTAGTCATCGTTTTTCTCACCCCTGTCCCTCTACCACCCCGATTGTACCTCTCGATTCACGGTCCAACGAGCATTTCGAGCGAGATCTTTCATTACGTGAAAATCAATTTTATGAATTAAACAATTTTTTGTATTGTTTTAATAATAAAATAAAATTGATGAAAAATTGTTTTTTTGTTTATATAAAAATCAACTCACTATTTGGCGCAGTCGATAAGCTGGTACTCGTTACTCCTCTCGAAACTCTGCTGTACGCCCCGATCCTTCCAGAGAGTTTCCACAATACCGTAAAACTCCTGAAAAGAGAGAGAGAAATTTGAACGTTAGGAAAAATAAAGTTTTCGACGACGTTTGTTTTTTTTGTTTTTTTTTTTTTGGTCTTTTGTAAAATACATAGTGTGTCGCGAATGTATTTTATATGTTGACCATTGTAGTGTGTAACGAAGAGAGAAAGAAGAAAAAAAATGTAACGGACGGTTCGAGTTTTCTAGGTGTCTTTTTAGCTCGACGAAAGGAAAATTCAACGTCAAAGGGTTAAAATTAGAAAGGTCGTGGTATCGTACCGGCTTAAGCGTCGAACGAACTTTATTAATATTCAGCAAAGATAAAACGACCGGAATTATCTTCAACGTGAACGAATAATTTTTCCTTTTTTTATTCTTCTCATTTTTGCGATAATTGGGAAATCATTTATTTTGCGACACGAACGCAATTATTCACGAGTCGTGCCAAAATAAGCAACGTGCAATTTTCATAATTCACACATTTTGCTAATTTCTACAATTTATGAAAAAAAAAACAATAAAATCAATTAAATGAAACCAAAAAAGAAATTATTTTACCATAATTTTAACAAATCTTTCAAATATTCGACGGTAAATTTTTCAACCGAGCGAACACGTTAACATTCTCAATCGTCATCGAGTGAAAAACAAAATCGTGCAATTTTCATTCTCGCGAATAATTCAAAAATTAAATGGCGATAAAATAAATTAATAATGTATGTTTTATTCTTTATTTTTTTTCATTTTTCACTGAAAAACGATGGCGATCCCTTGATTAATTTATTAAAAGGTCTCTCTCGCAAAACAACGAGGTCATGCGAAACGGCGTTTGGGGGGCTCGAAAAGAAGCCACCGGCGGCATAACAGAGCGGTGTGAAGTCAGTGAAGCCGCGAGATAGGCCGAGAGAGAAAGAGATGGAAAGAGAAAGAGAAGAGGATGGTTGGCAAATCACGTTCGCTCTAGCGCAGGGGGTTTATTAATATATTCCCTCATCGACGTTGAGCCCTCTGACGGTGTGGCGTTCTGGCCGACACCCCAAGAGAAAAAGAGTGAGAGAGAGAAAGAGAGCGAACGCGAGAGAGAGAGAGAGAGAAAGCGAACGTGAGAGAAAGAGAGAGAAAGAGAGAGAAAACGAACGTGAGAGAAAGAGAGAGAGAGAGAGAAAACGAACGTGAGAGAAGAGAGAGAGAGAGAGAGAGAGAGAGAGAGAGAGAGAGAGAGAGAGAGAGAGAGAGAGAGAGAGAGAGAGAGAGCCAGTCAGCCAGCAAGCAGTGGCGTGGTGTGATCGATCCATCGATTCCCCGTTGTCACGATGAACGGACAGCCGTGGGTTCCTTTCATTTTTACAATGTATGAACAGACCTAAAACTTCGGAGAGGAGCTCTTCCCGATGGGACTGCAGGTCGTCGTCGTCGTCGTCGTCGTCGTCGTGAATTGTGAATCGATCTCTTCACAAGGGAGAATGGGAAGAATAAAAGAAAAAAGAAAAAGGAAAAAAAGGACACCGAACGACGACGCATAAATGAATGACCAATAACCGCACACGACAATCGAGCTCGCTATAGTCAATAATGCAACTTTCTTTTTCACACCCCCATCCGAGAACGATTAAAAAATATTAACGATGAATAGAAATGGACGATTGGCAACGCGGTGTGTTTCTTTGTTTACGTCTCCCGTAGGGGGAAATATCTCGTTGGAATGTGACGAGAGTATTTGGAAAATGTTGATCGATGAATTGATTTACTATTTTCTTTTTCTTTTTTTTTACCGTCGTTAAATATTAAAAGTCGTATTGAATACTTGGGTAAAAACGTTGAAACGTTGAATACAAAGTTGAGATAAAATTCGGAATAAATTTCAGGATAAAATAGAATCGATGAAAAAAATTGAGATATAAAATAAAAATCGGAATAAATTTTCCGGACGGATGAAATTTCGATAATTAATAATATGTTCCCGACGCGAGGTATTAATAATTTTATTTCGACGAGTCGTCGTTGAATAATATAAAAGTCAAATAAAATACTCGGTTAAAATATATCGAAACGTCGAGTATCAAAAATACAGAGATAAAAATATGAAACGAATAAACCTGTTTGAAAAATAAAGATTCATAACAAATTTCAAAATAATTAGTAAAATAAATTTATAATAATTGTTCAAGCATACGTGAACTATCGATAATTATTTCTTCTCGGTCCGACATTATTCTCCAATTACAAAATTGATCATTCAATATTTCAATATATGTAAAAAAAAAATATTAACCAATAATTTTTTTTGTATCCGAGCCAATCTTCGCTGGCCCGTGTCGAAACCCGAACAACGGGCAAGTTCTCTTGTTCGTCTCTCTAATTAACGTGTCGGTCATGTCCCGCGTCGTTCGAGAACGCCGAAGCCCGGGCGTTTCCATCACCGTGGATTTTACTCATTGTTAAAGTCCCTAACAAATCCACCAGAGATGGAAAGAAAAACCGCGAGAAAGAGATGGAAAATGATACAGAGAGAAAGAGAGAGAGAGAGAGAGAGAGAGAGAGAGAGAGAGAGAGAGAGAGAGAGAGAGAGAGAGAGAGAGAGAGAGAGAGAGAGAGAGAGACAAAAAGGGAATGCCAACAAAATTCGCAAAACTAAAAAAAGCAACAAAAAAAAATCGCATTTTTTCAATCTCTCGTTTATATTTTTCGGTCATAGAGGTCACTCACAATCAGTCAGTTTATAAGGTATATCCCGTTTGCTTCGCCGTACGGGTCGCTACGTGCGACCAATACGCGTCTAAAAAAAATAGTAAGGAACAAAAAGCGACGGTCACGTTCGCTGGTACGAATACGTCGAATCCGGATTTTCTTCGAACGCGAGCGCATTTGCCTTCCGGCCCGCAAAGACGAAAATAAAAATAAACGGCCGTGCAGCATTATATATATATAATGCTGCACGGTCGTTTGTATATATATATACAGGTTAAGCACGGGCGAGAGTCGAGTTTGTCATTTCGACGAAATTCGTATCGCAGTGGCGAGCGATGAACGATGCTTGTGGCATTAAATCCAAGCCGCGCTACCTTCCCCCACTCCTCCGTCACTGCGCCTCGTATTCTCGCAACGACCCCTACGGCAGTCGCTCCCATTCTCGCGCGCGCCATCGACGCTAGCGCGCTCTTGCGGCCACGCGGAAACTTATATCCCGCGACGTTTGAAAAATAATTTATAAAATTAAATATCGAAGAAAAAAAAAATAATCGTACGTACAAAATCGTGCGATTATACGTAATGAAAAGTTCTCATCGTATTATACGGGATATATTTTATACCCGTGCGTATGTTCATTGTGATATTCGTATAATTCGTATGTTTTATCAATGTATTTTTGAAAATTGTGTAAATATTTTTTTCATCGAAAAATTCATTTATTTTTAAATAAATGAAAAATTCATGCTTTTTCGTGACTCGAGAGAAAACGTCTCGTTAGATCGTGAACACGTTTGTACAAAAGTGTGACGGCCAACTCCGATGAATGACGCAAAACTCACTCTCGGAATTATCTTGTACGTCGTCGATTTTATTTCGAGAACGTCGCGCGCGTTGTCCGAGATTTCACACAATTTTTGTACACGTACATACACACACACGTGTAACATAATTCGTATATATAATGCGTGACGAAGACTTATTATACACATAATGACACTAACGACGGCGACGAAGACGACGACGAAGACGACGACGACGAGTCCTCTGGATTATATTAATATTGTTTTATGAAATCTAGCCCCAGGTGAAAATAAATTCACGAGGTTGAAAAATCGTCAAGTGACGCGTCAGTCGAACGACCGCAAATCTAGCAAACTATATTTACATTATTTTTGCGAAATAATGAAATTATTCGCTCGCCGTGGTCTACATTCACCTTTTTTTTATCTTTGTGAAACAACGAAGTAAATTAATATATTTCGTTTTCGCGATGAATAAAAACTCTACGATAATTATATAAAAAAAATTGTAATAAAAAAAGGTAAAAATTGTCAAAAGGCAACGATAATACATAAAAAAAAAGGTGAAAATAAATCCAACGTAGTTAAATTCGAATGGTTTTGAATTCCCTCGTTTATTGAAAATATCATTCGTATCAACGAACGAAAATAAAACTATCGAGCACAACCCAACTTGAATTCGAAACTAGCCACAACATTGTGTCATTTTACGTCGTTAAAACGAAATGAAACATCGAATCTCGTCGGCTAATTTCGCATCTCGATAAAGAATTCGAGTCAGCGACTTAATCTGGAATTCCAGAAACGGGCAAATTCCAACTAAGACGACAACGACGTTGATAGATTCGTTCCAATCTATTCTCGGGGAATTCGTCGCACTTTCTCTCTCTCTCGCTCTCATCGATTCGAACGAGTCTCGAATCAACGAAAGAGCATACAACCCTCTCTCTCTCTCGCTCTCTCTCTCTCTCTCTCTCTCTCTCTCTTCCCCCTCCATCGATCCCCCTTAACGGATTCGAGCGAGTGTACTAGCGTGAATTTAAAATACACGCGCTAGCCACCGCGGCGCACGTTTGCACACGCCGCCGTCGTCCAGGTAAGAGTCAAAGAAGAAGAAGAAAAAGAAGAAGAAGAAGAAGAAGAAGACGAAAGACGAAAGAAGAAGGAAAAAAAGACAAAAAAAAACAACAACGTCGTTGCTCTTGCCCTGAATACGAAATGACCGTTCGAGTTAGCGAGTGGAGAGGGGGAAGGGGAAAGGGGAAGCTTCATCGTCGACTAAACGGGCGCGTGTTGCACGACGAAAAAAAAAGAAAACAAAAAGACAAAAAAAAAGAACTAACATGGAATTGAGACTGAGTCCCTCGAGAAATTGTTTTCTCGTGTAGCAACACGACTTGGTCGAGTCACGGGTACGGACGATTCGCGTTACCACGAGGACTTTACCGATCTTTCTCTCTCGATCTCTCTCTCTCTCGATACTTTGCATTTTTTGTCCATGGAAAGCACGAACGAAAATTCTTGTTACGAGACAAGACGAGAGATACCACGACTAATTGATCGAGATCCTAAAATGGCGTTGGAAACGGTACGCCGCACGAATGGCAAACGATTCGCGCGCGCGTTTCGGGACGAAATAAGAAACGGCGTTTATTTCGAATTATCTCATAACGAAATAAAATGGAAAACGTGATTTTTTGTTCTTTTCCTTATTTTGTTTGGTAATATTTCTGTCGATTGCCTTTTTTAAATATTTTAATACGTATAATTTGTCTCAACGAAATAATCGAGATGGTTTTTATTTTGGAATAAAAAAAAGATTGAGATTTATTTATTTTTTAAATAGTAAACATTTTTTTATATTTTTTGATCATTCGAATTTCCCGATGAATTTTATGGTTTGTTAGTTTTTTTATTTCTCGGTTAATTTCGTTATTTTGTAATTTGCATTTATTCTGTATTTTTTTTTTATTTTTCTTTGGTTTATTCGATTTATTTGTCGTGAAGAAAATTATTTGATTGCGCAACTCACCGATGGATAATCGAAGTCTGGGGAAGACGAAACGTCCAGTACGTAATCGACTCTACTCTGATTCGCTTGATCCTCGAGCGTTACAGGTGGCGTGAGTGTGCTCATCGCGCTCGTTATCGTCTGAAAAATAAAGATCGAACGATGAACAAAAATAACGACGATTAATTATCGTTAACGGTAACGTTAGTATTATCGTTAACGAGAGAGAGAGAGAGAGAGAAACGCTAATAAATTGTTCAGAAACGAATAGAACATATCGTTACGAAGCACGATCGGTCGAGATTCGAACGAGATCGGAGTGAAAATAATACGCTTTTATTCATTGCGTAATAACGATAAATCGATTCGAATAAAAATTCGTTTGAATCGCGGTGAATACAATTTTATATATATAAATATATATATATATATATATATATATATATATATATATATATATATATAATTGTATATATATATATGAAAAGACAAATATATATATATATATTTTTTTTTTTCTTTTTTTTTTCATTCGATTCTCCGGCTCGTTTCGTCCCGTCGTAAGAACGTTCGTCGACGGGTGAAAGGTAGAAAAAATCGTTCGTTGTATGTGGCCACTTTCGATGGAGGTCAACGAGCCGAGCATTGCAACGAGCTAATCCATCGAGAATATCGGACAGGGGACTATATACGCGAAGCAAAAAAGAAAAGAAGAGAAGAGCGAAAAAAAGAAATGATTTATTGAGAACGATCGAAAGATTCGCGCGATTGAAAAATGTTCACGGACAGAAAGCAAGAAAAAAGAAAAAAAAGAAATAATCAAAAGTAATATTTAAACGAAACTCGTTGCCTCGACTCGCCTACCTTCTCGTCACGACGGAATTGATCTCTCTCTTCATTCGTTATAGAATATTATTCTCGATCTTACGAATTATTTGACAAAAATATATCAAAAATATTTTTCACGAACTTTTGTAAACAAAAAATTAATTTTTCTCTATTTTTCAAAATTTTGCGAATTTTATCAATATTAGTTATTACAAACCAGCTGGAACCGAAGCAGACGATCGAATCTAGCTAGCTGGTTCGTTCGAAAAAATGTTTTCCATAAAAATAATAAAATTGAAAAAATTTTATAATTTTTCTTTATCCCATATTTTTCTTTTTCGACTCCGCGATCCCCATTGCCATTTTTCGTCCGAGCCATTATAAAACATATAGAAAACATTTGAATTTTCTACAAAATTTGATTAATCTCCAAATATCGAAATTTAAAAAAACACAAATTTCTTTATTTCTCAATGAAAAAAACAAAAATTCGAATATCCGTCGGAAGATACGTGCAAATATTAATTATGAAAAACAAAAAATTACCTCACGATGTTTATACGAGCCGTTTACATCGATATACGTATATCGTTCGTTACATGAGTTTGTAGAACGCGATATTATTCCTATACCGGCCACACAATGGCGAGTGATACGAACATTTTTATCTTTGATCACCGACGAAGATCATTTATAATTATTATCTACAGCTGACTAATACCGCGCGATGCCTCGAGAGAGAGAAAGAGAGAGAGAAGAAAGAGAGAAGGACAGTGAGAGAATCTATTTCTGTCACGAATTCCCATATACACGCAGCAGTTAGCTCGTTCCGAGTTTTACAGTATTACAGTGTTGGATGCGATACATATATATATATATATATATTTCGTGCATACAGATTACGCGACGAGTGTGCTCACACGGCACGATTTATTCGATGCCCAAGAGCCCGTACGAATGATGTAATCTTCCTTAGTTTTGAGAGTATATCATTAACCTCTATATTATTATACGCGTCTCCAACGATAGATTACACCGTGCGAGAAGGAGAGAAAGAAACAAAAAAGAAAGAAAAACGAAAAAAAAGAAAAAAAAATTAGAAAATTAATTCTTGGTACGATAAAACGTACGGCAGGTCGAACGTTTCGTCGGAAGTTCGATAGATCGACGAGAAATCGTTTCGCGAAATATACCTCGTTCGTACGACGAGATCGATATTTGCTTTATGGGAAAACTCGTGTTTTTCTTAGGGAGTTTCGTCGAGAGGAGAATACAAAATTTTGCCGATCGTTGAATCGATTTTTTGTTTGTTTTTTTTTTACCGATAAATCATAGTCCGGACGAATAAATTTATCCGGCGACTCGAAGAATCGTTTTCAACGTAACGCGGACAATTTTTGTTTAGATTTTTTTTTTTAATAATTAATGGGAATTTCTTTATTTTTTTTTTTTTGAGAAAATATTTTTTTGGGTTTTTTTTGTTTTTCGTTTGAAACAATCTGCCGGTGACACGGTTCGAGCAGAGACCGTAACCACATCGTCGCACGGGGTGTAAGAATGAAAAAAAAATAGAAAAAATTTTCCTACCGAACCGACCGTAAGACGCGACGTTTCCCTGAATTTTTAATTTACGGTTACGACAAGGAGGACCGTGAGAGAAAAAATAAAAGAGTCGCGGTTCCTTTGTGCAATTTTTCTTTCGTCCTTACGCCTCGTATAAAAATGAGTACGAGGCAAGCTCGATAATATATTCTTGAAAAATATTTTTTTTAAATAATAATTAATAGAAAATTAAAATTAAAAAAAAATCATCGATGTCGTGTAATACTCGTGTTTGATTAGAGACGAGCATCGGGCCACGATTATAAAATTTCAATTAAAAGATAAATGTGCAAATATTTTGCAACGATACAAATTTAAAAAATAAAAAAAAATAAAACATTTTTAAGGATTATAAAAAAAAAAGAAGAAGAAAATTCGCTCACCAGTATAGCGTCCCTGATATTTTTCTTGATGTCCTCGATCTTTTGCCGTTTTTCCCTGTAACGACAACAAAACATTGATTCCAACATATATCATGAAAATTGATTGAATTATTGTCTTCGGGATGAATAAAATATTCCACTACGAGTTCCTCGTTCGTACAAAGAAGGAGGAAAAATAAAACATACAAAACAAAAAATAAAACAAAAACGACGCAAGAATAAAAATGAAGGATAGAATTAAAAGAAAATTGAATCAAATCTTAAATGCAATTTTCACGAATTTTGAAATAAGTATCCTCTCGCCCCCTGCGTTTCTCGTCATAAAATATAAACAGATTTCGTCTCGTAACATGCTTTTCCTCTTATCTTTTTCGACGATTTACGACGTAAGACGAGATGCAAGGGAGACAATCGCGAGAAGAGTAACAAGAGCGAGAAGAAAAAGAAAAACTTAAAAAGAGAAAGAGAGAGAGAGAGAGAGTGAGAAAATGAGATACTAAAAGAGAGGGGGGGGGGAGAGAGAGAGAGAGAGAGAGAGAGAGAGAGGGAGTGGCACAGGCGGTCGGTTGTTTGCACACCGACATTTTCATACATATTGTCTAGTCACTATCGTGTATTTTCCACGTTGCTCATCTCTCGCTGATATCGCGAGCGAACGCGTAGAAAAAAAAATATATACATATATATATACATATATATATATATATGCTTTTTTCCAGCTGCAAAGGCGAGCGAAGGGGAGGAAACGAGCGGGGGAGGAGTGGGGTTGAGGAACGTTCCCAGAGCGTTGAATTTTGCCCACGTGTTGATATCTCCGCGGTGAAGCAAAGGCGCAACTCCGTCGGTAGTGCGTACTCGAAAGTGAGATAGAGATAAAGAGAACGAGAGAGAGAGAGAGAGAGATAAAAAGCTAGAAATTATTTTTTAAAAAACGAAAATAAAAGATAGATAAAGAAAGCGAAACTGTCAGAGAAAGAAGAAAGATATATGTATGTATATATATATATATCCACAACGATATATATCGTTGTGGATTTCAAGAGGCAGACTCTTCCGCGATGACTCATACCCGATCGTCCAGTCTCTCTCTCTCTCTCTCTCTCTCTCTCTCTCTCTCTCTCTCTCTCTCTCTCACTCTTTCACTCTCTCGCTGTAGATATATATATATATAAATATATTGCAATATGCGACACATACGGACAAGGCTACGTTCGAGAAACGTAAACGCCAAAAAATTAACATATTCGCTTCGTGTCGGTTCTCACCGGTCTCACCATCGTGGCAACGAAATCATACGCATTAAAATTTAAATTGACCATCGAACGAACGAGATATATTTAACGATCGTGTAGTATTTCTTGGTGTCATAACGAGAGCAGCGACGCCAGGGAAAATCCCTCGTACGCACACGAAGGAGGAGGAGAAAGAGGAGGAGGCGACAACGAGGAGGCGGATTATTGGGTATTTTGTTGTTTGTTTTTAAAATTTTTCTCTTTTTTTTTCTTTTATTCTTTTTTGCTGCTAACGTCAATTCCTCTTTATCGATATCAACGATATATCGTATTTTCCCAATGACGCAATTACGTCGCTGTGTGACTAAATTACAACGCAGTTTTTAACGAGAATTTCTTCTTTTTTTTCGGTATTTAAAATTTTTACGAATTTTTGTAATTTGTTATAAATTTTTTAATTTAAGACTTCGTGCGGTAATTTGTTTTTGTTTTTTGAGAGAGAATCAAGAATAATCAATGTTTTTTTTTGTCTTCTAACCCCTTTATTGCATGAATTGTGAAGGAGATGGAATAAAAAAATGTTTTTTTGTGTGAAAACCTCTTTTATTTGTCTTCCTCACCGCATACAAACTTTAGCAGCCATTTGTGGCTGCGTAAAGCCATTTTTTCATGTATTTTTTTCAGTAGTTTAAAGATTTTTGTTTTTTTCAAAACCAACTTTGAATCCTAATTGCACATTTCTTCGTGTAATGGAACGTATTTTTGTTGTTAAGAAAGAAAGCAATTGACAAAAATTCTTTTAACATACTGAAAAAAAAGAAACTTTAGCAGGCATATATGGCTTCGTAAGCGATAATGGGTTAAGAAAACAGTGTTTTATTTTCAAAGATAAATATAAATTAAACAGGAAATGTGGGTGAAATCGATGGCTCGGATCGATAATGCGCATTAAATGTGGAAATTCGATCGAAGCTCCACTTCTCTCGTGCCATACCACATTACCCATGGATATTTATAGGACGATTTAATCGGTGAGTTCCAAACGAGAGTTTGGCAAGACTCGAGACGTTTCTAAATCCGATACGTGTAATGGTTAAAAATTCATCGAATATCGTTCAATCATCGACCATTTATATTTGAAAATGAATTCTCTCGAAGATAACGAAATTTGTCAATTAATCAAACGCAATATTAGAAAAAGTATGAATTTTCGTTATCTTTAATATTATTATTATAACATCTTGAAACTTACGGTTCACTGAAGCCATTAACGTGCAATATCCTCATCTGCTTGACGATCGTGCTTTTTCCAGACTCTCCAGCACCTGGAATACAATTTGTTAAATTATTGTTACGAAAATAGAAGGATGATAAAAGTATTATAAATTGTATCATTTTGAGAGAGAAAAGAATTGTATGATAATGGAATTTATGATTTTATAAAATTTAATTTTGTTTATAGGATTTTTTAAATAGTTTTATTAATAAATGCAACAAAAAATTGAAGAGTGAGATATTTCAATTATCAAAAATAATTTTTAGTAAAAAACAGAAAATGTGAAATAATTGAATAAAATTGACGATTTTATGAAAATCAATATTTGTACAGTTCTATCGATAAACACAAGAAAAATTGAAAAAATGAGAAAACTATTGTTATCTGTTTTTATAATTTTCGACAAAAAAACAAAAATCGTGAACAAATTTAATGAAATTTATGATTTTTAGAAATTAATTTTTATCATATATAGCAATCGAGAATTTTGTTTTTACGAGCGAATTATTCATTTTAACGTATTATCGATTATCTTATGATCGAAAAAGGAATTTTTCGTTCATCATTTTATACGCCAATTTTAATCGCACGTGCGATAAATTAAGACAATAAAGATAATGATATTCGCATATGTAGTTCTATTCTTGGATATAAATACACTTTTTTTTTGTCTACGGGTACGAACGTATGTGTAGATGGACGATTATAGTTCTTTGGCGCGTGGTGATCCGCACCGGTCGTAGAATTTTGCCTGTAATTATCCATCAGAAAAGCGGACATACATAACGTCGTAAGCAGCTGTTGCTTCGCTGATGGAGCGCTCGCTCGCTATGTTTTTTCATAGGCGGACACGCGCGCATACACACGCGCGCATACGCATGCGCGCGCGAGCGCTCGTACCCGCGCGCACGATACACCGCCATGGTCCGCGCGCGCGCGGCGAATCAAAACAACTCGGACGTTTATGCAAAGCCGAGTAACGAGAAATAAAAAATAACGAGAATCGAAATATCGAAAGCCTCGCAAAAGAAAATCGTGTCCGCGAAACGAATGATTCGCATTTGCGTTTATTGAATGAAATTCTTTTTTCGAAAATTCGAATATCGCGAGATTTAATAAAAAGTATATTTTATTTTTATTTTTTGTAACTTGGAATACAACGTTTACGAGTTGATATACGTTTTAAATCAAATTACGAATAGCGATGTAAATTTTCGAATATTTTGAATAACAAAATTAATACAAATTATATTTTTGAATCGATCAAGGATCGAAGTTTGTGAGAATTTCAAATTTTGAAAAAATGTCCGCTGGTATTACGTTACAAATTTGTCAATCGTGTTTTGTACGACTTTGACCACAATGGACGAGATCTTTCGATTTTTATTTAATTTCGAAAATTTCCTACGTCGATTAATTATCTTTAAAAAATATTCAATACCGACTTTCGTTGATTGCAAACAAAAATTTATATATCTATCTCCCCGAGCTATTTTTACCGTCGAAAAAAAAAAACGTGTCGAAGGCGTCGGTAATGTTTATTATTACCCACGTGTTCACAAGTTCATTGACGCAAATCATTACGAAACCGACGCAACGAATCGCATAATGCATCGCTCCGTAACAATAAAACGTCGTATACAGCGACTAAAAAATACAAGAGAATACTACGAACGGTAGGAGAGAGAAAGAAAAAACATAAATCACCAATGAAGAAGAAAAAGAAAAACGAAAGAGAGAAAAGAAGGGGGGGGGGGCAACAATCGTATCTCACCGAGTAACAGAAGCCTATGGGTGGCCCTGTACACCTGTTTGTCCTTCTGTAACTGTCGGGTGATAGCGTCGGAGCGCCTCTTCTGGTTCTTGCTGTCATCCTGGCTGGCCTTGCTGCTCTGGCTGCCGAAGCACCCCATGACACAAGTGAGACACGCGATATCCTCGCCTCGTTCGTCCTTTTCACCGCGCACCACCACAATCGTCGCTGTCGACGACGAGCACGTATCAACGACACCGATATTCCTCGTCGTATTTTGTCGATTTTCTTTATTAAATTCACCACGTATCTCGTTACTTTTAACGGTCGAACTAAAATCACCGTCACGAGCACCACTACCACTGCCGCCGCCGCCGCCGCCGCCGCCGGCACAACCACGGTCGACAACGATGACACCACCGTCGGTGTCGCGAATCTCAAGATTCACGACACCTTCGGACTCCTCGTTATTCACAATTGCACTTGAATTATTATTTCCACTTCCTCCTCGTCCGTCACTGCAACTGGCACTTTCACCGGCTCCACCACCACCCCCGAACGACGACAGGGTCGCCCCTGTACTACGCGAATTATTTCTCACTTTTATGGACGAAAATATACGACGGGAGCGAAGTGTGTATCGAAAAAAAGGTGGGGATAGGGATAGTTCGGAGTGGTGGGGGAAGTGAAAGAGACAGCGAGCGAATGAGTGGTGAGGTGGGGGGAGAAAATAAAACACGCGCGCACTCGCGCGACCACGGTCTAAGGGAGTACTACACTTTTTTCGTTTTCGCACTCGCGTCGAGAACTATTAAAAACCACATTCGTTTGGCTTAATTTATAACCTCGCCAACTTTAATATCCCTTTTGTTTTTCTTTTTCTTTCCTTTCGTCTCGTATTATTCCACGCGAACTCGCTCGGTATTACTCGTCCCTCGCGAGTATCCTTCGTTACTGTCTCGTGCTCGTGCGCTCTGTCACACTCGATGTTCCCGTCTCGCTATGATACGAGTGAGTGAGTGAGTGAGTGAGTGGGAGAGAGACGAAGAGTGTCGAGCGCGCGATACGACCGAACGTTACACACGCGCACGCACGAAAAATACAGCGCCGGGGGAGGGGGAAACGGTATCTGTGTATGGGTATGTATGTGTGCGAGAGAGTGAGAGAGAGAGAGCGAAAGAGAGACGTAAGGCAATACACCACAGACACACGCGCGCGTGCGCGCGCGCGCTCGAGCTCACTTTACACCTTCTTCCACCTCGTCCCGCGAAACCATAACTAAACCGTACACGGCGCGTTGGAGGCCCTCGGCGCGCGACCCTGTCGAAACGGTGCCGCGTGCACCGGACAGACACACCGCGAGGCAAGAGAGAGAAATACGGATAGATGGATGAAGAGCGACGAGAGGACCGTTTGTGTATATATCGCGTATATTTATATATATATATATATATATATATATATATATATATATATATTATATATGCACGTTAGAAGATACGCTGGCCGACGACTTGCTCGTCAAGGGAGGAAAGGTGGGAAAGTGAGGTGCAAAATACAGATAGAATTTTCTTTTTCTTTTTTTCTATTAAAATTTGTTTTCTTTATTACGTTTTCGACTTTACGTACGCGCAACACCCGCTCGATTTCCCCTACAAATGTTTCCTCTCTCGCACACTTTTCCCTATTATTGTTTTGTATATTATCGTTACCACTTTTATTCACCGATTGATTCGTCACGCGGACGTGAACGACGTAGACCGTCTACGAACTTCGAGATTCGTCGTCTACGAGGACAGTACCTTGATGCTTAGATACGCGAGAGCTTTTTTTTTCTTTTTTTTCACGGTGAAAAGAGAGAAGCTATAAGGGCTCCCTTGGTAGTAGTAACTTGCCGGCACCGATCGTTAGCTCCCCTCTCCCCGCCGCCGCCGTCGCCGCCCCCACCATCCGTCCCTACGCCACCTCCACGTCGCGCTCGTTCCCGCTCTCGTGAGCGCAGAGGTGTTTAGCTATTTAACCAGGCACCGAGAATCAGCCGAGCGAACTGATTGCAGCCAGCCTCGAGGTGTACCGGAGAGAGAGAGAGAGTGACTGACAATGAGTGAGAAAGAAAGAGAGATAGAGAGATGATGATGACACACACCGGAGCTTTCGACAAAGGATACTTGCTCTCTCGTTATTCGTGATATTATTCTCCGTTAATGCGTATTTACTGTCGCACCGCCACTTTGCTTTCTCTTATTCTTGTTTTCTTTTTTACACACTTTTCGTTTATTGTAAATTATCCCGCGGGCGGTGGATTTTTTTTTCTTTGGGATTTATTTATTTTTATCGACTTTCTCGTGTCTCGTTAACGAACGAAGTCCACTCTTTGTAAAACAAGCAGCACACACACACGCGCGCGGAGGAGACACGATTGCGTGTATGACCGTAAGAAGCAAGATTTTTCGTAACCCGTGTGTACTACTCCTATTATATATATCTATATATCTCTCTCTATATCTATATATATATATTTGTGCGTCTTTCTCTCTCTCTTACTCTTGCACAGCGCGATGTGTGCGTTACCCCCCACTCTGTTCCGAAGCTAAGCTACCCGCGGCGGCGGCGGCGGCAACGGCGACGGCAGGTAACTGCCAAGGGAAATTTGTAGTAGAGCAAGAGAACGAACCGAGAGAGAGACGAGGGCGGGAGCGCGCACGACACTACACACTCTCACTTTTTCTTTTTTTTTTCTTTCGCTCTCTTTTTCGCTCTCTCTCCGTCTCCCTCTCGGTTGATATCTTTCACTCTTTGCCACAGTAGACACGATGTAACAGTCGCCGCGTACCGTATCTCGCGATATTTATGTATAGATACGTTTTGGTCCACGGATAAAGAAATAACAACAAACAAAATAAAAACTTATGCGTGCGACACTTGTAACGATCCCAGCCGCGACGCTAATCGCCTCATGTGTATGCGTGTGTGTGTCTTATTAAAGGTGGGACGTAGCGACGTCGTGAAAAGTGAGAGAGAGAGAGAGAGAGAGAGAGTTGTACGAAACACGGACGACGTATACACACGGCGCGTGCACGGCCCGAGGTACGGCCTCGGGTTTTCCACTGCCTGTACCGTGTAACGTCCTCCTCCTTCTCCTCCACCTCCTACTCCTTTGCTACCGGCTCTTTCCCCTTCCACGCCTCGTTCGTCCCGCGGCGCTGGCTCACTCTTCCGTCTCACTCGCGCGATCGCGATGTTTATTCCTTTTGCCTTCTCTCACTCTCACCTCGTACGATATATAGAGCCACAGGCTCGAGGAGAAGCACCGGAGCGCCTATATAACCCGTACACACTGCGCGGTGTACAACCGAGGTAGAATACGGAGTAAGAACGCACCACACCGCCCTCCCGAACCATCAACTGTTAAAATAGATCGTTCTATGCCTCCTAGGCTACTCGTTCCGTGACTCGGGGAATCGAGGATATAGTTGACAGTCGGCGAAAATGAGGAGAAAACAAAAAATGGAAAAACAGTCGCGCCGAATGGAACGAGCCCGCGGAGAGACACCGTAAGCGACGATGACGGAGCTCCGAAATATATAGAAAAACGCACGAACTTCGTTTTCCTTTTTTCTTTTTCTCGTGTAGTTACGATACTTGTCTCGTTCCCCTTCTTCGATTTCTCGTTCGCTCTATATATATATATATATATATATGTATGTATATATATATATATACATATATATATATATAGAATGCGTGTAACGTAACTATATATACATGTCCACGCTAAATATGAATATTTCCTTCCGTCTCCTGTGAGCAATATGAGAACTCGACGGAATTTTCATCCGCTCGTTATCGTCGTTCCTCTTACACTCCTTCCATTCTATTTTCTTTCTTGAAATGGTTCTCTTCCCTAGCCGGTGTATCTCTCGTATACGAACGAAGATATTTTTCACCACCCCCGTATTGAGTTATCTCACTCTGTCGTTTTTGTTTTTTTTTTATTATTTCTCTCACGAGCACGGCTAGTCTCTTCGCGAACCCCCGAAGGGTCGCTCGATTCTCCCGCTGCACACACACATACACACACACAGGGTGACACACGTACGATACTGGCGTTATCACTCTCGCGGCTCAATCTTCGGTCTCGCGTGTGCGAGTACGTGAGTGCGTGTATGTTTTTTTTTCCTTCTATGTCACGACCGGTACGAGAGTGTGCGCGCAATGAGAGAGACAGAGAGCGACGTTTTTCCCAGTTGCTGGTGATTTTTTGGTCGTGTCGCGCTCTCGGTCCGGGTTACCCCGTTGTATTGCCCCCCCCCTCCCCCCCAACCCTTCGCCGCTTGCGAACAGCAGCAGCAGTGGCAGCTCCTCCACCTCCTCGGTCGACGTCTCTCACACGGGCCAGACCGCGCCACCGCACACCCGCGCGCACGGAATACACACACACGCGCGCATATACACCTCCTCGCACCAGACACACGCACACAGATGAAAGCCCCCGGGCGCGTATCCCAAACGCTACACCAGTCCCTACGGGTTTGCTACACTTCAACTTCCGGGACCCACTCGTAGCTCTCCTCACACCTGGTAAGAAGAGCCTGTAAAAAAACTCCTCATTCGAGATACCCCGAGTTAACTCGCGACCGTAACGTCCGAGACGAGGTGCTCCCTGTAGCCAACATGTCGTCTGCTAGGCCCACTAGAGCGGCGGCCCATATCTCGTACCCGAGAGCTCTCTAACATCGAATAGTAGCGTAACGCGATGTTAATGGTGCCCCGGGCTTTTGCCAATGTTTGCCAGTCGCTAATAATTCGCGTTTTTATACAGATAGAGAACGAAAAATTACCACCTCCGACTTATGCTAGCTTGCTTATTTTACGGGGATGAAATTTTGCAGTTTTCATTGTCACGACGATCCCGACTTTTCCGACCAATTGTCAAGCTCGTGTCTGACTCAATCGCGACACTTCTACTCGACGGCGCATGCCGAGTTCGTATCATAAAGTCTTCTCATTGGCTGCTCCTCTCACTGGAAAATCCAGCAGCCAATTAAACTGTCGTTTATTTCACGACGGATTCGTCACGAGTTGTGGAAAGTTATATACAGGTATCGTCAACATTAAGTTGGAGCAGTGGCAATCGTCAAAAATAATACTGAATGAACATCGAGGAATGTATTATGCGTTTTCTTTTTATTATGGCTCTTTCAAAATCATCGGACAACAATTTTTTGAGCACGAGGGGAAATCCGACGTGCAGGGCGCCGTGGTCGTCGTATTACGGCACTGTCGCTGTCAACCGAGCGAAGCCGAGGATCGATCGGCTTTTTTCGGACGCTGTACACGAAACACCCGAAGGCTACAGGTGCCACGCCGGTGATTTTCCGGAAGGCTTCTTGCCAAACTCGTAGTGGGGCTGGACAGAGTCACCGGAGTATATTCAATGATCCCGAGTTTTCGACCTCGTGGATCTCGATTTTTATTTTTATAAAACGAATACGCGATATCAAGACGGACATATTCATCATGAATTGCCCGCGCTCATATCCGCCTCGTCATCGATTTATCGTTATAAAATGACACATTGCTTATCGTTCACTTTCGATATAAAACATAATAGGAATTACCTCGTCATACAATAGTACTAATTAATCATAACAATAATAATACGAAATACTAAAAGTCGATAACGCCCCTAGACTAACACTATCTGACTCGAATATAAATGATTCCTTTTCTTTTTTTTTCTGCGTGGATAGACGCGTTTGCGTACTTACGTAGTGGGGATACAAAATAACGTCGGCAATAAATAGTAAACGGTGAAATCTTCATTCGATAAAAAAAAATTGCGATTTCCGGGAAAAAAAATGCAAGTCGCATGGAATTTTTTTTCTTTCATAAATTTAAACGTAACGTACGAATGGTTACAATAGTGTAGGCCATATTTGATTATAAACATGATTGGGTATTTTTAATTTAAAAAATTAGATCTGGGACCAGATCTCGAGATAAAAAAAAATTAATACGCATTTTCAGCTGCGATCGCAAAACGCTGAATAATCGTTTGTCAAATGGGGTATTTGAGAAATAAACGAAAATCGTATCTTCGCGACATCTTTATCTTTGGATGCGCGTGCCCGAGGTACGCGACGCGTTATCACGATTCTTACCTTGCAATTCTCGGGCGATGACGCATCTTCTAAAATTATGAATTTCCTGTTCAACTATTCCTTCGCGAATGCTACGGGAAAGTCTATAAGAGGGAAGACAGAGAAATAAGTACGCGCTTAACGACTTTTCCCTCTTTGCCCACTCCTCGGTTTGTTTGTTTTTTCCTTCTCTTTTTTAACGCTTCTTCTCTGTTTTTTGTTTTCGTTTTTTTTTTCTTTTTTGTTGGTGATGCTATGGCGCGAAACGTCTGGCATCTTTCCAAGATGACCAACTCGCCATTTCGACCGGACGAGTCGGTATCGCGCGTTCCTTCTTGTTTCACTTCTTCCGTGAGATTCGAGGATCTCCGCGTTTTTTGCGTTTACGTTTTTGTTGCGTTTTCGGCTTCTCACGTTCGGAGCGCAGCGACTGCTAGATCTTCGTCGTCGTTTTCATCTCGTCGCCCATCTTGGGTTCCTCTGCAAGAAGGGCGTTGAGATCGACGTCTTGCAGATTTGGTGTATGTTGATTAGAGCCTGAATTGAAAAAGAAAAAAAAAAGTCAATTTGCAAAAATTCGTAAGCGATTTTCGTGATTTTTATCTCAATTCTGTTAGCCCGAAATTACCGGCATGAGCGAGGAAAAGGTCCTTCAAAAATCCAAGCTCTTTGGTCAGCATCTTGATCTTTTCCTCCAACAATTCGTTCTCCGTTTTTAATTGATTTACTCGCTCGAGGGTCTGCTGTGTACGCATCTTACTCTTGACTCTGGACCGTTTAACCGCCTGAAATATTTTTCATAGATGTAACGAATTATCGAACATATTTACTTACTTTCCGAAAAAAAATATTTAATCGTTTTTTTTTTTTCATGAAATTTTGAACAAATTGTTTTAATACCTGGTTATTTCTATCACGGCGTCTTCTGTAGAGGTCGTCGTCTTCCTCCTCCGATACGACCTTTTTCTTTCGGTTTCCAGATGAATTTTCCTTGTTTCTCGGTGCCATCTGCAACAGAATGAGATCAGTCGAGGGTCTGGCCAACACAAGCGATAACGATTGACTATCGGGATGATGAAAATAAAAACAATACTTCACGAACGTTATCGTCGTTTTGAACGATATTGGCGCATCTATATATCTATATATAGGAAGGGTCATGATCATTCCGATTACAGACCCGAAGCTTAGGTGTTTCATTACCGTTTCAAGCAGCGAGTGATTTATCGCGATAATCGTACACTAGAGCTCCCTATCTCCACCGTGAACATGATTCATGAACGCGCGAAAAGTCGCGATGGCAGCATCGCGGAGCCATACATTAACACTATAATCGCTACGCCGGCAGTCGTTTATTTACCCAATAAGGCCTTGAAACAGTTAAGACACCGGCCCTGACATCTTCGCCCATCTACCGAGTACAGAGGACTTCGCGACGTGCTTGATACTTTTAATCGGCCGATTGCAATACAAACGACGATTATCCATTCTCTCACGCATTATGACGATGCGAAGCACCGATCCGGTACCTTAGTTTTTTTCCGCGATTCGACACCACTGACGCCATCTAGCGTACACCCACGCAAGCACCTACGACGTGATGCGTCGGTACAATGTGTCAAACACAAAAAAAAATTGCTGACAAAATGTTATCAGAACTCAAGTGACATTGCTGTCAAAGATGAAATCCCGCGTTCGCTTATCGTTCGTGTCGAACACGCACGTACTTATTTCTTCCAGACATATCGATGATTTTGAAAAACAATTTTAATCATCGATATCTCGCGTTCGGTGCAACATCGTCTTTGATTTAAATCACATCGGAAACATAGAACCTAAACATGATGTATCTACGTATTATAGTCCTCCAAAAGTCCCCTTTACAGTCATTAAATGATCGGGTCATAGGGGTAAACACTTTTGTTTAAGATTCGTTCGATTAAAAAATCAACTAACCGATCAAAACACCGTTTACGGCACAATTGGAAAGCATCATGGAGTACGAACTCGGAATGTGACGCACGCGCTTTTTTTTCGTTTGTTATTCGTATCTCAAAACGTTCGATTCGATAATTCGAAATTATGGTCGCGATGGGAAAGATGTTTTAGAGAATTTTCCCGCTCGTTCCTTGCGACGCTGAATTCATCGACTGGCGGACTGTGAAATTGGTTTTGAAACTTTGTGAATCATAACACACACTCTGCCTGCTGCGTCACAGAGAACGCGTGCATAAGAGAGAGAGAGAGAGAGAGAGCAAATACATTCTCCGGCTGTCGAACGAAGTTCACCTGCGCAACGATCGAGGTCAATGTTTTTCGCAACTCGCAGTGACACGTGATATTCGTACATACGGACGAGAGTCCATACGTTGTTAGACATGCTCGAAAGGAAATAAAAAACCTATATAACGGGTCTAACAAAATACTTCGGTATCGGTAGAAGGAAAAAGCGTATGGGGGAAGGGGGATGGACTAGCACACGCGTGACACTTTTCACTCACTTACCTCTTTGATGAGTATTGCTCGGTGTTGATGCTCGTCGAAACTCCTAAAGGTCGCAACGTTGTACGTTTTGACGTATGACAATCTTTTTTTATTTTTGTTAGCACAGAGATAATCGAAGACTTGCCATGTGCGCGCACGACACGACTGCTCTGATGGTTGGATAGGTCAGAGATGACGCAACTCTGAGCAACTCTTGGAGCGCTTCGCGACTCGAACACCCTCGCGGAGCGCTAGGGAACTACTGTCTGGCGCTTACCAGGCTTGCCATCATTGCAAATTGAACAAGTATCTAGAATATAAACTATACGCTATTTTTGTACCTACAAAAAGCACACACAATGAATACTTCATTTGTTTTTTTCTCAAAAAAATATTTCGTATGCAATGATACATGATGAATAATATATCGGTAACGTTTTTTGTGTATATAGAAGTTTTTAATGTTAGGTAATAACGTCGTTTACGTACATTGATACAGATAGTCACCTCGATATCGTAAATTCTGACATTAATACCTGTAGTCATTCATAGTTTGCATTTGTCTCCTTTGTAATATATCGTAATGTATACTATCGGTGTAAAAATTCGTCGTTCTCATTCTGTCTCTTTCCATAATATTTCTCCTATTTAAACATTTTACATCACTATATTCAAGATTCTCATTTTTTTGTTTGTTTAAATACGGGATAGAGAAAATAGGACTCTTATACGGTCCGTCCATCATATAACAATGAAATTCTTCACAATATCGACGAGAAGAAAATAACCAGACTCTTCTCTTGCGACAGTCAACGATACCTTACAACGAGCGAAAAAGAAAAAAAACCCGGAATGGAAATCCTGAACTCACTCACTTTCGGAACCGCTGTCGCTGCTCGCGTTGGCACTTCCGGCGCCACTTCCGCTACCGCTACCGCTCGCCGACCTCGATCTCGATCTCGACTTAGACTTTGAGCGAGATCTCGAGCGTGACTGCGATCTCGAGCGCGATTGAGATTTCGCCGGTGAGACGGAACGCGATCGCGAGCCCGATCTTGACGAAGCCTTGGACTGCGGTGAGCCAGAACGAGAACGGGACTTGCTGTGTCGTTCCACCGAGTGCGACTTCGAGCGCGAGCGCGATTTTGATCGCGACCGGGATCGTGATCCCGATTTTGAGCGTGAACGAGATTTCGATCGCGATCCCGATTTCGATCGAGATCTCGATTTTGATCGAGATCTCGACTTTGATCGAGATCTCGATTTCGAGCGTGAACGTGACTTTGAGCGCGATCGCGACTTGGACCCGGATTTTTTGCTCGAAGCGCGCGAAGACGCCCGTGACGATGCGCGAGAACCACCCTCGGTCTCGGAGCCGGCTGTAAAAAAACAAGTTTCAATTTTTTATTGAAAATTATGTTTCCGTGCCGTTGAAAATCGTTCGGACATCCTACACGTACCTTTCTCGTCGTTCTTTTCCGTATCCACCTGAGTCTCTTCCTCGTCCTCGTCGTCGTCCTCTTCTTCCTCCTCCTCGTCGTCCTCGTTCGGTGGTTCGAGCTGTTTTTCCCGATAACGCTGCATCCTGAATTCGTTCGCATTGAGAGGCCTGTGGCGCACCACGAGTCTCGTATTGTTCGGCTGTTGTCCAGCTTTCTGACGACGTTTGCTCAAACGCACGCGGGTCTCGAGCTCGTTGTAATAAACACCGTCTTGTCGCATGACCAGGAAATAATTCTCCTCGTAACCCTTGGACGCTTTACTCTTAACGTTCCAGTTGTATTCACGAGCCATTTTGTAATCGTACTCCTCTTCGTCGGCGTAATCGATACCGGCGGTAAAATCGCGTCGTCGCTTATCCATTGTTTCCTCCAAGGGCAAGAAGTAAGCGACGAATTGTTCGCCACTCTCGTCCATCACACCCCTACGAGAAATTTCACGTTATAATTGCAATTCTACGGAAAAACGACTCGGGTCGGACTAATAATTACCGAATCATCGCCTGTGACATTTCCTCGATCTGCGCCGGCACGGATCGTCCAGTCGGTGCAGGATCCGAGTCGAATATGACTTGAGCGCAAGGATATTTCCACAACTAAAGAAATAAATAATATTAATACGTAAGAAATTTCGTAATTGAAACGATCGACTTTCTCGTAGTCTTCGAGCATTGGTTTACCTTGAAATCGGGATAAATCGGTAAGATTTCCACAGGCACAACGTTTGGTTTACTGTAATGTTTCTCTATAGGGATTTTGTTATCATCGAAAGTCTTTTCGATAGCCTTAATCTGACTCTCACGATCCATATACAATGTTTCCTCCTAAATTGGGCAAATAAACGTTCGATACAACCAATATACAATGTAATTAATCATTATTTTTTCAATATTTACCTTAAAGTTCTTTTTGATGCTGTATCCAACTTTGGCTTCAACTTTGTCCATAGTTTGCGGCTGAAACCTTGTCTGTTCGGTCGAAATGTACTCGGTACGTCTGAGCCAAGAAACACTTCGTGCATGATGCCTCGAGCGCTTAGAATCCTGCGGCGTCGAAACATCTTCCTCGAGAAGTTTCTCATCGGCCGGATCCAGTTGCGCATTGAGATCACCCGCGTAAGTGTCTCTGTTTATAAGGTCGATCTCAACACCCAAATCATGCTCCGTTAGAACTTCGTACTTGTAGTTACGCTCCAGAGACGTCGGGTTATATTGAATGAATCTACGAAAGTAAGAAAATTTTTATTGGGGCCTACAATCGAAGTGAAAAAATTAGCTTGAAAGCAATTCGCAGAAAAAACTTACCTCGCCGAGTCGAAAGGATAGGTTATGAATTTTGGATCGAACGGAATATCGGGCAGTGTGTTGCAATATTTGACACGACATATCAGATCCGATCTGGAACCCAAACTGGTAAGGTTTAGAAACAAACGAAAATATTTATTCTTGTTGAACACGAGTTGCGAGAGGTTGAGGAATCAGTAGACAAACCTTTTTTCCGCGGGTCTCGTTGTTCGCTTGTCCCGATCGGAACTCCCGTTCGTCTGGATTGTCGGTGCCATTTTAGGCGGAATCGTTTAACGACCGTTGTATTCAATATCTTGATGGACGAAAGACATGATATTGTGTGCTACACGAATACGATAAATAACAACACGATGAACATTAGTGATAGCTGGTCGGGGCCAGGAACGCGAACTGCTCTAAACTGAACGCGCTGAACGCAACGGGTAGCAAGAAGTTTTCGTACACACTACAAATTGCTGCAAACGCTCTCTATCGGATTATATGAGAAACTTGAGTTTTAGAAAGATGGCGCTACTACCTTGATACATATTGGCGGCAAATTGAACATTGCGTATGAAAAACGCACAAAATAATAAAACGATCTTAATACATATTTATTACACTTATGATATGACATAACACAATTGAATAAAAAAACTTAAATGAATAAAATATCTAAATTAGGATAAACAGAGTATATATTTACAAAATGATGCCACAAAGATTCAAATCGAATAACAAAAGAAAGAAATCCTACCTACCTGCAAAATATTACTGAAATAGGGGGAAAAAGGACAGGTTTGGGTAGAAGAATAATTTATCTGTCCAATGATTTTTATTATTTAAAAACTATACAATATAAAGCAAATCACTATCTGCAGTTGGTACATGCGTCATATTCGAAATACTCCGTTACCGACGATTAGTATTGAAATATATGACATGAATTATATATATTTGTATACGTTCGGTTTCTCTGTCATGTACTTGGGCATGAGATTTATAGTACATAACTGGAGTGCTCATGCCGACTCCGTGATTCCATTTACCGTTTCTCTCGCCGGTTACCAGAAGGATCAGTCGCAACTAGATATCGCCGACTTTCACTGCCCGTGGACATATTATATTTTACACTTGCTGACGATGTAACGACGAAACGTTGCGTGATAATATTTTCTGTCACGACTGTGCAAATAATCGAAAAGCCGCAATTACACACTGACCTAATCGGAACGTGTTCGTCTGCTATCTATAGATCATAGTGCGCTACGACATTGAATATATATGTAAACAAACTACTATACTACAGTCGAAGTTTGAATATACATTCGATTGATTTCACTCGGTGATCAAGGGTTCGCAATTTTTTCCTTAATAGACAGGTAAGATTTACATCGCTTTCATTGGATCGTGTCTAGCTGTCTCTACGGTGTTTTAATATACATGTGTGACATTGTTGTTTAATGTGTGTGCGCCATGTGCTATCGGAAGCGATCAAAAACGATTAATAGCAGATAAGATCGTGAGCATTCGTAAATAGCGATTCATCCGAATTCTTATCGAGCACGTAAATATTATCTTCCGTATTTGCTTGAGAGTCTATCTATCGCGTCTGTTTGATACCGATCTATCACGTCTATTGGTTTAAATGGTTTAATCAACGTCGCCGATCTTTTTTTAAACCAGAGTGTAAGGTTAGTTAAAATAGCCGGTATAATCATTGTTCGTTTCAAGCGATACAAAGTGCAGAAGCTTGGCTGCAGTCAATTGGAAAATTTGCACGCAGAGAATTGCATTTAAAGCATCATCACCTTGTTTTTTTCATATGGAAACGGAAATACTCGCATTGTAGTGTAAAAACTTTGCACACGTCTTACGTAAGAAATATCAAGAGGGAAAATAAAGTTGCGACTCTGATATAGCACGTAAATACATAATAAGTGAAATCCGTAAAAGGAAATATGCTGACTAATTCTTATTGCATTTTTCCTCCTCAGATAATGAAGTTATTTCTGGTCGTGTTATTCCTTGTGGGCAGTACGCAGGCTAAAGAATGGTTCGTCTCACTAAATTCCGAACCAGTGACCTTTGCCATGGACGAGACAATCAGCATTCCCATTCACGTTACAATTGGCGAGGATGTGCCAGGATCGTTGATAAAATTGATAGCCAGAAATTCCGATACGGAAGTTGCCACGGTCGATGTGCCAAAGTTTGATTTGGATGGAAACAAAGCGCAGTATTGGAACAGTACTATAAACATTACCGGACTTTTCATCGGTAATGCGCAGATAAGCATAATTCTTCAGACCGAAGAGGTAACTATAACATAATCCTAATCTATTTACAAACTTAATGTCAACTTAACCCTTTGCGCTCGAAACACTGCTCACCATTTAAAAGTGGTGTCTCAGACGCACCTCTCAAGCGCAAAGGGTTAAACTTGGTGTAATCATAATTTGATGATTTCTTGCAGAAAACCTATTTCTCTAATGTCCTAGCGGTCACGGTTATAAGAGCGCACAGATTCATAGACACGCTCTTCACAGCGAGCGTGGCAACACTAGTTTCCATACTTTACATAAATTTCGGCTGCGCCATGGACTGGAGCGTATGTCGCAATACGCTAAGAAGACCGGTCGGTGTTGCCATTGGTGCATTCTGTCAGTTTATAATAATGCCCCTGGTAATAATAATTCAAGTATTTTCCTTTGCCCCGGTCATTCGTTACGTTGCCGACGATTACACTTTCGTTCTTTGTTCGTAGCTCAGTTACCTTATTGGATATCTCCTATTTTCCGACAGACCAGAAATGCACATAGGCATTTTTTTCACAGGTATAAGTCCGAGCGGAGGAGCATCTAACATTTGGACCGTACTATTGGGCGGTAATCTCAATCTTTCCGTAACGATGACCACTTTTGGAACTATCGCCTCCTTCGGTGAGACGAAATTCTTTTTCTCGACAATTTGCAATCGCTTTCATATTATTTTATAACTAAACGACTTTATTATGTTACAGCAACGATTCCCATATGGATTTTCAGTCTAGGCAAGCGCATCTTCGATAAGGGTAATATCGAAGTGCCATATTCCAGGATTGCATTTCTAGCTATCGGTCTAGTTATTCCTCTTGGTCTAGGCTATCTCATACAGAAGAAATTTCCCAAATTGTGTCGAATACTCGTTCGCATAATGAAGCCATTCTCCGCGATTCTCATTCTGTTTATAATCATTTTCGCGATAGTGACGAATCTCTATATCTTCAAGCTCTTCTCGTGGAAGGTATGCGAGAGTCAAATTCAATTTTCCAGAGACAGCCATCGCATCCGGCTGTGGCAATAGATTTCTTGGAAACTGCAGTATAATTCTTTTTTTTATAGATCGTCGTGGCAGGAATGGGATTGGCGTGGGTTGGATACATGTGCGGTTATATAGCGATGTTTATCTTCAAGCAACCAAACGTTGACACCAGAGCTATATCGATCGAGACGGGTATTCAGAATACAGGAATTGCGATTTTCCTTCTTCGCTTTAGTCTCGGGCAGCCCCAGGCGGATCTTACGACTGGTAAGCCCGATATTAATTAATAATTTTTGTACATTACCCATTATTATTTAAAACATTTAAGACATAATCTATAACACTGTGTCTTAAAATAATTAATCTTTTTATGAAAATAATCGTCGTTTTTATTCCTCTATTTTATTTTGTTTCATATAAATTACATACCTACATACTTTTATAAAAAGGGGCGAATTATAACTTCTGGTTCATTATTTTTCAGTTATACCTGTCTCGTGTGCAATCATGACGCCAATACCATTGATCGTACTCTGGCTCGTCAAGCTAGTGTTCGATCAACGAAAGAAAAAGCTCGCGGCTTCGATGGAGAAACTGCAAAAAGTTGCGGAACCCCTCAATACTATAACCCTGATGAATCAAACGACCAATGTTCGTTGATTTGAGGAAAAGATGAAGAAAATCGACCATAACGAGGATATTGCAATATACTTAATGTGTAAATAGGTGTAGGGTCTATAATAGGATTTTTGCTGGACTACCTACGTTATGTAAATAAGATTATATATATTTCTTATTATGTCGAATCGCGGGCCTTATATTAAGTCTCGAATCATCTCAGTGATAGACACTTTTTTCCAAGTTACACCATGATCGGTGTAGTTCGATTAGGAAATTTAATATGTACAAACTATAATACTTTTTTTTACTCTTTTCTTTGACAAAGTTGGTCACGTTTTAGAAAAGTTCTAAAAAGTTAGACCGATGCAACAAAATTGTTTTCCATAGCACCAGCGAAAATTCTATAGTGTCAAAATGTTATATAGTTATGGTAGTGGGATGCGAGTACAAGAAAGTTGCATTTTAAACTGCATCTTCGCAGTGAGAATACGTTGTAAATCGACCGTTGTTATTTATATGGCCCTTTGCAGGCCGAACGCGCTCCATCGAGTCTTTCCAAAGGCGATGATCAAATTTTCACAAGCCATATCTAGTACGTAAGCCCGGATTAAGATCTAATCCATCACGAGTCAATATATACAACACGTTATCGTCATGCGAATGTTAATCAATCGTTCGAAATCAATTAAATATTTACTTTTTCTTTGTTATACCGAGTGAAAAATATATGAAAATTTGTTGTCCGATCACGGACCGAAGTTACGACGATCTGATTTATTTATACCTATAATCATCGTCCAATTTTCTTGGAGATTTTTTTTAAACGCCTTCTAGAGAATGCGGCAGAAGTTTTAAGAATGTGCGTTGCTCGGGTTACCTTATGTAACGAGGAAGGCTTTCGTGTGCGATATATTTATAAATACAGATATGTACGTAATATCTGTGTGTCGCGTCGGCTGTCATGCACCGAAGGTTTATTTTCGGCAGTGGCTTGATGACGCGTGACGAACTATCCTCGATTGTAATAATAATGCGGGTGAAAATGGTGAACCGGAGGGTGTTTAGTGACGCGCGATGCTATTCGTGGGAGTGGCTCGAAGCCAACGAGATCACCAAGAGGACGTTGTTAATAATTATCAAAGGCTTTTCTCGCAAGCGGGGGCTGGACGAAGAGGCGAACGAACTTCGTCGAGGGCACCAACCATGGAGCGACGAAAAAGCGCTTTCGTGCTCGGCGAAAGTAAATATAAATGGCAATTTGCGCATACGCAGATTTATCATCGATACGGTATACGTATATATGTATTTAACACGTATCTTATCCGTTGCGCGAACCTTTTCGTCAAAAGCTCATCGTAAGATAAGTCGTGGAAGGTTAAAGCCGCGCGTCTCTGTTATTTCGATAAAACGTACAGATAGAGTCATGTATATATATGAATACAAGTACGATACCTTTTTCCTCCGTACACAAAATCGTTTTTGATGACTCGAAAGTGTGCAGCTGCGTGTATCTTCACTCTCTGATCGACAATGTAACTGAGACGGAGCGCCAGTTTTTCGAAGCCGATAGCGACGGTGTCGCCACCAAGTGGGAGGTGGCCAAAACCAAACCACGGAAACAATGCATCTTCACGTGTGTATCTGACGTGGATGGTTCATGTTTTGAACAGTAAAGGGAGTTATGGTTCATTTCTATCAATTATGTGACCCGAAGTTTCTAATAATATGTCTGAGAAATATGGCCTTTTTCTGTTGATGTTTATTGGCCCATTATCCCCTCTTATCGCACCTTGTCGCGCGTGCGAGATCGTCGCTGCCAAAAGCCCTTGAGACTTCATATCCTCGGATAAGAAAAGAAACGAATATCCGGAAATCGCATAACTCGCGAGTTATGGAAATGACTTGGGACTAAAGTTAATAACGACCACGCATGATTCCTATCTCGCTCTTCTCACCTCTCGCTCGCGCTCTTTTTCACACTCATTGCGCATACACAGATATACGAAACATGAGGTGTGTGTGCTTTGCGCAAAGATCGAACTTAATTTTCCTAGCGGCGTAATCCACTATAAGAAGGAGACACGAGAACACGCCGGGGCGTTCCGGAATTCTGAAGGACCGTGCGTTCTTACTTAACGAGTCGTATCTCAGACGCGCTCGTTTGGCAACGGCAATTTTCAAAATTGGCACGGAAAACTTGCGCGATGCTATCTCATACAGTGAAATGACGAGACATGGGTGGGAAAAAGTGAGAGGAAGAGAGAGACAGAGAAACACGATGAACGAAGGCGTTGCTTTAGCAAACGTACCGTAAAACCGCAGGCAATTCATCCAAACGCTATTCCGATTCTCGACCAGCGGATATGTATATACAGGGTGTTTCTTTTATCTCTGCCACCCGAAATAACTCAGTAATTATCGACGTCACAAAAAAATGTTCCAAACAAAAGTTGTACGTTGTGGAGGGGGTCATCGAAGGCGACCTTTTTTTTAAAATTTCGGTTGAGGCATTTACGCACAGTGAAGGTCACCTTCACTTTTTTAAATGGAATGGTACATTTTTTCAACCATCTTGTAGAGCACCTCAAGCCGTATAAAAACATTAGGAGGTCAAAGTCGTTGAAGGTCATTCAAGGTCGGTATCGATGATACAAATCTAAATATCTCGGATTACCAAATATTTGGTTATCTTATAAACTTATCGAAATTCGAAATCAAACTGAACGACAACCTCGATCGAACTACATACGATACAGATTAACGCGAGTTGGTAAATAAACAAAAGGTATTCGAAGTGTTGTCAATGACTACGATCTCCGATATCTTTCATTTCCAGCTAATTTTAACTCGGATCACTACTAAATTCTTCACTACCAAATTCTTCACTACCAAAGTCTTCACTACCAAATTCTTCACTACCAAATGTTTCACTACCAAGTGTTTCACTACCAAATGTTTATACGACTACCAAATATTTGGTAGTCCGAGATATTTAGATTTGTATCATCGATACCGACCTTGAATGACCTTCAACGACTTTGACCTCCTAATGTTTTTATACGGCTTGAGGTGCTCTACAAGATGGTTGAAAAAATGTACCATTCCATTTAAAAAAGCGAAGGTAACCTTCACTGTGCGTGAACGCCTCCACCGAAATTTAAAAAAAATGGTCGCATTTGATGACTCTCTCCACACCGTACAACTTTTGTTTGGAACATTTTTTGCGACGTCGATAATTACCGAGTTATTTCGGGTGGCAGAGATAAAATAAACACCCTGTATACAGATGTATAATATGTATATCGTTGTGAATATGAGCGAAACTATTTAATTTATATAAACTATAAAACTTTGCGCTGTATATGTGCTAGAAATTCCTGATATTCCTGGCTGCTGTCATCGAAACTACATTCTTACAAAACACTCTCGCCCCTTTCTATACAATATATATATAATAAATGAAAAACGAAAATAAATTGTGCATGCAACCATTCTTGTTTCCCTTTAGAACTTTAATTTCGTAATTCGTAGGTAAATTGAAGGTTAAGACTGTCCTCCAGTGTCTACGCTGCGCACTTACCGTTGTTGCTAAATGAAAAATCGAATATAAAAAAATGTAATCAAAATAATTTATTTTTATAAATTTAAATTATATGGCAGACAAACAAAAAAATGTTGTGCCAAATGCCTAGATGAGAACTTAGTGGAATAAAACCACGTATATAAATGTATATATATTTATCTACTCTCGCTTAGATACAAATAAACCCATTGTCATCTGCGCGAGACAAGAATCGAGCGATCGCGAGATGTGATTGACGTTTAGGACAGTTTATTCAGGTATTATCGATATTCTGCATATAGAACATTGTCGTCATGGCAATTAGCAGACCTGACTAAAATCTTGCAAAATGAGGTTAGTCCGGCGGACCTCGGTACGCGCTTACATATATACGAAGGACTTTTTCGTCATCAATATCTCGGGACGGTTTTTTCATCTCTACTTTCGGGGTTGACCTAGTGAAGCAGCTGGAACATAATATCAGCGATGAGTCGTGGTACATTTGCCACGAAATGACTGATATTTTTATCGCTATACAACAGGTGGGAAAAAGACAGAGAGGAAGAGAGAGCGTGTGTGTGTGAGAGAGAGGGAACGAGATGTAGAAGCGTTGTAATGGTTTGCGGCATCTTGCTTCTCTCTCCGCGTGTACACGAACAGTATAGCTATGATGAGCTTTACCGTCCTGAGAGTCCACGAACGTGTACACGCTTCCTCCACTATGACGAGAGAAACGACACGATAGTGTGTGACACACACCTCCTCCCCTCCGCCGCCATCTACCGTCGTTTCACGTCTCGACTAACCCGCCGTGGAGATCCGCCGGTTTCCGACGGTGGAAAAGCCGCTTGCTTCTCTGCTAGTTCGGGGGCACTTATAACATATTTCATTTTTCGTCCCACTCTATTTTTGCGTCGCCAAGCTTTCTAGCTGGTTGTAACTTTCGGCTATAGAGAAATAAGAAGTGAGAGAGAGAGAGAACTGTACGGCATAGGCTTTATATCCTGCCGAAGAGCTTGGTGGTCCTCAGGTAACTGCCGTCCGTCGCACGAAGCATCTGTACTGCACACTTGCAAAAAAAAATCACTATGGTAAGATAGATTCCAATATGTCGATATTCTGGTAACTTATATCGATGGAAGTTTTCGTAAATTTTTATTTGTTTTTTCTTCGTACGTTGTTACACGTTGCATAACAAAAGTGAAGTTGGTCAAATTTTAGCAAGTGAAATTTGCTTCGAAAGTGAAAATAAGGATCGTTAACGTATAAATAAGAGATTTACGCGAAAGAAATATTTGATCGGGATGTTCTTGTTCGATTTCGTAGGAGGAAGACGAGCAAAAAACTGCAGTGATGCGCAAGGCATTCCAGATGTTCGACACGACCAAGAGTGGCTTCATCGACACTCTAAAAATTTCGACGATTCTCAATACGATGGGACAGCTCTTCGACGATTCGGAGCTAAACGCTATTATCGCGGAGAACGATACCGAGCGTTCTGGAAAAGTAAACTTCGATGGCTTTTGCCGGATAGCCGGTAGATTCCTCGAGGAAGAGGACGCCGAGGCAATGCAGGAGGAGTTGAAAGAGGCATTCCGTCTCTACGATCGCGAGGGTAATGGTTACATAACAACTGCGACCCTCAAGGAAATTCTCGGTGCTCTTGACGACAAACTGACCAGTTCCGATCTCGATGGTATCATTGCGGAAATCGACACTGACGGTTCTGGCACGGTGGACTTTGACGGTTAGTAAACGCCATTACGTGAACCTCGAACGATCGACCATTTTGTTTATCGCCGATTCTCCATGTTGTCTTAACAAGTTACCATAAATCCTTTGTTTTGCTTCATTCTTTATCAACACAGAGTTCATGGAGATGATGACTGGAGAATAAACGCCGTTTGAATGAAGAACGAACAAGAGAAGAATATACGTATATATACGTATTTATATATAAGTATCTCACGAGAGGAGCACCGCAAAAGGGCAGAATGAAAAAACCGACGTCGTGCCATCCTCATTGTACATTGTCATAACCATCGACGTCTATTGAAAAACCCATTTGTAATAAAAAAATATGTGTATATATTACTTTACCGTCATGCGTAAATCGGCCGTGTCATTTTTCCCTCGGAAAAACGAAAAGGAAATAGGGTTCACGAAAATATTCAACGTATCATGTGTTGCGTTTTAAAAAGGAGTTTATTATTTTGCTTCATTGAGCACAAGGCGCTCGATGCGATGCGAAAAAATGAGCGCAAAAAGCTGTCTTTTAATCGCTACACATAGCCAAGAATTCGGGGCTGGGGAAAAAAGTTGTTGCGGAAAAGTTAAAGTTAACGGTGTTTCATCACATTTATGCCATTACTTCGATATGCGTGTCGACATGATGGACGACGACATCGGTCACGTGTATGTTGGGAACGAAGAAAACGCTTGGTGCGAGAGGTCTGTTCAGAGGGTAGCCCAGTGGTTTCTGGTCGAGACTGATTGCACCACCGATGATGTGACTGATGTGCATACCGTCGTAGACTTGTTTCAAGTGTTCGTCGTGAACGTGATGATGCTGACTGAGAACGCCTCCGTGCATACCACCGACGATCTGTTGGCCTCCAACTCCTCCTACTATGCCAGATGAGAGACCGACAGGTGCGGTAACTCCAGGGTAGAAACCACCAGTGGTGTGAACTCCCTGTCCGTGGTGGATGCCTGGGTAGTTAACAGTGTCGACGGACGGATGCTGAACACCTTGCATCTGACCGTAGAGTTGTCCCTGGTGGATCTGTCCCTGAAGAAGGTGTCCCTGGGCAATGGGGCCCTGAGAGTATTGTCCCTGGACGAGCTGTCCCTGGGTGTATTGTCCGTGGTGAATCTTTCCCTCTTGCTGTTGTCCTTGTATGGTCTGGCCCTGGTAGATTTGTCCTGGAAGCACCTGTCCCTGGTGAAGTTTCTCTTGGTGCAATATTCCCTCCTGTTGTCCCAAGGGTTGCTGGTGGTGGTATCCGTGCTCGAGAACGCCCTGCTGTTGGTATCCCTGCCCGTACACGTGATGAGGTACGTGGATCGGGTATTGGCTTCCGTACTTCTTGTAGAAGTAGTGTCCGAAGTAGGATTGGAGTTTGTTCACTGAAATTGATTAAATACACGTTATCGAAGATGTTCGCGACCTCAATCTATGAATTTGGATGAGGGCATCCAGTAATCGAGCTCCAAACTCACTGTTTTGTCCGTAAATTCCGGTATCATGGAAGTGGGGAAGAACCTCGAGGGTCTGGTGTTCACCATGGTGGACACCTTGTACCTGCTGGTGACCCAGAGTAGTGTGTTGCTCGTAATGCTCGCCATCGACGATCTGGAACTGGTGGTGTTGGTAGTTTTGGAGTTCAGCAGGGATAACTGGACCGTATGGAACTTGTACGTGTTGGTTGGAGGATATGACAACGAGGACCTGTAGAGGGAGACCACCGATTTTACCCTTGGGCAGGGAAAGTCTGGCGGGGAATCCGAAGATCTGTTGGGGCTGAAAAAAAAACGTATTAATCGTGAATATGAGAGGGAATGAAACAGGTATAGCGTTTCGCGGTGACATTGATGGTAATTTACCTCGGTGACGTAGAACGGATTCTGGGAACGAATAGCGCTGTCAAGATGGACCTTGATTTGGTGAACGGACGGGTGGTCGTGGCTGACGATCGGAGATTGCTGCGAGTTTCTGATGATCACGTTCTGACCGACTTGGACTGTGAATATCGAGAAATAATGAGTTAATGAGTGTCAAGGTGAGAATTGACACGAAACCGACGAGTGTAGAGAGAAAAATTGAAAATAGTGCTAAATTGTACGTACGATCGTGAACGAATTGGTCGAGCTCGACGAACAGGAGTCGGTGGTGGTTGATGTCGATCGGTAGTCCATCATGGTCGTACTTGGGTCCAAGGTAGACGCGAACAACGGCACCCTGAACGACTTTCTCGCTGTTAACAACGACTTCATATTCGTACTGTTTGTGGTTGAGACGCTCGAGTTGAGCCTTGATCTTAAGGTGTTGGTGCTGTTCCTGAACGTGTTCGGGGTGAATGTAGCCGCCGTCAAGATCGACCTCGAAGTGGTCGGCGTAAGTGACGAGTTCGGGGAAGGTGACCTTCTCGATCTTGACACCAGGGAGTACGAGATCGTCGTACTGGTAGGCGGGTAGAGATTTCTGGTAGCGAAGGAAGAGCTTGACGATGCGGTGGTAGAGCTGGTAGAAGGCAGGATCGCGGATGCAAGTCTCGCCGAGTTCGAGAGCCGACGGGGTGTAACCATAGATGTTAATGGGAAGTGGGGCATTACCAAGAAGTTGGCGGGCAACAGCCTGAAGGCTACCGTAGTAACGGGGGTTGATGCTTCTGCCGGTGCCGGAGATGAGGTCGCCGAGAATGTTCAAACCCTGAGGCTGGTAGAGTGACAGGAATTGTTGCTGGGGCGTGATAACATGGCCGGCATCGATAGCGTTCAAGATTCTCTTCTCGAAAGCAACGATGTTCTTGATGAGATCGTGATGTTCGTGACCGAGATGAAGCTCGCCGGGGCGTCCGGGCAATTGAAGGCCATTGGCGAAGTGAAGATGTGGCTGGAAGGGCACCTTGACGTGCTCGTAGTCAATGTCGTGGATCGGGCCAAGACCAGTACCGAGACGATTGAGATTGTAACGAGCGAGAAGTTGCTGATGGAGATAGTAGTAGTAAGCTCCGTGGCCAATGTGATGGCCCTTCTCGTAATCGGTTCCATGGAGTTGTTCGGAACCGGAAAGATGATGCTGGTAACAAAAACCATTATATTATTTCAATATAACGCGAAATAAACGATATATCGGGAATAATATTCACGGTGACTATCAATACGAGTGCACACTTGGTTAGTTATCGACGTAATCATCAGAGGGCCGCACAAGAGCGCCCTCTGGTGACCGATCGGTATAACCACCAGACTTCATATTTCTCCAAAAGAAATTTATTGAACCAGAAGGATTCATGATGAATTGACAGATATAACGAAACTTACTTCCGGAATCATGTGACCAGCGAGTTGGACGTAGGCGTAGTAAGCGTTGAGGCCGATATCGTGAGTGAAGTACGAGAGTTTATGCTCTCCATGAGGCAGATAATCCGTGTAGTTGACGGGAAGAACAATCGTCTCGCCACCGGTCTGACCATGCTTGATGTTGATGTTCTGGGCCTCCTGAATGACTCTGGAGTCGATGAAGTGGTGAGGGAAGATCTCGTATAGCGGCGGTAGAATGACGCCTGCGGTATCCTCACGCTGGAGAATAGCAGCGATGTATGCCTTGACGAATTGTTGTTCGTTAACGTGAACGCGAGCCCATGCTGCTGTCTTTAGGAAGATCGGGTAGTCCTTGGCACTGAGCAACACTCTGGTCAAAAGAGCTACTTCCTTGCGAAGTTGACTGACGGAGTTCGAGTAGACAGTACCCTTGGGCTGTACATGGCCGGATTTGACCATACCGACGTAGTACATGACGGTAGTCGGCTCATGGTATTCCTGTACGTGAGATTCGACGTCATAGTTGAGTCCGAGTGTATACAATTCCTGGTTAGGCAAAAGTTGGGTGATGTGTTCCAACAGGTGAATAGTGTCCTGCTGCTTCTTCAGAAGATCGTGGTCGGCTGAAAGTCGTAAAGGGTTTTTTTATTCATAAAAATATTATAATCTCGATACTCGTGTCTAGGTAAACAATAAGAAACAGCAGCCCCAATTAGATAGTAAATAATTGAGGCGATACTACGAAACCCCTAAGCCAAATTGGTAGAACTTTTCTCAAGTTATTCATTCAACTATTTATTAATAGCCTACGCGTAGCAAAACGTATTCGACCGCGAAATATTTCGGTCTGTTTATTAGTCCAACACGAAGTGGACAAACAGGCGTCATCGTAGTAAATCTGTTCCGAGATATAAACGAGAGAATTTATTACATCGGTGAGTCGAGAAGTGACTCGTAAATCAGCAAGTCGTAGCTGCAAATGGCCAGGCGTGTATAAATCAAGCAAAGTGTGAAAATTGTCACTGGCATATGTGTTCTTACCGAAGTTTTATAAATTTTGTGAGAAATTTCATGGTAAGGATCGTTATTTTCGTCGTATTTTAATTTATTTTATTATTTGTTTTTTTTTATTATTATATATTATAATTTTCTATTTGGAGTATAAAGATGCAATATATGTTTCAGTTGGACTTACCGGCGCGTTCATGGCCAGGCACGGCCGACGCTGCTGCCGCAAAGGCCACAAGAAACAAGAATCCGGAACGCATTCTTGAGAAAGGTTGAGTACGTTGCTGAAGCGCATTACACCAGCTTTTATACAAAATTCTTTATCGACGAAAATTATTATCGCGACCGACCCCAACGTTTCGCATCTTCGAAAGTGCACGATTTTCGATTGTTTGTCGATGATACCCCCCGGTGGTCGTCTTTGCTACATATTAGATAGCAGTGGTCAAGAGATCACCAATACTAGGGAAAAAAATGCAATGTGATTTTTCACAATGGGATTGTAACATGGGAGGCGAAAAAACGAATAGAAATTTGACAACAATTCTGACGAAATTTCTTCGGGTGGGAAGATCGAATCATCTATTCCTAGATGACGATGATAAATAAAGATGTAAATTTCGTTTTCCTCCATCCCGATCCATGAACCCCGTACTTTTCATCCCCCTAAAGAATGAAGAACAAACTTTATACTTATCAAGGTAGTAAGCACAATTGTTAAATTTATTATTAATTAATCAGTCGGGAAATAATTACTTTTTTTTTTTTATATTGTTGTATTTTGTATAAATATGGGTTTACATAATTTTTATGCGCGCTTACACTATAGTTGTATATGTATATCTATACGTCGATTTATATTCATATGTATTTCAAAAAAATTCCGCGCTGATACACAGGCAACATAATGCCTGTGTGACAGGGGTTATCGTCTTCTTCGGTGTTCGCGTATAACTTTCGATTACATTGTATATCGCGGGGTATGTAAAATCCGAAATGGAAAGTTACGTGCAATTTCAGGTTTGTTTATAAAGCTTTTTTTTTTATGTACAGATTATGTTGTCTAGCTTGAGCAAAAAATAGCAAACGATGGAACGGTAGGGTTACAAGGCTGGAAAACAATATACAATAATGGGTAGGGAAACGTAGGGTGTGCGAATGTATTCGCGTTCATACCTGTGTTTGTGCCTGTGTGTGTGTATAAATATATCTACCCCTCTCTAATTAGTCGGATGAGAAATTTTTTATCATTTATTCATTAGCGTTTTACCCAGCGTTAACGACGATTTAATGAACTCACTATATATAGGTCATATTTTATGTAATCGAACTTTATTCTCGAAAATGTTGACATCATTTCTTATTTTTAACATTCTTACGGTGAAGACGATTTTATTTCGCATATTCCTGTTCGTTATTTATAACGTTACGTATGTTATAATTGTAGGTAACGTACTATAAATATGGGCGTATCGAGTTATCTAAAGAATCAATGCTGTAGTTCATATAAAGACCTATAGAGTGAAGCTACATTCGCATATCTTC
Source organism: Netelia virgata (assembly GCA_951802705.1). Taxonomy (NCBI): domain Eukaryota; kingdom Metazoa; phylum Arthropoda; class Insecta; order Hymenoptera; family Ichneumonidae; genus Netelia; species Netelia virgata. Next base: position 37,792,495 of record OX637865.1, on the reverse strand, counting down.
GGTATATTTATATATTGTTATGGGATGGATAACCTTTAATGAATTTTGAAACATATCGATCGCTAGGGATAAGCGTAATAGGTTATAGCTACATTCGTTATATATAGGTACACAATATATATACTTATAATTAATGTACGACAGTATTCCGACTATCCCGACGTGAAAGATGTTCAAGGTCATTATTACACCTCGGGGCTTTCGGAGGTGTCTGACCGATCGATTACGCTCTCGCGCATATCTCTATCGTCCGAATCTCGTTCCTCAAAAAAGACAGCCACAAAAGAGCGGAGTAGATACGCCGAGTCGACCGTCTCTCTTTTACTCTTAGTGTGTGGTTACACAAATCCTGCGCGCGCGTGTGTGTACTTGACATTAAAGCTCTCGGTACTTTGCCGTTTAACCTTGAAAAGCCCACCCTCCGAGCAAACTTTAAGTACCAAAATCGCCCACGGAGCGTTCGCAGCGGGTGGGTTTTATTCCCTTGTGTTGGTTGTACGTGAATATCCAACCGTTTATATTCGTGTATACATACGAGCAATCGGCGTACGTGCAACTCCGTCTGTGTTTACTCCTATTATTACAGCCGTTTAGACTTCGAGTTTACGTTAATTTTTCAACGGTGGATATTCGGGACGATTGTAAATCATACGTTCAAAAATGATTTTAAAGGGTTTCGGTGGTGCGGCGTAATAGTAGAACCACACGAGTGTACAAAGTTTCGTGTATTCTATATTGCTCCACTCACGTCCAAGCGCGTGTGTAAAAAGCTCCAAACCGTGGGGGGTTACGCTGCGGCGGAGGAACGAAAAACCCGTTGAGCGAGAGAGCACACAGAGATAAGTGAGGTTAGGTTGGTTCGTCGTTTCTTTTCTCGGGTGTTTTGGGCTCCGGTTGAAAAAAAAAACAATGGCACGATCGAGAAATTGAGACGAGCCTAAGGGATAATTCGCGATTGGAGTGCCGTGGTGATTCGAGTGCACGAAGGACGCAAAAGTACTATTGATGGTCGTCTCGGGCGGTATGGTGCAACGACAAATTGCGCCGAGGCGCAATGTCAGGATACTGCTCGTCGGTGACCGGGGTGTCGGCAAAACGTCACTCATACTCTCCCTCGTCAGCGAGGAGTATGCCGAGGAAGTACCCAGCAAGGCTGAAGAAATTACGATACCTGCTGATGTTACGCCCGAGCAAGTACCAACGCACATTGTCGATTATTCCGGTGAGTACCTAGTATCCTGATCCAGTACACATATATATGTATATACAGCACTTGTCGAAGTAATTTTTTGATCTTGCCGTTATCTCTCGATCGTACAGCAACTGAACAAACGGAAGATCAGCTTATGGACGAGATACAAAAAGCTCATGTAATTTGCATCGTCTATTCCGTCGATGACGAGGACACTCTTGATCGGGCGGCTACCTATTGGCTTCCACTGGTCAGAAAATGCTCTTCTAGCAACAGATGTCCCGTCGTTTTAGTGGGAAACAAAATTGATCGTGTGGATTATTCCACCATTGAGGTAAGTCGCTCTTAGTTTTGCGTTTAAGGGAAATACTAATTTTTATCATCGTCTTTCTTTTTCAGGCTGTATATCCGATAATGAAGGAATTTTCTGAAATAGAAAGTTGCATCGAGGTAAAATTCTGTCATTCACTGGGCGACGATCGCTAGGGATATCGTAAGAATTCTATTAAAACATAACGCGTACATGTTTTCTTTCAGTGCTCGGCGAAAACTCTGCAGAATATATCAGAAATGTTTTATTATGCACAAAAAGCTGTATTGCATCCCACTACGCCCCTTTACAATTACGACACTCAGGAATTGACCGAGGAATGCAAAACAGCGCTTCAGAGAATATTCAAAGTAAGTAATCGTCGATCGTATAACAATTTTCATGAGAAGTCTTACGAAATAACGTGAATTTTTGTAGATATGCGATTTTGACAATGACGGCCTATTGAACGACATGGAACTCAATGCGTTTCAACAATCCTGCTTCAATACACCTTTGCAGCCTCAAGTTCTCGAGGACGTCAAGGCTGTATTATCAAAGAATATTCAGGACGGTACTTGCAATGGTTTTGTCACGATGAAAGGTAAAAATTCAATAAATATATCAATAATTTCGTAAAATTTCATCGACTAATTCGAGATATTTCGTTTTTTCATTTCAATTTTTTTCAGGCTTCATGTATCTTCAATGTCTGTTCATTCAGCGTGGAAGAAACGAAACGACGTGGGCGGTGCTGAGAAAATTCGGCTATGATAATGAACTTCAAATGTCGAAAGAATATATTCATCCCCCGTGAGTATAAAAAAGTCTTCGTCTTTTAACAAGAAACCCAAAAAAATATTTAAATAAATCAACTATGTATGATAACTCGAATAATTGTGCCAGATTAAAAGTACCAGCGGGATGCTCGACGGAACTTTCGCACAAGGGACAAGAATTTTTAACGATTTTATTCATGCAACACGATCGAGATCGCGACGGTGCTCTATCTCCTCCTGAAATGGAATCCTTGTTCTCTCGTTGTCTGTCGATACCATGGAGCGACGAGTACAAGCACACGGTGCCTACGAACGAAAAGGTAATTGAGGGAAATACGATTAATTTGAATTAACGATGAATTCGTAAAACTGGCCTAACAAAAATTATAAATATTCAGGGTTGGATGACTTACCAAGGCTACATGTGCCAATGGGCGTTCCTTACGCTTACGAACGTGCGCAAAACTCTCGAGTACATGGCCTATCTTGGCTACAACATGTACAACAACGAGTGTCAGACCAGTGCAATAACAATAACGCGGGAGAAAAAATTGGATCTAGCGAAGAAACAGTCGAGCAGAAATGTCTATTGTTGTCACGTTATAGGACCAAAATGCAGTGGAAAAACGACACTCTGTAGGAGTCTCGTTGATCCGAAACTCGAAGTAATTGTCGTTTAATAATTTTCACGCATTCATCGAACAACGATAATCATATTTTAATAAATTTCAGAAATTGACTGACGACAAACTTCCACCAAAATCTCACGTAACCGTGAACACCGTGCACGTTTACGGTCAAGAAAAAACCATTATTCTACGCGACATAAACATAATGAACGTTCAAGATGCCTTAACTCCAGCACAAATTCACTGCGACGCAGCTGCCCTCGTTTACGACGTCAGTAATCCAAAATCGTTCGAGTACATCGCACGGATTTACATTGTGAGTAAACAATTATTATCAATTTTAATAAAAATCGTATTCTTTTACCCGGTTTGCAATTTGTCGGTAAAATCGTGGAAAATTTTGAAATCGTCCGTCATCCATTATTTTTAACCGAAGAATTAAGTTTTTCAATCGATTTTAATCGGCTTAATCGACGTTGGATCATTCTTCAACAGAAATATTTCGCGGACAGTAAAATACCTGTGCTCATTGTGGCAAATAAGAGTGAACTGCCCGAGGCGAAGCAGGATTACTTGCTTCAACCGGCGAGTTTTTGCAGCAAGTACAAGCTAATGCCGCCACAGCCGTACAGCAGGACACGTACTGTACGACCGGAAATATTCGTCAAGCTCGCAACAATGGCAGCCTTTCCGTAAGTATATTTTCCTCATTCAAAAAAACAAAACACACACAGGAAAAAAAAGTCCCTTACCTCTCTCTACATCTATTTCGATAAAGATGCATAAAGAATGATTTGCTATGCGACGAACATTATTAGATCGCTTAATCGGAACGAAACAAAAAAAATGGATTATGGGAGAAACGATTTAAATATTGCTGTAGTAAAAGTTACAAACTAGAGTGCAAAGCGGTTTATGGAAATATCCCTTTTTCACGCTCCAATTTCTTTATCGCTCCACACGCTCCTTCCTCCGAACAAAAGCGTGTTTGACGATCACACTGTATTTGTCACGTTGAATTATTTTCTTTTGAACGGACGAAACAAAAAATTATTGAAAGAAATTGTAAATGTATCGTGGAAATTTTAACGGTTTTAATATGACGTTGTAAACATCGACGTCTTTCCTCCGGTAATTAAAGAACGAAAGTAACGAGTCGAGAAAAAGTTGCAAATAGCGATACATAGAACTCTTTCTGAAGAAAAAAAAACAAAGAAAATAGACACTAACGAAGAGCAATTTCGTGTTTAGCCGCTTTCAAGCAGCGTGGGTATTATTTTACAAACACAGGTTGGTTCAATATTTCACTGTATTCAAATTTATAGTAGGCACGTAATAGGCTTTTCAAACAAATCATACGAATCACTGTTTAATTCCGCTGGGGGGGAAAACATAAAAAACGAAAGCTTATGGGCTTACATATACGTGCGTCTCTATCTCTGTGTAAATATGTCGCTCTCTAATCATCTCTCTTCTCGCGTATAAAAAGACTATCGCCAACAAAAAAAAGAAAAGTTCTCGAACGAATGAAAATGACTAATCGCGCAGACTTCCCGCGTTGCTTCGATGACGAACGATCGTTGACCATTTTTCGACCTCTTTTTCAGTCCTTTGAGGCGAATGGTCCACATGTTGCTTATCAATCCTGCACCTACCGAATGGTGCAGTTCTTTCACAAGGTTTTCGTTTTATCTTTTCTTTTCTTCGTACATTCACAGTTTGTCGATTTTTTTCATTCTTTCTCGTAATCTCATAATTTTCCTCTTCTCTCTCTCTCTCTCTTTGCCAATATCTTTTCATTTCCTTTTCGCGTGCTTCGTCGTCATGATTAACAATAAAACAAATGTCGGAACGATGTTATTAACCGTTGGTCTTGCATTGCATGTAGCATGCTAGGCGGTAAATCTTCTTACCCGGCTCGCTTGACACACCTAATCTTCCTTAGCACGCCATTTCTGTTTTCCGAGCTTTTCGATGGATGTTCGTGTATTCCAAAGAGTAGAGAAAAAAAAATAGATGAACCCAGAAATAAAAAAGAGGAAATGCATCAACGTACGATAAAATCGAGTTATCGGGTAAATAAACATCATCACTGACAAAACGAGCCTCTTCTAATACAGACGGTAAACAGAGTTGAGAAATTATCATTCGAATGATTATTCGAGCAATATAATTAATCACTGATTCATTGATAAATATGATATTTACAAACCTTGATTCATCCGTAACATCATTAATTTATTACTTATTTGGCGTTCGTCAATTAATAATCGACTTAAAATATTCATTGTTCGAATGTTACCCAACTCTGATAATAAAACTCGGATTTTAAACTAGCAGAAATTTTTATCGTACGATGAAGAATTTTAAGAAAGAAAGTAAGTAATTTCAGTGAATTGTCTGCGAATTGCAGTCTAGACCGTTGCTTCTCTCGTTACAGGCATATGAAGCAATTTGGTTTGATACAAGGGGATTCCGTTGTTTGGTGGAAAGCTGGACTGGGCATCGCAGCAGCAACCGTCGCCGGTTTCATGATGATGCGAGTTCTCAATACCGACAAAAGATAGTCTACCATATTATTATTATTATTATTATTATTATTATTTTCTTTTTTTGTTTCTGGTCCTTCTCGCCCTTTCCCCTCCCTCTCTCTCTCGTACTCGTAAAGGCCCCGTTGTTTTAAAAAATCAATCTCGCATACACGCGTTAACTTAATAAACACTATTCCGAAATCGTCGATTTTCGCGCAATAGTCCCTTCGGACGAGATCCTAGAGGATCAGAATATTTATTGTTGATTTTTTTTCTTTACATCAATTGAATCATTATTTTCTTCTCGTCGCGAGTCTTCTCATACACTGCCACCGGATCTTTATTCTTATTCTTTTTTCTTTTTTTTATTACTTTGCGGAGTTATAAAGTGTAGTCATCGTATGTCTGGAAAAGAAAACAAAGTACAGATGCTTGTTTATCGTGTTGTTCTTGATGGTAATTATTGAATCATTCTGCCAAACAAAACAAAAAAATCATCGACACGGTTACTGGCCGTATCTTCTTTTGCAATCAGGAACCGAACGTTTCAAAGGTTCGCAGCTCTGCAAATCATTCTGTGATATGGCGCAATCTAACAGACGCTGTTGCTCCGTTACGCAAGGTAGGGAATCTTTGGGACTTGAGGGATAAGCTTGGGGCGGTGGATCGCTGCGTCCAGTTATTTTGTCTCCGATAACAGTGCCCTAGTTTGGAAACGCGATGCCATAGAGTAATGGGATATTCGTAATATAACATAATTCTCATCGAGATTTATGATTTCCATATCGACGTTTATTCAGACCTCATGATCAAGAATTAGCTCTCCCCCAAAGGATAATTGTTTTTCAGTTTCCTTTCGAAACGAGATGCCATAGAGTGGTGGATATTCGTAATATAGCATAATTTTCACCGAGAATTATGATTTCAATATACAAATTTATTCAGACAATAATCAAGAATCAACCCTTTTTCGTTCCCGAATTGTGATGGAAAATCCATCATAATTCAAGATGAGAACTCCAGGCTGCCTTGGCTGCACAATCACGATATCCGTTCTGCAAAAAAAATCCTAAAATCGGAATAACTCGAAAAAAAAAATGAACTTTCGAAGATATTTACGACTAATTTTTATTTATTTTGTTCATCGTTACATAACAACTCTAAACATTTGTCATCTTTAAATTACATCCCCTTGATCTCACGGTGGACGTTAAAAAAAAGAAAATACAGGAACATCTCCTATAAAAAAAAAACGAACTTTTTTGGAAATACGTCACTGCTAATTTTCCATCAGTTCCATCGATATTAATTTAGATGTCTGAAACAAGAAACGAATAATAGTTAGATCCATAGTTCTAATTTTTTTCGAAGTTTAATCCGGATTTGACGGAGATTTGAAAATTGTTACTGACGGTTGGCCGATTTGCATTGACGCATTGCCTCGTTGAAGCCCTCGCAAAGAGTCAGATCCGATTGATTCTGGGCACACTCTAGGAACTGTTTGACCTCCCAAGCGCAAGCACCACCAGCTTGTTGCGGCGCTGCTCCTGGATAAGCCGATTGAATGGGAGCAGGTGCAGCTGGCGCCGCAGCCTGCGCTGGCTCGCTGGAGCCTCCGCTGAAAAGGCCAGTCATAGCGTGTCCGATGGTATGCCCAACTGCCGATCCAATCGCTACACCACCAGCGGTAGCTGCCATTTGTCCCATAAGGGAAGGCCCTTGTTGAGTCGGGGCAACCATGGGAGTAGATGGTGCGGCATGGGCTGGTACTGGAGCCGGTGGAGCAGCAGCCCTCGCGGGTGGAGGAGCAGCCCTCGCGGCAGGCCTCACGCTACGTTTCGAAAGAAGTTTTAAAGATTCTTAAAGTCTAAATGTTCGATGAAAAAATATGTCACCTAGTCGCGAAATGTCTATTGTCTATAGATTCGAACTTTGGACTTTCTACGTCATAGACTCGGAAGCCCTAGACCTTGTGACCGTGACGTAACAGCCTCGTTTTTTTTTGTTTCGTGGACGCAGAGGTTAGTCGAATATTCAACGAATTATCGCGATACGGATGCGTAATTTTTTGTTAATTACTTACGTTCTGGGTGGTGGACCCGATGCTCTTCCTCGTCGTGGCATGTTTCACGGTTTATTCCTAACAGGAAGTAGGTTTAAGATAGTTTTTACTTATCACGTCTGTACACGTTGAAATTCACTTTGTGACTGATTTTTCTCGAGAGAGTCGGGCGCACAGTATTCGATCGCGGGAAGCGTTGCGTCACTGTTCGAATCGTGGTGGGGGTAAATGCAATATGTATATATAAAGAGGCACACTAGAATTTCGACGTTGGCGAAATTTCTAGAACCTGGCAGAGGACAGCGCAAATCTCGCTTGGAATCGGAAATAGAGTAGTGATGGTGGTATGCGGAGGATAGAAGAATCAATACCGGACATTCCGGCGAGTCTTCGAAGGATATAACGCTTTCCTACATCGACAATTTAAAACGCTCCTTTCACACTTGCCACACATTTTTCCGCTCGTTCCGACCGTCAGCGCCAGTTCTTGGAAGCGGTGAATACTTCAAACTATTTACGAATCGCGAGCGGTCTTGATCACTTGATTTCATGCAAATTTTATTTATCAATGTAACTGACATTTCGTTCTGCGCCTCAAATGCGAACTTCGTCGCAAGCTTTCACAATATGAGAATTAGTTTTGTTTTTTATTGATATTATCGTTGCAAATCAACAAGAAGAGACTGTCACGTGTCATGCCATATCGTGACGCACGGGTAGCGAGTCGCAACTTTTGTGTCTACGTATGCAATAGTAATTATTTGCGAGGCAACGTTCCAAAAATATCTATTTACCGTTGTGGCATTCCGCGAAAAGGGAACGTCGCGAAACATCTACGAAAATCTCGTAATCAATCTCGATGATATGCGTATTATATCTGCTATCGGTATATATATATATATAGCTATACAACATGAAAGATATGTATGTCATATAGACATAGGTATAGTATAGACCAGTCATATGAGATATCACGAGATTAAATAGTGAATTTCCGAATTATAATTAGAGTTATACATAATGGGACAACCTCGAATTCCAATATGCTGATTTGTCCCCGCTTATAAACAATCATTCTTCAATCTCTCAATGATTCAGCATACCTTTTGTGAGTTACGGGTGGCGTAGATTTTTGAGATTCTGCGTGACCATGAGTCGATGATTGCCCCGTACCACCGGTACGTTTTCTACTCGACATGATTCGCGTTTTTCAAAATTAAAATATTTCAGAAGTTATATAAATATAATATAAAAAAACGGTTGCGCCGACACGCCACAAACTGAGACATCAATTGTGAAAAAAATATTTGAAACCCGCGATGAAGCTATCGAATTTTTGATGTAACACATTTAAAGACATTGCATCATAAAATCGTTTATTTTTGATACATTTATTAGAAATCTGGTAATTTTCCACAAAATAGTAAGATCGGTAGATCAAAATAGCGAGATCAACCATTTGAAAGTATTAAATATTTATGTTATATTACCTGTTATTACTGGATATGGCAGGGGACGTCGAGAGGATTGCGCGAACACCCGAGAGATGGCGCTCGTGTGTCGAGTTAGTGAAAAAAGACGATCGAACAGGTTCGGTGCGGGAAATGCTACGGTGGTAGCAGCTAATCCCTGAATGTCCGACCACCGACAATAGGAGCGCTATGTTCTCGACGAGAGACTCGTGAACACGACGAGGCGCATTTCGCTCAAAAGATAGTGTACGATACATGCACATAAATGTACATAATTTGAGAGGAGATGTTGAGCGAGGACACAAGCGCAGTTCAATTACCCCAGTAGAATGACTCGATCGTATGTATCGGGGTATTCGTGATAGACGCGAAATCTTTTTTACGCGAGGGGTTATGCGAGACATGATAATTCTGTTACTACGTAGTATTAATATCACGCTTTTGGGCTACCGCGCATACATCGTACGCAGCTTAATCGCAGTTATATTAGTATATTGTCGCGATCCAGAAATTTACGTCGTTTGGTCGTATGACCGATGTTTAACGACCTCTCTCGAGTTTGTTTTAAAAAAAACTCAAGTAATACATCGATGAGTCTCTGCGTAGCCTTTTTCAGGGCTGTAGTCACGTCGCGGTCACGAAAGAGAGAGAGAGAAAACAGGTTCGTTGATCTTGCTGGCGAGCGCGTCTGCAGCTGTGTTCTATCGTTACAGATATCAGTGGCAACAGCCGCTGTTCATAATTACTAAACAAGGCGACGACCTTCGAGACTCTTTTTATCGCTTTTCGACACTGATTTGAATTTTTTTTTAAAAAATGATGTGGGAACGAGTCGGTCGAAAAATTTTATATGCACACACACACATACATACACGCGTGAATCAAATTTTCAGCCACCTCGTTGGCACTTGCAGATTCGATCTTTCCCATAACTTTGTTACGTAGGAGATCGAAACTAATTGTAAGAGAGGAAAACCTCGTGATTCGAGAATCGAGAAATAATCGAAGGTCAACCTTGGGAGCATTCACGAGTCCAAAGAAACGTACGAGGAATCGATTTCTTTTTTTTCTCCAGAACTCCGTGTCTAACGACTATGTATCTCCGAGTGGCCTCTTATCATTCATAGAAGTGCCTTGAAACGCGTTTCCGCCTCGCCGTGCATGAGCGCGTTCATAACCTCACTTCGTACGCGGGAACTGCACGAACCTCTGCGCTTCCGGTGTCGGCCGCAGTGGGGATACCCGGTCGGTCCAGGCCGCCATCTTGATTATCGAGCATTCGCCAATATTATTATATACATTACTCCAACTTGTGACGCCATAACCCCCCAATTTTTGCAACGCTTGTAAAATAAATAAAGGCGGACAATGTATTAACAAAAATAAAAACATCGTTTCATAATAAATAATACATAACCTAAATAAAAATAAACTTTAAGCTAATAACGTTAATAAAATCGCTAGAATCGAGGTTCTACGAATTTTAACGAATACATATAAACATAAATACTGTTTCTGCATCGAAAATGCACTTCCGTTATTGCACACGGCACGAAAAAAATTAAAACAAAATTGCGAGATGCGCGTCTCTCAGTCGGGACGTCGAGTGTGGGAAGTACGTGGAATCGTTCGAGGGAAAACAAACGATGAAAAAAAGAGGAAAAACTTTGCAAAACGTACATGACCTCCGAGAACTCCGAGACTACGACCGCTCGGTTTCTCCGTGTTCAAATTTACTTTCCCCGCTGGGCGTGGGTAGATCCCAGTGATCCAGCGAGAGGGTCAGTTAGCGAGCGCGTCCTCTCTCTATATCGGTCTTTGCGCAGATACACACACGAGCGTCGAAGTATGCGCGATACGTGTGCGCAGGAAAAAAATCGTACAAAGAACTCTCGATGGATCATCGAGTGCGTCGATCTCGCAAGCGCCTCGAGAGACCCCGAGTGAAAAAGTGAGAGAGGAAGAGAGCAAAACAGACTCTTCTCTTTCTCTCTCTCTCTCTCTCTCTCTCTTTCCCCGCTCCTCCCACTCCTCGTCCCGACGCGTCGCGCGCGGACCTTGATGCTCAGCGGCGACGCAGAAAACGACCGCGTAGCGTGCGCGCTGCATTATTACCAACGAGCCGCGATAAGTCAAACGCCTCGGTAGACCGCGAGACACATTTATAGAACGAGACGTGCCGATGCGCTCGCCCGAGGATAAACGGCGCAGTAGTTCCATTATATCAACCCCCGTCGCTCTTTCCTTCATATTGCCGTCGAAGATATGGTTTCACTTTTCATTATTTTTCATTATTATTATTATAAGATTTTACCTTGTTTATTTTTTAAGGAAAATTTTTTGTTTGCGTAATTAAATGAGGAAAAGTCGAAAGACGAAGAATTTTTTTTCCCAGCTACTTTTTATAGATGAAGACAATGCAAGGACTTTGCACGGACTTTCATTTCCGTAAAAAAAAGTGGGGAAATAATATTTGATATTTCTCACTTTTTTTTATTAAATGCAATATTAAAATTGAATAATTAAGATAAATAATTAAATTGTATATTACATTAAATAATTAAATGCTACGACAATTGCAATAGCGCTGTTGACACGATCGATCAAAGAATATAAAAATATAAAATTAATAAGCTTACTTCTAGTCAATTTGATAATTTTCCATTCAATTGAATAATTAAGATAAATAAGTAAATTGTATATTACATTAAATAATTAAATGCTAGGACAATTGCAATAGCGCTGTTGGCACGATCGAACAAAGAATATAAAAATGTAAAATTAATAAGCTTACTTCTAGTCAATTTGCTAATTTTCCATTCATCATTATTTGATAATTACAGGTATGCGAGACAAGTAAAACTCTCAACAAGTTCCAAAAACGCGACGCGAATCGTAAATCAAGTTTCTTCGGTCTCGGATAAAGGATTTTAAAAAGTTTCCCCCGCGCCTGCGCAGTGCGCATGTATACAAACCGAGCCGCTAAGCCGGCACGAGTCGAAAAGTGCGTCCCGTTTCTCCGCGTGGAACGACCTCTCACGAACGTACGTGTACAACGAACCGGCGTTAATAGCCTAAAGCGAAAAATAGGCTATAGATAGAAACGGCGAACGAGAGACAGAAGATATTCTTTGTCGCTGGTATTTCGCCGCAGTGTCATTGTCTTATCGCTTATAACCCTCTTGGCGTTTGTTCGTTACTCTTCTCGACCCTACCCCCACTCCAGCACCACCATCAAAGCTTTCTCCGTTCTTGTCTTTATTCCCATTCTTCGCCTCGATTGCTCGACTTACTCGTATTGATGTGTAATCACATACTTGACCATTCGACATTATACACACACACACACACACACACACTGATATTCCGACAATCTTATATGCCTCATCGCGCGAATGTGTTCGCGGGAGAATGAGCACGAGCCCCGCGCATTCGTCATAAAGAGAGCGTGAGTCGTTCGTGACTCAGTGTGCGAGAGTATCTACGTGCATGTACGTTACGAGACGTTTACGAACAAGACGTACTGCACGCGTACGTTCATAGACTTTATTTTCTTTTCTTTCTCTTCGGCCCGTATATTTAATTTCGTGGGAATACGTGTGGCACGCCCGTGTGCGTGTACGGTACGAGACGTCACAACTAACCTAGGACAGACGACGCGAAGCAAGTGTACGGCGCTGTGATGGCGCTGCAGTGCAGGGTTCGCGCCACCAGCAGCAGCACGGTACACACGTGACATATACAGCTGTGTAGCTATATGTGTATAGACAGCGAGAGATAGAGAGAGAGGGAGACAGAGATATGACGACAAAGCACGCGGCCACCCGTCGCGCACTTTGTCACTGATGCATCGGCCGCTCACAGCGCAACTGGTCAATTCGCGCGCGTCTCTCGATTGTACACATATCGTTCGCGCGTGTCTCATAAATAACCTCGTCGTACGACGATCCGTAAAGCTTTCGATACGAACATTTGTTGTGACTTCGAAGAAGCTTCGAGTTTCTCACGAGTTACGAACGAGCCCCGGGGATATAAGCCGAGAAACGAAAAGATTCCCGAGTCGACGACGTGAAAAGGAGTTGGAGGCGTGAATATCGGCGCGATCTCGAAGCATGAGGAACCGCTTCAACGTTTTCTTTCCATTTTCGTTCTCTAAGTATTTCGGGAGAAAGAGACGAGCGTTGAGCTTATTGCCGGAGTGAATTACGTTACGAATTTTCGTGCTACGGCACGTTCGTGGGAAAATATATCATTATTCGTACTGTTTTCAATTACAGTTTTTTATTTTTTTCATTCGCGATAAATAACACTCGCGTTGGACTCGCGGTGTTCGTCGTGAGACCGTCGCAACGAGATACGTGTTGCATCGTGAAGTTTGTACGTGCTAACGAGAAGCATCGACGACTATGACGATTCAACTTCAGATTCTTCGCGTCGAGGGTGATACCCGTGCTTCGTCCCGCGAAGACTTGGGTGAGTTATTTACGAAATTTATCAACGTTAAGATTTATCGTTCGCTTGTTTCTCAAAGGCTCGTCGTTCGGAAAAATAAAAATATCACAACTGAAACGAACGAACCTCGTCCGTCGCCATTTTTTTTCGTCACTTCCGGTTTCATGACCTATTGCGTCATCTCAACGATGCTTCGTCTCTCGAATAAAGACAAAATACTGAAATTTCGTCGATCGAACGTTAAAGGGCTCGCGGGTCGAATTTCGCGGGCTCGCGAATTGGAAAATAAGTGTCGGACGGCGCGTAGTTACCGTTCCTACCGCTAGGCGAGGGCGCGTCGGACGATAGCGGCCCCACGTGTTTCCATTTTGTTGTTCTTTCCTCACTTCGCGTGTTTCGTGGCGTTATTCTTTTTTCGTCTGTTGACTTTTTATCGTTTCTTAGGAATTAACGAGAACGAAACGAGATGAAACAAATATTTAATTTCGCGCTAAATGCTTGTTTTACGTCTATTGATGATATTTCGAATATGAATATAGATATATAGCGATGATACACTCGCTGATGCAACGAGCATGACGAAACCCGAGAATCTGATAAGTCGGTTGTACACACACGGTGAGCTCGAACAGCTCTCGGTATGACTCACTTTTTTCTACCGTCTCGCGCGTTCCGCAGAACCCGTTGACTAATTCGTGCCGAGTAACGCGAACGTACGAGCTTACCTCGGGAAAAATTGGTGAATCATTGCTTCGAAAGATCCTCGACAAAGTCGATCGTCCCTGCGACGAAAATATTTTCGCAGATAACGCGATTACTTTTTATTTACGTAGATTAAAATTCGCTCGACAACGAGCGATTAATTTAACGATGGACGGATAAAATTTACAGCCGTTCGTCTTCAAAGAAATTTCTATATTTCCAAAATCTAAAAATAGTTTATCTAGAATATTCTCATTGTCTATTATTGATTTCTTGTTAATTAAGAAAACAAATATTTTAAATTCGTTCAAAAATCGTTGTGACGTTAAAAATTAATTTCGACGAAAAGAAAATTCAGTTTGAGTACGAGCGAGGAAATACGAAGATGCCCGAGAAAACGAGAAAATCTTTGAAAAATACGAGTGGGAGGAGAAACGCGAGATATAAATTTTCAGACTTTCCTCATAACACACGGCCACCGGAAGACGCGTGGACCAACTTCCCCAAAATAATATTTTTTCCCTCGTATCCCGAGGTATAACGCCGTAGCTACTTGCGTGGAACTCGGTCGCTCCGGTGACCGAGAGAGATGGAGAGAATTGCGCATATCCTGTGGCACGTTGCCAACGAAAGAGTTATATATATATATAACTCTTATATTATATATTATATTATATATACTCGTATATTATATATATATTTATATATACTCGTATATTATATATATATTTATATATTTGTATGTACATACAAATATATCTATACATTAAATAACAGTTTAGTTATCCACGTAACTCGATTACAAGAAAAAAAAATAGGAAAAAGCACATAAATCATCAGGACGTCCTAGAGCATCGTTCACACGGTATTTACACGTGACATTAATATTTTCAAAGAACCTCTCCGATATGGAGGATATGGCTCGCGGTAATAACAGCCAAGCAGCATCTTACATTACCTCTACAAAAAAATCCAGTAGCGCTTCGTCGTCAAGTATTTAAAGAAGAAAAAAAATTGCATCAACTTTTTTATCGACATTTTTATATCAACGTGGACTTTTAATTACGATCGTTGATCGACGTCATTCAAACTAGCAGGGAACTAATTATTTCCTAATTCGCAAAAGAGAAAAAAACAACATCGCGCTGTATTAATTATCAAATAATTCACGACGATAATTTTCAATGAATATTAAAAATTGTCAACGAGAATGTGTTCTTTCGTATAAAAAATTAATTTCATCCAATTCTTCATTAGTTAGAAATATTTATAATATTTGTAAATAAAAGAATAATTGAAGAAGAAAAATCGATTTTTCATTTTAGTCTCGTTATTAAAGACAAATATAATATCCATAAAATATTTCTAATCGAAGAGTACGAATTTTTCATTTCCCCCTGTCTTTATAAAAAAAAATCGATCGATGTATAAAATATTTCTAATCGGAGGAAATAAGTCGTAGAATTATTATAATAATTTTTATTCGAAAGAACGCGTAATTCGTTCGACGTTAATTTCGTCGTAAATCGGTCGTTGGACATCCCTGGGTCTTGACCACAACGTCCGACACGTGGGCAATGTTTTTGTTCCTCTCTCTCTCTTACTCTCACTCTCTCTCGCTCTCTCTCTCTCTCCCTCCCTCTCCCTCTCTCCCTCACTGACACTCTCTTCGTCAACCCCCTTGATTCATTTATTTCCTCGTACTTTATAACGTTATACAGTCACTGGTATATAAAGAGCCATATTTCATCGCGTCTCTTGAAGTACGTCGAGTATAGCCAAAGATCCCGGGGACCTCGATATATTCGTTGTAAAAGAGTACATTTTCTATTTTCGGATCGCCAGCGTCGGCGTCAAACGCGTAGATTCGGCATCGTTAACACATGCCCGCCTGCCCATACACACACACTGAGACGTCTCATACATCACGTTCAACAAAGAACTCCATTTTTAAACATTCTGTAAATACATTCGCGTGTACATGTAAAGTTTCAATGGCGTCAAAAAAAGTGGAGCTCTTCGTCGCGGCGAGAAAAGATCCGACGATGTTTTTTTTTTCTCACGGAAATACAGTGACCGACTTTATCGGTCGGCTCGTTTTCTTCAATGGCGTACTCAGGAGAAATGTTGGACGTTCTAAAAAGGCGAATTTACGTATATTGACACGGTGTTAGGCAATTCTGAAGAAACAAAAAATTATTTTCTCTCCGCTTGTCGACTTATGGTTCGTTTATTAATAATTATTTCGTCAGAATGTATAAAAAAAATAACAATACGTGAAAAAAAAAAATGTTCCGAGCGGGACTCGAACGCTCGATCCCGGCGTTTATCGATCGGTCGTTCGATCGAATTTTGAGGTTAGATTTCAATTTTTCAAACTTTAACAATTAATATCTCGGGCAATTTTCGTCGCAGGAGGATTTTGAAAAAACCGTTGTGCTCGTAACGACGCCGACGATCGGGATATTTTCTGTGTCTTCGTAATTACGTAACACACGGTATATAACTATATATATGCGTCTCGCTTCGAAAACTTTCAATCGCTCTCCCGAACGGACGAGTCGTCAACCTCGTTGGATAAATTTAGAAATATGCCTCACGCCGATATACCCGTTACGTTACGATACATATAGATAATCGGTTATAACGTGCTTCGTGGCTCGCGATTCTTTCTCGACGAATCGCACAATGAAATCGTCGTTTCCGCGTCGTATCGCACGAGCGAGCGAGAGACGACCGCGAGGGAAAGAATCTAGAGAAGCGTAAGTACATACGATAAGCGATGTAGGTCTTTGAAGATTATCGATAGAACGAGGTCATCGTGACGCGTTCTACAGGCTTATTCTATGAAACGAGCGCGCGTCTCGAATCGAGCTTTCGATCATTTCGCGACGTATCTCGATATAAGAATTTCGTGAAGATCTGCGTAATTTTTATATTTTCTTCTATCGATAATATATTATTTAGACGATTTTTATTACCTTCATATAAATGCACGCGCGTCACGAATTCATTCTCGTATCGGACAAATTATTTTCATAAATCATTATTATCGTTCGAGGTTTAGTTATTTTGTTTAATAATTTTTAGAGAACGAAATTTAAAACGAAAGAAAAATATAGAAAATTAATACAAAATCGCGCTGATTCTTACGTGACGATAAGCAACGATATTGTCATCGTGAAACGAGCCAAACAAAAACTGTTGTTTTGTCATTGTGTTTGTCATTAAATATGCACAAGTGTGAACGAGACTGTTTGTCGCGAACGATAAATAAAAAAATAGCAACGCAAGATCGTGTCATCCGTATTACGCGTGTCTCTTATTTGATGGAGTGTGGGAGGTGGGAGGGGGGGGGGGTTGAGATCTATTACTGCAGAATTAACATATTTTCATTGTTTGAAAAGCTGGGTCGACACTCTTGCCTCGAGCTAAATCGTTCGCATGTCACGAAACTATTCGAACCACTGAAAATAATCATTACGACCCGTCGAGGACGGAAATTCGGTGGTTCACGATTGAATTTGAAAAAAAAAACGTATTTTCGATAATAATTCTATCGATTCTAGTCTACAAATTTATGTAAAAGAGCGAAAGAATTATTTTCTACGAATTAACGATATTTGTATCATTTTAAATTTTATTTTATGAAAAATTATATTTTTGTAAAATAAAAACTATGATTTTTTGTTATTGTAAAATAAAAAATTCAAATTTCGGTTTCCAGTTGAATTTTCGTTGACGAGCAAGCTGACGAGACACGTTCGCTGAGACGAAAATAATCGAAACAAAATTACGCAGTGGGAGAAAAATTCGTATTTTGGTACTGCGTAATTTTTCTTCTTCTTTCAGTAAGAAAAGAAAGGGAAACAAAATTACGCAGTACGAGAAGAATCCATTTCTTCGTACTGCGTAATTTTTTAGTTCTTCTTTCACGGCCTTGATGATCTTCGTAGTTTGCTCTAGCGTTCGTCGCAAACGAATTTGCTATTCGTTATTGGTCGACGAAAGAAAAAAGAACTTTCGATAGGTAAAAAAAAATTATTTTGGCAAATATTAGTTAATCGTCGATCGAGCCACCAGCGGCGAGAATATTTGCCACATGTGTACGAATTATTTTTTTTTCTTCTTTTTTTCCTCAACTATTTCAAGGCTCGTATCGATTTTAATATAAATCAAATATTTTCTCACCGCTATAGCGGCGCGACGTCTCGACGCCTTGTAATTAAAAGCGAGTTCTTTTCTTACTTTTTCGATCGATATTACTTTAGAATTATTTAATTTTTTCAATTATCCATTTAATGTCTGGTGAACGATGAACGAGAGAATAAAAAAGACACAAAAATGAAAGAACAGTCGAGCGTCGAGAGGATAGAAAAGTTTCAAGGCCGTCCGGTTCGAAGTATCACCGGTAAGTTTGTCAATTTTACCGGTCGGTCGAAGAAGCGATCTCGTTTCTCTTTCCTTCGTCCGAGCCGTCCCGTCGTCGCTTCGTCGCTCGAATTCCATTCCTCGCATTCGTATTTCTCTTAGATGGTGAATCTGGCTCGCGGGCTTTAGGGCAAACGACCTTTAAACCTGTGGGGAGTTCGTTGGCCGTGCGGGAACCATAGATTCGAAGTCTGTGTAAGAGGGTTATATATATATTTTTTGTATGTATATATATATATATATATATATATATATATATATAGGGTCTCAATGTGGACTAGCCAAAATTTTCGATAAAATACGGGAACAAAAAAAATGTTATTTTAGATTTTAACAAAGCTTATTAATCAATTTTATCACAATTTAATTACACAAACTAGATCGACGATCAATTAGATACGAAATGAAATTCAATTCGAATTCGAAAAACTTGTTTTACCGTCGTGAAAAGAGAATGAAAATTAAAAATTCCAAAAGTTTCGCTTTTTTTCTTCTTCTATCGATCATGTTGACAAATTTTAATCGCAATTTAATTACGGAGAGGATCGAAACGAAGCAAAGTAAATAATTAATTTAACGGACGAATGAAAAATTGAATATTAATAAAAAAAAATGCATTTCGATTAAAATGAAAAATAACGAGATAATAAAATTCAATCGTTTTCGTGCTCCATCGACGAAACTTATCCGTTCAACGAGTAAAACGTTATTCGTACGTATGAGATATTGTTCGAAGTCGATTTTGTTGTTGTTTCCCATTCAAACGATATCGCACAAACCGGTAAAATTTATCGTGGTACGTGTGCGTCGTGAGTTTTTTTTTGTTCCGTCATTGGGTTCGTGCCGCGTTCGCCAAATTTGTCTTTCGATACCAGACGCAAACAGCTCGCTCGACAACGTTATTTCGTATTTCGTTGCATCTTCGTTTCGCACGCGCGTTAAACAATTTTTTTTAAAAAACAAGTAACGATCGAAAGCAATAACAAAAACGATGATTCGACGACGTCAAAGCGTCGACGGTGGCCGAAGGAAACTAACCCGCCCGTGTCACGTTCGACACGTACGTTTATCGCTTTATTGCTAAATTACATCCGAGCGTGACTCGTAATATAACGAATGCTGTTTATTGAAAACACGCGGAAAGGTATATCCGCTTATCGTTAGGCGTTTCGGTCACGTCGAAATTACGTCCATCGTTTTGCACTGAAATATCTGATATATATATATATATACGTAATGAGATAATTATATATATATTTACGTACGTATGTGGGCTTGTTTGTTTACATCTCCATTTATGAAAGACAATTATATCACTCGTTACCGACAACGAAAACTGTAACTTCGAAGTCCATTTTCATTTTATACACATGTATTAATCAAACGGATTGGACGATAAATAATCAAAGTTTTAAAAAACATTCGTAAAATCGAATTTTCGACTCGTTTCAAAATTTGGCATTTTATTCTGTTTAATTTCTTATCTACCGATCTAATTTTTTGTTGGTTTGATAAAAACAAAAAACTCCAATATTCGCTTTAAACTGCGTTAATTTAAAAAAACTTAATTCCATCGATTGCCTTAAATTGGAAAAATGATGGAAAAATTGTTTATCTCGAATAAAACATTATTTTTTTTATGATTTTTGAAATTATTTCCTATTTGGCGGAAACGTCGACGGAAAACTGTCGAAATTTGTTCCATCGTCGAGATCCTTGCCACATCTATACTGTAATAAACGAAACAACAACGAACAAAAAAAAAGGTTCAAATTCTTTCCTAAAATCCATTGTATAAAAACCGTCGGAAAATTGTCACGTGGTAAACAAATTTTCATTCTAACCTTTAACGTTCCACGACCCCCAGCGTTACGTCCTTCTCTCTTTCTCTCTCTTTCTTTCTTACCACACACGTTCGCTCTAATGACGAGAACCCAGTTCTAAGTTTTCCCGTTACGCTCGTCGTACCAGAGAGAGATGGCCCTCGCGTTTACGGGTAAAAGTCCCTCGTGCGCGCATTCACGTTCGGGACAAGGAAAAGGAGGAGCCATACACATGAGAAAAACTCTCGTGGCATAGGTGAACCCTCTATCGTCACCACCTTCTACTACTCCATCATCTTGCGTTTTAACGTTGGGTGGTGGCGCGCTGCGTCCTGTGTGCCCCTCGGCTCAAACTCTCTGTCTCTCTCTCTCTCTCTCTCTTCTCCCTCCCTCTCTCTTTCTCTCTCTCTCTCTTTCGTATCCAGGACGAGACGTCCGATTATGCTCGGTCCCACCGCCCTGGCGGTAAAGAACGATCGAGAGACGCGCGAGAGAGAAAGAGAAAGAGAGAGCAACGGTTAAACATTGCCGGTTTTCTGATGTTGCCGCTATATATAAGTATATATGTGTATATAATTCAACGCGATGGGATGATGGTGTATGGCACTGCTTTGCCTCGAAGGAGGTAAAAGTAACGGAGCGGGCGAGTAACGGGCCGAATTTAATGCCTCCCATCCTCTCGCGCTGCCTCGCACTCGACCCCGAGAATGGAAACGTTCGTGTGCGTGATCGTACGAGAATTCAACGTTGTTGTATTTTTTCTTTTTTTTTTTGTGTTTCGTTCAAATTCAAGAATTCCTAGGAGACCTTATATCGTTCCCGGGGGAGGACTCGTTGGTTGGGAGTTGGAAACGTGCTGTATGGGTTTTAGTATGATGCAAGCGGTATTATGGGGTAATGCTAGGGGGATGGAACGTTTGTTGGACGAAATGGTTGAAAGCAATGCGGTTGTAAAGATATTTTTGTTTTGAAAAAAAGATGGACTCAAGGGTTTACGAGTTTTGGAAAGTGCAGGGTTTTCGACTTTGGGGATGCGCGTGAGAAAGTTCACGCGACAAATTGAAACGAATTGAGATTTTACACGTGATATTCGTGTTGTACGGGAAATTTCCGATTTTGTAAGTTACCTATGAATTTTTTTTGTGACGAAATAAATAAAAAATCAATTTTTTTTTTCGTCTAAAAATACCTTATAGAGGGATCGAGGAATCGGAAATTTTTCTCATAACACGGATATCACATTTATATTTTCAATTTGTCACGATTTATCGGTAAAAAGGTGAAAAAAACGTAAAATTTTGCAGCTTTTTTAAATTTTTGACTCGCTAAGGTATATAAATATACAGAGTTATATAGGTAACCAGACGTTTAGAGATATATAGTTATACTCATAGATGTATGCACATCTCTAGATATATATAGATAGAAACGAGGTCTCGGCTCGGTTGGGGACCAAGAGCCATCTCGTCGTTCCCGGTAGAACCACGTCCAACCTCTCTTCGTCGAACCCGCAGCATCACCGACCGTGAAAACTCTCGGACTCGTTCGAACATTGACACACCGACAATTTTCATACCATCGTGCAAAAATCAGAAAAAAATCCGTATTTTCAAAGTTTTTTTTTGTCTCTTTAGTTCCCAAAATCTGATTAAAAAGACGATAGACTAATGTCTCGTAATATGTAATTAATTAATACGAAATAATTTTATTAAAAACGAAAAAAAAAGAAAAGAAAAAGGGAAATTGTTTTTTTTTCTACTTTTTCGTTCCTATGGCAACAAGTTTGTTTTCAATCCAATGACCCAATGACTTTTGGAATAGATGCGACTTATTATTGTCAAAGTCGAATTTGGGTCGCGGGTTTATCAAAAAAAAATTGCTAGACAAAAATAGACGAATGTGTCGAATTATTTGATTTTTTTTCCAACGTGAACGAAATTCTATTCAGCGATCCCAGACTTTTTACATTACGAGCCCAGACGCGCGGGTACTGTTCGAATGTGTATTTGCACGACACGCGCGAATAAAATATTCGATCCATAAATCGCTTTTTAATGAAACAAAATTTATCTCTTCGATAAATGGAAGAAAATTAATCGTACTGGAAATTTTGCAATCTCAAACCGGAACAAATACAGATGCCTGATTTCTGGAGTCAAAGAAATCTTTTAGAAATTCTACGCCCAACAAAACAAATCAACGATAAAATGGAATGTAAAAACCAAAGAAAGAAAAAAGAATAGTCATAATCGTCCAAAGACTAGACAGTAAGTTATAAATCGATCTTAAATCTTTACTCGTTCTATTTGCCCATCGGAGAATCGCGCGTTATAACACACTTCTCATTGTCGTCAGGGACTCTCAACGCGGGGTTCGAATCGTTCGATCGTCTCACGCAACATCTCATCACTCTTTCGTGCCACTTACTATCTTCCGTTCTTTTCTCCGTCTTCACTTTTGTTTTTACGTTCTATATATCTCTTTACTTTGCCTCGATGATCCTCTTATTATAATTTTATTTTTCCTGAATTTTTTTCTAACGTATTTTCTATACCGGTTTTCCCCATCCACCCTTTTTTCCATTTGCTTATCAGCTGCTTCTTTTCTTCACCCGCACTTAACCTAACTTTTTTCCGGCCTGCGACGTCGACGACTGATTTTCTACACCGTTACCGTGCACATTCGTCTAGAAAACTGCGGTAAACCCGTGTCAGACGGAGGTCCGACCTTTCCAAACTCGAATATGTTCCCTTGAGAAGAGAAATCATCGAACCTCGAGAAAAGTGACCTCTCTATCCTGCCCAGCTAAATGCACGCTTCGAGCGGTCACCGCACCAAGTACTGACCGCGAGAAATGCTGCTTAACATCGACGATCACCGGAGCCACGCGCTGACCCACGTATCCATCGACGTCGGGTCTACGTGTCATCGCTATTATTTCAGCATTAATGCTACGACCATTTAACGTTGCCACCAATACCATCGTCGTTGTCTGTCATACACGCAAAAACAAAAATTAAACGTATAAATATTTATTTTTCAAATTCAACGATAACATAAATTATTTTATTTTTAATTATTCGCACCGCGATCGTTTCGGAAAATATAAACTCGCAATTTGCATGCACAAAAATATACAAGTGTTGTTTCTCTCTCTCTCTCTTATTTTCTCTCCCTCTCTCTCGCACGTTTTCTGGCAAGCCCACCAAGCAGGAGAAACACAAACCCGCATAATAGCCGGAATCGATACGTCACGTATTCCGAGACTTACGACGATCATTCTAAAAACAAACATCGAGATCGCGAGACTCCTCGAGGCGAGAGACATACGTGTACCTCGAAAACGAGAAGAAGGAAAAATAACGATATGAAAGAAAAAAGCATTCATAAGAAATTATAATCGGAGACTCGCACGACGTTGCAAAGTTTCCCACGTCTCTCGTATCGCTCGATCGACGTCCGTCACATTATTCTAGAAATATACATACGTTGCGTATACTTTAATCGCGGAAACACGGGGGATTTCTCGCTATGAGACTATTCCCCCCCCCCCCCCCCCCCCCCCCCTGAGTCAGAGCGACGCGTTCGTAGTTCCTCGAACGCGGGATTTCTTTCGAGGAAAGCACGAAACCCGTCATGGATTCGTCGCATAGTGACGAACTATAATATATATTATAGGTCATATATATATGAGATTGTGATTCGACTCGCGTCATCACAACGTCGTTCACGATTAAAATTCATTCGTCCACACTAGCATGACGCTAGTTCGATAAATATTATCGATATTCTCGACTCGATGCCTTGCCGAGCCTTCGTTGCGGGAGGAAGAAATTGCGAAAAGAACTGCCGTGAGAGGAGAGATGGTCGATGTTGACGAGAGGGATTCACGAGGTGCCAGAAATTGAGCGCGGTGGGGAAATCTCGATCTGCGTCGCAGATCTTGAAAATCGAGGAAGTGATCGTCGATAAAATACTTGTTTTTTGTTTTGACGATTTTTGCAAATATTTTCCTTTCCTTTTTTTTTTTATGATATTATCTCGAGTGCAATAATTAATCCTCCGGTAGCAAGCTTATGACTTCGCGGGGTTGATAAATATTTTTTAAATGTTTCTTATTATTTTCATCGATTGATATTAAATCGTTATTATTTCTCGCGCGTCGTTGAATATCGTGGAAAATATTGTTGTATTTTTTCTACGATTTATTGGCAGACGTGTCGTACGCGTCGATGAAAGTCAAACTCGAGAGAGACAAATATTTATCGACGGCGTGAATATATTGATTGCACATCGGGAAAACATATTTTTTTTTTCCGAATTGATTAAACGTTGAGTCGACGCTTAATTACAGTGTTTTGAGGATACCATTTTTTTGATAACACAAACTTCGTTGTGTATGCGTTTGCGTGTGTATGTTTGGGCATGTTTATATTTATACATAAAGCGTATTCTTTTGGTTTTACCTTATCGAGACGGGAAATTACGCTTTTGAAAAATAAAATGTGTAACATCTGCGGTCTGGCGGTGCCCGCGACTTTTGTTATTCTCAATTCAGTGAAGTAGACGAGCACACTACGTACAGTTTTATCGTCGTTAAATTTATTCCAATTACAACGATTGATCGACCTAAAAACAATGTTCGTTCGCATGGATCTCTGTATCATTGTTTTTATCGAATTTCGATAACAAAGAGATCCCTCGTCCGATAACGATAAGAATCTATCATAGTCAAGTATCGAGGTAATAATGAGAAACAAGTGTTATACACGTTGTGCACGTGTGTATTTTAGATATACTGACAAAAGCGCGTGACAGTTAATTGCGCTTATTTAAATACGAAGAATTTTTTTCATAAAAAGGGTATTTTTAAATATTGCCGAAGATGACGAGATAGCTTCAAATTAAAAAAAAAGCGTTCGAATCCATGGCGAATACAGCGTGTGCATTGATATCGAGGTAATCTTACGTATCGACAGAATCGCGCCATGTGCTTTTGCGTGTATTCGAAGTGTAGATGCGCGCGCGTACACTGTGGCCATTATTGATGCAGGCATGCAGGTGCGCGCGCGATCCTGCACGGAAGAGAAGTGAGACGCGCCCGCGCGCGTCTTGGTCCGCGCCGGCGCGGGTCCGAGGAGGGGGCAGCGTGTAGGACCGAGCGCCTGAGGTGGAGAGCGCGGTAAGAGTGGGGGTAGCCGGGCGTTCGGTAGTGGGGGGGAATAGAAACGGCGCAGCGAAGGATCGGCGAGCGAGGATGGCGAGGTATATACCGGTACGTAATTCCCGTGAGGGGCACAAACCACGCGGTGTCGCGAACAAGGTACAACGAGTCCGTACCGTATAAAACTTAACTCGCACTCGTCTACAAACAACTATACCTATATACGCGTTTATGTACCACGAGTTTTTAGTCACGTTCGAGTCTTCGCTACAGACGCATCGCCGTGCGTTCGTTTATGTGTTCCCTCGTTTCGCATTGCACGCGTGTGTGTATATATGTGTGTGTGTGTCCTTCGGGAGCGCGCGCGCGTACTCTTCTCAATCGATACACGACGAAACGCGTGTTTTCTGCTCGAAATCTGTCCTACCTCGTAAGCTGACACTACTATACATTATATGTGTGTGTGTGCGTACGTATAGCAAGTACGGCTCAAATTTTGTGTCTCAACATAGAGCGTAGCGACGGGCGCCAACGACGAGAGGCTTCGCGTAGAATCACGGTAACGTGAAAGAGACGGAGAAAACGTTACGCAATCAACCGGTAAAAATCATCGAAGGAAAAGAACTTTACACTTTTTATTCGCAACGTTCAAACGGGATTTCTTTTTTCACCTTTCTTGAAAGAAAAACGACAGCGGTGTTACAATTCGTTTCGTGATTCGAACATGCGAGGCTAGAAAAGGAAAAGAAGAAAAAAACGTGTCTCTCGCTTCGCGCAATACGAAGAAAATAAAAGGAAATAACGTCGTAATATTTGAAGAATGCTAATAAAATCGTACGATCTAATTGATCCAAGTGTCGCTTTATCATCGATCAACGAGTGTGTGACAATTGACAACAAAGATACGAGAAAATACGCGGAGGAACATCGTTTCGACTGTAGTCGTAGGACAGTGAAGCGGGAACGCGACGATCTGCCGTCGCGGCGCTGCGTCCGCGCGGCAACACACTGATACAGTTCGTACGTGCCAACACACGGAGCGCCGGTACGCGAAATACACACGGGAGAGTCGTGCGCCGTTAGTACGCTAACCACGCTGCGCAGCGATATATACGCGCGTGCCTGTGTGTCTATATGTGTGTAGTAGCGTGTAGGGCGGTGGTGGTAAGACAGAAAAAAGAGGAAACGAGGATTTTTCGGTGGAGAGAGAACAGAGCTCGTCGAGAAGAACAACGTAGAGATATCTCGTGGTGCGGCATCGGCTCCCTCGTCTCTCTTACGAGCAACGACGCGCAAACGTTGATTTCACATCGCTTTTTCGCGCGATAAATACGTCGCGGGTGTGGGGCTATTTTTTATTTTATTATTACGAGTTCTAAGGTCCACAGATGATTATCGCGAGATAGAAAAATTGCGTGCTTTTGTTGGACGGAGAGCGAGAGAAAGAGTTGCGAGTGTGCGCAGTGAGGTTGACAGAGAAGAACGTAGCTAGAGCGAGAGAGAGAGCGAGAGACGGAGATTCGTTGGCTGTCGCATGCGTGCGAGCGCAGCAGCAGTAGTGGCAGCAGTGAGCAGGCAGCAGCGACTCACCACCAGAGGGGTCGGCCAAAGCGTCGACGCGCCGCAGTATCGTGGTTGCGTGATCGCCGACGCATCGCGCGATTATTAGAGCTGGCCGTGTCGTGGTCTCAGCGAGTTGGTTCGCGACGTGTGCGCGTTTTTTCTCCCCTCGTTCACGTCGAGGCTGCGAAAAAAACGTACGAGTGTGTTTATTCAACGCGACGGTGAATGTAAAAGAGAGAATTATTCACCGGATTTTTACGTTATTACCCTTTCTCATCCCTTCCCTACCGATCGAGGTGAAATTCGGAAGAGAAGAGACTCGAGGTTAAATCGCGTTACCACCGCGTGCTCTCCTCGCGTCGGGGAGCGCTAGAAAACGAATAAAGAAGAAAAAAAAAGAAAGTTTACGAAATCGTCCCGTGTTGAAAGTGTGTTCGCGACTTTTTTTTTCTTTCAAATTTTGGATATCGTCGCAGTGACTCGCCCGGGTGTTTTCAAACTCCTTCGTACGAGAACCATCAACGACAAATAAATCGTTTTTTTCTCAATCATGGATGACACGGAATCGAAGAGTGTAATGGGAATTGGGATCCCGGTCCTCGTGGCGATCGCAACTCTTGTTATCGGCGCTTTCGCGCTTCTCGTGAGCCACATCGCCGGTCTGTTCTCGCGACCGAACGAGAATGCTAACAACAAGAGTAAGTCGTTATTTCATTGTTGTTTTTTTTCTCTTCTCGACGCATATTTATTTTTGCTAATAAAACAAACCCTACGAAGTCCACCGCAATTCATTTTTTTTTTACAAATGTAACATAACCTATTTCGCGAACACGAGCGAAGAATTTTCATTGTGCATCGATGCTACCATGCATTGAAGCACGCGCGTTCTTCTAGGACGAGATTCGTTTTTGTCTACTTTCATCTCTCCCTCCCTTTTTTCTTCTCTTCGTTGTTATGTCGAGATCATATATATATATATATATAATGCGTATAACAAAACGGGCACATGCGCGCGTTCGACGCCCGTGAGCGTGATGAGCGAGAGATGCGCCCGCGCAAATATATATAGCCTTATGCATATAGCTATATAAAATGCAGCAAGAACAAGCACAATGAAAGTATCGGTGATAAACGAGTGCATGAAAAATTGCATTTGCGTTTATCCAGTGGAAACAATACACCACAGGGAATAAAGCGGTTTATATCTACTTTCTTTATTTCAAAGGACGATACATTTATGAAAAATAATCGAAGAAGATATTTTATCGTTGAAAAAAAGAAACGAGTTTGACGAAACGGCCGGAGATACGAAAATGGCACGTACGTGCATTCGAATTAATGCGCTTTAAGTGAAAAAGGAGAATGCCCACGTGAGAAGAGTGGAATATCATCGTTCTACCTCGGGTCCTCGCTCGCAGGATGTACGTAAAAGAGATACATCGTCTCTTTCACGAAAATGTATTGCGGTATCGCGGTGAAGATATAGCGTTCTCATTAAATACGAGAGTAGAGCGAGAGATAGAGTGACAGAGGGTGAGAGAGTGAGGTAAAGGAGTGCGACGAGGCGTTCGACGGAGCGGGGGGCGAGAGGAGGTACGTTGAGACAGTTCGCGTCTCTTTGAATGTCGCACGGGTGAGGTTAGGTCGGTCGACATACCGCGTGTTCACGCTCGCATTCTCGGGAATCTCGTTTCTTCGAATGTAAAAGAGGGGAAAGATGAAAGGAAGACGAGAGAATTGAGCGAGTACGAGTGAAAGAAGAGAAATGGTCGAGTGACATATATATATATACATGCGTGTGTGTGAGTATGTACATGAAATCGAGAGAGACCTCGTGGACTTGGTGCTCTTTCGGAAGTCGGTCGAGCGGTGAGTTCCAGTCCTCGTCGTTAAAACTCTCGTGGTGTGCGTGAGTCACGATTTTCTCCTCCGCCTTGGGTTCTGAATCTTTTTCGTGATCGCACTCTCTCTGTCTATCCGAAAAATTTTAACGTTCCTTTTTTGGCGCTTTCGGTCGTGTCTCGTGAGTGGGACAAGAGCGAGAGGGCTCGACAGAGAGAGAGAGAGAGAGAGAGAGTCAGAGCAACGGCGTGAACGGTGCGTGCCTCGCGTATGCGTGTGCGTGCGTGCGCGGCGTACCTAACCGCATGCGCGCGCATCTCGACGCGCGGAATGCTGGATGATGAAACGCCGCGTGTGTTTCCCCCCACTCCTCCTTTGTACAATCGGGTATACCGTGAAACATTTGCGCACATGCTGAATAAATTTATCGAGGCAGGAGGCTACGGGAGTTGAATTATAAGAATGGCGGGAAACGAAAGCTCTGCCGCAAGACGATGCGAGATAATGATTGAATTTTTTACTGAGCAAAAGTAGCTTTTAGTCGAGGGTTTTCAACTTCTCTCTCGCTTCCCTTCTGGAAACTGGAGACAGTGCGAAGCGTGACGGCGCGCGCAGACTTTTCTCTTTCTCTCTCTCTCTCTCTCCCTCGTTCCTGGATCGCTCGTCACGGGACGTTTCGCACGAGGTGATCCACGAATTATTCGCTTTGTGCACGGCTGACGCGGAGTGGGGGGGAGGGGTTAGCTGACCGCCAGCGAGGACGGTGGCGACATTTGGTACTACATGCCGGCTATCGGAGCGAGAGAGAACGAGAACGTAGGACTGTCAACCGCTAATCGACTATTATACATCGTATAAAATCGCTACAACCACAGATCTAATCTTTTTCTTTTAATCACGTTTTATCACGATTTTCCCACTCGTGAAAATATTGTCGACTCATCGAATTAATATCATCGTCGATTTTTATTAAAAAAATTGATAATCCTCTTTGTCTCTTTCGCATACCACTCCGTTCTACTCAACGAGATAAATCACTGAAACAATTATATCTTTCGTGAAACTTTTTTTTTCTTTTTTCAGTAAGACAACAAACTTTCCAAAATAAAATTCTATTTTACTCTAATATTCGAAACTTTGGGTAGAAATAGCGCGGTGTATTAATAAAGCAAAATTCGTGACGCGTTACGAGAGGGGATCGCGTTCAGACTTTCGTCGTGGCCAATGCACCGTGCGCGAAGCGGTCATCTCTTCTCGTACGTTGTAGTGCAACGTGGTGTATAGTACGAGCCGGTACAAAATGCATTTGATGTGTGTAAGCCTACGAGAGTCTCTTGGCAAGTGGAGTCGCCCCCACGACGACGGTTAGAGAGACAAAGGGAGAGACGGAAACGGGTAAAAATAAACTCGCACGATCTATATTCGTAAACGGCGTCGTGTGGACAAGCGGGCGTTAAAGCGGCGTTTCTTCGCGGTACGGGGCAATGGAGAGTGCGGTACGTTGGCGCAGCGCGGGGCTGGAGGGGAGGGGGGAGAGCGAGAAGACCAGCACAGGAAGACGCGAACGACGACCACGACGATAGGCCGGAGGGGAGCGCAGGGGAAGTAATAAGGAGGGAAAAACGAGACGCGACGGCCAAGTTTCCCCCCGTGAAGCACACGTGTACCCTTCGCGACTGGACGCACGTGAGGCGCTAGAGTCGAACGCAGCGCCACCGGCGCAGATGTCTCGCATCTCTCGTTCTCTCTCTCTCTCTCTCGCACTGTTGCCGCCTTTACTCTTAACCCTCCCTTTTCCTCCTTCGCGCCGTGGGCTAATTCTATGAAGAAAAAAGCGTTAAAATTTTTGCAAACTCGATTTTTTGTTCTCCTTTTTTTGCATGGGTAATTTTTGAACTCGTTATTTTTATCGATAAATATACAACGAGATGATCGAGCAACATTATAGGATGGATAAATTTGTTACGAGAATTAGAAAATGTTTTTGGAAATGAATTTTGTACATTGTCATTTAATAAAATAGTGGTTTTTTTCCGTATTAACAAGAAGAAATTAATTTTCTATGGGATTTTATTAGAATCTGAGAACAAACTGCATTAGTGAAAATTCATATGGAACATGTGTAAAATTTTGTTCGAGGAGTTTGACAACGCCTTGGCATGTTCGACGCAGCTGCTCTTCCCTCGTCTCATTTTTATTTTATTTTTCATCATCTTTCGCCTCTCGTCCTCGCTCCTTTACAGCAGCTGCACACGGTGTCGACCTCCTCGAGGATATCTCTTTACTATTTTCTTAACTTTTTTTCTCTCTCTGTCTCTCCCTTTATTTCTTTCTCTCGGTCGTTTCCGTGCATTCGACCGCTTCGCAGACGGCAACGCATCAATCCCCGTGTCTCACGACTTGTTTTATACCTCGGAGCATGATTCACCACCGTGTAGCGCTCGGATAATGGAAATGGTCGCTTTTCCAACCGATAACGGCCACGTGTATACTTTTATTTTTATTTTTATTTTTTTTATGCCCGACGTTTCCGTCATTACGGGTGTCTTTCGAAGTAACGATTTCCTGGTACGTGTCTATTTATAGAACGCGAGACCAACGCGAGTTTCGAATTTTACTTTTTGGGAAACGTCACGAATTTAGTCGATTTTTATTAGAACTTTTCGACTCTCTAAATATTCATGCTCTTCGACTTATTTTATTCTCACGATTGTTAATTAAGTTAAAATTGTTTTTTCTTAGTGGTTTATAAAAATCGCGATTTTTTTAGGAAACAAAAGTGAAAACAAAAATTGAATTTTCACAAATTGCGATTTTTGACTGATAAATTGTCGAAAAATCGTCGACAATTTTCTCGTGGCTAATCGATCGTTCAGGCTCGCTTTGTCTCTTCTGAATGTCGATTTATATACAACCGTCGATCGATTATTAACTTTTAGACTGCCGCTATTTTTTCACAGAAATGGTGGTCATTTTTTTCAAATTTTTTTAGTTAAATGTGTAAATGATGATGTGATCAATTGAGATTATTGCACCAGAGCCAATATGGTGACTTTAGCGAGAGGCTGCGGTGTAAGCAGCTTCAAATGTACGACTTTGTAAAGAAATGACATTCTTGAGAAAAGAATTATCACACTATGTTTTTGGGGTTGCTATAACAGTTTATATATATAACAGTTTATAAATATCATTTTTTGAAAGACGTTTAATTTTGTATGTTTATGAGGTCGTTGAACACGATTTCGATGACAAAATCGCAACTTGACACCTGTCAACTGTCAAAACCGCTGTCAAAATCTGTATAACAGTTTATAAATATCATTAGTTCAAAGACGCATAATGTTTTATGTCTATGAGGTCGTTGAACACGATATCGATGAGAAAATCCCAATTTGACACCTGTCAACTGTCAAAGATTTTTAATACAATGTATAATCGACATATTCATAAATAAGCAAATCCTGATTTTTTTTATGAATTTCAAAAGTAGATTGGCAAATCCAATTTAGTGGCTTTAAGGGTAGTCTAAATGTTAAAATTTGTCGCTTGCGTAAGCGGGCGCGTTGCTTTGGCGACAAATGCGTTTGTTTCTTTTCAAACGAATTTCATTCCGTTATAGCATTAGCTATCACGTGCGTCATCAGGTAAAATCGATCTTCGTCCCTCGACAATTTGTTGTTGGTGTTTTTCCATTTTCTTTTTCTTTCATTCTCTTCAACGCTTCGACATTTCTATTTCGAGATCCGCTCGCTCCTAGGTACACGCGAGTCAGCGAAATGATGATAGAGGAAAAAAATCGATGGAGGGCGCGAACGTATTAGATCAATTATTAGATAATTGAGACGATGCGATAAGTGCATTGCTATTCACATATATATATTTATAACACACACACACACATATATATATATATATATTTATATATGTGTGTGTGTTCAAGTTTCGGTACACGTGTCTATCGATTTCCGGAAAGTGAGATAGCGATCTCTCTCGAACCTTTTACAGGATTACCTTATTCTTTTCAGGCATACGTGGTCTAACGTTGAAATAATAATACAAATGAAATGAAAATACAAAATTATGTAATAATAAAAATATCCTAAAGTAGAAATAAAAAAATTTTAAAAATAATAATAAAATAATACTCGAGTAATGGAATAAAATGAAAATAATAATAATAAATAGTTAACACCGTAAGTGCCGAGAAAAAAAAAGTCGCAAAATACACATACGCCCGTCATCGATTTTTTTACACTTGCGTATTTCTCTTTTTTGTTTCGTATTTATTTTGTTTGCGTTCCCTCGCGCCATGGAAACGACAACTACTGAGCCAAGGTGGATTATTTATAAAAAAAAAAAAAGAAAAAAAACACTGAAAGAAAAAAAGTGAGACAACGGCCTGTGTCGAAACGATCATGCGTGTTTCTCTTCCGCGCGCGCGCGCGCGAATTCTGGAAACACCGTGAGGTAAACGAGTAAGCAAGAAAATCAATAACAAAACGAGCGTGAAAAGAACGCGGCGATGAAAGTTTTTTTTCTTTTTTCGGAGACACGGAAATTAAAGACGTACGCGAGCATTTTTTGTTTCGTTAATTTTTTGGATATTAGTCGATCTTTCGCTCGAATTCTCGTCTCGCGGTCTAAACGAACCTCGCAACTACGTGAAAAGTCGCGAAAACACTTGAGGCGAACGATATTTTTGTATTTGTTATTTGTTATTATTTTTCTTAATTTTTCAATAATCACAAGTTTTATATTTTATTTTCGAATCGTATTTCAATTATCGTTGGCTTCTCGTATCTCGCGGACGCACGAACGACGCGACGATTTGAAAATAACAAGGAGCGCGTTGTTTTTTTTTGTTTAAACATTTTTTCTTACTTTTTTTTTTCTTTGTTATTTTTGCGCGCGAAGTCAATATTTTTCTGCGAATATCGATTATTGACGATTCGACGTTATAAAAGGTCGAACGACTATTATTCGTGTGTATTATCTCGTTTATCGCTTGGACGATTGGGACGAGACGACCGTGACGGAGGATAACGCTCCTCGCCTCTTTCCTCTTGTTTCTCATCCTTTACCTTCTCTTCTTCTTCTCACGTATTTTCCTCTATCTCTCTATCTCTCTCTCTTTTTTCACTCCCTCTCTCTTTTCTCTCATCTCTCTCTCTCTCTCTCTCTCTCTCTCTCTCTCTCTCTCTCTCTCTCTCTCTCTCTCTCTCTCTCTCTCTCTCTCTCTCTCTCTCTCTCTCTCTCTCTCTCTCTCTCTCTCTCTCTCTCTCTCTCTCTCTCTCTCTCTCTCTCTCCCTCTCTCTTTTTTCATTTTCTCTCTCTCTCTCTCTCTCTCTCTCTCTCTCTCTCTCTCTCTCTCTCGACTATTCGTCACTAAACATTACACGTGTATTATATGCGAAACACGACTCGTTAACAACTTCCGGATTCGCCTCTTCGCGTCGAGAACGAGGTTACGACGAAAAAAAACGGAAATAAAAAAAAAGAAAAACAAAGCGATAAAGAATCGTCGACGACGAAGACGACCCTCGACCGACGCGAATCGATCGCATCGATATTGGTCGCGCGTCTTCCACGCTCGGGGTTACGTTTCGCCGCCTCCTGTTTAAAAATTCATCGGGCACGCGATCCGCGATAATCGTTTGAGCTAGTGCAAACTTAATTTTATGGACTCGCTAAAAAATGAGAAAAAAAGTCGAAACGAAAAAAAAAAAAAAAAAAAAACTTTCAAACAACGTAGCGCGTTTGTTTTCGAGGTCACTGTCGTCGGAGGTCGTCGAGAATCGTTCGGAAATCGTTGCTATTTAAAAATTGATAACAATTGTATCGAATTGAAACGACAAATTGATTTATTTATCACGAAATTAGCTTTTTATTTTTATATTAGTAATAAATTGCATCACACGAGAGAATAATAATTGGAAACAATTTTTATTAAAAGGATTGATAATAATTTTTGCTCGAAGTAAAATACAAAATTTGACTTATTTCTCATTGTTTTTTTTATATTATTTTTTGTTTTATAAAGTTATAAATTTTATCGCACGAAATAACAAAATAGGTGATAAGATTATCATCAATTTTATGAAAATTATTTCGATACGTATTAATTTTACGATTAACGAGTTTTTTGTTGTTGTTTTTTTTTCTCGCACAATTATCTCGAACGATCGTTTTATTCTAACGGTCGGCATCTCTCTGATTCCGGTTTCTCTTACGGTAAAACTCGTTCTATCTTCGAATACGGGACCATCTTCTTGAATTTCGGCGAACCCCATCGGAGACCATTCACGGACATTTTATTTCATTTTTTATTTTCAAATTAAAGACTGTAAAGAAAAAAAAAGAAAGAAATTTTAGAATCGACCCAACGAGTCACTAAATACGTATATATTCGAAATTCCACGAACGCCAGGGGGAGCCTCGAGGCAGGGAGCTACGATATTTTCTTCTTCTTCTTTTTGTTTTTTTTTTTCCTTCACACTTTTTTTTTTATCACACTCGTAAATTGGCCTTCGCGCGAGTCACGTATGTTCCAACGAATCATTCTGTCGATTTTATGGTTTTCTTTTTCGCATTAACCGATGACTTTTGGCTGAGTTATAAGTCGAATAAAAAAATAAAAAATAAAAAAAATGTTTCGAGAAGAAAAACAAATTATTGTTACGATATCGACGTATAAAGTTTTACTTAATTTTTTTTGTCAAAAGAATGAACGGTAAAAAACAAAATAAGTCCGCGAGACAACGACGAGAAGAAGGACCTTGGCCGCGGCGGAGTCGGAGAAACAAAAAATTCCCTCGCTGTAAATCCATTGTCGAAAAATTATGATGTCGGTCGAGTCGAGTCTCCTTTTTAATTAATATATGGTCGAGGCGGCGATAAAAATAATAAATCGACGTTTATTCTTCGTCTGCCTCGATAATCGCATCCATCGTTTTCATAAATTATTTATTTATTCGTATTCCACGGTGTACCATTGTCGTCCGTAAATATGCGAACATTACGGGTACGATACGTACACGTATGTTATGTGGTCGAGACCCTCGCGCGGACTAAATGAGAAAACGCACGGACACGCCCGCGCCATTGTTTTTTTTAACGCGCGTGTGTAGACTTAATATTTAATTGGGAGAGAAAAGTAGTCGAGAAAAGAGAAATAAAAAAGAATAAGTAAAAAAAAAGCGTGAAAAACCCCGAGATAATCGAGTAAGTCGCGAGTT
Organism: Netelia virgata; assembly: GCA_951802705.1. NCBI lineage: Eukaryota > Metazoa > Arthropoda > Insecta > Hymenoptera > Ichneumonidae > Netelia > Netelia virgata. The sequence goes on along the minus strand of OX637865.1, from coordinate 37,756,308 downwards.
AATTACACTAAGTGAGTCAGTGTTAATGAGAATACATTTTTAGTCAAATAAATGATTTTTTAAATAATTTTATGGAACTCTATGAGTTTAAATTTTATTTTGAGAAATTTAAATTGTAGCTTCGTTCGATTATTTCAGTAATTATTAATTTGTTTTACTATGATTTTATCGTAATAATCATAGATCATAGTTCTGGTGGAAAATAAGCTTTATTATTGTTATTCTTCGAATTAACTTCTTAAGAAAAATGCATTTTTCGTATGCTGGGGTTTAAAAAATTGAAAATTATTGGCGAGCGATACTGCTGAAAGAGAGATGTGGTAATGTTCGAAAAAATTCAATATACACGTTACGTACGTTTTATATACACAGCCCACTGGCGCTGAACGAGTTTGTATAAGATACGTCGGATCTTAGCAACCTTCGGGCAGGTCATAGTATGAGTAATTCTCGAATGACTCACGAATCGACCGACAGACTATTTCGTTTTTATCGGGGGAACGAAAAATTTGCCGAGTTCGCACTAAATCCTCGATGAACTAGGATTAAAGGAGAAAGAGAGGGAGAGAGAGAGAGAGAATACAAAAGCTCTTAAAATATTTGTCCTTGTTTTTTTTTCCTTGTCTAATCTTATATTGTTCCTTATTAAATTCGAATTTTTTTTTTTTCAAATATGTCGTTTTTGCAAGTAAGAGAAGTTTGGCAGACGCCGAATATTTGTTTACCGATCGACGCATTTCTCGTCGAAGACGCCAAAGAATTTCGAAACTCGACAAAATCGTTTATTGTTTTTTTTTAGATTAATTTCTTTTTTTTATATTCACGTTTGCGTATATTTTATTTCTTTGTTTCTTTTGCATTCATCTTTGTATATTTATCGTTCGGCTCGACGTTGTAACGTTTCGTGCCTGCTGGCTAAACGACAGGCGGAAGTACAACGCGATTTTGTTTTTAAAATCTCACGCGTAAAACGTCGCGTCGGTAAAACGTAAAACGTTGGCAACAGGACTTTCGCGCCATTAATTATTATCGTACGATCATACGAAGCGCGCGGACCGTAAAAAAATAATAAAAAAAAAAAAAAAAAACGAAACTAATTTTCCACTAAAATTACGTATCCGTAATAGTTCTACAGAAATTATCGTCATTACCGTATGAATAATTACTCGACCGTTCGAAAAACGTACAACTTTTATTAAAAAAAAATAATAATATTAAACAATATTTTTACAGCTATTTCATCGTAAATTCGTTTCAAATCATTTTTGCCATTTTTTAAAAATCGCGCATAATACGATCGAAATAATATATATATATATATTATTTATCTTGTCTCGTTTGGCTCGTATTTTAATACTTTTTTTTTCTTTCTTTTTCGTAATACGTCGATCGGTATTTTAAATACGACGCGAGGAATTCTCAAGGATTCTCGTGTAATGAACCGACTTGAACCGCGATGTGTTCTCGCAGTCGACCGGTGTGTGTCTGGAACGTCTCGATCTGCCTGACTAAAATTAAACGTACGCGCATACTCGAACGAGCGATGACGGAAAGAAAGAAGAAGAAAAAAACAAAAAATCAAGGTCGCATATCTCGTCTAAAAAAAAATTCCGCTTTCTTCCAATCCCAAATTCTCCTCGTCATAAATCCAAAGAAGAGACTCTTCTTCGTCTTAATAAAATCTGTTATCAGTTCGTAATCGCCAAGATCTTAAATTCGACGCGATTCTAAACAAATTTTTTAAAAAATATTCAGCAAGAAAGTAAAAAGTGCAAAATCGAAATTCGACCCCTTTCGAATAATTATTTCGAGTTTTATCTCTCTCTCTCTCCCCCTCTTTCTCTCTTTCTTTCTTTCCCTCGGTCGAATTTACATAAGAGAATCAGCGGTGAACCGTGAGTCGACGAGAAAAAAAAAAGAAAATAATCGCGAACGCACGACGTTGCGGTTCGCCGTGCGATATTTTTCGTTGCGTCGAAGGTCGCTTTCCTTAAATAAAAAAAAAAAAATAAAAAAAAAAGATAACATCCACGTAAGCGTTGTCGGTGGTCAGGGAATAACGAGAGGCGGAGTAGGGAGGAGGGTAAATAAAGAAAGTGTCTCGACGTCGATGTACGAAGCGAGCGACAAATTTGTAATACGAAAAACATTTATGTTAATCGTGCACTCGTTAAAGTTCCACGTTGCGGTGTTTTATATACGGCTCGTAAATCGTCTAAGCTTCTCCCTCGAGCGTGGATGAAAGAGGCTCTTCGAGCAACATGTGCGTTTATCGATCAAAATATTAGCCCGTTCGCGCGTGCTCCTCGTCGTCATATAATTCTTTTTTTTTTCTCCCCTCTCTCTTTTTCTCTCGTGCTCTTCGTCTCTTTTTCATTTATTCGCGACGTTTTATTCTCTCTTCCGTCAGACTTATTCACACGATAAAGAATAATTTCGCGTTATTACCGCAAGTGCGTCTTGTTTGTTTTTTTAACGTCTCGACGGGAATCTTCGAAACGTAACCATCTGTTTCGCTCGTCATAATCGTCTCGTGCAAAAGGAAAAAAAGGAAAAGAAAAGACGGGAAGGGAAGTGAAAAGTAAATAATGAAAAATAAACGAGAAACGTTCGATTAGCAAGATGGACGATCGATTTGGCTCGTCCAATGGAAGGAAGTAAACATGCTCCCCACCCTCCTACTCTCTCTTCTTCCTTCTCTTCCTCTTCTTCTTCTTTTTCTTCTTCGTTCGTGACACACCGCAGTGTTAATATTTTTCCCGACTTTGCGTAAGTAACGAAAAATATATGTTTTCATGATAAATCGATGAGTTTTCTTTTGTTCAAACAAATTGTGCGAGAATAATAAAATAATAAAACAAAACAAAAAAAGAAACATAAACGTTTAGCCAAATAACTCGATCCCGATCGGATCGCGATTAATTACACCGGTCGTTATTAATCTTTCGTTCGTTTCGCGGGCGAAAAATTGATTTATTCGACGGGAATAATTAATTTTTCTTCGTCGCACGAGCGACGATAAAACGTTAGGATTAATGTCGAATTTTAAATATTGAATTTCTTTTTTCGTTTTGTTTTTTCTTTAATATTTTTTTTCTTCTCACGATTTTCTCGCACGCTCGTTATCAATCTTCCGAAAATTGTCCATCGATCCACGTCTTTATCGTTGTCTTGTCGACGATGTCGCGACTTGGCTTCTGTATTTGAAGGGTGTGTTCTCGAGTTCGTCAAAATCAATCAAACTCGCTATTATTTCGCGTCGATGTGGGTGTCGTTAATTAATTCGGTTCGGGGTAAAATAGCGTAGACATTGTCGCATCGTCTTTTATCACGTTTTAACGACTGTTATCCGTCTCGGAAGTACCTGTGGCGGAATAACTGGCATTAACATTTTTGTTTTCTTTTCTTTTTTTCTTTTTTCACGATAATCAATAAAATTCACTAAAATTCAATTTTAACATTAAATACATTTCTTTTTAAATAATCAATGATATTGATAAATAATTCATTTATTATTCATTAATATTGATGGAAAAGAATAGCCGACAAAATGAAAGAAAAAAAGTTTGAAAAGCAACGACGGAAGATTAAAATTCCGCTAAAAATTAATTTCCTTCACATAATTCATAAAAAAAATTGTAATTTAATTCTCATATTAATTCTTGTTTTATTTGATGTTCAATCGAAAGAAAAAAGAAAAGAAAAAACGGTGGTCGATTCGCATATGCAGGTTTACCAGAAATTCTCGATCTCGCCGATAATTATATTCATCGTCGAGACTCGGGTCAAGGATTCGACAAAGACCGCGTAACAACCTCTCGGCTTCTGGTAATGCTAATATCCCCGAGATGAAGAAAGATTCCATTCGGTATATCGACTCCCGTATGAGAAAATTATTCGATAGAGGACGCGATTGTGCCGATAACTGGAAAGGAACGATGTATGTAAACGCCGCGACGCGCAAGGATATGTGTGTCAACGGACAATTTTATTCGTCGTATTAATTTTTATTATTATTATTATTATTACTTTTATCGTTATTATTATTATTATTATTATTATTATTGCCAGAAATTTTAAACTATCGAAGGAATGTTGATGATTTTTGTTATGTGCGAGAAATTTACGATTAAAATATACCCTCACAAAATCATTCTTAAAAAACAAATTTCTTTTTTCACAATTTGGAGACTTTTTTTTTGTGGACCTTCGAAAATTTTGGTAAATTTTGTTTTCTCTTAAATGAATTTCGTCAGGCGCTTATAAAATTGCAAATTTCCCGTTGATCGCGGATATCGTGGTTGTTTTTCTTTCGTATAAAAATTGATCTATTAATTTCGAATCACTATTATTATTATTATTATTATTATTATTATTATTATTATTATTATTATTATTGCTATTATCGTTCAATGTCGACGTGTCCGACTGAAATTCAGTAACGTATAATACGCCGGCATTTTCTATTGCACGCGCGCGCTTAACATATATAATATATTATACCAGCAATCTCAAACGGAAGGTCGTCGAGTAAGAACGTTTCCTTTGTCACATCCGTGCGTAGTACGTTCTTCCCATTCGCGTTATATTACGTATATACACATCTCGGCCGATTGACGAGCCGAGCGTGTACGAAACGCTCCTACGTCGACTCAAATTTCTCACTAATCATCACCCTCGTCGATTGTACGATAAGTAAAAAAAAAAAAAAAAAAAAAAACCATTCGACACGAGGTCTCGCAAAGACTTTGTTCCAATTTCTATATTAAGTATTCTCGAATTATTTCTAACGAGTAGTACGACATTTTAACTTCCATAATTCTTTGTTATTTCCCGTTTTGCACGTTTCACCTGATAATCGAGAGTTCGACGTATAAACGTGGGTAGGTACATGCTTTATTAGCGAGACGGACGAACGTCGATTACGTTTATCTGACCCGTTTTATCGGGTAGCGAAATGGCGAGGGAGGTCAAGGACGATTAATAAGAAAATGAAACCGGAAAGTGTGTTTGTGTATGAGAGAGAGAGAGAGAGAGAGAGAGAGAGAGAGAGAGAGAGAGAGAGAGAGAGAGAGAGAGAGAGAGAATGAGAACGATAGTGGGAGGAGAAAAAAAAATTGTATCCACAAGTCGCACGATTACGATGATTCATTGGAACTTTTCGAGACGAGGCGCCTCGGACTCGAAATTCCGCGGGACAAAGACCTCGAGACGCGTCTGGCGACATAATTTTCGTTTTTTCTTCCTCTTTGCCATTCTCTCTCTCTCTCTCTCTCTCTCTCTCTCTCTCTCTCTCTCTCTCTCTCTCTCTCTCTCTCTCGTCTTGTTAAATTTTGTTTATTTATTTTATTTGTTCACTCGGTTGTCGTATTTTTCGTTCGCGTCGAAATAAATCACGAAACGCGTCGGAGAGAGTGCGCATGCGCGTGAAATTTTTGAAAGATCGACGATCGATAAAGCACATCGACTTTAGTCACGCTCGATGACGCGAATGTTCGCATGGTTTTCTTTCTTTTTCGATTTTTTTTGTTTTGTTTTTTTTTTTGTTTTTTTTTTTTATTGTTTCTTCTACGAGGCACGACAATTCGCTGCGTCGTATCGAAGGATTAAATTTTTCTCGTTCTCGTGACGAAGACTTTTTTTTCTTTCTCGCGAGTAATTTTTTTTTGTTCCGTTGGTTTTTTTTTTTTTTTTTTTTTTTTGTAACCTTGGCCGTGCGATAAGTATGCGCGGCATCGAGGTCTGCCTTGTCGTCTGGAAGGACGCAAAGACACGCGAGTTATATTTGTATTTATTGTGCGCATGCGCGTCGCTGTGTGGGTTTGATTTTTTTCGATCTTTTTTTTTTAATACCGAAAAAGTCTCGAAACTTCGACGAACCTCGATTTGTGAAAAAAAAAAGTAATAGAAAACGATTTCTAATTATTTCCTGCAATTTGAATTAATTAAAATTGCTTTTTTTTAAACGATCGTCCGATTTTTTTTTTTTTTTTTTCTTTGAAACGAAAATCTGCAATTATTAAATTATTTCGAATCGTTCGGGTGGAAAATGATTTTGGCATGATTTTCTAGCCACGGTGAAAGTGCGCGACCGTAGAAGAGAATTTTCCCTTTCCCCGAGCGAAATATTCGAACGGTCGGGGGGCGAGCCTGTTATGAATCGGCGAGTGAGGTCATCATAGCCTCGAGGAAAATCCCTTAGAAGAGTAATTTAGGGTATAAGGTATAGACGTAGTACGTTATACCTGATGATTTAATACGATTTAAATGTATTCGATTAGTGGCCGGGGGTTGTTTTCGACGAACCGCATCACCCCCCACCCCTCGAAAACGTGAGAGAAGGGGTAAATAGAATTTTTCTAATATATAAATATACATATTTGTCGCAAGGGACTGTCCGACGTTCGTCGCGGTCTCATCGTCAGAAAACTCGTCGACGTGGAAGTATACACGTCGATATTATTAGCTACGGTAAATTAGAAAACGAAGTTTGTCAAATATTTCTCATTTCGCCAAAAGAGCAACGATCGAATTTATCGGTGCCATCGATGTCGCCCGTAGTCGGGTTGTCTTCGTCGAGAAAACGTCGGGAGAGACGTAAACGCGGTCGTGAGAAGAAGAACGAGGTGGTAGTGGTGGAAAAACAAAGTAATATCGTTATAAAAATATATATTTTTTTAATAATAATAATTTGTGTTAATTGAAAATGGAATGATCGACGATTAATCGAAATATCGAACGATCGACGATTAATCGAAAAATCGAACGATCGACGATTAATCGAAAAATCGAACGATCGACGATTAATCGAAAAATCGTTCGATCGGCGATTAATCGAAAAATCGACCAATCGACCATCGATCCAATATTACCAATAAATTCTCCAATTAATTATCAAGATATCTCTCTCTTTCTCTTCCTCTCTTATTGTCAACGGATTCGTTCGAATCAAAATAAAAAATCGGTATTTTACCCTCGATTTAAAAGTTATCGATCGATTTATAATAATCTTATTTCGTTCTTCTTTTATTTTTGTTTGTCAACGAAAACAGATGTCTCGGGACGCGATCGCGATGGAACGATGGTGGATCAACGAAATTCGTCCAACGACGATTGTACGTCGGGACAAAATGCCGGTACAAACGGCAGCAACAGCGTCAACGCGAACGGCAATACGACGAGTGGCAAACGTGCGAAGAATAAGAAACGTCGAGAGGCCCAACAGGAGTTCACGCACTCGTGGATGGTCGGAGCTCTCAAGGGTCACACCGGTCCTGTCCTCGACATGAATTTCTCGAGCAACGGCAAGTTCCTCGCAAGCTGCGCCGAAGGTACGTCGAACAATGTCATTTTTATCCCATTTACGAAAAAAAAAACACACACAGACACACACAGGCACACATAAAAAAACACAATTTTAACCGACGACAAAAGAACGTAAGCAAACAAAATCTTCCTGGCAATTTCGCGATCTTCCATTTCGAGCCCGGCTCCTTCGTCATCTCGGACCCATCGCCGCTATCCACCAAGGTCGTTTTTTTTAATTTCACTTTTTTTTCTTTGCTTTGTTTTCGTTTGTTTTCTTTTTTTAAATTCATTCTTCTCGACGTTGCGAGTGCAGCAAAACGAACGTCTCGTTCTCGTTTCGAAAAATCATTCCCATGATTTATTCTCTCTCGGGGGGTTTTTTTTTTTTTTTTTTTTTTTTTTTGGTAAATATAATTTTTGTTTATTCATCGCTTTCGACTATCGCGTTCTTCGCGCTTTTGATTTCTCGCGCTCCACGAGGTCGACGCCGAAAATATACGATCGCTTACCTACTCGTACCGTGAGATATTCTCGCGTGATGTCAAACGAAATTAAGGAATTTACAAATAAATAAAAAAATAAGACAATGGAAAATTTCGTACCTCTCTCCTCGAGCTCGTAAATAATTCGAGAAATGTACGTACTACGAGTCGCGAGACGAAACGAAATTGTCTGCAAAATCGCGCAACGTCCGTTCGTGACATTGACGACGATTTGTTGGTGTTTTTTTTCTTTGTTTTTTCGAGACGTCCCGGCAAACATTGTCTGGCGGATTTGTTCAATCTCTCGAGAATTCGGTCTGCAAAATTTAATCCCCGGGAATTATCGAATTATCTCTTAATTTTTCGTTCGAATTAACGCTTCGATGGAAAAATTTCACTTTTGTTTTGTTTTTTTAATTATTCAACCAAAAAAAAGAAAAAACAAAATTACAAAGAAAATAATAAATTTGTGATTTTTATTTTATAAATACGAAATTTTTTGCGAATCGGAAAAATTCTTCTTCAGATGATCAACGAATGAAAAAAAAATCGAAAAAAGAAAAAAAGAAAATAAGATTCGATCGTGTTCGACCATTAAAAATTCATGAAATTAAATCGCGCCCGGCAAAACGATCCGATCGAAGAAAACATTGTCAGGATTGCGGTGGCTACGTACACACGGGTACGGACCTCGCGTCGGCTCCGGAATAGTCCTTGCACGGTTAATAGACACTAATTTCAATGTAGGTCGTTCCGAGAGAAATCGATCGCTGGGCAACGACGGAGAGACTCGATAACTGTTACTCGACGAGAGAGAACGGCCGCTGCGTGTGCCGTCCCGATTACTTCGCTTGTACATATTACATACACTTATATATATATATACATACACACACACACACTCAATGCTTTATATATATATATATATATATATATATATATAAATATATATAATGCTGGCTATTCGTTCGCCGAGCTCTCAACTTCCTTCCTTCTTTCGTCCAATATATATTTTTTTTCTCTTTACTTTTTTCCATTTCCTTTTTTCTCGATTCGCTCGATTGCCCATACATCCTTTTCCAGATTGCCGCAAAAAAAAAAAAGAACACCTTTAGTCTTTTATTTCCCTCCGGTTCGAGATGAATTTCTGCGATTTCTTTCCACCGTTCATCCCCCGTTATGAATATACACGGCCGATGTATATTTTTCTCTTTGATTCAAAATTTTTCATTTTTGTTTTGTACGACGTTACGAAATACGAACGACGACACTCGTTTATGCAATTTTGAATTATCGTCGAGCGAAGTTCGATTTGAAAATAAGAATTTTAAATTTTCACCGGTATTTTTTTTTTTTTTTAATTTTCGATTTATATTTTTCTTTACGTAGAGTCGTAGTAAAGTCTCATAAAATATTGGCCATTTATCTTACGAGAATAGTGACGAGCTAATTAGACGTCGTAGTTAACCTCGAGGCCCTGAAAGAGGCAAACACGTTTTTCCGTTTTTTCTTCTTCTTCTTTGGTTCGTCGTTTGTTCGACTCATTTTCGTCGAGTCGATGAACTTGGCTGGTTTTGTCAATAAGTTTTTAAATTTTTATTTATTTTGTGACCACTTTTTTCTTTTCTTATCTCGCTCACTCCCCCCCCCCCCCCCTTTTCGAGTCACACACGTGGCAAATCGGGAAGATAAATGATTATTTATATAAAAATATAAATTTATGTTGAACGGAAGATAGAAAAAAAAGATATGTGTGTTTGATTTTCTTTAAATTTATCGATATGATATTTGACGCTTGTGGATTGCCTTCGCGTTTTCAAGCCACGTGGCTGTCGCTTTGGCCTTTTGCGACGTAACTAAGGCCCTTGAAGACTCCTCGGTCTATAGCGAGATCTTTTCTTTGAATTTAAAAAAAAAAAATTTTTATTTTATTTTCGTATTCTTTTCGAGTCTTCGTCTTACGCTCTGTTTATCAACGACGCGTCGTTTCCTGTTTTCTGGGACAACGTTGTATCGTTACATCTGTCGAATTTTGACTCGTCTAATTTTCATACCGACGAAATATTTTTATTTCTCGTCGATCAGTAACTTTACCTTGGTATTATTTCAATTTTTGAAGAAATAAAAATAATTTCTATTTTTTTAAATAATTTTTATAAATTTTGTTTTTGTTTTTTAAAATTTGTCAAATCGACGTCACGAGAAAAAGCAATATTCTCCTACCGTTCGAAACGACGACTTTCTCGTTTCTCTTCGACTGAGAATAAAATTTAAAACGAAACAAGAATTCAAATATTTACATAAATTTGTCATTTTGGAAAATCGTAAAAAAAATAATAATAACTTCGAGAGAGAGAAAATGTCAAGAAAATCGAACGTTGGATTAAAAAAAGTTAGGCGTAGAAAATTCTCAAAGTGTCGTGGTTTTAACGTCGTATCGTCTCGTCGTAGAAGTGTCGAGTATGTTGTTTTTTTTTGCCCGCGATTAAATTCTCGAGCGCGCGTCTCCGCGACGACAGACCGCGAGGAGAATCGCGACTGACCCACTGACCCTTTCGACCAACCGCCTCTTCCTCCTACCCCACGTGCCTCCTCGCGCAACGTATCCTCCAATCAAACGTCCTGGATAAACCCACGCCCCGTACAATCGACCGCGTACACTCCTAAAAAAAAAAGAAAAAAAAAAGAAAAAAAAAGAAAAAAAAAAGTACATTAAAAACCTTTCCCAATATTTTTTCGTTTCGCGCCTCGGACCTCAAATTTTATCTCCCTGCGAATTCACGAGCGATAATGACTTGTCCTGCTTTTTTTTATCATACACATATATACATATATATATATACATTTATTTATTACACGCAACATAAAATATCGGATTACGTGATTTCGTACGTTCTCATTAATCGAATGATAAATTTAAAAAAAAAACGCCATAACTAATGGAAAGTGCGATTGAGAATTTATCGATGAAAAATTTCTCGCCCGATAACGGCAATAATAGTTACTATCATAAAATCTCGTCCGAGGGTACGTTGCCAAATGCGAATTATATCGCGACGCGTAATTTAATCGCGCGAAACACGAATCGATATCGCGTACGATTTTTTTTTTGCCTCGAATTTATCGACGCGATCGAGGCGCCCAATTTTTTTTGTTCGACAAGGTCGGTCGCTCTTATCGCGTCGAATCTCGCCGATCGTAGATAGCGGAACGAAGAAGCGCCATCGAGTCGTACTGTGATAACGATTGAGAAAAAAAAAAAATTACCCGTAATAATTTCACGAATGAGAGCGTGACCTCAAAAGAGAACATTGATTTGTGTTTAAAAACGTCGGAAAACGGAAATCGGGGATCGAATGCGAATTTAACAAAAAACAAATTGTTATTTCGAGAAATTATCGAAGTAAATTTGTACACGGAGGCGCATGAAAATTGTCGAAATTTTCGACAACGAAACAAATAAAAAGAGAAGAAGAAAAAATAAATAAAAAACTGCGACTCGTTTAAACTCATGCGTATAATTTTTTTCGTAATCTTTCAGTACGATAACCACGAAACGATGGAGATAGATAGATAGATGAGAGAGAGAGAGAGAGAGAGAGAGAGAGAGAGAGAGAGAGAGAGAGAGAGAGAGAGAGAGAGAGAGAGAGAGAGAGGGAGAGAGAGAGAGAGAGAGAGAGAGAGAATAACACGATATCGCGCTCGATTGCCAGAGGCGCCGGAGAAGATCGTTTTTCATGTCGCCGCGTCATTCGCAAGCGAGTTTTCTCTTCCGTGGCGCAGGATATTTAACCCTCCCCCGATCTTTGGCCTATGACCCCCGTGAGACGAGTTCTATGTTACAGCTTCGGGCTCGCGAGGTTTCCGTTAAATCGTCTCAAAATTAGAATTAAAAAAAAAAGAAAAAAAAGAGAAAACAAAAAAAAACCTGCGTTGGTAAACACGACTGCACCGTTGGCGCCGTGGTTTCGTCAAGTACGGAAATTTTTCTTGCGTAGAATTCTCGTACGGTAGAACACGTTTGAGACATTAACCCACAAAAAAAAAGAAATATTTAATGAAAATTTTCACATTGTTAAAACAAAAAAACAGAAATTCGTCGTTTTTGGTACAAATTTATTTTAAAAGAAACGTTATTCTTTTTGCTATTCCGGCGAAAAATCAATCGTTTTAACGAAACGATTTATATTTATATGTCTCGACGAGAATTCGAAAATAATGATCAAACCTTTTCTTCGTTTATGAGAAAAAATATACCTTATTATAAATTAAATAAATTGCAATAAATAAATATTTTCCGAGCGTACCGTATCAAAGTACTATAATTATGTATTGTGTGGACATCCGTGTACAATGCATACGATATGTATGTTATATATATATATATATATATATATATATCGTTCTATTACTATACGTGCGATTCTCCATACTACATATGCAATATACATAGTGCATTATATAGCAGTGAGTCGTAAGACGTGAGTAACGGGAGCGAAGAGTGGGTTACTGTGGCTCTCTCGCGAGAGCCTCGATCGTGGCCGTTGGTAGTATGGGAAAACATACGATCGTTGCTCCGTAGACCCCGTTATCGGCTTCACTCTTCTTCGCTACGAGACCGGGGGAATAGACAAGCGAAATGTGACGAGGGAGAAAGAGATAGATGGATAGATGAAGAGATCGATAGGTCGATAGATAGATCGATATATCGATAAATTGATTGATGGCTGGATAAATATATCGATAGGTCGATAAATACATCAATAGATCGATAAATATATAAATATATCGATAAATTGATCGATGGGTCGATAAATAGATCGATAGGTCGATAAATAAATCGATAGGTCCATAAATAGATCGATACATAAATCGATATTTGAAAATGAATTTCGAGTAATAAGATTTCTAAATAATTTTCAATATTATTATTCTTGTAATTTCTAAAAAAATGACCATTCCGATTTCTTCTCATAATTAGTTTTTCGTTTCGCGTCAAATTTATTAAATAGTTTGCTTTAATAAATTATAAAATTAATAAATGTATACAAAATTAAAAAAAAGTGTTTTGTCTTTGAAAACGTTCAGTCGGAATATTCAATCGTGCTAATCCTCTCCGTTGCTTTTTGTTTATCATTCCACTCGTGCCCGTGTGCATCGTGAGTGCTTCGTGCTTATCAATCCGAGGATCTGAGAGATCATTGCGATATTTATCAATTGGAGATCTCTCTCTCGTGTGTCGTGTGCGCAGTGACAAAATATAAATCGTTGTCGATTCACTCCGTTACGATTTGCGAGCGTGCAAGCATATCCATATAATCTCTCTCTCTCTCTCTCTTTCTCTCTCTTCCTTCTGCACAACGTCATTCTGGCTAATCGCTCCTACAAAGTTTAATTCCTATACACGCGTGTGCCAAGCCAAGAAGGTATAATTGTCGTCGACCATACACAAACGCGACGACCGTATTATTTAGCGTACGGGGTTTTTGTTACGTTAGAGATTTTGTAAAGCGTGTCGGTCGTTGCGCCGCTGGCGATTCACGGCGTATTACAACGTCCACTCGATTAAAACGTTGGCGGAATATCGCGAGCGACGAGTCGTGAAAAAAAGGCGAAATTTTTGTATTTATTTTTGCAAATTTAACCTTTTTTTTTTTTTCTTTTTTTTTCGTGGTAAAATTCAACTCCACATTTGTCTCGCACGCACAGCTTTGCGAGATGAAAAATATGGTCCGTCGATCGATTTTCTCCGTCCCATCAAAAATCGTGTCTCGTCTTTTTGTTTTTTTTTCACCGCTCGATTATTTCGTCCGAATGTAAATTTGTACTATTTCGTACGAACGAGTTTTAAAAAGCAATTCGAGCGTGTCTCGAATAAAAAACAAAAAGATGAATTTACCGCGAAATTGATTTCCCCCGACGATTCGTCGAACGGAAATTGAGCGATATTATTTCTTTTTTTTTTGTTTTTTTTTTTTTATCAATCCGCAAGTTCAGTTTGGAATTTAGTTGTGACGAGAGATCTATTCTTGCGCGATTTAATCGCGACGAGTTTATTACGTTCGATCGTTCGGTTTTTCCTTTTTTTTTTTCGTTTCCAATCCGTTCGTCGCGTCGACGATAACGTTTTCTCTATTTTTTCACTCGAAATACGAAATTTCCTCGAAACGAGAGCGCGACAACATTTTCCCATTATCGATGTTAAAAGATTCAAGGTTAAAATACGTATGAAATTCCGACGCGTACGTGAAAAAAGTCGTAGTCGAGGGCGAATTTACGTCATTGTTTTCTTTTTTTTTGTTATTTTTATTTATGTTTTCACGTCTCGCGCGGTTTGAAAAAATTATTATCTTTTCCGTGAAACGACGGCCGAGATTCTAAATGTTTACCGACACACACACTCTCGTGATTTTTCCACGACGTATAAGAGATGCGGTAACCGTACGACGTAATACGCATGCGCATGCGTATTTTAACTTGCGAATTATGAAATATACTTCTTGATGTTTTCTTTTCTTTCCTCTTCTTTTCTTTTTCGCGTTTATTACGATCATTTGCAAATTCATCTTGTTTACGCGTCGTGCACTCGTTATCTGTCGCGATTTTATTTTCTTATCGCGACCAAAAAAAAAACACACACAAAAAAGCGTACGTCGACCGCAGCTTCCGCCATTTTCGAGCGCGAAGAAACGAGAACGTAACTAAAACGTCCCGCGTTATTCCCATCTACATACGCGTTAAATTTTTCCTATGGGATTTTCTTCACGATCGATCGTACAAACGCTCGAAATCTTCGGTCGATATCTTCGTCCAAAAATCAAAACAAAAATCGTTAACCAAATTTCAAATTTTTTCAGAGTAAGAAAAAGAACAACAACAAAAAAAAATCTAAAAATTCATTCGATTTACCAAAACTTTGCAATTTCAAGGAATGCAATTTTTTGTCCCGAGCCTCGCGATTATTGCTTGCCCAGAGAACCAAAAATTCTTCAAATAAAAAGAAAATCTTTCCAATTACGACAAAATAAAAATAATAAAAAGAAAAATCCCCCCACTCTGACAAAAATGCACAAAAACGTCGGAAAAAATGTTTCCAACGCCATAAGGCATTTGGCATCGTGGGTAAAAACGCATTCGCGACGATAATATAAGTTGAGGAAGCGAATCGACCGATAGCGCAAACGCGCGTCTCGTTCGGTACATAAATTACGCGTTTACGTATCTATATATCATTATGCCTATCGCCTCGGCTAAATCTCGTCATTACCGCGAAGAGGATACTCTAATCATCCACCTTTGTACCCGCGCACGCTACCATTTGCAACGTAATAACGTGCTCGATCGGTCTACGCTTTAAAACCATACACGAGAAGAACGGTACGGGTACGTGGACTTTACGGTGAAACCGTTTTTTTATACATATATATATATATATATATAAGACGGTGCGCGCGCCCGGGTATCTTCGTCGCTTAGTCATACCCGCGAGGGAGAGCCTCGGTGATTTCTTCGTACCCCGCGTTATACCGTCAACGGATGATTTCATAATGATGCAACGGTATCGAACATGCATATATATATTTATACATATATATACGTACATAGTTATATACATATATATATATTTATACGTACATAGTTTTATATATATATATATATATTTATACGTACACGCTGTATTCCGTATATTTTTATATACGCGAACGATATCGCGCATGCGCGAACAAATGGGACGAGGAGCGTGCGAACGGGGATGACGACCTCCCGTTATTGGTACTCCTTCTTCTTCTTCTTCTTCTTCTCCTCGCTTCCCGTTTTCCCTCACCCACGTGATTATATCCCGTCTCTCGTTAGATCTTTCTTAGAGCGTTGTTTCCTTTTTTTTTTCTTCTTCGATATTTTTTTCTTTTTTAATTCGTCTTCATTCATCATCTTGAAATTAGATGACGAGGCACGACCGTTATCGAAGAGGCTCGTCATCGAATCGGGGGATTTTCGTGATTTATCGAAATTGATCGAACTTTTTTTTTTTTTTTTTTTTTTTTTTTTTTTTTTTTTTTTTCGAGATTGATTAATCGATAGAACGAAGTATCGCGTGGCTTATCTATCGTCAAATTTTCCCCTACCGAGTAGCACGCGTGTGTTAATCGACGTACAGAGAAACGTAGAAAAAGATAATGTTGTTTTTCGTGACAAAGTTATCGGAGTTTTGCTTCCTGGCACGATAGGAGTGTCTCGCGTGATATTTATAGGTATTTGGGTTGTGGGTTTCTCGCGGAACTTGGAGAGAATCGAGCTTCCGGTTGTTTTTCCATTTTTTAAAAAACATTTTTTATTTTTTTCATCGAAACGTCTCATTACGTGATTCAGGTTGAAAATTATCGCGACGTTTTCACTCTTTCGTTATATTTTATTCATCGATGATGAATCATTCGTTGAAACATTCGTCATTGAAACGAACGTTATTGAATCGAGATAAAAATTGATTGGAAATTAAGTTTGCATTCTAACGATTGCACGAATTACAACACGATGGGAAATCATTCGTTAAATTACGGTCGTATCGAAACTCGGAGAGTCCCTTCGATGAAAATTTTACATTAATTCAAATTATTTTCACGATTAATACGTAGGAGGAGAAAAAAAAATGTTAAAATTGCGTTGCCAAGCTGAAAATTTCGTCATTCGACGATTTTGAATACATTTTTTTTTCTTTTTTCTTCATCCTTTTTCTACTCGAATGTCCATTAATGTCGTGAGAGAATCCAACGTTGAGAAAGAGGCCTCTCGAGGCTCGTTAAGGCCTCTTCGACTGATTCATTCTTTTTTTTTCTTTTTTTATTCTCGTTCGTTCTTCCGACCGAGCGTGCCAGCATCGTGTCGTCACACGAGTCGCGAACTTCCGGCAAGGGATTTCGAGGTTTCTCTCTCTCTCTCTCTTTCTCTCTCTGTAGATATCTCGTAATGTCGAAATTTATGGTCGATAACCTTTTCTAGGGCCTCGTACGCGAAGGTTGCGTCGTAGGATTTTCGTAATACGCGAGATCGCGTCGACATGGTCGTTTCTCAATTTCTGTTCACCGATCGATTCTTCGACCTTATCGATACGACTCTTATCGATTTTATCAATTTTATCTCTTTTTCCACTTTTCGTCTCGATCGTTTGACGATCGTGACGTAATTAATTAAAAGTCTGATAGAAAACAAATATTATAAAACCTCTCGCGAAACGAAATTTTCCTACGAATTATGATAATCGCGTCGTCGGTTCCCTCTCGAAAGTCTTTCATAATTTTGTCGTACGTCATTTCCTCTAATCTTAGCCGACACTGAGAGAGCCAATCTCGTTTTCTCTCTCGCACCATCTCTCCATTTTCCATCAATATTTGAGGAAAAGTTACGCAACCGCAATGTCGAGTCACTCTCCCTCTTTCTCATTCTCACTGTCTCTCTCTCTCCCTCTCGCCATTTTCGAAATTACTCGATCTAACTCTGACGCACTTCCATATCCCTTGAAAATAATGCGTTTAGATAATATAATTCACGCGGGTAGAGAGGACGAAACATTGCGCAATCTTTTCAAGCCTTCTACGTTGAAAATATATATATTTTCCCAACGTAGAAGGCTTGAAAAGATTAACACGCACGCACACACACACACACACACGCACACACATATATATATATATATCGTATAGATCGATATATGTATAGATCGTCCTCGACGAACCGTAGGCAAGGTAGATGGTGCGTCGTCGTACGTTTCAAAGTGCAAAGTCGGAGGTTTCGAGCCGCGTGAAAAATAACAATGACTAACTGATAAATAAATAAATGAATAAAAAAAAGGGTGAGAAATATCGTTATAACCGTAAACGATTTAATAAAACCGTCGCGTGTCCGTAACGTTGAAAAAAAAGAAAAGAAAACGCGTCCACAACACGCTCTCTCCGATAATAAAATTCAATCCCCCCCATAGACAAATCCCATGAAAAAATTACGTTCTCTCGTAAAAACCGTTAAGAACGAGAGAAAGACGAGAAAAAAAAGAACAGTCTTTTCACGTTTCTTTCCCACGTCGTTACGTCGATCTCGCGATATACGCGCGGTGGCGCCTTCTCTCTCTCTCTCTCCATTCATTCATCCCCCTCCTCCTTCACCCAAGTTCTTCACACGATCCATCCGACGTCGAGCTCTGTCGCGAAAAAAGAAAGGAAAAAAAATCAAAAATTCCCCCCTCAAAAAACAAAAAACGAAAAAACAGAATTACACCATGGCCGAAGGAGCAACGAGTTTCTCTGGCATGAGTGTGAATTTTACGATCTCAAGGAGGAACCAAAAGCACAAAAAAAAAACAAAAAAAAAGCCAAACTAAAAAAATAAACAAAAAACAAACGAACGAAAACAAAAAAAAACGGAGGGCGAGAAATTTTTGCAATCTGTGTGTGCCGTCGCATCTTAACAGCGTGTCCTCTAATTGCCATAATCGATAATCAGATTGCAAAAAACCAAAAAAAAAAGAAGGAAAGAAAGCGAGAGAGATAAGATTAAGCAAAAAACAAAAAAAAAATCAAAACAAAAAAAACGAAATTAAAACCAAACAAAAAAAACTGCGAAAATCACTGTTGACAGCGATTCACTTACGCATCTCTTTTGTGTGTGCACATAAAGATTGCGACCTGCCGCCGGAAGAGGAACGAGAGCTCGGGGATGCCGGTAGCAGCAGCAGCAGCAGCAGCAGCGTCGAGGGCGACTACGTGCTGAAGACGAAGACTCGTTGCAAGGTCATCCAGTCGATGTCGTCCGAGTCGTCAACCGGAAGTCCATGCGCAGCCGCCATCGGTAGCAGCGACAGCAGCATCAACAACAACCACACCAACAGTCCCGACGGTTCAACTTCCTGTCCAGAAGTTGGCAACGTCGCGAACCTCGAAAAGGTACGAAAATCGACAAACGAGTCGTCCTCGTCCTCGTCATCGTCATCGTCCTCGACGAAGGATCGAGCGAGTCTGAGTCGTCGTCAGCGTAAAAATCGTACGAGAGCACCTCGCGAGCAGCAACGTCGCGATCGCGACGACGACAACGACGACGTACCGTCGTCACCCGCACCGCGTCATCGTCATCATCATCGTATGCTTCAGCATCATCACGCGGAATTGAAATCACGTCATTTTCATCAAGAGAGTCCAACTCGGGAATACAACGATTCGACGAAAAGTCGTAACGTTGCGTCCTCGAGACGATCCAATCAACAGTCGCAACAGAACGGATGTGGGAAAATTGGGGAAAACGAGGGCACGGCGAACGAAACGAACTCGGGACTTCATCATAATGGGAGAAAAATTCCCGGTGTCGCGAGTAACGGAACGAGCAGCTTAGGCACGAAAAAAACTAAAATCACGTCGATTCATCATCATCATCATCATCATCACGTGGTTAGCAGCCAACGCGACGAGCTCAATCATCTCAGTGACGCGGCACTTGCAACCCTCATGCGAAGATACACACTGACCGGTATGCAACTAGCCCATCTCGGCTATCCCG
This sequence comes from Netelia virgata, assembly GCA_951802705.1. Lineage (NCBI taxonomy): Eukaryota > Metazoa > Arthropoda > Insecta > Hymenoptera > Ichneumonidae > Netelia > Netelia virgata. The sequence continues at coordinate 37,736,977 of OX637865.1, read as the reverse complement.
TCGAGTGCAGCTATTTTCCTGGCTACGCTGTTATACTTAATCATCAACAACATCCGATGGGTCATCGTGCAAGAGGGCAGCAGTATCATCATTTGGACGCGAACGCGAGAGAATTCGTTCCTGGTAACAACGGTAAAATTGGCGAGGGTAAAAATGGAAGAGTATGGACAGCGAACGAATGCGAGGTAGACAGCGGTAATGGAAGCGGAAGTTCGGTCGAGAGCTCGGATCTCGAGCCAGAATGTTCCTCGGACAGTGACAAGAGCTCGGACATCGGGGAATCCTCGTCGTCGTCGTCGTCATCCTCTTCGTCCTCTTCCTCGTCTTCTTCCGGCTACGTTGAGAAATCCAGACGCGACTCACGCTCGAGTCCCGAACCCTGGAACAACAATACTTCGGAACCTTCGATGCTGTTGGTCGAACGTCCTTGCGTCAGATGTCACAAGTCTTTCGCCGTTGATCGTAAAACCGGTAATTATATTAACGAGGATAAATGCGTTTATCATTGGGGAAAATTGAGGAATTGTCACGATCGTAGACAACAACAGGATAGCTGGGAATGTTGTCAAGGTCGTGTCGAGAGCGAGGGTTGTACCAACGCGAGGATGCACGTGTGGACAGGACTTTCACCCGGTTACAATGGTCCTTTCGATGGTTACGTCAGAACGAGACCCTCGAGAGTATTACCTTGCGATGGAAATTATGGCGTTTACGCACTCGACTGCGAGATGTGCTTCACGAAACGTGGCCTCGAACTAGCCAAGGTTACTCTGGTTGGTATGGACGGACGTATCGTTTACGACGCTCTTGTCAAGCCGGACGACGAAGTAATCGATCATAATACACGTTTTAGCGGTATAACACCGAAGATAATGGCTAAAGCGACGAAAAACTTGCGCGATGTACAAAAAGACATTACCAGTTTCGTACACGCCGAGACTATACTTATCGGTCACGGACTCGAGAACGATCTACGGGCTTTGAGACTTTTACACACAACGGTAATCGACACCTGCGTTGCTTTTCCACACTTTCTTGGCTATCCGTTTCGCAGCAGTCTCAAGACACTCGCGAGAACGGTACTGAGACGAGAGATTCAAGTTACCGAGCACGATTCCGTAGAGGATGCGAGAATAGCCGTTGATCTTATGCTTAGAAGGCTTCAACACGATTTGTCATAAAGATGGGGAAACAGAGAGTAAGAGAGATAGAAAGAAAAAGAGAGAGAGAGACACAAATTTTGCTCGAGATCTTGTTCTCTCGAGTCTCGTAAACGGCATCGATGTGTGCTTTTGTGTACATATCAATCCCCTCGATACGATTCTCCGGAAATCGTGAAAAACGCGTCGCGTGACACGACGAAGGGTCTGGGAATTTCTGTGAAAAGAATTCTCGATTATATTGGCCCAAAACGGTGATCGAACGACGAGTTGGAAGTCGCTTCGAAGGATGGAAGGAACGGAAGGAAGAATAAATGAAAATAATTTATAGAAAAGAAGAAGAAGAAGAAGATAAAAAAAAATGAGAGATAAGAAATGGAAGAAATCCTCGCCTCTGCACTCAAGCCAGTGTTCAGTTCCAAGTGAAATCTGTGATACGTTTTACATAAAAAAAAATACAATTTATCACTATCGCGCGCGCGTATGTACGTACGTCGCATTGAAAAAGGGAAACGAGACGAATCGAAAAGGAAAAATTACGATACGTTCGTCCAACTGCGTGGCCGTTTTTTCGCGTCGCCGCGCGAAACGATCGTTTCTTTTTGTTGCTTCGTTTTTTTTTTATTTTTCGTGCGAACGTACTTCTTTTTCTCATACGAACGTGCATACTCAAACTCATCGACAGAATTCATCGTATCATTATGAATAATTTAATTGTAAACAAAAAATAATGATAAACACTCGAATTAATTGATAAGCTGTGTATATATATATATATAGATATATATATAAATATATTTTTGTTTCCGGAGAAAAAGGGACTTATCCAGTCGCGCTCGTACGACGTGAAAAACCGAACGGGCGTTATTGTGTGATTGCCGATTTTAGCGTCGTGCGTAAATTTTCTTTTCGTTTGATTTTTTTTTGTTTTTTTTTTTTTTTAGTTCATTTTGTTTTCTTTCATTTAAGTTATAATCTCGCATAACAGAAAAAAGCTCTGTAAAATCTAAGCGATCGACACGAATTTGGAGGAATTAACCGCGGGTTGACTCGCAACACCAAAAACGAATACAAAAAACGACGAAGCAAAAGTAAATCTGAAATTATAATTATTATATTCTTGGTTGTGTCGAGAATGTTTTCTTTCATTTGTTTTTTTTTGTATAAATGGGAAGAACGTTCGAATGTTGTACGATTAATGTTCGAAATACGAGAAGAAGAAGAAAAAGAAGGAAAAAAAGCAATTTCATTTTATCGCCCTCGTGTACATATGGCATTGTATTTATTCAAGCGCATCGGCGAGAAGGCCCACGACGATTGAGAGCCGAAGTAAGGCTCGTAATTGCGGGTTTAAGGACGAGAGAGTGCACGGTTTTCGTGCATTGCTGTAATACGTATTACTTTTTTTTTATTTTATTTTATTTTTTACATTATACGATATATTATCCAGTATATTATTTATACTAGATATTATAATAAACCTTTGCGACGTCTGAGAAAAATTGTTTTTAATTACATTTAATATAAAACTTACGATGCATTAAAACGAAAAATTGGATTCGCTATAAAACAATTGCCTACTGCTCGTTATTTTGAAATTCCTGCCTCCTGTCTCGTTTTTTTATCCTTTTATACTCATCCATCACGACTGTCGAACTAAAAAAAAATAACAAGATTTTTTTTTTTACGAGTACAATTTTAACGTAACCCTTATAGTTATTCGCGAATTTCGCGGATACGATTTTTGTTGCTGGTGCTTTTACAATCGTCGTGACGTCGTCTCCGTCCTATGCGTTCAACGATAATCGTCTAAGATTTATAATTTAAGTTCGTAAATAAGTGACTCTTTGGATTTCGATGTTCCCGAAAACGTCGCTCTCGCTCTCTTTTTCTACCGAAAAAAAAAACCTCATTCGTCAACAAATTATCAACGAAGGCAATAAAAAAGAGTAAGTTTCTATCGTTGAACGAAAAGGAAGAATACAAAATATTAAAAGCAAAAAACTTCTAAAAACTAAAATAAAAGCGTGTTTTCTTGATTGAGACAAAAAAAATGGCAGCTATTCGCGTAGAATCGATAAGGAAGAAAGCAAGAGAGAGAGAGAGGAAATTGGTGGAAAATTAAATCGAAGAAAAGATACGAAAGATTGTAATCGTTGCGTTTAAAAAAAAAGAGAGAGAGAGAGTGAGCCAGATGAAAAAGTGAATAATAATTGTAAGAATATATATTAAAAAAAAACCACAGAAAAAAAAAGAAACAAAAGGAAAAACAAAAACTACGGCTGTGCGCTTTTCTCGACGAATCTCATGTCGCGCCCGAAGCAAGGCGTGCACAGTCCACACTTTTACATATCGTCCGCCTGTGTGAATCTGTTGTAACATACGTATGTATATTGGTTACATATGTTTATATATATATATATATATATATATATGATATTTTTCGAGTCGACGACGTTCGCGACGAATAAAATTTGTCCAACGACACGATGACTCTTCTCCCTCCCGTTTTACTGCCTCGCTCAAAAAGATCGACGACTTGCTCGAGTCGAGTCCGGGAGGTCGTTCTGAATTAGATTCGGTAGGAACGACGATGAGACCTCTCCCTCCCTCCCTTTTCTTCCCTCATCCAACTCAACCCGATCCCATTAATCACGTAACCGAATCCCCGCGTCGTCAATTGCAAGGAGAACGTTATGCAGGGGTGAGGCAGAAATAACTCCCACATTTCAATGGGGGGTTGACAAAAAATGGTTCGAGATATCCAAAAAAAATCTTCTTATTTCCCAAATGTAAATATAGAAAACAAATGTTTACTTTGAGTTTTTTTTAAATTAACAACAACAAGCTAGAGGTTGTTGTTGGATTTGTGGTTGGAACCAGAAGTCTTCTTCTAGGTTGTGGTTTTCCCCATACTTTTTAATATTTTCCCCAATCCGCTGGAGACGATTTTTGACAAATTATAATCTTATATGGGTGTAAATTAAGGTCAGTATGAAAATTTCGCTTCACAATTCTTTTCAAAATTCGAAGAGGTGAGTCGTGTCTTCGTGATGAACGCGTTGGAGACAACTCGATCGAAATTCTCACTGCAACGATATTTTTTAGTGTTCTCACATTTTTGGGACGTTTGGGGTCACGCCAAAATTGTTTTCGGGTCAGAAACACTTTCATTAACACGTCAATCGAATTATATGCGAAACGCCCTTTGCGTCGCACTTACAGATTCGTCATTTTTGAAAATGCCTTTTTTTGAGAAAAGAACAAAATTTTATTATGTGCCCTACCTAACGGATGGCACTCCTACCTGCTTTGGGGACTCGATAGTGATTTTTCAAAATGTCGGAGTTATTTACGCCGCATCCTCTATTTCCGGTTGCATTTTTATTTTTTCAAAATTCTTTTTGTTTTTTACGAATTCAATTTATCTTCATTTTTCGATTTCGAACAAGCGTGTATTACGGTGAAAATGTGTATTAAAATAAAGTCGGCGATGTTGAAGAAATAACGTGGAAACTTTATCGGTTTTTTTTACAGAAAAGAATTAATTTTTCATGAATGAAAATTGACGATTAATTAAAGATTAAAACACGATGGGACATCGCGCGAGAGAGAGAGAGAGAGAAAGAAAGAAACTAACGTTCTTATTACCCCCCGAGGTCAACGATCAGAGAAATTTCGAATTTCGAATCGTTTTTTTTACCTTTATTTTCGTTTATAAAAATCGAACGGCCGATCGGACGATTTGACTCGTTCCGATTCCTCCGTACGAAACTTTCTTAACGCCCGACCCTCGCGCATCGACGCGAATTTACCTCTTTCTATCCGCGCGAGAGATCGAGGAATCCGCAGACTTTTTTTCTTCTTCTTTCGAATCGGATTAAACTTAAACCAAAAAAAAGGAGAGATAAAAAAATAGAAAGAAATGATAGAAAACCGAGTGAAAGATCCGTTCAAGCGCGATCGGCGAGAGCTAATAATGATCTCGTATTAATTGGCGCGTCGAACGATAATTAGTCACGTGGCGATCCCGTTTATACTTATTCGCGATCGGTTCTCGTTTCGTGACGCAGATTGGGGGAGTGGTGGGAGTTACACGCGAGTCGTTCACCGCGAAGATTCGAGCCAATTGGGTACATCGGCGCACTCTCGTATTACTCGACTATATATATATATATATATATATATATATAGAGAGAGAGAGAGAGAGATGTATCTGTATGTTGGAAGTGCCGCTTCCATTACATTTGACTCGCTAAAACTTTCTCTCGACTCCCACCCATGCGTGTTTCTCCTTTCCTCGAGAATCGTTCGCGAGCTCTCGGCCTCGGGTCTGGCTCGTCTGGCTCTAAAAAAAAAAACATCGTCTAAACACAGCATGCATGTCCCTAATAAATAATAAGGAAACGCGTTAAAAAAAAAATATTTTGAATAAAAAATTGTATTCACTCGAAGAAAAAAGAAATCCACGATCTTGATAAAAAGAAAAAACCAGATCCTTACGAGCTTGAAAAAACGTTTGTTTTACCGTTAAAAAAATTATTCCTTCGCAATACGCGTCGCTTAGGGTGGGGGAAACAAATTTTTATTGATTTATTTTTTTTTCGAAGCGTAATTAAACATTTACGATTCAGGGTTACGAATGATTCCGGACGAATGTGACTCGTGCGTTGACGATGAGCCGAATCTCGACTGCTATTCGTTGAAGAAGGAAAAAGAGAAAATAAAAAGCAATAAAAAATGATTGAAATATATTCAAAGGGGAAAGAAATTTTTTCGAGGAAGAGAAATATTTGAACGCACGTTGCAGAATGAGAAAAATAAATTGTAATATAATGTTCTAGTGTAGTATATTACCTGCTATGGACGAAGACGCCTTTACCCTCACCCCCTCTTTCGCCCTTCTTGTTTATCACTAATTATCTCTGAATTAAGGAGAGGGAAATATTATCGTGCGAGTGTGCTGTATCTCTCTTAAAACTCGTTCTAAGTTGTACTAAACTTAAGTTTCTGGACGATGTCGCTCGTTTACCAAATCCCACCCCAACCCCATTTCCTCGCCACAAATATCACCAATATCATCACCACCACCATCGAGATGTTATACTTGTAAACGATTATTACAAGTTGTACGATCGTTGATATATGCTATTAATACATTTTGTACCTAATAATTTTTTTCGTCGTCGTTGTTACTTCCTCTACTTTTAATTGACTTACGATAACCCGATTCTCGTTTTTCCTGCGACGAATATTTCGTACGACTACGAAAGAAAAAAAACAACAAAAACGTTCGCAATTAACAAATTTTGCGGATCGTCTCGTTCGCACGGCTCTTCGACGAGGTAATGTTTTTGAGAACCGTCTAAATTTATTCCCAAACCCAAATTTGTATTTTAAGCAATTACAATTTTTTTTTCTCCGAAAAATTCTTTTTTTTATCACAGAAATAAGCTTCTTTTTTCACTAAGATATAAAATATTTTTAAAAAAATAATATTTTCATTTAAGACACGTAGAAAGAAAATTCCGAATTTGAAAAAATAACAAACAGTCCAACAAAACTAAAAAATTAAAAATTAAAAACTCGCGTCGACGAAATCCAGGAGGTAAGCGAGACGGCGAGATTTTTGGCTGATTTAAACAAACTCAGGATGAAAAAAAAACAAATGTCCCCGCGCTTCGCGATCGATCGTTTTTTTTTCTCTTTTTTTGTAACGTCCACTCGGCACAGAAGTCCCGATATCCCGGTCTTGCTCGTTGACACGTCTAATGCGTAACTCTTGCGTATAACATACCTCTCCGTTGCCCGCTACCGTCGCGGCCTACCTCGCGAGTGCGCTTTCGCAATGAGAATTCATTATAAATGATAATAGCCGTCGAATTTGGCGAGAATGTGGATGAAAACCGGTAATCTCTGGAAGTCGTCGCGGACGACGTCGTACGTCGTCGTACGTCGTCGGAGTCTCAGTCCTGGTATCTCTTCGAATGTGCTGCATATATATATATATATATATATATATATATATATATATATACACTCAGCTATATATTATGTACTCTACATAGTACCTACGTCTCGATATATCTCCAGTATACAAGGTACGCGTTTTAACGGAGCCAGCGGTGAAAACGAGCGTTTTTTTCTTTCCTGTTTTTCGAGTCGCTTTTGGTTATCCATATGTATCAGTCGTTCCGTGTCGATTTACACCGGTTAATAATTCTTCTCGTATCGTTTCACAGTCGAGAAGACGGTACGCGTCGTTACCTCGATCATTTTTTCAAAATTGAGAATGAAAAATTTTTGTATCGTTAAATAAACGAATAAAATTCGAAAAATAATTATACTCTAAAATATGATTAAAAAATTGTGATTTTGGGAAAAATGTTGCTTACGAAATTAGCGAGACGGTCGCTTTATCGTTGATTTTGTGATAATAAATTGCGGGAGTAAAATGGTTGGAGTAGATGTTTCTTCTTCTTTTTTTTGTGTTTTTTTTTTTTTATTGACAAACTATAAAAACTGGTCGATCGACACGGAACGTCCCGTATGCAAATCTGTTCTTCGGCCGCTCGAGGTCTCTCGCATTTGAAATATACAAGAGATCATACGCAGACGTGCTCGTCCCGGACGATTCTTCTCTCGTGCGCCACAATTTTCGTATATCCTTCGTCTCTTATATACGCAGCCGCATAAATCAGTCCCCACGCTCTGTTCGTTCTCATAATTTCACCACTCCTCTCTCTCTCTCTCCCTCGTTCTCTCTCGGGACTCCAGAATGCTCGTAGCTGGCCTTGATGCTCCATGTATACATAAATACAAATATGACTTGAAAATCAAGATAATTTTTCCAAAAAAGAAAAATAAGTGATTCGAGTCACGTGTCACGTGACTCGAAAAGAAGGAAAAACATATAATAAACAAAGCTCGAAGGAAAATATGTTTTTCCTTCGAGCTTTATCGTTTACGCACAACTCCGACGATACTCCCGTATTGTAATCGATCATTTCTTAGCGGTCATTGTGTCTCGTTCACGGAAAATAATCGAAAAAAAATAAATAACGATCCGATCGGTCAATGAATTTAACGACGTCTCGTCGATATTATATTATTCTCATCATTTTTCATCGTATTCGTATAATAATAAAATTATTGCAAGAATAATAATAATAACATTATTATCACTATTATTATTAACGAGCTCACGGTGTTAACATTTTACCGTAGGCAAAATGTTGCTCTTGAACCTGTCGAGCGAGATCCGCGCGTTACGATTATCCCTGTTCCCCGGTATACTTTAAATCAAACGATAATCGACGTCGTATCGGAACCATAATTAACGGTCTTGCGAAAAAATAATAATATCGATCGATGAAAATATAACATAAATATACGGATATATTCCTATCTCCCGTTAATAAATAAAAACAATTAAAAAAAAGAAAATAAATAATAAACAATTAAATAAAAAATTGTTCATCACGGGGTCAATATATCGTACGAAGGTTTCCCTCCACCTACTTTATACCTCGTATTATAAATTTCTATATACAGAAAATATAACATAAATATACGAATATATTCCTATCGCCCGTTAATAAATAAAAACAATTTAAAAAAAGAAAGAAAATAAATAATAAACAATTAAATAAAAAAATCGTTCATCACGGGGTTAATATATCGTACGAAGGTTTCCCTCCACCTACTTTATACCTCGTATTATAAATTTCTATATACAAAAAATATAACATAAATATACGAATATATTCCTATCTCCCGTTAATAAATAAAAACAATTTTAAAAAAAGAAAGAAAATAAATAATAAACAATTAAATAAAAAATCGTTCATCACGGGGTTAATATATCGTACGAAGGTTTCCCTCCACCCACTTTATACCTCGTATTATAAATTTCTATATACAAAAAATATAACATAAATATACGAATATATTCCTATCGCCGGTTAATAAATAAAAACAATTAAAAAAAAATGAAAATAAATAAGAAATCGTTCACCACGGAGTCAATATATCGTACGGTTTCCCTCCACCTACTTTATACCTCGTATTATAAATTTCGCATCGATTTCGCCCGCCGACGATGAATCATTCTCGTATATTTCGCGGCCGAGAGCCTCGACCGATCTTCGCGTTGGAGATGGTCTCGACGTTGTCTCGACCGCTTCGACAATTTTTCTTATTTTTTTGTTTTCATCCTTTCATTGTATTGTTTCGTCTGTGCTTTTTTTTTATTAATTTCACGGTCCAAGTGGAAGAAAATAAAACGTTATCAGGAGAAACTCGATCGAGACAGGAGTTAAGGGGGGGACAGACAGACAGATCTAGAGAAAGAGGTGGGGAGGGGTAAAGGAGCGAGAGCGATGATCCTCGCGGATAGAAAGGGGCGACGGGGCTCGGATAAGACCGTCGGCATCGATATAATATATCTATAGAGCCTTTCGAACCGAGTCTCTCTCGATCCTGTCTAAGTGATCTCCGTGCTCGAGGAACTAGGCCTCGAACTGGGGCACGTCCGACGACGAGACCTACCGGTTTGTATATACCGCGAGTAGGTACACGCGCGACGAACAAACATATAAATATTCTTATCTTCCTAAAGTAAACTACATACTTTATTGTGTCTATAGAACGCTGGATCTCGGACACGAGCGTACGCGCTATAATAAAACAGCAATAAAAAAAAAAGAAAGAAAAAACATAGAGAAAGTGGACAAATATTAGTCGCGAACTTGAGAATACCCCGGGAGCACGACGAGGATTTATGCGTGTTGAGAGAGTTTTTGGATATTAAGAAAAAAAAGAAAAGAAAAACATTGGAAATATTTAACAATTTTTATTTTTATTGTTGTTTTTTTTTCAATTAGATGAAACAACTTCCGTGAAATAATCACTTTTGATTTTTAACGATAATTGTTTCGAGGTTATAAGAATAATATCGAGATATCATTATAGTTAACAAAGTCATATAAATAAATTGTAATTTACGTGCGATGCACGACGATCATTACCGGAGAAAATCTTAGGTAGCAGCAAGAGTAGTGTATGTATATATGTAGCGGTCCGCGAGGAACAACTTTCTTTCTTACCTCTCTCGCGGTCTTTTACCGCGCATGTATTATTTAGCCCGAGTGTATATCTATATTATACAGGTCGGCATTAGTATCTCGGGTTCCCTCCTGCCCTCTTTCTCTCTTTATGCGTTAAAATCCTTTTTCTCTACGTCTTCCTTTTTTTTTGTTTCTTCTCCCTACACTTCTCCTTCTCTTGTCGTTCTCAGACGCTTGCGCCGGGCCTGTCTCTTTAAAAGCTGTATTATAGAAACCGAGGAGTTTACGAACTTTCTCCAGCCGACCGTCGAATGGTCACGTGGTCCCTTGGAAATCGTTCGAGGCGTCGTGCGCGCCACGCGTTTTTTTGACCGCGCTCGGACAATATATCTTTATAGATTTTAATACGTGAACAAATTATGAATATGTTCGATATTCCAAGTAACAATGTTATCGACCATGTCGATATGTTTATCGTAAATACGACTGTTTCGTACACGAATGTCGGACGTGCAAAAAGCAACGAGAATTTATAGGTTAGGTCGAACAGCTACGAAGCATTGTGACGTATTATCGTCGAGTTTTGGTTGCTCTGTCACGAAATTCCACTAATATGTACATATGAATCAGTAGATAATGATTCGAAAGATATTTTCAACGAAAATCGTGCACACAGTCTGTGATATTAAGATGAAGATTCCCGCGCACCCACGCGTTAGGTTAAGAAATAGAGGGAGAGAGAGAGAGAGAGCCGAAAACAAATCCAGTGTTATATTCTCGTCTCGCGACACACTACAGCAACGATACTCTCGGTGACAGAGCATATCCGGTGCCGGGAGATGTGTTATATATACATATATCTATATACTTTATACATAAGCTGGTATAGACGTCGGAAGCTCACAGCTTCTGTCCCCGCTTCGAGCAATCTGTACTTATTAACATGGAGCTCGTAGACACTCGTGCATGTGCGTATACCCATATATATATATATGCATAACCGTGCGCATGCGCGTGTGTTCGCGCGCAGTTTGGCTGCTGCACCGTTGATTAGAAACTAGGCGACGTGCTGTGTATATAGTACGAGTGGGAGACTACCCGCTGTATGGAGAGGCTGCTGATCCTGAGACTCGTGGACGCGAAACTCGTTAGCTCAATTTTCACCCGATCACGCACATACACGTATACAAGGAGAAATAGAGAGAGAGAGAGAGATTGAACATGTATATTACTATACCCGAGCGCACACACACATCCACGTGAACGCAATTATTTCGCACTCTAGTTATTGCAGTTTGGATCTGCCTGGCCAGAGCCTGCGAGCTAAACCCTCCCGCCAGAGGGAAAGTTTTACTCTGTTATACCATCCAGTTTTATAGTAAATTTGTTTTTCATCGTCGTTACCGGAACTGTGATGAAGGGATTTTTTTAATATTATTTTTGTATCATCGACGAAGCATACATTCGTCGTAAAAATATCAATCATTTTCTATTCACGATTCATAAAAGTCAATTTCCAGACGATCGAAGGAATATTTAATACTTGGAAGAAGACAGAGCTTCGTTCAGTCCCTTGTCGATGAATCTCCCACTTGCTTATCACTCTACGAATTCTTGATAACAATGGACTTTGTTTATCGTACAAAATAGCTCCGATTATTTTTTTTTACCCATCGATCGATATTGGGTCATTCGTCGTCCACCACGCGTCGTGGCGATTTCTTAAACCCCGTGGTCACACGTTTTCTGAAGACACGCCGCAGGAATAACGCACAGGTTCGCGTCGACTGGGAACGTTATAACAACGGGACGATCTTCGCAATCGATATCGCGGAATCTGCCAACAGTGGGCTGCTGCTATCGTTTGTTCAGGGCGTCGGTGAATACGCGCTCGGTTAATTTCGCAATCGCACATCGTGCAAACAAAACGAAGAGCCTCACGTCCGCGTCTTCAACTTTGATTTCCTAATAGCTTTGCTAAAACCTTTCGTATCGTCACCACCGTGGTATATACACACACACACCCACACACATCTATGCACAGATAAATACTTTGCGGCGAATGGTCGGCCTCTTAGAACATATACCTTCCTGTGTGTTGTTTGAGAGACTCTCGTTTGACCTCATTTCGATTACAAAACGTATATACAGCACGTAAACACTATACGGACATTTGGATAAGTATAGACATGTATAAATTCAGTCACACCGGGTCTATAGCCACTTCGTACGTTAGACGTCCCGTAACTTTAGCAGGCCCGTGACCTTAGCCACTTGGAGACAATCACGAAGCGACGAATCCTGTTCGATGTCTCAGCCACCGGCGAACGAACGTACGACGTTACACAGTATCAAATACACACACACACACACATACACTCGGCACGCATGCGCATGACAAATGCCCAATCAGCACGTACATAAGCCAGTTTCCGTTACTTTCGCCACTTGACTAAAGTCACGGAAACAAACTTCTCGAATAATCTCGCATTTCCGTGATTTTAGCCAAATAGCTAAAGTCGCGTATGTAAGGTGTGAGTACGGATTCCGCGAGTGAGCCTGCTTTACAAATTGTTTCATTTATTGTATTTCACTTGTATTCCGGTCCAGGGTAATATATACATTGAGAAAATAGAAATGTTGAACGATGACAAGGCGTTATTGCTATTATTATTTATTTTTCAAAAACGTTCGTAACTCGACGATCGTTTTTTTCAGCGTCCTTTTGATGGATTCCGGGCGAGTAACCGTGATAATTATGCTAGTTGCTAGGAATACACAGATCGTGTTCTCGTAACAGTCTTCGAGTAGAGTTTATCGAGAGGCCGTTGAGAGCTCTCGTAGAGGACGTTTGCGAGTATTTCCGAGTCACGCTTTCTCCGCACGTTCGACAACGACGAACCGCGACGACGATCGACGTGACATAGTAACGAAGCTTTTTCCATCCTCGAACGGTAGAATAGACGATTCACAAAAAATACGTCGTGCTCATATTTACCCTAGACGTTTTACCCTTGGTGTAATAACGAACGGATATAAAGAGAAGGAATAGTTGAAAATAAAAGTAATAGCTATGGCCCCTCTCTTTTTCTACCAAACCCTGATATTACTGCCTAAAGTAAATTATTAATATTTACACCCATCGATATGGTTCTAACGACCTACACACAAATCTAGTTTCACGGACAATCACATTTATTCGGCTATTCATCGTATACGTTAAAATACCATCCAGACGATATTTCGCTCGTCGACAATATGAAAAAGAGCTTTTCACGTTTTTTTTTCCTCCACCACCATTTAATAATATTTATTTTGTGTCTAAAATACCCTACGGTAGAGCGTCTAATTTCTTTGAAACGTCGTAGAGAATCGATAGACCTTACTCAAGGAGGTATCATTGGGTTCGAAATAACGGGAATGCCGATGACGTCAAAACAGATTCATGTTTCTCTTTCTCGCTCTCCCTCTATAATTTTTCTCCGTCTATTTCTCCCGATCAAGTGGCCCACTACAAATTCCACTGAATCAACTTCCTACGCGCTCCACCGTACCGTACCAACACTCGATTCTAACAAACGGTGTGCAAAAGTAAAAAGACACATCCGTGCCGAAGATGAGCTTTCTTTTTTTTCCTTGCTTTATCTCTCTACGTAGATATCAGTTGTGCCATCTCAAAATAAATAAACCGGTGGAAACGAGCTCGACGCTCGCTATTGCACACTAATTGGCGCGCTTATTATTTTGCTATCTTGGTACGCTTTCGTATAAACTGACGATTCTACAGAAACTGAAACATTTTAAGTAAAGTTTTCAGCAAAGGTCGAACATTTCATCAGCCGTGGAATCGTGGTGTGTATCGAATAGATGTGGCAGCGTAACGACAGAAATATTTACACGAAGAAAAGATTTTGCTCGAGGTGAACGCCAACGTCTTTTTCTCGTCGTATCATCTCTTTCTTCTCATTGTTTTACTTTCTGTCTTTTATGTTTCCTCTTGACACCCCCTTCCCCTTCTTCTCGTTCACCCAACATTTGCCACGATAAGAGTACGAGAAAGTCGACGCAATTCGTTTTATTAAACGCGCAATACTCGCTGCTCGTATCGCTCGTAAACCCCTGACGATGATGGAGACCTTCTACTTATTTCTGTAATGATCTACGAACAATGTGTTATTGTGTGCGTTAGATGTGTGAGACGCATGAAATTCAAGTTTTTGGTCCAAAGGTTTGAATAGCAAAGGTACCCTCTGCTAATTTATATAATCGACTATTATATAAGGGCATGTGGCCTCGCCTGTTCCAATACAGATGTTATCCACAATGGGATATTGCATAAGGTACTTTGCTTCGGAACGGTTTACTCGCCGATAGGAGACTACGATGTGCTACGGTGTAGCTTGTGTAACGAACGTTGCATCGAATTCTCAGCAGCTTCCTAATTGAATCGATATAACAAATGAATATGTTCGTTCGAGCGAAACGGTTTTTACAGCGTCATATTTTATAAACCGGTATAGCTTTGACGATCATCGTCTTTATTCCTGCAACGGGACGGAGAGCGAGTCAATTTTTGTTTCACAAACCACAATATTTCTCGTGATTGACGTATCTGTCGGTCAAGTCGAAATTATCGTTGAATGGGTCGCGAGGTTATGTGCATTTTACTTCGGAGTGTGGATTTTTTTGTTGTGTCGCATTTAAATTTTGCAGTTTTGTAACAGCAGCGTCGGTTGTAAAACGCACGTTCCAAACGATCCATTGCTCTTGTAGATGCACGGTTTTGGACGCTAGGCGCACATTACGGTTTACTATCTGAAACAAACGTCCTATAACAGAGCCTATAAAAAATAAGATAATTATTGCGCAGTTCACACAGCGCTCTGGTGCAACACACGCGCGATGCGTACACAACGTATAAATATTCAAAATTACTCCGGGACCTTAACCATTTTTGTTGAAGTTACGATAAGTTGCATTTATAAATTATGGGTACCTTTTTTTGCTAATGTGTTATTCTAAAACAAATTTTATGCTGACCCGCATTACCCCAAGTGGCTCGTATTACCCCATCTTTCTTTGACTTATATGCCTCCTGCAACCTCCTTCGACATTATGATACCTTAATACAAAATACGATTTATAGCTATAAAGAGATGACAATTTTTTCTTGACTATAGTCAAATTGAGTGTTTACAGAATTTGCCAGGGATGTGTATTCGAGATGATAAAAGAGCGCTACGCTACTTGTTCCCATTGCCACGTAGTTGTGGCACGCACCGATAGATGTCACTTAAAGCTAGCATAAAATGGCGACCACCGTTCAAGCAACTTGACAGTCTCGTCGCTTTTTCGCTCCTCATTCAGCTGCTTTTAAAGGCACGATTTAGTATCAAAACTGTTTTACTTGTTCTCGTGAACAGCGTGTCCCGTTAAAATCGTATCGTGTGCAAATCCTGCTCGAGTACAACGGTACATACTACTCTTTCCTCGTCCAGAAATCCGGATCTCGTTTGCTCGTCAATTGCGAAAATTGGCGCAAGAGATAACGGGCGAGAGAGAAAGAGAGAGTATATTATAGAACGAAGTTTGTTCTAATTTTACTCCATACGTTTTAACGAAATACTCGCGCGGTCGCGTGACAACTTTCGCGTCGTGTGGTTATCCAGGAGTTTTATCGTCGAGAAGTGTGCCCGTATTTTCCTTCTCCTTCCGTTCGTTTAATCTGTTAAAAAGTTCAGTGATCGCGAGCGAGAAACAAAACGCGTGCGACGTACACGTCTTCCATATGGATTAATTTCGTTGATTTTACGAAAAAACAAAAAAAACAAACCAGAACGAAACGAGATGTCGGAACGGAAATCGAGCAGGGGCCCTATTCCCGCTCGTTGGCTTCACTGTCCCCGAAAAGCGACAAAATTGATAGAGAAAAAGTTTTTGGCTTTCAAGACACCTCTATGTTCCGATTTCGACAGTCAAGTACCGGTAGAATGTCGATTCACCGTAGACATGCTATTCAAAAGTATCAAGAATCAACGTCTCAAGCTCGGACTTTGGATCGATCTTACCAATACAAAAAGGTTCTACGATAAAGCCGATGTCGAGGCTCACGACTGTCGATATCTAAAATTGCAGTGTCGCGGACACGGTGAAACACCTTCCGTGGAACAAGCCAAGACTTTTGTCGAAGTGTGCAAAACATTTATAGCCCAAAATCCTCTAGAAATCATCGGTGTTCATTGTACTCACGGCTTTAACAGAACTGGTTTTCTCATTATAAGTTATCTCGTTGAGACCGAAGTGACGAGCGTCGACGCTGGTCTCGCTGTATTTGCAACCGCCAGACCACCAGGTATTTACAAGGCAGATTACATACAAGAATTGTTCAAGCGCTTTGATGACGAGGACGATGCGCCACCGCCTCCTGTCAAACCCGCCTGGTGCTTGGAGTACGACGACTCGAACGTCGAAGATACCGATGAGGCTGCCGGTTCTGATTCGGGAACGAGTGGCGAGCCACCGACTAAGAAAAGGAAGCGCGAGTTTCAGAACAAAAATCCGGTGTTTATGGCAGGAGTACCAGGCGTCACGCCATTGACCGACAGTTGCAAGCTAAGCGGTATTCAAAGAAGAGTTCAGGAAATGTGCAGTTGGAAAAGTTCGGGATTTCCAGGATCTCAGCCAGTTTCAATGGACAACAGCAACGTTAATTTGTTGCATGACAAACCATACCGAGTATCTTGGAAAGCCGACGGAACAAGGTTAGCATGAGAGATTTGCGGCATTGTACTTTTGGAATATTTATGCACTCGATCCATGCAGGTACATGATGCTCATACAAGGAGATGGAGAATTGTACTTTGTTGATAGAGACAACAGCATATTCAAAATCGATGGATTGTCTTTTCCTCATCCCGAGGATAAGACTCGATGTTTAAGAGATACACTTTTGGATGGAGTAAGGACCTTTTCAAAAAATCGAATCGTTTTATAAAATAATCGGGTAATTGAATGAATATTTCCACATTTTATCGGTAAGAATTCTTTGTTTTTTGCAAATGCAGTAAATTGATAATAAATAATTAAATAATCCAATTCATGGAGAACAACATTCAATAACTCGATTGTTTTCATCGATATAAATTCTAATCAAGCTTGAACAATGGATTATTTTTACCCTTAACCTTCTGGCAGGAAATGGTCATAGACAAGATCAATGGTAAGGAGTATCCACGATATCTGGCTTATGATATTATAAGCTGCGACGGTTGGGACGTTGCAAAGAAGCCGTTTCATCCTGATCGTTATTACGCTATCGAGAACTGTGTTATGCGCGGAAGATATCTTGCTGTTTGCGAAGGACGTCTGCGCCGCGAGCGCGAGCCTTTTTCCGTTCGTCGCAAAGAGTTCTGGGATGTCAGACAAGCGGGCAGCCTTCTTGGTGATAAATTTGCCAAGCAACTCCCTCATGAACCGGACGGTCTTATATTTCAACCGGCAAACGAGCCATACTCACCTGGTCAATCGCCCGAAGTTCTCAAGTGGAAGCCGCCTTCCCTCAATTCCGTGGATTTCAAATTAAAGATCGTCACGGAATCCGGATTAGGCATAGTGCCACGTAAAGTTGGACAGTTATTCGTCGGTGGACGTAACGTACCTTTCCAACAAATAAAAATCACTAAATCCATCAAGGACTTGAACAACAAGATTATCGAATGCAAATTCGAAAACGGCCAGTGGATCTTTATGCGCGAGCGAACAGACAAATCTTTTCCAAATTCTTTCGAAACCGCCAAATCGGTTTGTAATACAATAGCCGAACCTGTAACGACGGAATATCTCTTGAATTTCATAAAACAAGAAAGATTCGTACAGGACGATGCAAAATTAATGCCACCGCCTAATAAACGAAGCTGACAGAATTAGATAAATCGATTGCTCATTATAGATATTATATATCGAATCGCGAGCCTCATGAATGAAGTTATTGAACCTTAGGATATAGAGCATTGATTTAGAATTGCGAGGCGAGAACTGACTGCAGAAGCGAGAGATAATTGTACACAACACGAATGTTTCTTTTTTTGATTCCTCAATGACTACGAGTTCAAAGTTAATCGTTGATGAAACTGAGAAAAACAATAATTTGCTGTACATTGCCAGGAGCATCAAATAATAAAAGGAAAATGTTTTTATTGGTAAAACTACGACGTGTTGTTTACTTATTCGACTGGTTTATTTACTTTCGTTCCCACGGCCTCTCGTAAACGCTTCTCAACGAGAAATTGGATAATTGAAATGATTTTTCTTTCTTTCGCAGATCGCAGCGTACAGATATGGTGTACAAAAGATTTAGCTTGCAAAGATCGCAAATCCGTTCGCATAAATCTTGGATACGATCACGCGACACACATACGTTGGTCGCCCGATGGCAAAGCTTTCATCGTTCATAATGCTATGGGCAATTCTATGGACGTTTGGAAACTTACGAAGAGTACGAAAAAGGGCGATTTTGCGTTCAAATCAGCAGCTACGAAAGTCTTGGAATTTCCGAAGGTACGATATTCCTCCAAATAAAATAAGAAAATTGCGTCGAAAGTTTACTTGAATAAATTTCTTTGCTCAGCAACACGAGGAAGACATCGTCGGAATGGACATTGCCTGTAACGGACGTTACATTATAACTTGTAGCAAAGTCAACGATCTGATTGTCTGGGACTTGAAGGGTGAACAACTCGCGACTATCGACACTTATCTGGGTTCAACTCACAAAGCGAGAATATCACCTTGCGGTCGATTTGTAGCGGCTTCCGGATTTACCCCGGACGTCAAAGTTTGGGAAGTTGTATTCGCAAAGACAGGAGAATTCAAGCAGGTTTCTAAGGCATTCGATCTGGCGGGACACTCATCCGGAATTTACGATTTTAACTTTTGCGCTGATACAAGTCACATGGCGTCGGTTTCAAAGGATGGAACTTATCGTTTCTACGACACTAAAAGTAATTATTGTATCAACTTTTCATCACGGTGAGAAGTTTGTTTATAGTTATTTTAATTTGAAAATTATCTTCGATTTAAGTTGAATTCGAGAAGGGAGAAGATCCTCGTCTTCTCGTTAAGGGAACGTGGGATGTAGCAAGTTCCGCGAGCATCGCTGTATCACCCAACGGAGAAGTGGTCGTTGTGGGTCATGGCTCATCGCTAACGTTTTATTCTACCATCTCTGGTGACTTGGACACCACGATCGAAGACATATTCAATGGTATGTGAAATTTCAATGTTGTATTATAATCGTTTTTTATTTTACAAAAACATGATTTGCAGTAATGTTCCAATTTTTAAAAAATCCTAACTCTTTAAATTAAAAGCCTTCCAATTGTTATTTATGATTTTATTATAATGAGACACCGAGACAATCTTTTTAACCAATGATTCACAGTCACTGATTGCGCGCTGTGTATTTTTCATTTATAGCACTGCATTGTCACTAAACTCCTGCATTCTTCCGTTTTAGGTCCCATAATGTGCGTAGCATTCGATGCAGCTGGCGATTATGTTCTTGTCGCTGGTGACAAGCAGATAAAAATATTCCACAACGTGACCGGTTATCGTGCGGCAATACAATCGGCCAATCGAAAATTGGAGCAAAGACAAAGTTCCGCCACGAAAGAACGTCTCGAGGAAACGATCGCCAAGTGCAAGACCTTCCTCGTCGAAATGGGCGAATCATTGTCCTAATGATTTGGAATTATGAAAACAAAAAATGTGAACGGTGTATCGATACTACGATTCAACGTTTGATTGATAAACTTCTGCTGCCTACGATTTAATGACGGACAACAAACAATAATACGAACGCACTGACGTTCGGGGGCATTTCCTAAGTACCTTAAGACAACCGATTCTTACAATACACTTTTTGCAAACTCTTATAAATAAAACATGGGAATTGAATATTATCCGTAAAATATTAATTATTTTCATATTATGTACTTTCAGATATCGATTATAATGATTCATGATATCGTCGAGTCATCATTTAGTTTTGACTTTCGCATACTCGACACGATTTTGCATAATACGATAAATATATTTTTTTTGTTCTGTATACATTTACGTTTTTGTTTATTTTATTGTTTTTGTGTGAAGTCCGATACGATCAATCTCGTTTCATATTAAACGAGATTCGGCTAATCGAGCTGTCGATTATTCATTTAAGGTAAGAATAGGGTACAAAATGTGACAAATCAGAAGGTAAACTGGTCTTCAAATCACAATTTCTTTCAACTTATTCGAAAGAAAACACCTCGCATGTCTCAGACATTTTCATCATTGACCAGACTCGCTGAGATGGATGTACGGATGTCGAAGTCGTTAAGATGTTTCAGGAGGAATTACGTGAAAATTCATTTTATTCGCATTCACGGACTCGAATGTATGTTGTAACATATGAATTTTATTTATTAGGTATATAAATATCGAAATTGAACATTTCGTTGCACGTTTTTGCAGAGATAATACGTAAAATAAACACTGTTTGATTTCCGTTGTTGGGTTTTCTTCCGTTTTTTTATAGAAAAGTTTGTGCCAAATTGTACGAACCGCGAAGACATTTTCTCTTGTGCTTGAATATCAAGAGTCGTCGAGACGCAACGAGGGCTGTTGTAGCTCGTGTCTCATTTCTCAATATCTGATAACTAGCGCGTAGGCTTACTCGTCGCAGATTACTAGGTGCGACGGGACGTCCACCGGCGAACGCGAATCTGAAATATCGTTCGATTAGAAGTTTAAATCGTCGAAAATGAGATTTATAACTTGTAATGTAAGATCCGTACCTAATCTCGCGTCGAGGACCTCGCAGCGACGAATCTGGAAAAACATTTTGTCTTTCTCCATGGGCTCGCGTACTAGGTCTCACATTCGCATACTTTATTTTACTCCGAACGATGATCGGAAGTGCGATAGTTTCTCCCGTTCTCACAGCTTCGTTCGTATCGTCCTTGGTGAGAATATATGGCAATATCGGATCCCCAAAATGTTCCGTGAGTACCGAATAATTTAATACGTGATGGTTGGATTTCGAGAGGGCACAAACTGCAAGCTGAAAATATATCGCAATGATAAGGGTTAAATAATTATGATTAATTGGTGATTTTCTTGTATCGAGTAGCGTACTAACCGCTATTCGTTCCCACAGGGTGGAACCAACCGGGGCAGCTTGCAGAATGTTTTCCAAAGAGAGAAGTGACTCAGGCTCACGGTGGAAAAACATCAGAGGCTGAACGCCTGCCAACAGTTCCATAGCGGTCATTCGTTTCTTATTTATTTCAGGACTCTCTTTTTCCTCTTTCAGCAAAACACTTTCAAGCATAGGAACGAATCTATAAGTCAGATTAAAATTATTGTACAAAATATGCTCACGCGATGATTTGTAATGATTTATACGTCAACATACTTATCAGCTACAGCTGGCCACCTCAACATTAATTTCAATGCACACGTTTTGAAAAGTGACTCTAGATTCGGATTGATAAAACTCTGTCCTAACAATAGTTCGAGCAATAATTCCGTCAGCTTCTCCACCTTGAGGATCAAACGAGAGTTTTAAACGAAGATGGTTGTTTTTATAATATTTAGGGCAGATGGTTCGTATTATAAATGTTATTACCGAAATCAAGTGATAAGGATATACAGCCTCACTGTTGCAGGCTATAGCTATTATCAGTTGGCACGTTCTTGTCGATACCCGGGTATATTGGGCATTGTTAGATATGACCATTGATCTTGCTATGGACATCAATTTATCTATCACCCCTTCCCCTCCTAATTGTGCATTGGTCGCACAGTCATTCAGTAATACCTGTTATAATAAGTTTGCAAAATTTTCATTACCACGATATAAGACGGGAGAACTTTGCGTACGAATAATTCATTTCGTACCTGAAAAGTTTTTTGAGAACCGTTGAACAACGTTTTGAGTGCCCTTTTAGCATAGCTGTGACGTGCTTCCGTCAATTTGGCATCGCTAATTTCAGTTTCTATAGATAATCGATAAATAAATGATTTTACAAAAATAACTTAAATCTATTATGTATCTCTGTTTAATTCTCTACCTTGTAGAAACGGAGAATTGTCCTGAGATAGATTCAAAGGATCTGTAGCGCATTTCGTAAGATCGATAAAACGGTCGTGAGGAACAAATACTTTTGCTTCATTGTGGTATTCGGGCATTTCATTGGGCGCTCCGAGTATCGGATCTCCATCGCACAGATTAGTTATCACAGAATTCACGTCTACCGAGGTGAGGCGTCGTCTTTTACTGTGTTTCAATCTCGTCATACATTTCTGCAGGAGGAATAAATAAAAATTGCAATGTACGAAACAAAATCATGGAAGAAAGGTAAGCTGGGCACTCACGTGCAAGACTTCGCGTAAACGATAGGAAGCATCTTCGGCTAATCTTCTCAATAGTGCATCTGGCAATGGATGCATGCCCAATTCTTCACCGATCGTCGAAATCCACTCGCTGCTGAGTACGGCGTATCGTCGAGTATTATTGCCATTGGTGACATTGTTACTCGTGTTCGTACTCGTGTTGCCATTATTATTGACACAATGATTGGAAAATCCTAGACTAGATTGAGTTGTTAACGTTTCCTTCATAATAGTTAATGCATTTCTACTGGTCTAAAACTAATTATTTAATCACGGTGACACTAGATTTTAACAAATATTTATCTTCTTCTTCCTCCGTGGTTTCAAGCCTCTAGGACCATGTACTATTTATTTTGTTTATGCAAAACAAGCTAGTTTTGGGCCTCTTTGAAGTGACATGAGAAAGACAACGCCTCCGTGAAGTTAGCTTCGTACCGTTAAATGAGCATTCCCACCACCTGGATACAAAACGTTTGTTGAAGTTTTTAAGTTATTATAGTATTTATACACGTAATTTTAAACTGTTAAAGTTAAAGAAACGATTGGCCATAGGATGTTTCAATTAATTGAATGGTGGATACATCAAATGAATGCATAAGAATTACAATGGAAACATCGTCCAATTTACTTCACGGAGATGATGAGTGTAGTGCCAACAACGGTGAAATTCGGGGAGAGATGAACAACGCTCGACAAAAATTGAAACCTCGAGAGTTGGTTCTGCGACATCTGAGCGGCCAAAGGATGAACTTTTTTGTACCACACGTTAACTGGCCGCAAGTGATCGTAGTCATATATATGGCGAAGGGAAAATATTGTATATATCTGCCGCTAGTCTCGAACATTTTTGATTGACCCGCGTTACCCCATGCTTCCAAAACATATTTTGGGTTATTTTCTACCGACCATCCTTTGTTAAACCCGCTCTTCAACCCATTGGAATATGAAAACACCCAGGCGTCATGTACGGACCGCCAGATTGTATATACATATGTTCCCTCCGCCATATATATGACTACAATAGCTTACAGCCAACTTAACGTGGGTACAAAAGAGTTCACATTTTAACCGCACATATATCGCAGAACCCGCAGAACCAAGTCTCCAGGGTTCAACTTTTGTTAAGAATGTCAAGCGTTGCTGATCTCCCTCCTATAATGGCTGCCTATAAGACGTTGTGTCGCCAACTTCACCGATTTGGGCGCTACTTCGTCGACCTTGGAACAGAGGGCGACAATGTCGCGTCTGACGTAGAGCAGGTGTCGTTTGATGGCGTTGTGGCGCGATACGGAGAGTCGTACATACACACCAAGAGTTACGAAAAAATGTGTCGTAGTGGCGGCATGCCGCTAGCCTTTGCCAGGTGATCTGTACTATTCCGTTTTTCATCGAACGAAAATGTTGAATTTTTGCGCTGACAGGATTATAAAACTAGTGGCATAGTGGTTCGTGATTGTTCGTCCGTAAAGAAACGTATAACATTAACGCGATCGAATGAAGGTCTCTGTCAAAATAGGAACGAAAGCGGAGGATGTCACTTGCTGCGTGAGCAAAGCCGTCGGTCGTTCACGGTTTGGCAGTCGCGACATGGCGGGTTTTCGAGACGAGGACAAGTCGTTATTTCCCGTACAGAGTATATCGTCGATCGTGCAGATATTTCAGAATCAATTGGAGAACAGTAGTGAGCCCGATCTCGCGCTTCTCTCGATACTCGTTGGTGCCGTGGAAAATTCCTTAACCTGCAATCGAACATTTGCGTCACAGGAGAGCACTGTTTACGACGAGCCTAAACTACCAGCCGTCGAGTATCACATAGCCGAGGCGCTTTACGCGAAATTTCATGCTGTTGTCAAAGGTGCCGTCGACCTTACGGTCTACGACAGTAAATACGCGACGAGAGATCTCGTAAAAAAAGTATCCGATGTCATATGGAACTCGTTGACGAGAAGTTACTATAAAGACAGGGCACATCTTCAGAGTCTCTACAGTTATCTAACCGCTAACAAACTCGATTGTTTCGGTGTCGCTTTCGCTGTTGTCGCTGGATGCCAGGTACTGGGTTTCAAAGATGTTCATTTGGCCATGTCCGAAGATCACGCGTGGGTTGTCTATGGAGAAAACGGCACTGAAACTGTGGAAGTCACATGGCATGGTTAGCATTTCTCTAATCTCCTCTAATAACCTTAACTTTGTATTTCACAAAAAGCGAGCAACAAATTTTTACATATTCTTCTCCGTATCGTTTTTTATTTACGTCTATCAGCTGAATTTTACGAATTTGGCCAGCTGTTAGATCATTCGCTGATTCTTTATTTCGTTTTCATTAGGGAAGGGTAACGAAGACAAGAGAGGACAACCCGTAGAAACGGGAGTTGCTTCGCGTTCCTGGCTATATGTTAATGGCCAAGCTGTTGTTTGCACAAGAGCTATGGAAGTAGCTACTATAGTATCGGCTATAAACCCTAGTCTGAGTGCAACCGCGGATGCCGCTGAAGTTGCGCTTCTCCAGCAAGAACTTTTATGGCTTCTGTACGATCTCGGACATTTGGCTAAGTATCCTATGGCATTGGGAAATCTTGGAGATTTGGAAGAAGCTGCCCCTACGCCTGGAAGACCACCTGCTATTGATTTATTTCAGGTATAGATTTGTTTTATTCAATCAAGAATCATTTTCGACAATCTTTTTTACCCGCGATCTTTTAAACTTTTATTCCACAGGAAGCTATTCGTTCGGCTAGAAAATATTATGGTAATGCCCATGTGTACCCATACACTTATCAAGGAGGCTATCTGTATAGGCATGGTTTACACGCTAATGCATTATCATCGTGGGCCGACGCCGCTGATGTTTTGAGAAAGTAGGTTTAATAATTTTATTCATCGATCCTCAATTAATGATACGTTCTCGGCTTTACCCTCGTTTTAACGTTATCCAATGTGCGACAGGTATGATTATTCGCGGGACGATGGAGAAATTTACAAGGAATTGTTGGAAATCGCCAATGAACTAATACCACATACGGTTCGAGCTGACGAACGATTGCTTCGTCAGCCTCGTTGTTTTGCCTACCTGTTGCGTTTCTACGATGGTATTTGCCAATGGGAGGAGGGTGCCAATACACCGGTGCTTCACATAGGCTGGGCAAGGCCTCTCGTCAACACGATATCAAAATTCGACGCTAGTATACGCGCTCAAGTCGTGATCGAGTGTTACGACGCCGATGCAAAGCTCGAAGAAGACAGAGGACATAAGAGAGAGACGTATCCCGAGGAAACGTTGAACAACAACAATAATAACAATAATTATTGTGAGACGAAAGAGCGTGGTAGTACAGCGCGCGATTTAATCAAAAGTCTAGAGTCTAAAGTCACGGGGAATCCGGCACCGATGCATCCGGGTATCCAGGCATTAACGGCCGCCTGCAGCGAGAAGATTCTCAACAGGGATTATCTGTTGCAAGGGGATGGTGAACCTTTCGTCGCACCCCCCGAACTCTCGTTACCACCAGCGCCCTCGACGTCGCAGGAGAATCTCGATCCCGAGATCGAGACCGATACGGAGGATGAAAAACCGAAGATCATTCTATACAGTCAAAAGATGAAGGGCCTTAAGGATCTATTGCTCGCGGAGAAACTCAACACTCACGCTATTTCGCTACAACTTACGGCACAGAGTCAGGTACAGATTGGAAAGAAGCCCCGGGGTAGCGACGACGTCGGGGTGAGTCAACGTCCTAAGAGGACACGTCGCGAATAGTATAAGGTCTTCGACTGCCGTTTCGGCGTCGTAAGGTATTAAAAAAAAAAACAAAAAAAAGGAGAGGATATTCGGCGTGTTATATCACGCGCGTGCTCCACAACAAGATTATATCGTCGTCATTGCTGAGCTATAAGAGTCACTGTGACCAGCTGACGACGGCGATATCTCTCGTTGAAAAAGAAAAAAGAAAAAATTGTATATTTATGTCACGGAATCTCCGGGTTGTTACACCCGAACGGATTAATAGAATCTTGCGCTTGTTTTTTCCTTCCCTCCTTTCGAGGAGTGATGATCCCTCCTCTCGCGAGAATGATCGAGTCCGAGTTATTCGGTACCCGGGTTTTAAGCCGAGATTACAATGACCGCATTATATATACATATATATATATATATATATATTTACCCGTATTGTGGTATCTTACTCTCATGGTGCTAGTCGTTTAGCATGGACAAAAAAACGAGAATTGTGCTATCCGACGTGTACAATTTATTATAGACGCATACAAGAAAAAAAGAAAGAAAAGAAAAAAAAACGAAAACGTTCGCATCCGAAACTTACCCAGCCAGTATGGAAAAGGAAGAAGAAGGCATGTTTTACGATATTAAGTTACGATGTATTGTCGTTACGTGTAAGTAGGGTAGAGTTAGTAGGCATACGAAACAAAAAACGTGCGTAGAAAAGTACAAAAAAGTTTTATCTTTATATAAGTTGAAGAAAAAATATTTGGAACCGTCGGTGCTCGTGTCTCGTCTTGCATATGCCACGTTATCCTCATCAAAGCCATATTTCACGTATGGCAGCCATTGCTCTTGACATTATTTTGATTTTTTTTCTATTTTTTTTTTTTTTTAAGTAATTTTTCTTACTATGGAAAATACGAATGGTCCGAGCGTTGTGTAACTTTAAAGTTTATACGAGACCGCTACGGGCATCGTGGTTATTTATGAAGTAATGCAAAAAAAAAGCAGAAAGAAATGAAAAAAAGAAAGAAAAACGATCTTCATCTATGAATATCAGTCGCATAGATGTTAATCTCCTCCTATGTCTATAAGCTCTTGTTGCACCTTTGCTTATTTATTGATTCAAAGTTGTTTGAAATAATCTATTGCACTATGAATCGCGATTCGACGAAGAGTCGATCGTTGTACTGTTTTTTACACAGTAGTTACACTATAATTTCTTCTTTTTTTTTTGTGTTTTTTGTTTTTCTTTTTGTTAGAACGACGCGCTTCATCCGGTCTAAATAACGTGGAAAACCGCGACATTCCACTTTGTAAGGTGGTGCAAATTAATTTTTATTCATTTTACCAGAAGGTATCTCCAGGCATGTAATGCTCGCTTATTTTTATAATTATTTATTTTTCGAAGTAATGTTTAAGTATTTCTATTTAACGTGGCTTTTCTTATTTTTTAATTATTATTCCCGATGTGTGCGTGAAACGAATGGCGAATTTTGCATTCGAGGTAAAATCTCATTGATCGCGGAAGCTCGTGCTATTGCGCTTGCCAATAATGCAGTCCCTTTAATTCACAGCTTATGATTTTACTAGCGGTTTATGCCCGCGCTTTTTCTTTTATTTTCTATATATATATTCTCCACCACACACTTTACTCTTTTCCTCGTTTTACATTTTATACACAAAAATAGTTTATTGCTTCCCCTCTCTCACCTTCCCACCTCCATCTCATCCCTAATTACTATGATTTATTGTCGTGAATACGGATACCACGTACGTAATTGTCCCTGACCAGGGTCTTTTCAACGGAATTCACAATGTTTGAAACGGGTTGTTGTAGGATAGATTGTTAAACCGGTATGAATATAAAAGAGAGAGAGAGAGAGAGAGCGAGAGAGAAAAAGAAAGGAGGAAAAGAAAAATGAAAAATGATCCGAGGAAGATCAACGATCACGTAAATAATGAAGGGCGCTATCTTACTGTGATGCTGAATTATATACTGTACGATATATAATACTATTAAAAGAAAAAGAAAACTAAAAAAAGAGAGAGAGAGGGAAAAAGGAAAACAATGTGAGAGAAAAAAATAATCGATACGAATTATGCGATTCGTAGCGAGGTGCAAACTCGTCCATTTGCACCTCGTCCCGTATTGTAATTGATCGATGATCGACTATATTGATTAGCGTAACGCCGATTGTACGGATTACGGAAAGAGCGATCGATTGTCCCACGAAAGCGTTTCCTTGTCGCGAAACAAAAAAAAAGGGTACATCGTCGATGACCAACGTTGCATTTTCTCCTCGTTTATCGAAAGTTGTTGGAGAGTAACGTATTGTTTTCGAAGGATCGTTTTTTAACCGATCGAGCGTTTTGGTATCGCGCGGTGTGACGAGCGATCTATCGTTTCTGTTGCGTGTATGTTTGAGGTAATCCACGAAGAAGACATCACACGAGTTCTATCCTTTCGTCAAGAGACTCGTTTCCAGGAATAAAAAACAAAGAAAAACAATATCTTCCATGCCAATAAAGTTTTACCGATCGTGCAAGAGTACTCGATTTTTTTTTCCGCACGAAAAAAAAAAAACGATAACAAAAAAAGAAAAACGAAAGGATCGAACTTAGTGATGGGGCGTCGTCAATGGACAAAGTTAATATATTTATAAACGTTGGAATAATGGACGATAGATCACACTTGCTCGTGATCCGATTAACGTTATCAAAAAAAAAGAAAGAAATTCTACGTTTTCTGTAAATGCGAAAGTCGCCATTCCCAGTATTTAAAAAAAGTCATCGTCGAGTGAGATGGCATTGTCGATTCGACGGCGAGTCGCCGTAGAGATTTTCAACGATATGCATAATGATACCTAGTAGTATGAAGGAAATATAGTAAACAAAACAGTATTTTTATATTAGGAAAAAGAAAGAAAGAAAAAAAGGGAAGTAAAAAAAAGAGAAAAAAAGAAGTAACACGAAAGAAAATCGCGTACTCGCGGTACTCTCCGGCTGATAGTGGTGATTCGAGTATGCCAGTGGAGCACGATGGCATTAAAAAAAGGAAAACACAAAACGAGACAAAGAGGGAAGAATAAAAGAGACGTCGAATTTTCACGTTGATGACGAAATAATGTCGGGTGTTGAGATATGTGACGAGATTTGTTTTTTTTTATCGTTTTTTTTCCTTCTTCTTGCCCACTGATAATTTTCGATGCACGTTTGGAGAAAGCACAAATGACGCGAGAATTCAGAAACGATTTGTATAAACAAGACAAAAACTGAAGACGATAATGTATATATATATATAAAAAAAAAAAAAAAAAACCAAGAACAGAAACTCACAATTCGATGGAAATTTTTGTTCGCATCAATTCTTCTGTCAGATCCCTCACTCTCCGCCTCTCTATCACTCGCACGGTCGGGCTAATCCCACCTCCGAAAGAAAACTAAATAAATTCTGGATCGATTCATACACAAGCATGTATAATCGTATATAGAGACGTCAGAAGAAAAGAAAAAACAAAAAAAAAATTGATCTTGCCTTTTTTTCTTGGACATCGATGTAAAGTAAAGTAGGGTATTAAAAATGGGTTTACCCTGTGCGCTAAATTCAATAAGACTGTTGAAAGGAATTCATTAATGAATATTGAAGAAAATTAAAAATGATATATACACACATACACATACACACACACACACTTATATATATATATCCAATGATTTGGTGCACGTTATTTTCTTAGATTGATTCGCACCGACGCACACTCGTTTTTTTACCTCGTTATACTCTGTATTCTTGTGTTTTGAGACGAAACATATATATATATATATATATCTATCTATATATATATATATTTGCGTGCCATAAATAAGCCGACGTCCCAATTGCCTGTTTTCATCTCCCGTGTTGTTAATCGAATCGACGTTGCGTTGTCTTGTTGAAATTAAACGCAGGATATTATTTTACGTATAGAAAACTTGATCGATCGTGCGGTAGCACAGGTACACAGAGGGTGGGAGAGGGGATAGAGGGCGACAGAGGTACCTGCTTCCCTGTA
Source organism: Netelia virgata (assembly GCA_951802705.1). Classification (NCBI taxonomy): domain Eukaryota; kingdom Metazoa; phylum Arthropoda; class Insecta; order Hymenoptera; family Ichneumonidae; genus Netelia; species Netelia virgata. Next base: position 37,706,541 of record OX637865.1, on the reverse strand, counting down.
ATTAAAATGATAAATGATGATAAAAACGTATTGTTCTTAGCGCACAAGATTACCTGGTTGTGTAGCAGCTAGTTGGTCTTACGTGGACCACTCCGTAGTCTATACGATGATTACAATTAAAACAGAACAACAAGAACAAAAAGATAAGAAGAAAAGAAAGGAAATCTACGAAAGAGAATTGAGGATGAGGCTTAAAGACTGGGTTTTGTTTGGATTTGGACAATACCTTCGACTCGTTGGATCTCCAGGTCCAATTTCCAATGATTTCCCAGTCGTTAAACTCTCATCGAGCGAATCGTATCAGCGCGTTAATCGAAAACTAATAAAAATTAAAAATACATTTAAAGAAAGAGATGAAAAAGAAATGGAAAACCACACGGGGCATATAAAACTAGAGACGTAAGAAGCTGATAGAAACGTAAGGCAAATCCTTGTATCCTATCCGTTGAGAATACTTCATATGTACTTAAATGAAAAGAAAAAAAAGAGGAAGTAAACAGAAGCTTGTTTCAGAGCGCCAGCATCCGTGATACGTTATATATCGATAGATACGTTAACATATATGACAACTAACTACAATCTATTCGTAACTGTAAGGGGAGTATTGAAAAATGGCTGTCCTTCCTAACGTATGTGTGAGAAAAAAATGAAAAAGACAAAAAGAAGATAACAAAAAATGACACTGTCGTCGACGTTTTGGATTGTATTTAGCGTCTATATAGAACTCAAATGGATACCGTATTCGATTATTACGCTCCCCTCATCTACACCGTGTCCTAATTTTCGGCATTCGTACAGCGTCCTCAACAGTTCTCGAGTAGAATGTAATTGCAGTTATTGTTAACCGACAGTACAGTGAGTTGTAAGGCATTAAATGATGATGTCTTGTTTTTTCTGTGGATTACAATAAACTATTTTATTCTAACGATCGAGTTTCATTAAATACACCATGTACTTTTGCTTTCCTTCGACTATAGATCACACATTGTGGTTTTTGTTTTTTCTGTACGATAATTGTCCTTTTATTCAATTAGAAGAGGATGACTTACAGTTTTTTTTTTTCATGACAATCCTTTTCCTACAGGGGTACGTGAAATTCGCTTCTACTTCCGTTCGTTGCAACGGCAATACGAAAAATGGAAGTGCTCCAAATTTTGTTTGCCGGAGCAAGAAGAATACAAATTACTATTTATCGTACTAGCGTGAGTATCGACGTTGGAAAGGTGAAATATGATGACAGGAGGTTGGGGGGTAGGAATGAGGTGTTCAAATCGACCGCAATTTACATTTCACGGCTATATAAAATATGTAATAAATTACAGATTAATTAAAGTAAACTTCTTAACGTGCTAGAAATATTTGGTCATTTGGTCGTTTCTAAATAATAGCGTGACGATCTTATCGGTTTTTTTTTGGGTAAGTCGCACGAGATAAACGACGATTCTTTGTTGATTTTAACGTGCATTGTTTCAAATGAATTTTTCCATCGTACGCTCGCAATTCTTGTACGTCCATCGATGCATCGGTAACGCGTACAAAATCATAATATATTCGACCGGATAATCGTCATCTCAATGTAGCTGGCCATGTAGCTGAGGTCAGCCAAATCATCGAAGATTTCTAATACTGCATTTACATCGAAAAGCTCGGGGGAGGCTCGAGCGGTTTAAAAAGAAAATCATTTTTAGACTGATTATTAATAATAACGTGGGGACTTATTTCTTCCATCGCGCTCGGCTCTTTCACTGATGATCTATCGTCTGAAAGAACCACTCGGTGAAACGTCGTAATTGTTGGGCCGCCGCATGATTCTCATCCTGCAAGCGTCGATTTTCGTCACGAAGACGACGTACCTCGTCCTCGAGAGACAATCGGCGTCGCGTTTCTCTCGCTACTCGAAGTTCAAGAGTCGACAGATGTGTTTGGAGATCGGAAACGGAATTGCTGGTCGAAGAAAAACAATCGCTATTAGTTGAATTATAAACCATTTTATTCTTAATTATAACATCCTTCTTGATACCATTTTCTACTTACGTAATCGTGTTGACGCCCTCCAAAAGTTTGTCCTCGTTCCAGTCAGGAGCGTGTTGTTTCGCCGATCTACCATTTGGCTCGTTGTGATGGCTCGTCCAGCATTCAACCTCGTTCTCGGTCTGATGCTCGACCACCGTCAAATTGTTCCCTGGCTTCGTCACGGAATGAGGAGATTTCGTAACTCTTGGCGAGAGTCTGTAAATCGGTAGCATGGAGAAAAAAAACAAGGATATTACTGTATGAAGAAAAATAAAAAATAAATCTTTATAACAGAGCTAAAAGAAGTTTTCGTTAATTCTCACCTTTCCTCTTTGGACATTTTGTTCTCGCTCGGTGCTGGACTCGAAGCCGTACTGGCATTCGATATAACCGTAGCCGGTCTCGCCATTGTGAGGATCACTTCCGATCCAGAATTTCCATTTTCTTGTCCACTGGCCGGTAAAACGCTCAGAGTCGTAGCACTGTTGCCGCAAAGATTTTCCCTCGAACGGCATCTATTCTGAATTTCCAGCATATTATTGTTGTTAACTCTATTAGTATTTTGTCCATTCTCCGTTCCGTTGGAACAATTGTTATTAGCAGTTTGACTGTCGTCGGCGATGAAATCGGGATTAATTAATTTCATGAGATCCTCTTGGAGAGTACTCGAGGTCAAATTCGCAGAATTTCTATGAGAATTTCGCACACCAGGTTTTGGTCTTGGGCTCTGATTTCTCGAGCTTCCGTTCGAGGAGCCCAAATTTCCGCCTCGATGCTTGTTAGCGCGTCGTAATCTCGGTGAAACATTACCGGAGCCATTCGAGAGCTCATCCTCGCTCGGCAATGTCGAGATGTCCGTACAATTACCATCGGTAATTCGCATTTCCGGTGGTAAACTCGATGCGAAATCTTTCGGTCTGTACTCGATACTGACTTTATGAGGCACTGCTCTCTCCGTCATGCTCGTCTTCAGACACGTGACTTTCTCACCAACTTTAAAATCATGAGGCACTTCGTACCTGATCGGTTCGCCCCGATTCATCTCGTTCATATCGTCAATCTTTTTGTCCGCTATCTGTTGCGACTGATGATCGTATTTTTGCTCGTAACAATTCTCAACAATCTCGTAAGCGCTCGAGCGTTTCTCGTGTATACGATTGCTCTGCTCGTATCGCACTTGGTTTCTCTCCTCGTTTCGCTCTTCGTAAATTTCGTACTTTGAATTACGATCCGATTGTGTCTTATTCTCATAATCGTGTTTAACGCTTCTATCCGCCAATCCGATCTTACCATCGAACTCGTACTTGGAGGTACGATCACCGGGGTTTCTCGCTTCGTAATCTTTAGGGTTTCTCGGTTCGTAATCTTTAGTATTTCTCGCACCACCGATCACTCCTGTTTCGTAATCGTACTTGACACCGGCACGATCGTGAGACGATTGATCATAGTCGTTGAATCTGATAAGATTGTTGTTGCTGCTCGATTTAGGAAGGCTGTAGGCAACATTTTGTGCCAGTGGTAGAGAATTCGTCGCTACGAGTTTCTGATGGGTATGTTGCTGAGGTGTATCGTTTTTATGTAATTCACGCTGGGACGCATATATATTTTCTTGCTTTATCTCGTATTTCTCTTTCTGCAGTTTGACATAGTTGGTCGTAATGTGATCGGCACCAGCACGAGTTCCATTGCTCTCGATCCTCTGATAATTTTCGTGTCTGACACTCTCGTGAATAGCTCGTGGTGAGACGTAATTGCTCTCTTTCGAGTAATGATCGTGTTGATTGTTGTAATGCTGTTTAGCGTTCTCCGTGAGAACTTTGGTAGTCGAATAGTGAGACTCTCGTTCTCTCTTCTGTCCCGTATTTTTGGAAGGTGTGAGTCCCTGATGAGTCTGACGCGCTGGAAGGGGCGGTGGTGTTCCGTCCGTACGATGATTCGGGTCTTGATCGTGAGGCTCCAATAGTTCGTACCTATTCGCAAGCGAGGTCGCTTAATTAATCCAAATCGGTTAGAAAATAAATACACACTTTTTTTTTATCATACGTTTATAGGAAAATAAGAAAAAGATAACTTTTCTCGTAGCTCCGTTCAACGATCTCAACGGTTCGCAAGGGTAGGCAGATTTGAGGTAGGTACTTTTTTTTGGTTTTTTAATTCTGTTTTTTTCTTTCTTGGTATTTTTTTCTTTTCTATCGACAACTCACCATCTGTCGTCAACGCTACTGTGTCCACTACTGCTGCTGGTCATGGTACCCTCCAGTGGAAACCGCGGATCGTTGAACGATCTCGAGCTCGATCCTGTTCCATAACCAGAGCTGTTGCTCGAACGAGGCGGACTGAACGATCTTTCATACCGCTTCTGATGTGCCATCGCAGTTTGCTGTGTTGGTGTGCTGTCAGGATTCGTCACGTTCTCGTAGTCGCCCTCGTAATTGCTCGAGAGATATTGACAATTCTGGAGAGTGCAGCCACTAAAAATTGTCGAGATTCAACGTAAGAAATTTGTACACGACGAAATTTAATCGAGAAAGTCATTCACCTATGAATTAAATTAAGAATAAATCGCGTTCCTTACCGTCTCGGATGTCCATCGTTGGTCGGAGGAATCACAGTGACGGTGACTTGAGCGCTGGTTTTCAGTAAATCGACCATCTGATCGTGACTCAGAGTAGACACGGCGACTTTGCAAATTTCAACGAGTCTCGAGCCCTGTCGAAGTCCAGCGTGCCAAGATAGTCCCATACTCTCGACTTGGGTCACGACACCATCGGGTTGAACGTGAAAGCCAAGCTGTCCAAGACTGTTTCTCTTAAGCGACAATTCCGACGCTGGGGATCCTTGAGTAACAGCCCTGAGTCTCGCGACGATTTCCATCAGTTCGTCGCGTTCGCCGTAATCCCCGCGTACATGAATCGTGATGCATTCGCCCTGATGATAATAAATTCGTAGACTGTTGGTCTGTGCGTGCCAGCCGAGTATACCGACGCAAGGAGTCACGAAAACGATTTGTCGAGAATGTTCTTCGATGAGAACAATCGTATCGACGCTTATACCGAGATAACAATCGGTATTCTGATTGCTATCCTCCAATATGACTTGCCAGCATATCGCCCCACGTTGAGAAGCGTCGCAGGATAAACGCGGACGTACCGTCGTTTTTTTCTTACTACTGAACGAGAGCATCGAGAACTTTTGTCCCGTATCGACGAGAGTCGACGAGGAATAATTCGCCGTCAAATCTTTTAGATACTCCTGTCTCGTTCTCGTCGCCATTGTCGCGAATTTCTCCGATCTATGAGCCGCGTTCTCGGCATTGATCACCTTGGCGAGAATAAAATCGGCGAAACTTTTCCCCTTGGAGAAAATCGCACCGGGTAATACCGGTGGTCCGAAAATCGGCACCTCCTTGCTCCTCGAGACAGCAACGCTGTACTGAGTATTTTCCGTGCACGGATTGATCGCTCTTACGATGATGAAAACGTGTTGAAATTGAGAACGTATTCTGCGCGGACTGAACGGCAGTGCTCCAGGTTCTTGAAATACAATCGTCACGATGTCATTACCGATGTGCCGTTTGCGCAATAATTGCTGTCTATTATTGGGTGTAAATGGAAGCAACGTTGCAACGTGAAGGGTGACTTCAGCTCCACGATGCGTCGCAGCGACAGCGTGAGTTCCTGTCGAGTCCGTTCGCGTATCGAGCCCCGCCTTGTAACCCTCGAAGCCTCTTAGTCTTATTCTCTGGCCGATCGTGTCCAAAAATTCGAGAAACGCCGGACCCGAGTGTTGATTATTGTACATCTCCTCTTCGGTACGTTGCCCGGATCTGCAATAAAGCACTCCGACTTTGTAACGATTCGAGAGTCCTTGCTCGTCCAATCTTGCAACAGCTTCTTCCGCTCCAGGTGTCCCGAGCCTGAGACACGCCAGTTGAACTTCCGGTGCGACGAGCTCGAGAAGTTCTCTCGTTGGTGGTCGACCCTGAGGTCTCATACCCAATGCCTCTTCCGGCACGGTGCCACGAAGCGTGAGTAATTCCGACGTACGTACGATTATCCGATACTGATTCCCGTCTTTTCGTATACTTATAGCGACCGGGCCAAGCTGTTCGTCCATGCCGAACCAATTCTGATGCTCGCGACCTTTAAAAACAACAAATCGTATCAAAATATTACAATCGATCCTTAGAAACATACATTCTTTACTTCTTTGCTACAAAAACAGAACTTTTCTTTTCTCGCCTATGTAAACAGGTATAATAAGAAAATTTACCGAAAAAATATCGCCTGTAGTAGTGAGCACCCTCGTCGACGCTCTCGATGGGCAAGGGTCGTTTCTGCAAGGGACAAGTTTGTTTCCAGAGTGTCTCGCCTGGTGGTGGTTCGAGTACGGCGATTCCATAAGCGAGGGAAGGTCTGTGAACGCCGTTAACGTTTGGGCATCGTGTCAGTCCGACCTCGCGTTCGCCCTCGCCCCCAATTTCATTACGGAAGAAGGGACATGACTCGAGAAGATCGTTACCTGTTCAAACAGACAATTTGCATGACACAAGAGTAGCTAGGAAGTTTAAATTGTCCTCGATGGAATACCCGGGGGAGTATTCGAGCCGAATAAATTATCTACGTGAGAGATTTATCGACGGACAAAAAAAAAATGTTTTAAAATCAAATTCTCACTTTTTCCATCACCGGCGTCCTCCTCGGGTGCTTCGTCGGGCGTCGAAGCTCTCAGGGCGCTCGCGGCCGAAGCACCGGTCGCCGTGTTTCTTCGTCTAGCTAAAAGTATTCCACGTAATTTCGCCGCGTAACCGAGATTCGCGGTGAGCGATTGACAATCGTAATGAGCGAAAGCTCGTCTTCTGTGTCTCTCCTCGACATCGGCGGAAACCACGGGACTCGTGCAGATCTCCTCGACGCCACGTGGTGGTTTACCACCCCATAAACGATTCAATTTCAGTCGTAACTTTGGACTCGAGCCGGTAGGACCGCAGACCTCGTCGGTATCGGGTGATTGACCGTCTTGTACGCGACGAAGATAATCACCCGATACCGGACTTCGTTGATCGGACGGACGAAAGTCTTGGAGCATCGCGAAAAGATTGTCACCGACCGATACCGATTGGGCTACGACATCGATACTTCCTGTAATTAAAAGAACATAATTAGAACAATAGAAAACATTGTGATTAACAAAATTTAATTCAAGAAAAATTAAACAAATTTTTATTGCAAAAATCAAATAAAATAAAATAAAATAAAAATAAAAAATGAGCTTTTAATTATTAAACACGTACCGTGCGATCCATATTCCCGTCTGAGGGGTGCCTCGGGTATTCTTACAGCCGGATCCGGTCCGTGTGGCAATTCCAGGCTCGAGTTCGATCTGTGAAGAGTCAGACCTCGGCCAACTCGGCTCGCGGGTCCACCGTTGTTTCCGCCGCCTCCACCACCACCACCACCACCGCAGCCACCGTTTACCGGTAGGCTCGCGATCATCTCGTCATTCTGTGAACACGAATTGTAAGAAATTAGTTTTTTTTCTCTCTGTTTTCTTTTTTTTCTTTTTTTTTTTTAGATTGAAGAAAAAAATTAAGATTATCGTCGATGGTTGAGAGAGGCGTACCGAGAGTGGGTTTGGAAACGAGAACGCGAGTCTCGAGAGTAGGCAATTGCGATCGATGAAATTCTATAACGGCCTATCATAAACGTCGTACGAGAGGAAAGATTGTTCGAGTCTCTTTCTTTCTTTCTTTCTTTCTCTCTCTCTCGCTCATTCCAGTTTCGTTCTTAGTCGAGACGATCGAGTTCGCGCAGGAGAAAGAACTACGGGCTATCGTAAGAGAGCGATCTCTCCTTAACGATCATTATACTTAATTGTACGAAAGAGCTCCGCGCGAAGACCGCCAATGAGGCAAAAAAACGAGCGATATATAACTACGACAATTACCGAGGATCACACTTGTGCGTAAGATCGAGAGAGAGAGAGAGAGAGAGAGAGAGAGAGAGAGAGAGAGAGAGAGAGAGGGTCTCTCTTTCTCTCGAGCTATTAAAAAAAATCGCTAAAAGCTGGTTCGTACGACTTTCCAGAAGTAGAATGTGCCGAGTGCGAGATTTTTTAGTTATTCTCGCAGGTGGGAAAAATCGGATCGTTAATTACATTTCGTTTTTTTCTTCTCCTTCTTCTTCTTTAAAACCTACGTCATTGTTTTATCGTAGACGCATACTGCTCGCCGTTGAATAGTTATTTTTCGATTTGTAAAATTGAATTATTCATCCGTTTTTCGAATTTGATTTGCCGATTTTTTTTTCTCCGAACGACTCGATTTCGTTCGATTTGTAAATAGCGATTTATTTATTCGAGACGAGAGTAAACCCTACCAAAACCGTTACGTCTTTTTTCCAAATTTCGAATTTAATAGTTTTTCTCTAAATTTCAAATTAAATTGTTTTCTTTTTTTCACGATTCAACTCGCGATTAATTTATTCCCGAACGAGAGGAAAATCGGCCGATTCTCATGATGGATTTATCATCACGATCGTTCTCGTTAACGGTGAGCGTTATTTATCGCGATGAGGCCGCGACGTTTTCTCCGATGTCAAGTCGAGAGAGCGAGGAGAGGGGTCGTCGATCGTTGACGATACCGATCAAAAGCTGGTCAAGCATCATCCCCCTGGAGCCTCGCTTTTGCATCGTCGAAGCTCTCGAGGGCTAACACAAGAGAAAGAGAGAGAGAGAGAGAGAGAGAGAGAGAGAGAGAGAGAGAGAGACCTCATCGCGTGTTCCACACGATTCTCGTTGACCCGGATAATATACTTTGGTTGCACGGGGTAGGTAGCGAGGAGAGCAAGCACCCGAGAGAGAAAGAGAGAGAGACGAAGAAATAGAGCGAGAGACTCGTAGCGTTTAGCTCTTGGGCTAAAATTGCATAGAATCTCACGCGGTCGCTCGAGATCTAGAAGTGGAGCGGCTAATTAAAGTTGTCACTCCTTGCGCTCTTGTTCATGGAACACGGGTAAAAGGGGCCGATGTTGGACCTAGCTTGTTCTCCCGGTCAGAAGAGCGCCACGTATGACGTGGCCTCGCTTACTCCTCGCGTGCTCCGTTTATATATATATATATAGAGAGAGAGAGAAACTACATATGGGGCGTTCCATTATCGACAACACGACCCCGATTTTTTAAATCCGAAAATATATCTGAATTTTCTCAATTTTTCAAAAACGTTTGTTCCTTTTTTAAACGCGAAAAAGAGTTTGCGAAATTTCGAACGCGTTTTTAATAAAATATTCGAGCGTTGTTAGAAAAACGAAAATTTCCGATTTGCAGAAGACAAATTTGAAAAAAATATGGGCGAGATACGAATTTTCAAAAATTTGAAAGAAAGATCTGTTAAATATCAGGACGATTTTTTTAAAAAACAGTCTCTTTGATACGATAAGAAATTCTGGAGATCTGGAAGAATGTGGCGAGATTTTCGTTGAACCGGCACGGAACGTCCTATATACAGCGTATAAATACGTTTCGACGCGTGTGAGCCGAGTTTTATAAAAGTTTGTCCACGTTACACGTGGAGCTAGGAGTGAAATTCCATTTTAGAATTTATTCATTGGACGGAAAGCCGCGACTTCTCTCGAGGGTCCGAACGACGATGATTGTCGTATGGGAAGAATTCTGCCTCTATTTCAATGAAGCACGTGTTTTTTTTTTTTTTTTTTTTTTTTTCTTGTCGTCGTTAGTTTTCTCTCGTTTCATCTCCTCGTTTTTAATTAACCGAGAGAGAGAGAGAGGGAGACAGAGAGAGATCACGGCGCAAAGTTCAAGTTCGCGCTCGTGGTAGAAAAACCTTTCTTCGTGAAAAACAAGCGACGAAACGAGCTTATAAAATTTTGTTTTCATCGAAATTCAAAAAAAAAAAGATTTTCCGAACGAATAAATTTTATTTCTCTTTAAAAAAAAGAAAATGAAAAAAAGAAACGAAACAACGTAGTAGTACGGTTAGAAATCGGGAAAAAAGCTTATAATTTTTTTTTTTATTATTGAGATCATTAAAAAAAAACTTTTGAAGGAATACATTTTTTTTTCTTTTTTTTTTTCAAAGTACGAATATTTCTTTCACTCGTCGTTTTTCGAGCCGGTTTGTAGCGACGCGCGAAGAAAGAATGATCTCGATAAAAGCGGGCGGTAAGATTTTTCGAGAAATATTCTTTCGTTCGACGTACGGTCGAGAGACCGACGACTTCGTGTTTTTCAACGAAGAAAAGAAATTCCGAGCTACCGAGAGACGGTTGAAATGCCTCGAGACTGGTGGAAAATCCATCTGGCGTGTATAATACGGGAAGGAGAAAGAGGACGGGGGGAGGAAAGAGGTGGCAGAGATGCTGCGAGTGAGCACGAGAAAAGCAACTTAAAGGTTGAACACATATCCGCGGGCCAGAGAGAACGGAACGAAGAACGAAGCTGCGGAGAACATTGTTGCGTTGTCTTTCCTCGTGCTCTGCAGTCGATCAACCTCTCTCTCTCTCTCTCTCTCTCTCTCTTTTCTCGTGCAAGAGGGACTACACGCCGCGGCGGAGGCATTCGACGATGGCGCCGTCTGGATTCTTCTCTACTCTCTAAGAGCTTCGCGTTAATTAGGCTTCGTTCCACATCCACGAAGACCTCGAGGATATACCTCTTTTCCTGAAGCAATGTCCTATGCTCTCTCTCTTTCTCTCTGACTCTATCTCTCTCTCTTTCTCTCTCTTACATTTTTGTTTCCGACGATTCTAAAATTTTTCATAGCTAATTTTTCATCTAAATGTGAATTTTTTTTCGTCGAGTTCGTTCAACACGGAGAACATTGAAAAAGGATGATTATTCTAATATAAAACGATGAAAATTGGAAAATTGGATTTTATTGTTATTACAAATTTTGAAATATTCAAGAACAAAATTGGTAGGATGAAACAATTTGCAAAATATTTTGGATATTGAACAATAAGAAAAATTGCTCTTTTCTGAAAAATCCTCCGATCGGCCTTAGCGACCTTCGAACCCATATATCTCGAACTTAGCTTTGCATCTTGGAAGAATTCTTATCGATCAATGGCTCGGAATGCGGAAATAAAAAAAAAGAAAATGAAAAGAAGAAACGAAACAACGTAGTAGTACGGTTAAAAATCGTAAGCGTAGGTCCAGGGTAACGGGAAGGACCGGAGGGTGACAATGATCGGTGTTGAAACAGGGATCGAAGTCCCGGAAGGTATTCGGTGTATCGTAAAGTGCGCGACCGAGCGACCGAGCTACAGAGAGACAGAGAGAGAGAGAGAGAGAAAGAGAGAAACAGAGAAAACGAGAGAAAGAGAGAAACAGAGAAAACGAGAGAAAGAGAAAGAGAAAGAGAAAGAGAGAGAGAGGCAAGAATAGAGCGTGGAGTCGCTCATGTGTGTTTGGGTTTCGCTGTTCTCGGTGTCTGAACGAATCTTTCTCGGAGGAAGAGAGTCGGGGCATAAGAGGCATTCATGGACCGAGAGGGTCCGCGCTTGCCCTGGCCCGCAGCGGACATTCCGAGCATTCCGAGCATTACTTCTGGGACCGGAGGGTGAAGAGAGCGAGTGAGGGAGAGAAAGAAGAGATGAGAGAGAGAGAGGGACAGAGACAGGACAGAGAGAGAAGAGTATTGCCGCCAATGCCCGGTTGCATATTCGTGTGTGCGTCCGGGGCGTCGATCCTGCGGGCCTCTCCACGCCTCTCTCTCTCGCTCTCCCTCTCTCTCTCTCTCTCTCTCTCTCTCTCTCTCTCTCTTGGTTCTCTGTCTGTCTGTCTGTCTCTCTCTCTCTCTGCGCGTTTGTCCCGTATAGCCCATTCTGCCATACATATTTATGATGCGTATTTGGGCGCGCGTATAAAAAAAACAGACTCGATGAAAAAAAAAATAAAAAAAAAATAAAATAAAGAGCTTCGCGTTTCACGTATACCGGATGGGCGCGAGAGTATTCGGGGTGTAGTTGTAAAGAATTCTGTACGAGACGCGTCAATGAACGAGATGAAACTTTCTTTATTTGTTTTTTTTTTGAATATCTATTAACCAAAAAATAGACGATAAAAAAATTTCATTTTGAAAATGGCAATGAAAAATTAATTGCCACATTGTAAGTTCGTTACAACTGTTGATTTTTGAATCGATCGAATTATCGATCGTTGGACACGAGCGTTATATTTATCAGTCAATTTTGCACATTTTATGCAGATATTGCACTTTTTCTTGCTGCAACGAGGACGCGGAGGAACGAGAGCGGGCGCTTCCACAGCCTGTCGAGTTACGGTCCCAGCATCCTAGTCTTGTCTCGGCTATCCTAGCGTATCGGGTATCACGAAAGGCGCGGATATATAGCCCCGGGGCCCGCGATGATAAGACGTGAGAGCGAGAGATGCGACGAGAGAGATCGAGAGAAAGAAAGAAAGAGAGAGAGAGAGAGAGAGAGATCGAGAGAGAGAGAGAGAGAGAGAAAGAAATAGAGAGAAAGAGAGAGAGAGAAAGAGAGAGAGAGGGAGAGGGAGAGAGAGAGAGAGAGAGAGAGAGAGAGAGAGAGAGAAACCGGTATGCATCGCGTTGTCTCGACACCGGACGCGATTTCATCTACCATAATGGTATATACACAATAAAGCAATATCGCGAAGCTTCGACGTAGACCTCCTCTCGAGAGCTCCCGATACGAAGATTGTAACGAAAGAAAAAAAAACAACAACGAAAAATAAGAAAACTACACAAAAAAAAAATGTAATTTTTGCATATTCGAGGATAAAATACTAAATTATCGATCGAACGTTTCGTTTGATTCGAATCGTCGCGTAATAGTCGATAAATAGAGGAATGAAAAAAGACAAAAAAAAGTTTCAATTTCGTCGTTGTTACGAGAATAAAAATGAATAAAAAAATGGTTGGAAGTCGAGCGCGTCGTACCGAGAATTCGTCGGCTTGGCGCAAAACGAAATATCCAGAGAGCGAACTTCCGGTATTTTTGTAGATAGACACACGGAGTCGAATATACGCGTATAGGTCTGGTAGTTACACATATGTCCGTCTCTCGGTCGCGGCACCGGAAGCGAGAGGAGGAGTGTCCATAGCCCGAGCCCGAATTATATCCTGACATTGTGCAGAGACTTTACAAAATTACCCAAAAAAAGAAGTCGGAAGGTCCGATTTTAAACGACGATTTCGACGAAATTTTCAAACGTTTTTCATATCGACGATAAAAATTGAACAAAAAAATTGATCGCCCATCGATTTGAATATAAAGTTCGCTGGAGATTCGAACAAAAGGCGTGTTATATATCGAATTATTGGGTGAACACGGCAGGGAACGAGATTCCGTCGGTTTCTCTCCAGCGTTTGCCGTTTCGACTCACCCTCCTCTTGCTCTATATATATAGATATATATACCGAATATATAATGAATATATATATATATATATATATATGTATTCGTTATGGGAACGATCAAGGTGCGTGCAACCGCAGCGAGCTACATTTCTCCCTCGCAACGATGCGATATCGTGCGCGCCCAGTCTCCCGAAACCCGTACGAGAAGGGTGAAATTAGCTTCGAAAGAAAGAAGAAAAATGAAAACGAAGAAATAACAATAGCAACAAAACAAATCATAAATAAATATCGACAAGAAAAATAAAAATCCAAAATAAACGAAATTTGAAAAAACGGCGATAATTATTCTGTCGAAGATCGAACGTAAAAATTCTTAACGCGTTTCTCTAAACGTATGTAACCTACGTAAAAAGCATGAAAAATGTGTAGAGAAGGTTTTCGCATCGGACACGTCGCGTTTCACGCTGTGCGTGGAACACTCGGCGTCACGGGGAACCTCTCGCTCTCGGATATCTGCTTCGATAGGTTTCACGGATGGACTGTCACGAATGCCGCTGCTGACCCATCGTCTCTGTATATATATATATATATATATATATAGACAGAGACGATGGGTCAGTATATATATAAATATATATAACGCGTCGAATCATATTCTTCTCGTTTCTCCGTTTATCACGCGCGCGTCTCCTTCGCGCAATATTTTTGCGAAACGAACCCGAGACGGACGAGGGTTAGTTACAAAACGTATGTAGGACGTTCTAACTCTTTCGCGTTCGATGAGAACGCGTCCTCTTGCATTTTGATCGTGTTAATAAATAAAATTCGCAACTAATTATTAGTTTGTTTTAAATTAATTGTAAATAAATAAAATTTGCAATTAATTATCAGTTGCGAATTTTATTTATTTACAATTATCGTAAGAGAAAGTTTTATCAATGTTCGATCGTGTATTCGATCGTGTACTCGCGCATTCTGCAAAATCTGGAAAAACGCATCGGCACGTAAACGCGTAATAATTCGCAACGTGCAACGGGCGAGTCGATGCGCCAACTAGTTATGCAAATTAAAAATTGAAATTCTTATCGCGAGTTGAATATTATAAGAAGCGACTCTCGATCGGTCTTCGATAAAGACAAATAAAAGTTACGGATATATCAAATAAAATGCAAAATTAGAATTATACGTGACGAGCGATGAAATGAGAAATTGCGAGATTTTCAAATTTTTTCGAACAATAACAGAAACGAATGAGAGAGGGCGATTTTATATCGTCGTCACGAGAAAGCTCGTTGTTGTTGTTATTTTTTTAAACTCGTAGTTATATCCTGCGATGCGTGCAGGATATACGATATATCGTGTGTGAGGCGTATGAGAAACGTATCGAACGACAGGCCAAGATCGACTACTATACACACACTATCTCTCTCTCTCTCTCTCTCTCTCTCTCTCTCTTTCTCTCTCTCTCTCTATATATATATATATAGAGAGAGAGAGAGAGTATAATGCACTCTAGGCAATCATTTCGCGACATGACGCCCCGGAGCACTGCGTGCACGCGAACAGATCGATGTACGTTTAATAGTATTTTCTCTTTTACTATACGGCAGAGAAAAGGTTTCGCGAGGATCTTGCCATGGACTATATATATGTGTATATATGCGTGTGTGTGCGTATATATATGTATAGATTAAACTATATATAGCGGCATAGTAAAAAGTGGATTTTCTCGGCGAAGCTCGGCGCAGGGAGCAGGCCGAGATCTAGGAAGGGGGGGTGGGGGGATCGAGGACAAAGTTGTAAACGCCTCGTCGATCTCTCCGTGTCTTACCGCAAACACATCGTTTCTAACTCGATACAAACGAATATTTATTATTTACGTTAATTCAATTCGTATTTAATTAGAGAATTAGGTATAAGAAAATCGAAAGATAGGAAATATTTTGTCGATAAAACAAGCGTAATTTTGTAATAAATGTAATTTTATTAGGTAGGTGTCATTTACGATTTGAAGCAAGAAATTTGATTTCACGAAAAAAAAATACAAAAATAAAATAGAATTAATTGTAACTTATGAATAAATTTATGTAATAAATTAATTCGATCGAGTTCGTTTATTGTTTTCTTTCACCCGATGGTATTTTCGTCCCGAGGTCTGGATCGAGGTGTCTTTCGTTCGATCTTCTCTTCCCGATTGAATCCAGAACACGATATCGCGAGGAGAAAAAGAGAGAGAGAGAGAGAAGACCGCTCTAGCGCGGGCCAGTGACCGCGTGAGGCACGAGGCGAGAAAGAGAGAGAGAGGAGAGCTCTAGCATTCGCGATTCGCGGTCTCGCGGTCTCTCTCTCTCTCTCTCTCTCTGTCACACACCTCTCGTCTCTCCCATGAAACAACTCGTAAGACAGGTGTATAGCGTGTTTCGTGCATGCGTACTATCTATACGCGCGATATATAGATACGTATATAGGTACATATAAAATCTTGGAACTGCATGGTGGTTGCATCGGCTTGTATATTAACAGGCTTACATCGTCGCGGGTATCAGCGATTCTCTCGTCTTTCAGTTTGTATTCGCAACATATATATATATATATATATATATATATATATATATAAATATATATGATACGCAGAGGTAAGGTACGTCGTGGGAAAACGGCCGCTCCCCTTCGTGTGTCTCGCACCTCGCGCCAAGACGTCACGGCGTGTGCGCTTTCGTTCGCGTAAGAAACCATCGTGTGCCCACTCTCGTGAAAAATCATAGGCGTAATAATACTCGAGTGTGGGGGAGGAAAAGTAAAAGGGAGAAGGAAGAAAAGAACGAAAGAGACAAGTTATACAGAAATATATTTCTTTTTTTTTTCATAATTTTTATTCGAAGAAAATTTTATTAAAAAATAGAAAATTTGTAATTTTATCGAAGAAAAATTGAACGGAAAAAATCGAAAAAGATAATTAACTATAGATGGAGCTTCGAGTTCTAATGCGTGATTTATCGGTCGATGACTAATTCACACGGATGAGTTTTGCACTCGAGGCAATTTTTACGTATTCGATCACGAGGCGAGGTACAAAGCGCGTATGCAACGATCGCCTATCATACGTCATAATAACGCGTATGATGCGATGCATTCTGATGCATAAGCACGGTTCACTCGTCGTTATACAGCCTCTTTGAGAGATCGCTGCCACTTTGCAGTTTCTTTTGATAGACACACACACACACATATTGGTGCGTCCAGAGAAATACCCCCCCCCCCCCCCCCCCCCCCCAATACCCACATATATAGGTACGTGCATTCATAAAATTACACATACGTAAAAGAGCAGCGTATATTCACAGCTTTACGCGTCGCGTGAAAGAGAGAGAGAGAGAGAGAGAGAGAGAGAGAGAGAGAGAGAGAGAGAGAGAGATGTGGGGGTGGGTGAAATAGTGACGAAGAAGAAGAAGAAAAAGAGGAGAGCCCAAGTTGGATGAAACTCGTGTCCGTCCGGTGCGACGTCGTCCGCGACGATACGTTTCCTCGCAAAGAACTCCGCAATCCTGTACATAAAACATTCCATATCCGAGTAACGCCCGGTGAGACTTCATATCGGGCAAAGTGCTTTTACGAGTCGTATCAACGCGCGCGCGACTTCGAGAGCTCGAAAGCATTAAATCATTCTCGTTATAAGCGCGAGCGTATCGAGGATACGATCAACTTTTTTCCGCGCAAAAGCGGAACGAGGATTTATTTTTTCAAATTTTTTTCGTTTCACGTCGACGCGTTTTTTTTTTCTTCTTTTTTTCACGATTCTCGTAAAGCCGCCGACTTTTGTTTTTCGAGCTTGTGACACGAGAGACGTAAGAATCGAATTTAAACGGCGAAGAAAAAGAAAAAAGAAGAAGAAATGGTTATTCGTGAAATATTTATCCGATTTTTTCGTTCATCGAAACGAAAACGCAAATGATAAATTAATCGAAATCGCGAATCGCGCGTCGCGAGAGAGAGAGATCACGATATGGAGATCGAAAGCTCACTTTCCTTGACTCTCGTACTTATACTCTCGCTCACTTTTTCTTTTTTTTTCTTCTTCTTCTTCTTCTTCTTTTGCGTTTAATTTTCCCTCTTCTCTTCCATTCTTTTCCATTTCCTCGTTATTTCACGCTCTCGATCGCCAAGAGATCTTTTCACACCGAGAAAGTGCGCGCGCGCTCTGTCACGCGACCGAACGAAGGCTCGGAGAACGTTCGCATTATATACCATAGAATTATATATATATATATATATATATATATAATTTATTTATTTATATATATATTTATATAAATGCAACACCTGCGAAAATGTTTTTGCTCATCTCGAGAATTTTCTTGTCGACCGATCTCCCTTTCTCTCTCTCTCTCTCTCTCAGGCTTTTCTTTCGTGGCCACGAGAATCTCGGAGGAGGTCTCGCTCTCCAGCGTGCTTGGTAAACGCGGGTGGAGGCAACTCCGCTCTATATATATAAATTTATACGGAGAGGGAGAGAAGCCTTTCCGTAACATTCTCGAGCTTTTTTGCGAGACTTCGAGTCTCTTGGGGTATCCCCCTTACCCTCCTCGCCCCTTGTGTATATTACAGCAGTATTATTATATTACTGCGAGGGATTACGTGCTTGTACATTTTTTTACGTACATACGATATATCTATGTATATATATATATATATATTCATAGACACATACATATATATAAATATTATATATATAGATATATAGCGCGTTTTATGGGAATATTATTAGACGCCCGCGTGTGCGAACCCATGTGAGAGCCGGTGCATTATATTTTTGCTATGTCGCATATATATATATATATTTTCCTTCTTTACGTTCCTCGACCCCCACCCCCGCCTTCGCGCTTGAGCATCGTGCGATTATTATAAATTAAATATCCAAGGGGACAACATATATACATATATATATATATATATATATATATAAGTATAAATCTGTTTGTATTTGTGTGTGCGTATACGGATCGCGCGATATCTCGTAAGAGAATCGGTGCCGTTACGCATCGCGGAGCAAGGTTTTTCACGCGCGATTCACGATGTACGTATAGTACGCGCGCGGCTCGGATTTGAATTAGAAACGAAGGAAAATATGAGCTCGGTGAGGGACGCGAGAAGCGAGAAGAAAAGGTTTGAGGTCGACGAGTGAACAGCCTCGAGAGAATAATAAAATAATGAAAAAAATAAAATAAAAATAAATTAAAAAATACGTTTGATATTACGTATCGAGTCTTTGACCCGATTTACCCCGGGTTTCCCTCGAATCTGTGAGAAAGCCGAGAGAGGAACGGGTGAATTTATTCTCGGGCTTTGCGCCTTGGAAATTTCTGGTGGACCAATTTGATCGGAATGCCCGGTATAACGCGCGCGCGGTCCTTCTCTCTCTCTCTCTCTCTCTCTCTCTCTCTCTCTCTCTCTTTCGCTCTCTCGCCTTTATTCACCATCCTCTTCCGCTCTTCTCCAGAGAAAGATCCCTCGGGTATCGCGCTACAAAATTGTGCGGCGAGGAGAGAGAGACACAGAATCCTCTGTGTTGTATAAGAGCGAGAGAGAGCGAAAGAGAGCGAGAGAGAGAGAGAAAGGACGAGGGACGAAGGAATTCGATTGCTCTTCTCTCTTCTTTTCCGACTTGTGGACCATTCGTCGCTCATGTGGCCGATCTCATCGTCCTCTCTGAGTCACCACGTGCTGGTTGCACGCACGTAATTCTCCTCTACCTCGCCTTCTTTCGTCCTTTTTCTCTTTTTTTTTTTCTTTCTTCTAATTCTTTTTCTCTCATTCTTCGCGGCGGCAACGACGATTTAATACGTACCTACCTACCTACTTATATATATAACGTATACGTAGCCTGGGCATGCGTCATTCGCCCATGGCTATGGTCTACCTTAAAATACGGGAACGTTGAACGAAAATACGTGTGTGTGTTTGAGAGAGACAGAGAGAGAGAGAGAGAGGGGGATGAAAAGAATCTTGAGAGGAATCGCGGTCACACGTGTTCTCGCTCGACCATTCGTCGATCGAATACGAAATTTTGTAAACAAACCAAAATCCGATCATAAAAAAACGTTCATTTGTAATAAAACAAAAAAATAATTAAAAAATTCATCAAAATCTATTCTATTCAATAAAAATTAATTTGGTCAAAAATTTATAAAATTTGAAAAAATAATATTCCTTTGAATGACATTTAAACTGATATTTCGTTTATTCGTTGAACGTGGGTGACAACGAAACGGAGAACGCGATGACGAAAAAGTGCTACCGAGTATGCAGGGTCGGGTGAAGAAGGGCGTACGAGAGAGAGAGAGAGAGAGAGAAAGGGAGATGGAAGATCGTCGAGAGATATCGTGATATTCGATGATGTTCGACGGGAGGAGGTAACGAGAGCACCACGATTTTTGCGTCGGGTTGTGGAGAACCGAAAGATCGTGCGCGCGGGGTGATGGCCGGGGGGGGGGGGGGAGAACGCGAGACGGGCGAGAGAGAGAGAGAGAGAGGAAGGGAAGAGAGTGCGCCACGAGGGCGAAAGGGGTCTCATCTCGTTCGAGATGTTGAACTTCTCTTCGTCGTGGCCAATGGCGCAGGCAAGTGGGCAAAAAAAAAAGGGTCGTGAATCAAAGAGATAAGTCGCGGCGCGCGGTTATCTCAATTCCATAAATTAACGCAACGTCGCGAACAAACTTTCAACCCTTCTCGCTTCGAACTCGTTTCTTCGAGTTGAAACATTAAAGAAACGAAAATAAAAAGAACAGAAAAATGTTGATAAACTTTCGTACGAATATGTTTTTTTTTTCATAAATATTATTTTCTCAATTATTTTACGTTTCGATTTTTTCTTTTCGTTCCAGAAATTATCGGGCGATATGCAAAAAATGCGAATTTAAAGATTTTTGTTTTCTGGGTGTGTTTAAATCGACCTCGATAATTATGGGAAAATTATTTTTCGTACCTCGTATAACGATTAACGAACTTAATTAACGAGACACCGATCGCGACGTCGTGAAACGTTCGATAAGTAAATTCTCACTTCGAACCACTTTTATCTTTTTCTTTTTCGACGTGGAAATTTATACATATGTTTGTTTCGTTTTTCAACGATTTCCTTATATAGATTTGTCGCGTCGAGGTGCAAAAAAGCAAAAGGTGCTGTTGATTCGCCGAGAGTGTTTCGACAGCACCTGCGCACCTTGTAACGGTATATATATATACATTCTCTCTCTCTCTCTCTCTCTCTCTCTCTCTCTCTCTCTATATATATATATATATATATATATATATGTTTAAGTGTTATACAGCTTATGCGCTATAATGTTCGACAAGTTATAGCGAGAGGGAGTGCGAAAGGGTCGTTCGTTACGCCATTGGAGAGAAGAGCTAAAGAGAGAGGGGGCGAGAGAGAGAGAGAGAGAGGAAGAGAGAAAAGTAATCGCGGCGCCAGCTGTCCCGGGGCCCGTATGCCCTCCTCTCATCCTCTACCCTCTTCGTCGCTCCTCTCATCCTCCTCCGGCATTTCGTGCACATCCGTACCAACACACACACACACACACACACACATACCTACGAGTATCGTTCTCGCTATATACATAACGTACACTCCGTCGTTTTCCCGGTGTACGTACATTATAAACACATTATAGAGACGAGACGACGGATTTCTTTTTTTTTACCGATTTTTTTTTGTTTTTTTTTTTTCAATCCTCAAGCATCAAGACCCTTTCTGGGTAATCGCATTTGGGTCAGGTTGCCCGGGACTATACGCGCGAGATCGCGAGAACGATCGAGCCACACCAGAAGCGGGCGGAACGATCTCACCGCACTTGAAAAAAAAAAAAAAAAAAAAAAGAAAAAAAAAAGATCGGACGATGTGTAATAGATTATCCGGGCCGATATATGTACAACGATACCGATCTCCCACGATCTCGTTACCCTTCTAGCCCCCCCCCCCCCTCCCAGTTGGCCTCTGGGGGAAGTGAGAAAACAAATTCCGACGCGAAATAAAATCAACGCGAAATTTGGGTCGATGTATGATTTTTTTCTTTTTTCTTCGTTGTTTATTTTTTTTTTGAGAAATTTCGAGAGTTAAAAGTAACTTTAGACAAGACATGGAAAAAATCTCGAGTACTCGGTCGTATAAATATTTCGATATTGTTTTCCGAAAAAAAAAGATTGTCGACCCGTTTATACGTAATTTGAGCAGCGACGATGGATGTGACGAGATGGAATTTTTCGTTGGTCTATTTTTCTCAACTCGATCGTGCGCCAAGTAACAATGTAAACGTGAGGAATGCGACGCATCCTATTTTGTTGCGAAGAGAAACGCGAAAGTCTCGTATACATATACACACACACACACATAAATATATATATATACTTTGTATAACTATGTATATATATATATACTTTGTATAACTATGTATATATATATATATACTTTGTATAACTATGTATATATATATAGTTTGTATAACGATCGTTCGTATATGCAAATAATCAAGTACAACGCAGCCGTATGCTCGAAGTTTCCCACACATATATATACATACGTGTATGTATATAGGACGAACGCTGAGAATCAACCGAGAATCCAGTTATTCTCGCGTTCGTAAAAAAAAAAAAGCATAACAAGAATAGAAAAAAAGCAGGAAAAAAAATGAAGAAAAAAAAAATCGTAAGTCCGAATCCGCGTTCCATCCTTGAAACTGTGGGAAGTGTGGCAAGAAAATATCTCCCACCTCATCCACGTTCAGCCGTGTGCCACGAAGAACGTATATTACACGAAGATCGCGATAGACGATACGGTGAATTATTATTATTATTATTGTTTTCTTTTTATCATTCTTTTTTACGACGTATCGAAAATTACGAAGTTGAGAGCCAGTTGTTGTTTTTCTTTAATTTTTCATTCGCGAATATTAGACGCGAGACTCGAATTTCCGTCGCGTGGGAGTTTTATCTCGGAAGTGGAGAAAGGAGACGCGGCTTTGTCGAGGGATGAGGAGAAAAATGCGAGTAAGCGAGAAGACGGAGGGGGAGGGGGGAATTCGAAGGAAGAAGGCGAAACGAGAACGATACGATTAGGGATGTTTTTTTTGTTTCCTCTCGTCGTTTTTTTTTCTAATCTATTTATCGAGGTCGAAAGCAAAAAAAAAAGAGAGAAAAAAAATGTTGTAGGCCCATTAGAGAAGGCTTGCGCGCATGACCGGAGAAGCGTTGAAAGGGATGAACGTTCGAGCTGTGTGTTTTCTCTTTTTTGTTTTATCAGCCCTGCGAGTCGAGCAAACCTCGTGTTAAAACGAGAAAGGGTGAGAGCAGAGGGCGAGAAACGGATACAAGTACGAGACGTAGGAACGAGAGAGGGGTGAACGGAAGAGGGCTCGCTTCTTCGTGGTCCGAACGAGAACCAGGTGTTCAAAGATACGTTTTTTGTCTATGCCGAGGAGGCCGCCTGTCCGTGGTGTACGCGAGCTTACCTCGGAGCAAAAACCTCTAAGACTCTTTCATCCATCCTCTCGGTTTCTCTTGCGACTCGGCAATAATACAAATGTATATATATATATATATATATATATATATATATATATATATATGTATATGTATATGTATGTATATATATATGTAGATGCGTAGCAGCCTCGAGTACCTTTTCACCATGGGACTCGGCGTTGTCCGGGTGTTACGCAACGCTTGACGTATCGGGTCACTGACTCTCTTGGGTCTAGATTCACCCTGTCTAGAGACGTATGATAATCGGGTGATTTAATTAAAAATTGTATTTTCGAAGAAAGATTAAATTCAACTAAATCAAAATTTTGTTTTTGAAGAAAAAAAAAGAATCTTTAGTTAAAAGAAGAATATAAAAAAAGAATAACAATAAAATCAGAGGTAAGGGTCGTTTCAATTTCGAATTATCCGGAGTTCAAAACGTTAAGAATTTCAAATAACGAAGATAATAATAAAAATGATAACTATCGTACGGATTCGGGTGAATAAAAGTATGAAAAACGTGTCACAATTTTCATACTTATTCCAAACAAAATATTGACAATAATTACAAGCCTATGGGAAATAAAATATTTGGATTTTAACTAATATCTAGAAAGAACTAATAAAACGAGAAGAGAAACGGATATTAAAAAAAAGAAAATAAATAACGATATACGTTATCTTCTCGAGGTCGTTAAAGAAAAGAAAAAGCCCGTAAATGTGCCTATGTAAAGAAAAATGTGGAATTTATAACGATCGTGCGAGGGCTAGAAAAAAATACATACATACATATATATATATAGAGACATTAAAACCGTGACAAAAATGTGATACTGACCGAGACGAAAAGAACAGAAAAAAACAGATTTGAGGTGTGCTACTCTCGACTCCGTCGTAATAACGGGAAGCTGAGACATTTTAACGTAACGAGACTACTATATTAGGGTACGGGCCACTGTACAAAATTCTCGCGAGTTCGTTCCCTTCACTGTACATACGATATCATAAACCGTACAGACACTCTGTATATTGTATATATATATGTACATCTATATATATATATATATATATAAGAGAGAGAGAGAGAGAGAGAGAGAGAGAGAGAGGGAGAGAGAGAGAGAGAGAGAGAGAGAGAGAGAGAGAGAGAGAGAGAGAGAGAGAGAGAGAGGTGTGTGTACGGTGTGTACCAGCGACTATAAAATTTGTACCCTTTGGCGCGAACGGCTCGTTTCTCTGAGAACGGTTTTACGAAGAACTGTATAGATGTGTGTGCGTGTGTGTGCGTGTTTGTGTAGAGAGAGAGAGAGAGAGAAATGGTTTAGAGAAAGAGAGGAGCGACGAGTCGGACAAATTTTTCTTCTTCACGTCGGAACTCCTTTGCGCCTACGTCCGATAACGATTTGATGTTTGATCGGGTGGAAGGGACGCGGGAAGAGCGATAAAAAGAACAAAGTTGGTCCTTGTATCAATTTTTTCCACGTGCGATTTATGTCGGTACAAGGAAAAAAAAAATGATATCGAAATTTACAACAATCCAGAAATCTTTCATTCTTCAAACTCCTTTCCAAATCGCGTCATTTTCCTTATCAAATAAAAAAAAATTGTTCTCCGATAAAATTCTGTTTTTTTTTTTGTTAAATAAATTAAATCTTCCGTTCGATTTTTTTCCCCCCATTCTTTACGAAGATTAATACACCTTGGAATTTTTACGCTCGTGGACATTAAACAGGCGTAATTGCGCGTATGCTATAATGGTACGAGGGAGCACGAGAAAGAAGGAAAAAAAACATAATCATAATAATAATAATAATAAAAACGTTCTTCAGGACGTGTGGCGAAACAGGTCCTGTAGAGTTTCATTATGGGGATATACTGTAAATATAAATCCGCGAGCCGCGTTACTATCCCGACTCTCAAAGTGAGACTAAACAAAGGAGAACCTAGATTACGGCCTAACCGTATGCTTCTATATCCTGCTGTAATACACCTTTATATATATATATATATATATACATACAGATATAATACACCTATATATATATATATATATATAAAAAGACGTATAATATGGTGTATAGGAAACAACCTTCTACCTACTAATATACCACGGACATAAACGAGGTGCATTACACCCGGTTATACTCTATCATAGACCTCTAAAGGAGGGGGGGGGGGGGCACGAGCGCGCTTTATCCCGAGGGGGTGTTCCATTAGCGATTCTATACTTGGCAGACCGGTATCTAACGCTCTTAGCGTAGAAAAATTCACGACTGCGTCTGGACGACATTATAATCCGACAATTCTAAGGTTCGTTGAAAAATTGGACAGAAGAAATTTGAAAATTTTGTTTTGAAAATTTCGTTGTAATTAAAAAAAAAATAATAATAATAAATTCTGCTTTTTATTGGACGAAATAATTATTAGCTTATAAAAGAAAAATGATAAAAAAGAAATTTATTCCACGTAGAATCGAGAATGAAATTTGTTTTTTTGAATAATGTTGCCAACCCTTAATTCGCCCGGTTATATTTCGAAGTCGGGTAATTTTTTTTTATATTTTATTTCGTCATTAACGAATTATTTGGGCTTTTATTTCGCACGCCGTGTCGCTCGACCGGTCCCCCCTGTTAAAATCATCCATGCGACGAATCTGTCGTCGCGTCGCTTGTACGTTATATATATATATACAGGTTTTTTTTTTCAAGCGCGAAATCTCTATCGTGTTTTATATCTCGTTGCCATAATGCCCCGGAGCGATAGTGTCGCATAACAAATTGCGACGATCGATCGTGTGTGGGCGAGAGAGTTTCGCAAAATAAAAAAAATAATAAAAATGAAAAGAAGGAAAAAAAAAAATTATACATAGATATAGACAATTTGTCATCCGTTCTCGCTCAACGAGTTCTCGCTCGATTAAGAATTGTGACTCGCGTTAATTATCCTCGCTCTGTCTTTCGACTCGTGCCAAGAAAAATGATCGATGGTGTCTAATTCTTTCGTCGTTGAATAATAATAATAATAATAATACTAAAAACAAAAAAAAGCAATCTTCGTCCACAAAAATATTGTAACCACGTCAGAAATTGATAAGATTCCCCCGCGCGCGAGACGAATTTTTAAACGTACGATAAATATTCGTCGCTCGCTCCATCGACACGATTCCAGAAAGAAACAAAAAAAAAACACAATTTTTTTTCTCTAATATAAAAAAAAATACTCCCATTCGTTTTAATTAAATTTCCAGTCGACAGATGCCGGCCGTGAATCGAGGTTTTACCGTGGCGTTCGTGTCGACGATACCGGCGAGAAAAGGTCACGTGACTCTTTGACCACACTCACACACACACAGGCTATGTTAATTCTTCAACTCCCTCTCCCCCCACCCCTCCATCTTCCGTCAAACTCATTTTATATTATTTTCTCGTCGTCTGTTTCTGATGCGGTATTACACTCATATTTATTAATGAGTTTTACGGGGTCGACAACAACGCAGCGCACGTCGAACGACGAACAACGAGAGAGAGAGAGAGAGAGAGAGAGAGAGAGAGAGAGAGAGAGAGAGAGAGAGAGAGAGAGAGAGAGAGAGAGAGAGAGGGACGAAGAAGAAAAAAAGGGGGCGAGGGGGGAGAAGAGATCGAGAGGCTCTCGACGAGGTGGAGCACATGCTGTCGATCAAAAACCGGTGGTGAGATCTGGGAAATGTATATATACATATATATATATATATAGCTAATATTCTCGTATAATGCCAGCAACGAGAGTTTCACATGTCGACAACATATGCGGACTTCCCATCCATTTTTTCGTTGTTTTTTAATTTCACCCCTCAGCCTCTCCCGCCCCTCCCATTCACAGTCAATTCGTCATATATATTACGTCTCGACGAGCGCGAGGCTTTGTCTCCATAGGACGTTACTTCGACTCTTCGACTCTCGCGGATCGTAAACGACGTTGTTTCTTCGTCGAAGTCGCGTACGATGGCGAAGACGATTGTTCTTAGAGAGAGAGAGAGCAAGCGAGAAGGGGAGGGGGTAAAAGAAAAAGAGAGAGAGAGAGAGAGTCTCTTCTCACGACGACGTTGATTTACAACGCCTAATACCGCGTTTATTTCCACCGGAGTAGAAAGTAAAAGAGGAATTTCGCGCGAATGGGGAAATTGGCGGGAAGAACGCGCGATACGCGGCGGGACGGACGAGTTCCGAAACTGGAGAAGAAAGCGGAGCGTTCGATGCACATTTGTATATGTAAGTAAGTCCAGAAATGGAAAATGGTTTGTCGGTTGTGTATGCAGCGGCTTTCGATCGGGACGAATTACGTACCGAAGCACGATGAGCCCAAGTTTCACTTTAGCGAGTCGAGGCGGGAGAAAAAGTTAAGGAATGAAGAAACAAAATTATAATACTTTGTATCGATTAATTAATTTGGATATTTGTATTATTGACAATGATTATCGATCGTTTAATCATTTGTTCGATGATTATGTTCGATAATTAAAATGACGTAAGTAATAATTAAATTGAATCAAATTATATTTAATAATTAATATATTTTTTTAAATGAAAACTATTTTTCGATTATAGAAATGAAATTCGCTTAAAACTTCGAAATTTCGGAAAATTCCAATAAAATCTCATCTCTCGTCGTACACAAATTTGCAATAAATTTGACAAAAACGCTTCGATAGAAATCGATTTATCAACAAGAATTAAAAAATTGCGACTGTCGCAGAGACGACGAATTCATTTCATTAAGACTAGCTCGAAAAGTGCGATGCGACAGTCCTCGTCGTCGTCTTCGTCGTCGGAGGATCGCTGTCTCTTTGTTTTGTTTTTATCGTGCCGTTTTCTCCAGCGCAATTTTGCCGTTGGCCACGACTCGATAGTTATAAAACGAGGTTTATCTCTACTCCGTAAAACCGCAAAGCATTTCGAGGTCAGAAGCGGCGGTAACGGACGAAGCCACGCCACTCTCGGGCCACCGAGAGTCGAGCACTTCTGTAACTGCCGGGATGCTGCTGTACGAGGACCTTACCGAGCGTCTTATATAGCAAATGGCATAGAAAATGGGGTGGTAGAAGAACCGTGCAAGTGCTATTTCTAATATATATATATATATATATACACCCTTCTCTCTCTGTAACTATATATAAATATATATATATATATATATATTAGAAATACTATTTCCTCGGTTCTTATATATATAGTTATAGAAACAGAAGTGTTAAACGTGTAGTAGGAGTATGGCGGAAGAGGCAAAGAACGGTGACAAAGACGAGAGAAAGAAATAGAGAGAGAGAGAGAGAGAAAGAGAGAGAGAGAGAGAGAGAGAGAGAGAGAGAGAGAGATAGAGAGAGAGAGAGAGAGAGAGAGAGAGGGAGGAGAAAAGCATTCGCACCGAGATAGCATGGCGAGGCCTCTTTGCTACTTTAGCTACCGTGGCTTCTACACGCTCCTCGCTCGTACCTTTCTCTCCGGTACGTACACCGGACTAGTACTTCTCCCCTCCTCCACCCTCTGGCTCTAGCTCGACGCGATTCGCTGTATACCATTGCGTAGTGGCGCGCAGATGGGCTTTTACACTTACAGACGCACGATCGTACGTATACGAAATGCCGCGCGGCTTTGTACTTAACGAGAATTCTTAACGACCCCCCACCAGCAATACTATCGCCGATCCTGCTACTAATATCGTAGTTGATTTTCTCGACTGTGAAAAAGACCGAAAGAGAGAAAGAAAGAGGAGGGGGCTGAGAGAAATATTTCTGTAAATCTTCGGAATCTCGATTTTACGATTGAAACGATTTAAACGATTGTTCTTGGTCTATGAAAAAAACAAAAATATCGTGAATAAATAGAATATCGATTTTTAATCTTGTTGGACGAAATATCAATAAACGAGATCGAGAAAATTTACATCGTTGTTTTACTTTATTTATTTATCGAATAAACAAGCTTGTTTTTGTTGTAAATTAAGTCGAACAACAAATTTTGAATATCTTCTTTCTCGCTTCGTAGAATATCTGTTCTGCTCATAAATTTATTTTGCTTTTATTTATTTATCGAGAACGAAGCATTGTCGATTCTACGTAAATAAATCAACAGTTTTAAATTACCAAACAAGAAAACAAAAAAATCCAAAATTCGTATAACAAATTTATACGTGAAATGATTCGTGTCTCGTAACGGGTGGCGTCATGTGGCGATGGAGAAAGAAAAAAAACGGAGCTTCCGAGAGTAGTGGCAAACGCGCGAGATACGTTGTATCCTCTCCGACTGACTCTTCGTGTCGTTTTCTTTCACCGCGAAAACGCGAGCTAAACGAAGCGAGGTAAGGCGCTACTATTCAGCAGTTTACTATAGAGCAATAAAAGTATATATACCGCGTCGCTACAATACCATTGCCCGAGCTCGACTATATCGCATTGAGGGAGGGGGCAAAATGGGAGAAGCCTCGAGGTCTTTCTCGTCTCGCTTTTTCCTCTTTTGTTGCCATCGCTCGGTCCTCTTTCCACGACGAAGACGACGTTGTCGGATTCTTCTTTGTTTGGAAGACAAGAATGAAAAGAAAATAAGAAGAAGAAAAAACAACGAAATAAAAAAAGCCACGAGAGAAGAAGAAGAAGAAGAAGAAGAAGAAGAAGAGAGGCGCATCGCGTGGCCACCGGAAGTCTCCCCTTGACCGTCGACAACGGGTCGCGCGCTCATTTTTTTTCTTCTTCCATCATCTTCTTCTTCTTCTTCTTCTTCTGATTCTCGGCTCGCTCTCGCATCCCCCACCACTTTCCAATCGTTTCTCTCTCCCACGCCTCTTCGCTCGTCTTCCCATCCACCTCGATTTCACTGCTTACTTCCAGATGAGATGATGAGGTACGATAAGAGGAAAAACGAGAGGCTTCTTCGCTACTACAACTTTGATTTTTTTCTTTTTTTTGTTCTTTCCCTTCTGATCTTTAAAGCTATATATATATATATATATGTATGTATCATGTGTGTGTGTGTGTGTGTTTATTTTTTTCCACTCTTGGCAAACTTGAGGGGCGTCTCTCGGTGGACTTTCCGTCGCGTCGAGTTGATCTCGACGAGCCGTACGTAATTCAGATTAGCGGAGGAAGTGTGCGTAAGAAAATCGTGCCGAGAAAACGCGATCGAGGGCTCGAAGATACCGAGACGTTGATCGTAGGTAAAATCCCATCGTAGTTACCCTCGAGTCGCAAACAAAAATAACGACAACATTTTACAAATAATCATTCTTTCATTTCAATTATTAATTAACAATTTTCCTTTTTAATACAAAAATTAATTAAATCCTTTCGATCGATAATTTTAATATAAAAATAATTTTAATTCTTGTCAAATTTCGATATATCGAATCAACAACATTATTCTTATTGACGAAAAATATATATATATATTTTTGTTTCGTGATTTTGGTTTCTCGAGTCAAATTCTCAAAAGTGCAACGTGGTATGGTCCGCAGACCCGAGCGTACATCGAGGCGTTGAGGCAGGCAAGAGGAGCCCCGAGGTGTTCTCCCACGGCCGGAGGAGTTTGTCTCTCGTCTTTCTCGTCTCGTGTTCGAGTCGCTCCCCCCCCTCTCCGCCCCAATCTGTCCCTCGCCACAATTTCTCGCGAGCTCGACGCACAAACACTTATATACACATAGAAAAAGAGAGAGAGGCGAGAGAGAGAGGCGAGAGAGAGAGGCGAGAGAGAGAGAGAGAGAGAGAGAGAGAGAGAGAGAGAGAGAGAGAGAGAGAGAGAGAGAGAGAGAGAGAGAGAGAGAGAGAGAGAGAGAGAGAGAGAGAGAGAGAGAGAGAGAGAGAGAGAGAGAGAGAGAGAGAGAGAGAGAGAGAGAGAGAGAGAGAGAGAGAGAGAGCGAGAGAGAGAGAGAAAGAGAGAGAGAGTGTAGTCACTCACTGCAGCCTATACCGTAATCGTTGTGGCGTGTTAATAGATCGAAGCTCGAAGGTCGGCCTGTCTCACGAGCATTTCGCATTTTTCTACTCCTTCGCCCGTTTCAACCACGCTCTCGATCTTGACCATCGCGCGTCCGGGCGTACACAGGGGGCTTCTTGTACATATACAACGCTCCTTAGCTAGCTAGCTAGCTGGCTAGCTGACTACGCGATTATGGTAGTAGACTATTTCCCCGATCTCGCGCAATCACCGGAACGAGACGCTCGCGTTTATATATAGAGAGATTAGTCACACGCGATCCCAATTGTTTTCGATTTACGTTTCGACCAAATCTTTTTTTTACGTGACGATGCTTAATTAAAATTTTTCTTTTTTTTTATTATGGGGACAGGACGCGATATCCCGTTTCGGTGAATTCGTGTCTCGTTGAGGGACGGAGTTTTAATTATTGATATAGATGGAGCAGTGTTGTTATTATTATTATGACTGATTATTATTAAATATTATTATTATTACTAATTATTATTATTAATGATCATTGTTATTAATTATCGATCTATATATTGAAATATGCTTATTTCGGAACAACGATAATAGCGATAATGATAATAATTGAGCATAAAATTATAAAAATCATCCAGGTTAGATAAACGATCGTAAAATGAAACAGAACAAAAAAAAAATCTAGAGACACGATAATATTGAAATTTTGCCTGAATATCCGTAAGTTCGAGATTTTTCCAAGTCTCGGACGGGCTCCTTAACCGTAAAGTTATAATAGCTCGATTCCGAGGTTTCGCTATGTACTTAAAGCGGAAAAACTAAGCAGCCGCGAAGCGTGCGGGATGCTCTCTCGCGATGCAAATTCCCGTGTCTTGTATACGCGACGTTGGGCGTTCGCGTTGCGTAAGACGTGAGAATAAGAACAAAAAGGAAGAGAGAGAGAGAGAGAAAATTAAAGGAAATAAAAAAAATAAAGAATTAATGAAAAAGTATAAAAAAAAAAGAACGCAGCTTGCTCATGCGTTCCGCCGTTGGCTCCGGCCGCGTTTTCCCTTATCGCGAACGGTGGATCTATCCTTCTGCGCTAGTCTCGCGCGATGCCGATGTTCTCTCCGTAACGGCGGCGTCGTATTCCGCGCTCTGGAACAACGCGATGTTACGTTCGACGTAACGATTCGTGTCCAGCGAGCGCGCTAAAGTCGAGAGAGACAGACAGACAGAGAGACAGAGAAAGAGAGACGAACGTCCGGGGTAATTTTTTGCTTCTTCAACCTTCTTCCGGACTATTTTGTTTTCACCATTCTCCATATTTTTTAAATCGATTTAAAAATTGGATACCGATTAAATTACTTCGTCAAACGCGTATCGGTCGAGGAGAAAATCTTTTCCTCTCGTTATATCACGAGATGATTTATTTCATAATTATTTGTTTTTATTACTCTCGAATCGAGAGTCGTAAAATTCGTAACTTTCGAATTTCGCGCCACTGATCGAGCGCGCATGATTTACGAGGTGATTGGAGGGTCGTTTAGATCGTCGTCGTCGCCGGTAGTCTTTTAGCGCCGGTTTAATAGTTCTTTATAGCTGGTTATAGATTTTTCTGTGATAATAATAACGTAATAACGAATTGGATTTCGTCGATAAGGTTTTACTTCCCGAGTCGCCGACGAAAAGGATGAGCGAACTTTCTCTGTAATAATGTGTAACGTGGTAGCGATGGCTAGGTGGCGCCCTCTGCACGGTACGAAGTGTACAAAAGTCTTCTCGGCGTAGGAGAAGGCGCTACTGGGAGTTCCTAATGGTTAAACGAGATGTGAGAATGAAGCAACGAGTCAAGAGAGCGATTCTTCTGTTTCTACAATTTTCTCTCTCTCTCTCTCTCTCTCTCTCTCTCTCTCTCTCTCGTCACGCAGAGATCATTTTAACGATTGCCATTTGAACATGTTGCACGTTGGCAAGCTATTGTCGTGGTCGGAAAAAAATAGAAAAAGGAGAAATGTATTTAACGAATGATGCAACGAATAAATAAAATAAAATAAAATAATATAAATGAATGGATAAATATTTTGCTTAGTCACGTTTTTTTTTCTCTTTTTTTTTCACGAACGTGTACGAAAAAAAAAGAACGGTTGAAAATACCTTGACACGAATGATTGTCGGAGCGTCGGAGCGAGAAAGAAATATGAAATAAAACATAATCTTGGCAAATTTTACGAAGCGTTACAGTTTTTTACCGTTATTTCTCGGTAATAAAATTAATATTTTTGTCGAACTTTTTATGCGAGACTCTCTCTTTCTACGGAAGATTGCGTAGCGAGATTAGTCATGGGAGGAAATGACGCGAGCTTCTTGCGTCGCATATTACGATATACGATCGCGACAAAGCCCTTTTCCTCGATTCGTCGCTGACGTTCGATTCTCGTTCGAGGTCGCTCGACGCAATCGACTCTCGTCGATGTTGTTTTTTTTTCTTTCATTCTTTTTCTCTCTCTCTCTCTCTCTATCTTTTCTTTCATTGGTTCCCCGTTATCTCGTTTGTTTTATCAGATTTTGATATCACGAATCATTCATGATATACCGAACGTCAAGACGATGAACGAAACGAGATCGCTCTAGAGATTTCGTGCTACGTATGAGAAAATTATCTTCGCGATCGCTAAAACGCGTGTATGTTTTTTCCGGTGATTAAGTCAGTGGTGTACGCGTGACGTTCGCTATATTGGTCATTTTAGCGACGTGTTTCTCGAATAAATCGTTAAAATACGAGAAAATTTAATATTTCGAATTTTCGACCGTCGAATTAAAACAAAATTAAATTAAAAAATTGATATTCGTGTTGTACGGGAAATTTCCGATTTCGCAATCTCCAATTGAAACCTTTTTGGAAGAAAACAAAATTTGGATCCTCGGCAGGTGTCGACAGTCGACATTTGTAATTTATTTTCGAGACTTTGAGGGTGGGGGTTAAATTGTTTTTCGTTCAAAAAGACTTTGTAGGGAGGTTTCGGAATCGGAAATTTTCCGGGTAACACGAATATCATAAATATAATCCCGATTTGTTTCAATCAATTCGTATCGCCACTTTGTTAAAAAAAAATTAACGACCAATGTAGATAAACTTTTTCTTATTAAATAAACGTATTTTACACGAAAAAAGTAAAATAAAATAAAATAAAAATTCATTTTTACTTACGTCGAATCTAACGATGGGTCATTCGTGTCTTTCGTCGATTTGAACAGTTCGCTGGTCATAAACACAATGATAGAAAATTGCGGGATTTACAAGGGTCTACGAGAAATTGTAACGGAAAATTTAGGCCCGGGCACGAATGACCCATCGGTAGGCGTTTGAGGGTTAACATTTCTATTCGACGTGAAATTGCTTCACTGATTTCCTTATCACAAACTTTGATGAATGAATCGATCATTGAGAATCGATCGACCGCGATTGTTCCCTCTTTCGATTTTCACCTTGACATTTTGCGAGCGAGTCGTGTGTCGCGTTCGTACGAATGTTTCTCGATACACGAGAACCTCAAACGTATGCGAAGCCATTTTAGTGTGGCACAGAGAGAAAAAAAAAGAAACGTGAAATACGAACGAGAAGCACTACGAGGATGTATAATTGAACGATCGACCTCGTTTTTGTGCGGCCACGAAGGCGGAAAGTG
The DNA here is from genome assembly GCA_951802705.1 of Netelia virgata. Classification (NCBI taxonomy): domain Eukaryota; kingdom Metazoa; phylum Arthropoda; class Insecta; order Hymenoptera; family Ichneumonidae; genus Netelia; species Netelia virgata. The sequence continues at coordinate 37,672,057 of OX637865.1, read as the reverse complement.
TATGAGAAAGACAAGAAAACAAAACAAAATCTCACGTTTTACCCTCGGACACCGATGAATACAGGTATTTAGTAAAAGCTACGTCGTTGCGTGAGATTTCGTCGGCAAGGGCAGCTGAGACTCTCGAGAAGACCTCAGGATGAAGGCAGGTGCGCCCATCGTTCGTGAAAAAAAAACGAAGAAAAAAAAAACAAAAAAGTAAAAAGTAAAAATCCGAACGTCTCAACCTTCGCCCAGCCTGTGAAACAAAGACCAAAATCCACGTGTTTCCCCAATCTAGAGAAACTATTCTCAACTGTATTTTATCGAATGTCTCGAGGGCTCGATTACATCGACGATCGTTAGAAAGGATTCAAGCACGAACGTTCGCCAACGACAACCGATAATCGATCAACTCGAAATGCAATTAACGACCTTGTATTAGTTTCTTCGACAATGTATTATACAGCGAGCGATATGTATACCTAAGTGTAACGTAGGATGTTAATTCGAAGCTATATTATGTGGGTTTCAGTTTCTGGAGCAAATGAGTGCAAAGCCTTTCTTTCCACCTCGACATCTATGACCCAGAATTGAAAAAAAGAAAAAAGAACGAACCAGAACGGACTTAATCCCTGTTTACGTTAGGCCGGCTGGCTCTCGTATGGATTCAATACATAAAACACGAGTTGGAGGAACGAGGATCGAGTGAGAAAAAATAATACAAAAGAGAGACAGAGAGAGAGAGAAAGCGATAAATTATAGAAATAAATCTTCAGCTCCGCACAGCACCTTTTTAATTTGCCTTCTAATCCGGCAAGGAAAAGAAACAAAAACTCACTTTGGTATAAAATATGAGTAATCTCGGTTAATAAAATATCGTGGGGCACATTATCAACTGATTAGATCGTTTCGCGGTGCGCCGGGCTAATGTCCTAATTAATGCGTTACCCTGTTAACGCGCGTCTAATGACCCGACGAGCGATTCATTCAAATTGCAGACGATGCCAAGGTTGTGTCGTCTCGTACAACGTCGTATTTGCCGAAGTAAAGAGGCAAACGAATTTCAAGATTTCACTGTGGACTTGACTATCAATGAATTTATATGCCATGTCATACACGATTCCTGTAATGTCACGGTACAGCTGTATATATTTACATAAAAAAATCGCGAAGCTCGTGTCTAGATAGTTGGAGTAATTTTGATTTTTCAAGGTGAGAATTAATTAAATGGAAACGAATAAAAATTGATAATAATTATTTTTTTGTTCGAACGGATACAAAATTATTTTTACAATTTAATAATCGAATCGAAACAACGATTAATTATTCTGTATACAGATTTATAGATGAATAATAAGATAAAAGAAAATAATATAAATAAACAAAGATGATTAAAAATTATGTAATTAGTGTCACTGACACAATTATTATAAATAAAATATCGAAACGAACTCTTGCTAAAATATGCGATCATGGTCGTTTAGTTAATTACTAACGACAATAATAATGTTAATTATAATTACAAATTAATCGAATTAAAAAATAATCAATTCAACGACAGTAATGGTAATCAAAATTATTTTTACCGTAACTATTATCGAATTAAACATTTTTCAATATCATTAAAACGTAATAAAAATAACAACAACAACAATAATAATAATAATAATAACGGCAATAATAATGATCATTACCGTTAATAAAATATATTATTATTTTTTTTAATTCTTTTTTCCAATCTAACGAGATAGTCGATGAAAGCAGAGGCCAAGTCGACAAGCTCGTTGATGTCCCCCGTATAGGAAACGGCAGGAATAGGTAAAGATATAGGTACTTATGCCACGAACGAGGGACGTAGTCGCTACGGCTGATACAGGCCTTATGCCTAAGGGGAACTCGGCGAGTGTATAGTAAGTGTAGTAAAAGCGTATACGAGGCAAAAGCAAGTGAGCACAGAGAGAGAAAGAGAGAGAGAGAGAGAGGACGACGTTTCACGACGAGGTTCCGTTATACTCCGGTCTTCTCTATCTTCCTCTTTCTCTTTTCTCGCTCCGCCTTACGGCTGTTTATATACATACAAACGCACATAAACACACATACACACACACATGTAAACATGTATATATCTCCTCGCGTCGAGGACCAAGCCCAACTTCAGGAGAAAGAGGAAAGAAAGAAAGAAAGAAAGAAAGAACGAAAGAAAGAGAAAAAAACAAAAATAAAAAAAATAAAGGATAATCGGTCGAGAATGGATCCGATCTGTGCACCCGGCAAACGCGTGTACGCCCTTTATATCTTTCGAAGTCCTTCTCTTTCACCTTGTCTCTCGTACGTTGCGTTACACACACGATACGACGGGACTCTTTCGAGATCCTCGAGAATACCGTTTCTTTTTTCAGAGATACACTCATATATATATATATATATGTATATTTACATGTCGAGCTTCGTACCGCGAAAACATAAACTCGAAGAGCGCTCGAGTCTTCGACCGAGAGTGCCACTGACCTATTACAAGACGCGAGCCTCTCGTCGTGCCTTCTATTTTCAAGAATCATTGTACGCTCGAGTACGACCGTCGACAAAGCTCGTTAATCGCTCGCACGGGAAATTATTCAACGCTATAAAAATATATATTATATATTAAAAACATATTTTTCTTATCGATTAATTTTTTTGTTTTTATTTTTCGTGATTCAAAACAATTTTACAATTTTTTCTTATCGCGACTTTTTCGACTTTATTATTGCGAATTTTCAGCACGATATTTTCTATATTCGAAGGAAGTAGTTGATCGTTGACACGAGTTTCTGTAACGACGCGAAAGTAACGAGATCGTGTCACTGTGATGTTTTTTTTTATTCTTTATTCTCGCCTCTATTACTTATCCATAAAAGTGTTACGTGTTCAATGACCGGTAAATCCGTTTCATCCACGATTTAACGTGGAGATTGCCATGTCGCGCGGATGATGACGTATTTTTTTAATGATTTTTTTTATTTTTCGTGATTTCTTTTTTTTTTTTATTTATTATCGTCGAACTTTTTATTTACCTTTTGCGTTGAAACACGGATTTCGTGTTTTACGCTCATTCTATGATGGTCGAGTTCCTGTGCACGAGGGCAATAAAACTGTGTGTACGTATTAACAACGCTGAGTTTACATACACACACACACATATATATATATATATATACATTTGCAGGTACATATATACAATACATTGGCACGTACATATATATATATATATATATATATATATACATTAGCGCGTACATATATAAATATATAGATATACGCATGCGCATACGGAAACTTCAACCAAGTGCGTAATTAGGGTATACTCTCGAGTCCACGGAAGCTCCTTCGCGCTGCATCGCGCCATCAAAGAGTGGGTACACGTCTTGCGTGCCAGGTGACGCGTTCTGTTTCGATGCAAAAGTCAGCTCGGCTCGTTTATTCTTTTATTATTATTATTATTATTATTATTATTGTTGTTGTTGTTTTTTATTATGAGCATATTTCTTGTTTGTCTCTCGCTCTCTACTACGTACGGTTTTGATATAACTTCTTTTTTCTCCCCCCCCCCCCTCTCTCTCTCTCTCTGTGTTTCGCTCTCTCGCCACTCAGGGAACGAGAGTCGAACTCGCCGGCTACGCGACCAAGCGCAGCGCGCACAAACACGCGGAGCAACTTGACGCTTTACAGTTAGCCACATGCTGCGCCCTAACAGTACACCGGAGTCACTCGATTCAGAAAGGATTTATGAAAAGAGAGGGACCAAGATGGTGAGAGAGCGAGAGAGAGAGAGAGAGAGAGAGGGAGAGACAGGGATATATGTAAAAGAAAAATAAGAATATGCAGATGACTTCGGCACACATCGCGCTCGATGAAACGAGGGTGGTGAGATAATCGAGCTCACGGGGTCAATGTTATGGCGATTTTCTTAGAAATAATCGAATCGTTCGATTAATCAAGAATCGATTGTTAATTCGAACAGATGTGTTTTCTTCTTTTAGATCGATCGTTAACCCTAGTCCCATGTCGTAGTTTTTAACACCTGTAAATCCTGAATATGGGTCCTTTGCGTTCGTCGCTTATTTGACAATGTTATTGTGTGAGGAGAAATCTGAAAAAAATTATAAAGCTCCTTTGGATTCCTAATTATGCGATAAAATTGTTGCCAGCCCTGAAAATTCTTTTTTCAATAAACATTTTTATCAAAATTCGGATGTATGTAGGCTGTTTACAGTAGAATGTTTGAAAATTCATATCTTCCGTTGTTTTCGGTATAAATACAAAATACTAACGCGAGTTGTTAGTGGAAATCACATCCTTTCTGAAAAAAAATATGAGAAATTTCGACCGTGGAAACAAGATATTTATTTTGCAAATTGAAGAATGTAATAGTGCCTAACCTTGGAAGATTTGGCATGGACACCAACGACTCATGTTCGGAATTCTAGGGTTAATATTCGATTAATTAATGAATTGTTGAGATAACAATCGTTTTTATCATTTACATTCAAATTCGTTCAATTAATTTGATTAAGAGAATTGTTGGTAATTAACGACGCTCGTTAAATTCCGAGCAAATTTATTTCGCATAAGAGATTTATATCCGCGCTAATTAATCTTCGCGCAATTAACAATTTTCAATCTCTCAACTCTTGGGTTTACAATATTTTAACGTTACGATGTTTTTTCTGACATCTAGTTCGGGCAAAAAACTTGTCTAATTTTCTATACTTAATTCTTTTATTTATAAATAATAATAATAATATTTTTTCAAATCATTTGGAATTATTCTCGAGAAAAAAAGTCCATGTCGTTTCTCGCACGATTCGAAGATATCCTGGCGAACGTCTTTATAAAATTCGTTAGTGATCGATTCTACATCTCATCGGCGTCTGGCGTAACGAGAGGCACGCAAAGCATGAACCGAGAGTGAACACCCCGAAGCACGCTATTCCACCTCTAATTGCTCGTTTTCAACTATATTACACATCCACGTATATTTATGTACATTTCGAGGTATTATAAGAGTATATGCATTATATTTATATGTGCATTTTTGATGTACGATATATACAGGGTGTTCGAAAATTATCCTGACACGAAAAATACCCGTGTAGTTGGCGTCGGTACAAACAAAATGATATTTTTTAAATTGTTCTACGATAAAAATTGGCCGAGATATTAATTCGCAAAGTTTGAAAGTTTGAGCTACGAGCCAACAATGCCGTCGATTCCCCTGCGGTCGAATCATCGAAAATAATTATTTTCTTTTACCGCGTCGACTCGTCGTTCGTTTATTAATACTTATTTTGCCAAGAACTACAAAAAAAAAAAAAAAACAAATTGCTCATAAAAATGTCTCGAGCGGGGCTCGAACCTGCGACCCCGGCATTTATCGCGAGTGCGTTCGATTGCACCGTTGGCTCATAGCTCAAACTTTCAAACTTTGCGAATTAATATCTCGGCCAATTTTCGTCGTAGGACAATTTTTAAAAAACTGTTTTGCTCGTACCGACGCCGACTACCTCGCTATTTTCTGTGTCTACGTAGTTGCGTAGTTGCGTACCACCCTGTATATATAAATACATTTAATGTACGGTATCTATATATATATACATTGGCACATTAAAAGTGCACATATCGATGGTGAATGGGGTTATTACGCGAACTGGTTACTCTTTCCACATAATATACGTTATAAGCACGAAGTTGGCTCGGATAAACTTCATTCGTCCGGTGGAAAATGGCGCGAGGGGAGAGAAGGCGAAAATTAGAGAACGTCGATGCACACCAACGTTTTTACACGATTGACTTCTCCTATAGTACCGGAGATGCTGAAGGCACCGTCTCTATATATATATCGCGTTTAGTATTACCGGTTTTTCAAGTGATCCATCGCGAACGTACCTGCTCCACAACGATGTATCCTGCCAACCTGCCTTCCATACCCGCTATCCTTTTATAATGGAAACGATCGCAAAAAAATGTAACAATTTCTACCTAACGATAAATCCAATTCTATCTCGTCCGGAAAAAAAAGAAAAAAGAAACAACGATAACAATAACAACAACAACAAAACTTCGCTGCGTATCGTGAGAAAGCTACGAGAACAATCCTGTTTTCCTAAACGATTGAAAAAATTAAAAAAAAAAGAGAAATCTCGACGAAGTTAACGATCGATTTATTTCACATTCGAATCGACGTTTGTCTCGTAACGAGAGACATTTCGCAAAAAAATCAAGATATCAAAAAAAATGCATTAATTTTTTAATAATTCGTTCGATTTCTTCAATGTTTTAAATTAAATTTTCCCAATTAATTATTTATGCCCATTTATTCCTTTAAACCTTCGAGTCTTCAAAAATTCTTTAAAATTACTCTAAAACTCCTCTCTTCGAGTCGACATTAAATTTTGTTTTTTTAGTTTATTTAGTAATCAAGCTATGGTAGTCTCGTCTCGACCGGCGCCCTATAATTGTCCGAGGTTGTCGAAGAGAAGCAGAGGGAGAGAGAGAGAGTTACAACGACCATTTCCTGCCAGATAACCCTCTTCGACCGCTCCTAATATTATACTATACCCTACTATACACACTATACATATATATTTAGCCTCGTGTCTCACAGACTGGCTATGTATAAATATATCTCGCCATACGTATCTACCTACACTAATAACACATATATAAGAGTATGGGACTCGGACAAAGTTATCGTCACCGGCAGCTCGACGAAAGAGTGGTGGAGGGGGGATCGAGAACCGTGGGTAGGATAAAAGTTCTTTCAAAGAGAGAGCGCCGAGGACTACTACTAACACGACTAATTAATTAGGGCCGGACGGAACGATTGACCTCCGAAGGAAATCATTAATCGTTCGGGACTACAAAATGACTCTCGTGGTCGTCACGATGACCGAGGGGTTGTGCGGGGTGGAAGGTTGACAAGCAGACGACGAAGAAGGAGGGAGAATATATACCCCGGAGGTTTTATAATTTTTCGTTTTTTTTCCTCATACCCGATGTTATCCCGCACTATAATAAAAAATAAAAATAAAACAATGTGAAAAGAAGAAAAAAAAGAAGAGGAAAAAGAACGAACCGGAAAATTAGAATTCACGCGGCAGTTCCCTTCGCTTCTTCCGTTTCACGGACGGGAATGAACGCAGGAACTGTATTGTGGGACGGGGAGAGGGGTGGGTTGGAGAAGGGAAAACAGAAGACAGAGACTTCCGCCCACTACGGTATACGTCGTTCGCATTGTGAAGCACGTACGTGGTGTGCGCGTTGTGCGAACGATATACGCGAAAGTATGCGACTTGTAATGTGGGGCAATTTGGTACACGGAGGAAAAAAAACAACGATATTTATCCCACCATGAGAAAATTTCAACCCTTGTGGCTCGTTACGAGACGATTTTGACAATTTTTTGAAATGTTTTCAACTATGACGGTATTTGATGGAAATAATAAAAAAACATAACAATTAAATTTGTTTGTTTGTGAAAGTTGATCAAAAAGAAAATCGTAAAATAAAAATATGTCGATACGAGGGGGCGAGGATAACGTTCTTTCTTTGTCTTTTTAAAGATTTTCAACCATGAAGTTTATAAAACGATCGATAAATCGAATCGTTGCGATGAATATATATAACAACAATTAAACAAAAGGAAATAAATCAACGTATAGATAATTTAATAAAAAAATAGAAATTACAATTTTTTTCTTTTAAATTAATCATAAACAAAATCGTTAAATAAAAATACGTCGAAAGTTTGAACGAGGATAACATTATTTTTTTCTTTCTTTTGTTGCAGAATCCCTCTTTTTACGAGAAAAGTCTGACTCCCCGGTCCATTTTAACCGGCTGGTTCATATTCAACGACCTTAAACACCAACACGTTCGCACAGTACCAAAAACGATCCGACTACAATATTCGGCGCATTGTTTATGCGTCAATGGACAGTAACCGGACAAAGGACGAGCGATAGGAATATGAGGGACATTCCTGAGGGTACGGTGTAGGTCGCGCGAAAGCCCTTTCTCCCTTGCACACAGGGTTCACAGAGCAGGGATGATCGCTTTTCACGAGCCGAAAGAGGGTTTGCACGAGAAAAAAAAAACAAAAAGTCTAAAAAAAAAAGGAAAAAAGCCTCGGGGGGCTTTGAAACGCGGGCGACGGTATTACGTTGTACGAAGAGGGAAGAATTTGACTGAAAAACGGAAGGACCGGGTGTGTCCTTGCAGGCAAAATGAAGAGCTCTTCGCCCAGGACGAGAACGACGTAGTCGTCGCTTTTGGCTCGAGGCGGTAAAGTAACCCCCCCCCCCCCCCCCTTCAACCCCTCCTGCCGCTTCTTATCCTTCATCGAGCATTTCTTCCTCTCCCCTTACCCACCCTCGATCGCTTGTCTCCATGGGGTGCATATTTTCATCCCCTTAAGAGATACGAGCCCTTCTCGACAGAGCCGCCATTGACGCCGAGGTAGAAGAGACGAACCTCGTATATTACGTAGAGAAATGTGAAAAGGGAGGGAAAAAAAAAGTTACGGGGGTTAGGAAACAGCCGCGAGGAGTTCCTCTCGATTCTTTCTTTCTACATTCTCTCTCGCTCGAAAGATGGGAAAACGATCGGAGTCAAGTGCCATTCTCTTACATCCGGGGATTCTAGTCTTTCTTCGTTTCTTTCTTTCTTTCGGTTTTCTCATTTTTCTTTTTTAATTTTTTTATATTAATTTTTTTCTCTTTCTTTCTTTCTTTCTTTCTTTCTCTCTCTCTCTCTCGTCCTTTATTAACGATGGGGGAGACGAAGTCGTGCGAACATCTCCACGAGGTAAGGCGAAATATTATTTTTAATAACGGGAGATCCGTGCTATGAAATTCTTCTTTCATCATCGTCATCAAGACCCTCTACGTCTTACTTCCTATGTACTTTTAATTCTGACTTTTGTTACAAAATTACTTGGCTTCACGCTCGACTTCCCACAGTCAACGTTAACGTCGATCTCTCCCTCCAGCCCGACCGCCACTCCTGGATTCTTCGTAAGGAGAGCGCGCGGACCTTTTAATTTTAATTCGCATCGTTCTCCTATCGAGACTCATCGGATAAAACGACGATTCGAGAAAATTGACGAGAAGATTTGATTTCTTTCACGACGAAAAAAAAATTAATAATAAAAAGAAAAGAATTTTTACGATTATATTTACTTTCCGACCAATCGTTTTTTGGAAATAGACGAATATTAATAATATTGCAACAATTTTTTATTAATCGTTGAAAATCTAATCCATAACATTTAAAAAAATCAAAAATAAATTTCACCGTATTTTTTTTTACCACAAATCCTTCGTTCTCCTCTCGACGGATTTCCTTCTTCCGCGATCATTTTACCACCGTTCTCATTTCCACCTCTATTCGTAATCGTCGCGTGAGTACGACGAATCGAGAAATGGTGTACGAGAGTCGCGCGCGCTCGCATTACGTTTATCAAGAGAGAAGTCAATGCACTACAGTGACGAGCTCGGCACGCTGTCCCCGCAAACGTAACATGCTCCGTACGACTCCCTCTCTCTCTCTCTCTCTCCCTATCTATCTATATATATATATATATATATATATATATATATATATATATAGAGAGAGAGAGAGAGAGAGAGAGAGAGAGAGTCCTACATAGCTATATAATATATAGGACCATATACAATTGTATATATATAAATAGTCGTCGACAGGCTCGTGCACCGCATAGACATAGAGAGCAACAGAGCCCTCTCTCGCCCGAGGGCCACGCGAAGAAAACGTACACGTACGTTATATATAGGTATACAAAAAGTGTACGAAGGAACAGATCGTTCGCCGTAGGGCAAACCCGTAGGCATTGGCATTGTCGTCGCTCAGGTATGCGAGGTTTCCAGAGGTGCTCAGCTCCTCGTCTACGTTGCCTTTACTATATGTCCAACGTGGAGGGGAGGAAAGAGGGAACGAATCACGTGTGTGTATATATATATATATATATATATATATATTGTGACCGTGATTTCCTCAAATTAAAAAATTCATGGAAATCAATTTATGAAAAATCCATTACAATATATATCGATCGCACGTACGGATCCTTTTTCTCGTCCTTGTACAGGATTTTTGTTCGAGCGCGAGAATTTTTCTACAACTAGCGAGGATTCTACGGCTAGCGAGTCGATCGACTCGGACCACCTGGCGAACGACGGTGAAATCTCAAATTCTTCGTTCCTCATTGTTAGAAATCTCGTGGAACCGACCGAGTGTGCGAGATAGCGAGAGGAAAACCCGAAATCTTTTGTACGAGAAGTGCACGACGAGCGGATGGAGATTCGAACGAAACGAGGGTGGAGAAAAAAACAACACGGCAAGGACATAATACAGAGGTAAGAAAATTTGGGGCAAAATCTCAAACGTTCTCGAGGACGGAAGAATTTTATCCTTTATTCGTAAATTATTGTGTAAATATTTGTAATTCCGATGTGAACACTTGGGAATGTGAGTTTCGAACCTTAGTCGAGTGTTAGTTTCGAGTATGTTGAGAAGGAAAAGGAGACGAAAATTGAATCTCCTATCTAAAGTCGAATAAACAATATTATTCGAGCTGAGTGAATTAAGATAAAAATGTATTTGTATGTTAAAAAATTATTGATAATTTTTTCATTCGTTTAAATATTGTCAATATTTATTTTTCACGGAATTTTAATTATCGTTAATCACCTCTAGAAGATAAACGTTGCGTTAAGATAAAAATAGATCTCTATAGTAAAATAATTATTGATCATTTTTTTATTTTATTTTATATCGTTACTTATATTTATTTTTGAAACCAAGTCTCAAACATTATCGCCTTTCTCTCAAATGATAAATATTAACAATATTATTTATACTATATTATCGATACTTATTTGAGATAAAAATATATTTAAATCTTGAAATCTTGAACAATTATATCTTGAAAAATAATTGATAACAACACAAAATTGTAGTTACATCGTAATATTTATTTTTGAGAAAATATTATTATCATTGCGTATGAGAGACTATATATAGCGCGCACGCGTTGGTGGCGGCGTACGAGGCACGAGGTGGGGTACGAACCGAAATAACGCGGCCGGTATGCACCGAAAGCATTTATCGTCTCTCTCTCTTTTCTCCGGAGCGGGCCGCGTCATCTGCGACCAGCACGTTGCTCCCTCGGAAAAGTATCTGTCTCACTCTCCCTCTCTCTCTCTCTCTCTCTCTCTCTCTCTCTCTCTCTCTCTCTCTCTCTCTCTCTCTATATATATATATATATATATATATATATATATATATATATATATATATATAGAGTTGCAATAGTACCGCCTATATATAAGTGCAACTGCACGAACGACGTGTTACTATAATACCGCGCGAGCGCTACGTTTGCCCTCACGTTTTGGGTCCAGACGAGAGAAGAAAAGAGACGAGAACGAAAAAAAAAGTAGAAATTCCTGGGGGCACGGTCCGAAACGTTCTGACCGTTTCCAGCTGGTAGAGGGCGAATTAAAAGACAACCCCGATGCCCCCTTCCACCGCCCCCATTCCTCAACCAGATGAGCTTTTGTCGGACGAATTTTGGTGCTTCGCGAGAGAACCAAGAATTTTCTCGTTGCACTCGGGACAATGGCTCGGGAAAATAGATGCGGGATTTAAAAAAAAAATCATTCGTGTTTTAATATTTCGTCGTAGGAACGAGAATAAACAAACATAAATAAACATTAAAAAATCACTTTCTTTCAAAATTTTTGAAAAATTATACAAATTTATAGTTTAAAGTAAATTCTCGAATTTGATTTACGAGCGAGTATAAACGAGGGGATGAAGATTGTATTTTTGGACGAAGGGAGAGATCTCGTGGCAAAAGGGCTAAAAATATTCGCAATATTTTTGTTTTTTTTTGTCGACGCGATTATTTTTACGAGTTCGAGAAAATTGAAAGAGGGAGAATGCCAGATGCGACCCGTTTAGAAAGTCAACGGACCACCCCTATATTTACGTCTTTCGTAAAACTAACTTGTTTGTTTTCAACTGAGATTCGACTATTTGGACCGATAAAACTTGCAAAAGCTCACCACCGAGCTTTGTGGCCAAATAGTCGCGTCCTCGCCGCATCGTCGAAGTGCAGTTTGTGTATTCGTATCCGTCCGCATGTTTCTCGTATGATCGAGACTCGAGATACCAGAGACGTTTCGCGGCGCGAACGTTTGCCAGCCGGAAATAACCGCAATAACCCAAACTCCGTTGGCTCGTGTACAGGGCGTCCCATTTTAAGCCCTCATTCCATGAATTATCAAGGAGATGGAATAAACAATTTTTTTGTTTAGTTACAATCTATTTTATTTGTCTCCTTTACTGCGTGCAAACTTTAGCCAGTCATTTATAATTGCTAAAGTTTCTATTTTTTTTGTTCGGTATGTAAAAGGATATATTTTTTTTTTCAAAATTAACTTTGAATCCAAATTGTACATTTCTTTGTGTAACGCAACGTATTTTTTGTCGTCGCAAAGCTGAGCAATGAAAAAAAATCTTGTTTTTTTTTATCAAGATGGAAATAAGTCGAAAAAGAGAGAAGGTACGAAAAATAAGTATTCTATGAAAATTGTATACTTTAAAGAGGGACAGGCGATAGTCTCGTTGAGATTTTTGTCCGTCGAGGCGTCGAGGTCACGTGAAGGTCATCGTCGATTTTTCAAAGGCAAACCTATATTGTTCTCATCGTTACATCGTAGACGGGATCGAGACGAGTACAACGAAAAAAAAAACATTTTTGTAGTCTCAAAATCAACGGAGTTATGGGAGTTATGAATTTTTTTTTAAGATGGCGCTCGCCATCTGCCGGCAAGGGATGGAACTCGGTATTTCGAGCGAAGAAACAGCGAAAGAGGCTCATCGGACTTTGAACACTTCGCGAGGGTCGAAGGAAATTTTTAACCGTGAATTTTGAAGCGCGACAACGTCGAACGCTCGTCGCCTTTTGACGAGACAAAGAAATGAAAAAGCTAACTCGAGAACTCGGCGTGTTTACGCGTCGTGACTTAAACGCCACGACACGAAAAAATCACCACGAACGTCTGCGAAACACGTGCTACGAGGGAAAACTTTCTAGAGAGAAATACGCGTGTCTTTGGTTTCTTTTTTTTTTTTTTTTCGTTGACTACGCTTTGACGAAAGACTTGCGAGGAAACGACAAAAACTATGTAACCGATGTTCGAGCAACGTACTTTTAATGAGAAACGTTGAGGCCAGGGAAAAAACAATGTTCGTTGCACAAAAATGAATGTCTCGAGACGTTTGAGAATTTGAGAAAAATTAAAATGTGAAATTTTCGTTTTTTTTTTGTTTTCGATAAATTCGAAATATAATTTGCTTAAGAAGAGTTTAAAATCATTGAAAAAAACGAGAAAACAATTTTTCAATAAATTAGTGAATAAATAATTAACAATAATTGATAATGAATTGTTCATTTTCGTTTGATCAGAAAATTATCTCAAATGGTGTATTTCGCATTCAACGTAGTTAACCTTTCGAGACTCGTGTGGGCTGGACGAAAATTTGACCATACGCTATAATTGCACTAATCAATTCGTTCGCAAACAATTTCGAATATATTTAGACCGAGGTATTCGCGATTATTTGATCAGAAAATTATCATAAATATTTTTATATATATTTTTTGCGTTTTTACGTCACTAGTTGAAATCTCACGTGGGCCGGCCGAATTTTTTGTTCGATCGGTCTCCTTCCTTCCCACGCTCTCATTATTATTATAATACAAAAAATTATATACAAAAAATTATAATGTTTCTAAATTAATAAAATTATACGATGTACAAAATAGGGATAATAACAATAATAAAAACCAAAGATAAGAATTATCAATCGCGTGTAGAACGATACGTAATTATTAATAGAACGCTCGTTAATGAGTCAGTGGGACGAGAATTGATCGAATAAATATTCGATTAAATTTATCGCCTCGGGCACACAAAATTAGATATAAATTGGAGAGTCCGCCTACGTCTCTTTAAATATATGCACAATTCGAATCGTCTATCGTCGCTCTATAACGGGTATAACGAAATTTTATACGGAGATAGTTTAAACGTCGCTCGCGTACACGGCCTTGCATGGGAAGTCTCGCGTAATATCTGGCTCGTATAGGCGTAAGAAATCGAGGGAAAAATAAGTAAAACTTCCTCGTCTCGTAAACTCGGGACGAATGCGGCACGAGGGCGACGAAGTCGTTCGTGCGGAATTCTGTCGATGTTTCCGTTGGCTTGTTTTTTGTTTTTTTTTTTTATATTTTTTTTGTAATTTTTTTTTCTTCCTTTACTCTACGCACGTTTGTGAACGAGACACCAGCGCGATGGAACTATACGTGGGGGTCACCTGGAGAATAACTTTCGAGTGATTCATCGAATCTTCGAGCAGACTCTCTCTCTCTCTCTCTCTCTCTCTCTCTCTCTCTCTCTCTCTCTCTCTCTCTCTCTCTCTCTCTCTCTCTCCCACCGTCTTCTCGATACAGTCACCTCTCGCCCGTGACTCGCTCATAGGACGATTGAAATGGACGAGAAATCGCGCGTCGACGATTCGCGATCCGAGCGTCGTCCATTGGATTATTACTCATCGTACGTGTTCGTTAACGCGTTAATTAAAAAAATTCAACGAAACGATATCAAATAAAATTTCATTAATTAATTAATCGTATTAATAAATTAAGACAATTAATTAATTAATTTAATTTCCTGGAATCGAATAATATTTCGAACAAGGTTATAATTTTATGAATTGAATCAAATATTTTGTTTTTCAATTAAAAAATGTTCATCGAATGAAATGCGGAGAATTTTCGTTTTTTTGTTCTTTCTTATAAATATTAATTCTCGTCGACGAACAAATCGATAGATCGAACGTACGACCGCGTGAGAAAGACGCGAAGGTGAAATAATATTAATTATACATTTATCGAGCGAATTACGAAAGCGACGGCGTTTCAACGATTTCGAAGGAAAAGGTCAATTTCACATCTCTCTCTCTCTCTCCACCCCCAGCCCCCCTCCCTATCCCCTCCCTTCCTGCACTATCACGTTAAACTTTGAGCTCACGTATCCACGAGTTCGACAAAAATTCACACTCGGTTTGTTTACATCAATACATTGCTCCGAGCGTTCGTGAATTCGTGTCGAACCGGTAGACGAGCGAGTTCAAACTTTAAAGTTCATCGCGCATCTTCGGACTCCTTTATTAAGTTTCTAACGTTATATATACAGGGTGTCAGGTAACTACCTAGACACAGAAAATATGCAGGTAGTCGGCGTCGATACGAGCAAAACGGTTTTTTAAAAATTGTCCTACGACGAAAATTGGCTGAGATATTAATTCACAAAGTTTGAAAGTTTGAGCTATGAGCCAACGGTGCAATCGAACGCACTCGCGATAAATGCCGGGGTCGCGGGTTCGAGTCCCGCTCGGGACATTTTTATGAGCAATTTTTTTTTTTTTTTTTTTTGTAGTTCTTGGCAAAATAAGTATTAATAAACGAACGACGAGTCGACGCGGTAAAAGAAAATAATTATTTTCGATGATTCGACCGCAGGGGAATCGACGGCATTGTTGGCTCGTAGCTCAAACTTTTAAACTTTGCGAATTAATATCTCGGCCGATTTTTATCGTAGAACAATTTAAACAATATCATTATGTTTGTACCGACGCCAACTACACAGGTATTTTTCGTGTCAGGATAGTTTTCGAACACCCTGTATATATAGGAGAGCACATATAGCGTTACATATATAGATATATACGTAACGATATTTGCGCGATGAGTTGCACGCGAGTGAACGAGAGACGTGAGTAGAAGCGGCGAGGAGTTCGATAAATACATTACAGGGAATAGGTAACGCGAAAGGCGCGTGTAATGCCGTGATGCATCGCTCACGGGATCATGGGTTAGCCCGTGAGAGGTATAAGAGAGGATAGACGAGAGTATCCCCGAGACGATCGGCACAGCGGGAGTAATGAGTCGAGCGTTAACGCCGTATATACCCGAACATCAATTTAAAACCAACTTTCGACTATGCGCCAATCTATTTACCCGGTCGATTTCACTATAATCATGGGAACTAATCGACGAAACGTACCTACGACTTCGCTGCGTCCAGTATTACACATCGGTAACGCGTGTAATTTAACGTTACTCCACCAATTTACCGATTCGTTTCGACGAAAATATTTTATTTTTTAAATAAAAAAAATAAAATAAAAATCGTAAGTAATTAATTCAGAAAATAATTCAAAAAATTTTGTATAAATATTGGAACAATATTTAACAACAAAATAAAATATTGAAAACTCTCGTATCTCTCTCGTGATAAAATCTACGCGCGTAATAATTCTGCAAATACGACGTGGAAGCGAGGATTCGTATTACCGACGGAGAGACACGTAAGAATATTATATTTCCTTTTGTTTTTTTATAATATCGCGATATAAACTATAATGCATTAAATACGAATCAGAGATTGGTTTTGTGGTGATGCGGTCACCCATCGCTGTAACGCAACGCGTCTCGATATTCTCTCCCTGTATATACCTTTATCCACGTTTCACCCTGTCGCCCTTCGCTCGCTTTGTTTTGCTTCGCCGTACGTACGCTACGCTGGGAAATACAAATGCCGACCGAGCGAACACGTTCCGCGCGAGTCTCTCTCTCTCTCTCTCTCTCTCTCTCTCGGCGAATCGCGTTATACGTATTACATAGTAAATACGGGAAACGCTTGCATAACTTTTCGTCGCCCTCGCGCGCATGCGCGAGACGCTCTTTTGCATAATTAAGTAACGTCGCCGCGGCATTCCATTCGGATCGGTTTATTACATTCGCGGTAGTTGGAAATACCTGAAACATCGTTATCCAGCTATTCGCGATTAATTATGGGAAGGATATGACGAGGAGTTTGATTTACGATCGTTCGAACCAAAAATAACGATAATAATGTAATAATCGAGATTTTAGTTGAGTAAAACGAAAATTTTCATTCATTTCGTCGCTTTATGCTGAAAACGAGGTTAGGTATAATCAATTCGTAGATGAAAAATAGAAGGGAAAGTAATTGAAACAAAATTTTATGTTAAAAGTGAAAAAAAAATAACGAAACAAAAAAAAGATATATTATTCAAAGATGCGAGTAAACTTACGTTTACGGACTGGGTGGAGCGCCTCTGTCGCGGCACACAGAACAGCGGCACGCCGCTTTCTCGCTTCCTCTCCAATATAGCGGCTATCGTTGAGCCTTCCAGTACACAAAAGTAACGAGAAGATGTGTTCCGGTACGTTGGGGGAGAAGGGAGGGGGGTTGAGACACTTCACTTCACGGTCACACTGTTCACACTGTCTACCGTTCGCCACGACGAGTTAACGAGGAAGATCGTATAAAAATAATAATAATAATAAAGTTAATGTGAATAAATGGTGGTTCGAGGTTGGCCCGACGGTAGTTCGCGATATTTCTCAAATATCCTGACGAACGTCTTTTCGACGCACGAAAAGACGCCAAGGATTAGCTGGCTCGCTTCCCAGCTTCGCCCCGTTTTGTTTACCTCTCTCACTCTCTCTCTCTCTCTCTCTCTCCCCCCTTT
Source organism: Netelia virgata (assembly GCA_951802705.1). Lineage (NCBI taxonomy): Eukaryota > Metazoa > Arthropoda > Insecta > Hymenoptera > Ichneumonidae > Netelia > Netelia virgata. The sequence continues at coordinate 37,654,384 of OX637865.1, read as the reverse complement.
ACTCACGGACGTATATAACACACGTAACCGATACACACGCACGTATCGCCGAGCGAACTGGCTAACGGACCGACGAAGAGTACGAGCAGAGAGCCGAAAACACCTTCGATCGGGCGCTCGATCCTTCGATCACGATACGCGATCTCATATTTTGCAATTTACTTTTGTATCACCGATTTCCACGATTGTATTTAGAATAAATCTTTCTTCTATTCCCGTATCAACGTTAATCGTTATTTTTGGTTATGATTATTTCGAGAAAGCTCATGAATTCGAGATGCGATAGAGGCGTTTGATCGCTCGGTCACGTTCATGCGTGTTTCTCGTCAAACCGGACGTTACAGGACGTGCGTCTCTTGCGAGACGTTCGAATCGCTCGAACACACGGAAAATATACGAGCGGGCGCGCGCGCGCATCCGCGTACGCAAGGATTGACGTCGAGAGTTCGATGTGAAAATCGTATAAAAAACGAAACTTTTCCGCGATTATTTTTATGATAATATTTCTTTAGTTTTCGCGGGTTCGAAGTTTGTCACCACGTAGAATCGGTGCAAGGAGGAGGATGATGATGCGCATGCACACGCGCAACAGGAGAAACTCAATCGCGTTACGTTTGACGCGAGCGTAGAACGAACTTACGATGCAGTACATGCACGTTGCGCGCCACGGTACTACTAACTGCTCCGAGCCGGCAGCCAAAGCACTCCTCCCTCTCTCTAGCTCAGTCCACCAATGTCCCTCTCTCCAGCGCTACCTCCACTCCGCACTGTATATACTGAGAGCATACCTATACTATCTACTCGTGCTGTGGTCCTGAATATATCGATAGATCTATTTTTTTATGATATATATATTCTTCATGTATAAATGTATATGAGTCATTTTACAACTAATCAAGGGACTTACTGGCACTAAATTGTTAATCAAGATCACATTAATGTAACCTTTGACTAAATTAAATAAAATTCACAATAAAAAATGTTTTTGTTTAGAAAAATGATCGATAACGGTATTTTTCGGTATCATCATTTTTTTTTTTACAATTTTGTATGTTTTTCAGCAATTAAACCCGCCAATTCTATAACATTAAGTTTTTACAAAATAGTACGAATTTTGAGAAACTTGAATATAGCTTTTTTTAAAATAAAATTTCAGGTGGTGTTTTTTTAAATGTTTAATTTATCGAACAGTTTAATGGCTAATTTTAAATGTATGGAACTGGAAATATTAAATATTAAAAACTGAAATGCAAACGTGTTTTACGCTTGGCGGTTCGCGTCAAATCGCTCTATCCTGTGTTGCAACGCGAGGTATATTTATATATGCATATAGTCCCTTGCGTATTTTAACGTCGGAACTTCCTGCAATTTTGAACATTTAACCAAGATAGAATTCTCGTACCTCGATCTCAGAGCCATCTGGCCATGTCCGGATGTCCGAGAGAACCACAGAGACGTGTCGTTCGACGCATATCCTGACTCGTCCAGCGAGGAAAACGACGTCCCGTTAGAAACGTCGTTGTTTACGATTTCTTCATTTCATCACTATTACATCTATACCTATACTATCTCCTCTTCTTCCATTATACTTGTGTAATTGAGTGATACCTCGCACAATGGGACTTCCATCGTTTTGTTTTCTGTCAGAAATGTGCATTACCGTGTAAAAATGATTGTTTCCCATTTTTAGTTCCAAACTCTACCGCAATCGTCGTCTGCTTTATTTTTGCAAATGGATTCTCACAATGGGGATCGGATGTCTGAAAGATGCTCCGCGATGTTCAGGGATCTTTGTCAATATTAAAAAATCGGAGGTTGAGATGAAAAGATGAAAATGAACGAATAATGTATGAACTGTTGATAAGAAATAGATGGATAGAGGGCGCAGCAGTGCGATATCAAAGTATCTATTCTCGTTGGCAATATTTACGAAACATAATTTCTCCCGGGTTACACACACCCGGCGGCGTTTGTACAGGCGGCGCTATAATACGCGCACCTACTTTCCATTACTCATTTCCTCGATGGGAAAGGAGGATGGAGAGAACGCGAATGAGACTTCGAGGATTTAGTTAATTAAAGCGGAGCGAAACGCGTCACGCGAACATTACCCGTCGTCGGGTGTGGTAAACACATTGGCGCACCCTTCGAACGAGATATCGCTACACGTGTTAAGCGTCGCGATATTATTAGTATCCCTTTGAACGTTCAGCTTGCTGATAATGCGAAATGCAACGTTGATACGATTTAGAGGCGCCAAGAAGGGTTCCTTCGTATGCACGGGAATCAGTGGTAACTAAAACGAATGGTATTCAAGATTCTTGGTTGAAAAATTAAGAAATAAATAATATTAATGAAAGAAATTCGATAAATCGGCTGACTGTTATCTGAAAATTAAAGAGAAACGCACAGCGCTCGTTCTTAGCTCAGCGGAGATCAAGAAAAACGAAGCTGCGAGGCACAGCGAAGGGAAATAAAGTTGAGGGTACATTATCGCAGCGGAGACATAATTCAGGCTGCTTTTTCACAACGAAATGTCCACGATGGAGGACGGATATCGTTTTATCGGACGACTCGATGCCTCGTTCCAGAGGAATCGTAAAACTCTCGTTCCTCCACGGGAGAAAGTGTGACAACATTCTGTTGTTTACATTTCGCGTGGGAGTTTCGGATCTGGGAGTGGCAACGGACATTAAACACGTGATGAGAGGAACGAAACGACGAGGAAACGGATTGAAACTGAGGATAATTGATGATAAGCTCGGAATTCACGCACTGGTTCGATAATTTCGTCCGGATTTTGCAACAAAATTTTATTTACAGCTAAATTTATCTTACGCCTCGGCCTCTTTAACCTTCCTCGGCCTCCGTGTAGGTTTAGATTTTCTTTTGGTTTGTTTCGATGGCTTTTTAGTTATCCCGTTCACCTGAGCCGCTTCTTTGTACTTTGCGTCGACTTCCAACATATTCAAAATTGGCAAGGGTCTCATACGACGCGCAGCTCGCTCGATTTTCTTCGTTAGTTCGATCTCGAGACGTCGAGAGATCAAATTCGTAACTTTGCCCTTGCCTTTCGCACCCATTCTACCGGTTCTTCCACATCTGTGAACAATTTTACGATATTCAATCGCTGTAATCCTATTTTTGTTTTACTATTTTTACATATTTCGAGAATTATATCTTACCTGTGTATATATTCGGCAGTTTCCATTGGCATATCGTAATTTATGACGTTGTCGACGTTCACGGTGTCCAAACCGCGGGCTCCCGCATTCGTGGTCGACAAGACCGTGTATTCGCCTGTCAGAAAAGCTGCGAACTGTCCTTTTCTAACTGCCATTGGCATTTGACCGTTCAGGTGAACCGTGGATACACCAAATTCGTTTAAAAACATGCTTATCCAATCACACGTGGAACTGTCGTTGCTGAACACAATGAAAGGTTGTTTCTTCATTGCTCTTGGCTTTACCAACGCTAAAAGCGTCATCGCTTTATCCAAACCGGGGATTCTCATGAATTTTTGGGGTACCATGATGCGATGAAAATTATTCGTCCTGATATCGTTCAAGTCGGCTGTCTGTGAAAAAACAACGAATTATTAATAATTTGCGACCGGTAGAACGAACAGGGTTGCTTCGATAAAAAAACCATACATCGAGAATAGTTTTCAAATACTCCGGCAGTTCGGACGGCTGCGTAGCTGACACCAAAGTTAATTGGCAGGATGTCTGAGAATTCCCATCATCAGTTACGTCGAACGAAGTAAACTGCAAGAATTATCTTTAATAAAATAAAACACGATTGCGGAAATATTTTCTTATTAAATTTTGTTTCTAGCTCAACAAACTTACCGGTATTCTGCGAAGAAAAACTTCTAGTTTGTCGTCAAAAGTTTCATCGAAAAGAGCGTGCGCCTCGTCGAGCACGAGGTGCTTGACGTAATCCAATTTGTAGATTCGGGAAGAGACCAGTTTGCTCACCGCTCCGAATGAACCGATCAACAAATCGACGTTGCTAACCGGAGGATTTAGCATCAATCTTTTCGTTTTACCACCGGTTAAGCACCTGATTGTGACATCGAGACCTTTGACCATCAATTTAGCCTCTTGCTAACAAACGGTAGACGGTTTTTAATAACGACTGGTATTTTCGAAGATTTTTAATTAGCAGCGATGCTGTTCTTACCTTTAACTGTTCGGCCAGTTCACGACTAGGCGTTATTATCAAACCTATGGGATTGTTCGGTTTTCTACTTTCGTAGGCTTGTTCCAATTTCAATTTTATTATGTGATTCAGCATGGGTAAGAGATAAGCTATCGTTTTTCCACATCCAGTTTCAGCCGAAAGTATCGAATGTTTCCCTGATGATATTTCAGGTATTCCAAGTTTCTGGATTTCCGTCGGTGCATGAATATTATTTGCTGCCAAATTTTCAATCAATTTAGGGTGTAGACCGAATTGTTCGAAACCCTGTGGTTCCTCCGTAACGTCTTCATCGGTTTCTGATTTCTGAAATATCGTAGTGATGATATTTTTTGTCTCGATGATAATAATTCGGTGAAAGTAGTTGCGTCGAATGAATTTACGATCTTACATCAAAAGTAGGATATATGGTGAAATAGTCACCGGCCGATTTAAGGTGGTGCCATCCGTCCGAAGCTAATGGTATTGTGTCGAATTTGCCGTAAGTTGTGCCTTCATAAAAATTTAAGGCTTTTCGTTTGCACACGATAAGTGGAACACGAGTGTCTTTTTTAGATACTTCGGTATCTGCGTCAACAATATTCTCGAACAGAATTGGTGAGTTCTGAAATTGTTGTAATGTTCTTTCTAATTAGCAATCGCAGAGTTGGATATATGATGGATTATAAAGCGTTGTTATATTCAGATGACAATGTATAATAACAGCACAAAATTGTAAGTATACTTGCCGCGTATCTTCGTAGGTTAATCACTGAAAACTCTGCACTCTTGTGGCACAGTTTGCAGACCCGCGAAAACATCGTTTTTGGAGTTAAGCTCAGTGATATTTGAACGTAAACACGATTTATCGAAAATTGTATGAATATCACATGCTTTATAAACTTTTTGTCGTTATTATTTAGCTTGCAAACGAAGTGAAGGAAATCGAACACATGTGAACCATGGACGTATAAATAATGTGAACTAACTGAATGTAGCGACCGAGTGCGAGTCACCATTAAAGACTGAAGGCGCGACGCGACAGTACCGAGTCGGTTCCTGCAATTACCGACGGTTTTTTTCTCGGCGCCACATTCTTTAAGATGTGGACTTTACGCATTCAGAGTAAAATATGTCGTTCGAGATAGTTTTCGATAACGAGAGAGATTTCTTCCCAACCAGGAAGTTCCCAACGCTGAATAACGTATTGCGCTGCAATAAATTAAACCGACACATTTGCACACTACACACAGGCATATATACCGATGCAGGGTCGCCACCCTGCGTGAAACCTCGCAAAAAAATTATTCAAGATGGCGTCAGCTTAAGAACGGCACAAGTTGTTGAAGTGTCAAAATCTCTTAACCTCTTGAGAATAACATTGAAAAACAACTGGTGTAAAAATATTTAAAGTACCGTGGGATCACTAAAATCGTATTCATATATTTAGGTAAAAAGGACAAGCACAACATTATGAATGTTCATAATTTAGAATCAAATCTCTTCAGAGAATCGAACAGCAACGTCCTGAATCAGGTACGAACGGCTCAGGAGAATTACTTTCTTACAGTTAAAAAAATGGCAAATTATCATTTTTAGTTGTTACATTCCTGCGCTGACGAAATATGCGGTTATCCGGGACCGACGTATCAACAATTAGCCAACAATATCAGTTGGACAGAGGACGGTTATAATTATGCTTATGGACTGTTTTCCTCGCTATTGAGATCTCCTAGTGCATTGTATTTAGAAACAGATAAAGTACGACGAAATTGTGACAATCGTATGGTAATTACAACTGAAATTTTACTTTAATTATTATCTCCACTTTTAGATGCCTCACGATTATCACACCTTGCCTGAGCAAGTGCAAGACAAAGTAATGACATGTTTGAGAGTGAGGCAAAAACAGTTGACCGCGGCCCTCTTGCGGGATTATTCGAAACTACACGCCCCCACCATGACAGACTTTGATTACAGATTAAAGGTATATAAAATATGAATAATTTACACTTACTTTTGAACAAACGTTTATACGCGGCTTATTTCCAGCTCGTAATGGGATCGAGTAAATTGGCATCGCTGAGAGAGCCACTGTTAGAGTTGGATCTCATGGTTGAGCGAGACAAGGACAAGAGAATATTGGCACTAGAAATGAATAGAGAAGAATTGGATTCCTTAATAAACGCTCTGGAAACTATAAACTCTTGAATAAATTCTGTACAAAATATGTCAAATATATGAAATAAAAAAACTTGCTGATTTATGAAAGTGATGTTTTTTTTTCTTCTTCACTTCGACATAATCTCCCGAGACAATATATATGTTTGTATACATATATATATATATACGAATGAATGAAGGTGTGCCGACAATGGGAGATGGAGTTGGTGAAGAATTAAGTGCATCTTTAGCTAGAAAAATGGTCGGACGACAACGGACATGAATGATACACTTGTTTCACAGTTTATTATAGATTATAGATAAATGTAGAATAGTTTAGTTACTATTATAACTGCTGATCGAAGTATACTGAAGACTGTACTTCCGTTGCCAAGATGTCCCCGATTCAAAAAAAAAGAAGCTTTTTTTAAAATATTGTTTTTTTGTTGTTGTTGCCTTTTCTTGCACGGGCATGAGATTGAGGTTAAACGAGATATCTTTTCGTGTCTTTTTTTTCTTTTTTTGCCTCGGGGACGTCCCAGAGCGACGTTTGATAGAGTGATGGTGCAGAGATCGGTCGTGTCCGAGAAATATTAAATAATGAGTCCGCTCTCGTTGTGAAATCTTATTTCGAGAAAACGGCAAGTTTTCCTACGCCCCCAGCCCCCCCCCTTCTTCAACTCTCCGCTTCGTTCCTCGTTTCACTCTTTTTCTCGTCATCTTCCTTCGTTGTAAATATTATTACGGACAATATCTAATTAAATTTCATACGAATAGGGTTTACTATACAACTTTTAATTTTACCTCCCCTCCTTCTCATCTTCCTTAATAATTAATATATCGTTTAAAATCAATGCCAGTCGCGGGCAAAGTGACCGCTGTTCACTCTCACTCTTTTCTCCTAACACTTAGAAATATTCTGATCCGGGGAGAGCATATACATATATGCGTTTAAATCGTTTAGCGTTATCGTCTATGCTACGGCCTTAATAACAAAAATCGTTCGTAGACAATTATCATTATTATTAGTTACTTTTTTTTTCTTTTTAAATCCTTGTTTACTTCTTGGAGATCCGTATAAACGTAGAAACATCGTATGAAAAACTTGAAAAAGGTACCGTTTGTTTCGTTTTTTTTCTTTTTTTTTTCTTCTTTTTTCATGGGGGTCGGTGGTTGTGCGGGTCTTCGTAATTGGTAATTAGGCGATATTTAATGATTATCATAAAAATTACGATAGGCTTTCGTCGTAAGTGTTCTCATCATTTTTCTTTCTTCTTCTTCTCGTTTTCCTTCTCTCTCGTATGGAGAAAGAAAGTTTAGTATCTTCTTCTTTTTTTCCGCCCCGCAAAAACGCCGAATTTACACAAACGCGTTTTTCTCTATGTCTAGATTATATATCACTTAAATTGTTCGACTTACTGTATCTTTTTTTCTTTTTTCTCGTCGTGTTTTATTTCAGTGTGTTACTCTCGTTTTTTTTGTTATCTTGTTTTTGATCGTGGCATGGTACGGTGCACGCGTGCATAAACACACGTAACTTCGATTTTGCGTGTTTTTTTAAATATATTTTCGTTTTTTGTTTGCCCCTCCATTTGTCTTCTATCACGAGTGAAATTGAGTGAGTGCTTGTGTGTTTCGGTGTGAGCATGTGGACTGGTTATATGTGTGTGTGTGTGTATGCGTGTGTGTGCAGTTCCTCGTTACAAATTAAAAGAAAAAACACTTTAATTGTACAAACACAAAGGAAAAAAACAAGGATTGCGAAAATGAAATACGAGCAAAATATAATCGAATTCGCGACGTGTAAATCTCTTCTACACTCGAAAATTTGTCAAGTTTCGCTCGATGACTCACAGCTTCTTTTCTCTCGTTTCGTTTCAATCTCGCTCCGCAACTCTGGTTTGTCACTTTAGCTCTTTTTTTGTTGTTGTTTTGTTTGTTTTCTTTATCATTCTCATCAACATCGATTCCAGACACACTCGTTTTGCTCGTTATACTTGCTTCATCTCCACTATTCTCAAGCATACACAAGCACGCCTGCTCTTTATCTCTCGCCCATTTTGTTTGCCTACAACTCTCATACACACGCAGCTCCAATTTTCATTCTATGTTATGTGTTTTTTCTCCCCGCTCACTCTTTTTTACGATACCCTTTTTTCATTTAACTCTCTCTCTCTCTCTCGTTCACTTTCTCTCAGTGTACAATATAGGTAGTGTAGGTTTATAACGGGAGGGGGGCCAACCCTTTGAGTATTTCCCTCGGAGTACACGACGAACCCCTCGATATCTTCGCATACGAAATATCGTCGCTCGTCCGCGCTACGTTAATGGGGTCTCGCATTTAGACTTATTCTTAATAACAATTAATGACACTTTAAAATTTCTACATTCTCACAGGTCATTCGACGATTGAACGTCGTAAAACCTGCGCCTGGGCACGGCCCAAGATTTAAGATTTGTAATGTGTGTATTATATGTATGCATATGTGAGCTTGTGTGTGTGTGTGTGTGTGTGGGTGCGTGTGTGTGTGTGTTCGTGTATATATGTTTCTCTGTGTGTTACGTGTAATTAATATTCCGTTGCTTCGCGAAATAATGAATCACCACTCGAGCGACCTCGCGATACACGGTCTGACGACTCATCATCGTTGTCGGATTGCCATCCCCTTTATTTTTATTTATGTATTTTTTTTCTTTTCATTCTCATTCTTTTCGATTCGTTTTTTTCTTGTAATTTATGTGAATTTTCTTCTTCTCGGTGTTTTTACGGTTCTTGACAAAAAAATTCGATTCTTTTCGACATCTCTCAAATCTCTTCGCACACCCCCTGCCATCGAATGCCATCTAATAATTATTAATAGGCCTACTATAAAAGTCCGCGTACCACCCCTCTCTCACGATGGTTTACCAGTGACATCGTCGCCGCTCATTTCATTTTCCACCTTTTTTCTCTTTCTTCCCATTTCATTCTTCCTCTTCCTCATGTCCGTTTGCATTCTTCTTCTTTTTTTTTCGTTTCTTTTCTTTTTTTGCTGCTGCTCGTAACGAAAGAACGTTATTTTCAGTTTAGTTGCAGGAATGGTCCAAATATACATATCTATATAATATACTTTTTTGGTTTTAACGAGAGAAAAGAACTTTCTTCTTCCCAAAATACAATTCGGTTAGCGGCGGTTTATTCGTTCATGTTGTTTTGGTGGTTCATGTCAGCGATAATCTCCTGAAACAAAAGAAATTCGAAGGTTTTTTTATTAACTTAAAAATCGAATCTTTAGATTATCAAAAATTTTGAATGTTCAAAGAATAAAATTCTCGAAGGCTTACATTCGTGTTGATTGCTTCGATGTTCTCGTTGACCGCCGCTGCAACTGCCTTCTCGTTAATGTCGATTTCTTCAATAGCCTATAACCAAAGTATCAATAGAAACGCATTAGCAGGATACTCATAAATATTAATCGCGACGATAATTAGTAAGAGAACAAACGATCAGATGGCCCCTCGCTCAAAAGTCTTCGTGAACGAATTTTTACAAAAAAAAATCAAGTTTCAGAACCAGGAATGCTCAGCGAGCTTTCCCGATCATCGGGCGATCATCATTTCGTCACGAATAATTTTCATAAAATTTATTTCTCGTCTCAAGGTAATATCGGTTTACCTTGGTCACGGAGGCAACGTCCTCGGTGATAGCCGGTCCATGAATGGGTGCTGGAGCATCGACGGGTACTGCCGGTGGTGGACTCATCGGAGCTTCGTCTTCCGTCGTGCCGATATCGTTCTGAACAACGTTGTTCTCGACCGGTGCTTCGGGTTCGGTTTTGCTCTACGTGAACAGAAGAAAATAAAATTTAAAAACACGTTTACGATCGAATTACAAATGTTTTTTCGTTTTTTTTTTTCATAGGATCGAATTTCGAGAGACCCCTCGACGCATGCTGATCGAAGATTTCGCCTCGTACAGGACCTAATTCCATCCTGGCACGGGATCACAGAAAAATTGTTCTCTTCGACAATGTTTTACAGTCCCTGGTACAGCCAGAACGGAAGAACGTCGTACTTCTCACGGCGTTTATGTTAGAGACGAAACACTCCCGTACGTGGAAACAAAAATTCTTTCCTTTACCTTAATTTCGGACAAGACCATTGACATGCTGCATACAAGATGCTGTGACGACACAACGGATGCATTATCGCACGAGTGACAAACAAAACGTACGAGAGATTTCACAACTGTCCAACGGGCAAATATAAATTGTAAACTCGGAAGACTTTTTTAGTTAAATAGTTCGAACAACTTTACGCCTGCTACAAAGCTCAATTCGTTACCCAGCGAACATAGCGTCTATCAATGAGGTACTCTTACTACTTATATTTCTCTCTTTTCGTTTCTAAATGAATTCTAATGAAAATTCACAATCGTGATGATAAAATCTAGATTCTCGTGTCTACCTGCCAAAGTCGCGCATGTCTAAGATTTCGTATGTTAATAAACATTATGTACAAGAATAGATATATCGTTTTTTTTGTTTTTACAGCGAAAACCAAGAGGCAAACAACACAGGGTAGGATAGAATAGAAGAGGAGAGGATAGAAGGATATTGAGGATGATTGTTGTTTTCATTATTTTTTCTCGAGCGAAACAGACATTTGTGCATGGCGAGTGTTAATCATGTACGAGAGGGAACAGACGGGACGGTAGCAATATTTTTGGTTCTTTTTTTAAATGTCACGTAGCGATGGTATTAGACAGTCGTTGTTGCAATAGAAGGATATTTATGCAGAGAGGGTGATTTTTGTTTGTTTGGTTTTCGATGCAGGCGGATAGGCGTCGTGCGGGGTTCGTTGTTCGGCAAGAACGAAGGAAATCGTTGTCGAGAAACGACCGAGGCAAGGGGAAGCTCCGGGCTAAAGTTCACCAACGAGAATAATCCGTTCGAACCCCCACGCGCGCTATCTTCCCTCACGAACTTCGATCCCTCGATTTCTTGTCTGTTTGTTTATTCGTCATCGCACAAGGATGGATGGACAAAGACGAAAAAGCGAGAAGTTCTCTCTCGCCGTCCATTGGAACAACCGGGACACAAGAGAAACGTTCTCGAATATCTCAAGGAACGATTTTTTACGATCGAGGACGACTCGAGGGGATGATGAAACGCGTGTGTGGTGGATCGACATGAAATCAGGAGCTCGAGAAACAGGTTTATGTGTGTAAGTGTGTTGGTATGTGTTTGTGTGTTTCAGGCTACACCACAAAGAGAGCAGATTTGATGTTACATTCTTTGTTTGTTTGTTTGTTTTAATTTGGCAGACCCAACGATGAGATATCTTTTTTGTTTTTTAATGTAACTCGGGCATCGCCATAAGAAGGAAAACACTTGGCTCCCCGTTTAGTTGTTTCATGCCAGGATTTTGCATGTTAGTCACCTGGTCGTTGTCCTGTACGTTGCGAAGCGACAAATGACAATGTTGCTCGCTCGTGTTATCATCCATCGATTCGGCTAATCTCTCCTTCAACTCGTGCTCCGAGTCGTTGAACGAGTTAAGACTCTGTGACACAGATTCCATCTTGAATTCACGATTGCAAGACTCGTCCGAAAGTTCCGAGATTTCTTTCGTCGGGAGTTCGTCGATCGTTTGGCTGCCGGTAGTAGGAATTCGTGGCGATGTGAGAAGCGTCATTTCCGTTGGGATTTGAGGAACGGACGAGATTGGACTTGGAGCTGAAACGGGGGTGGAGTTTGTCGTCTTATCCGTAGCTGGAACGTCTTCCTCGAACGAGACGAGACAGTCTTCGATAATTTCCTGAGGCGCTGGTGGTGGTAATAGTTGGACGTTGTCGACGGTTTGTGAAAGTTCGTCGAGCCGCGAGCCAGGCACTTCCTCGGGCGGTGGCAGATAACTCGAATTCTCTCGTTGCTCGTCCTCGTGTGAATCCGACTCGTTGGTCTTCTCGATCTTCTCGTTGGCCTGGATGGTTTCCCAGCGATCGACCATCTGCCACGACAAGAGAGAGGCAGCTTCCTCGGTCGAGACCGGTAAATTTTTCTCGACGTCGATCATTTTTGTCATATCCGAAGAATCTTCGATCTGAGTCGTGATGAAATTCAACAGTTGACTCGTCACTTTTGGCACGGGAATTGGCGATTCGGGCAGCGGTGGTGGGACGTCCTTCTCGAGCATTTCTTCCTTCGATTCGTCGCGATTCACAGGAACGATAGGCTCGCTCAATGTTTTCACGACCTCGATGATCTTCTCGTTTTGCTCGAGGAGCGATCCTTCCCTCGAATCGACGATTACATTGACCGACTCGACGCTTTCACGATTTTTTTCTTTTTCGAGCAAAATTTCAATGGTTTTGGTCTCTTCGACGGGACTGTCCGGTACGACGATCGCCGGCTTTGCCTCGAAGACAATGTCACCGGATATTGGGATCGGACCTTCCTCCGTGTGTATGACGAGATCGTTCTCTCGTGGCTTCTCGGTTGAGATAGTTTCCATCATTTGTTGTGCGACAGGAAATTCCGAGTTTTGTTCCGCAACCGGGAATTCCTCGATTTTCTCAGAAATGGGAAGCTCCGTGATTTTCTCCTCAACTGGAAGTTCCGTGATTTTCTCCACAACTGGAAGATCCATAATATTTTCTGCAACTGGAAATTCCGTTATTTTCTCCGCAACAGGAAGCTCGATAATTTTCTCCACAACTGGAAGCTCGATAATTTTCTCCACAACTGGAAGCTCGATAATTTTCTCCCCAACTGGAAGCTCCGCTATTTTCTCAGCAACGAGAATCTCTGTAATTTTCTCCACAGCCGGAGACTCGATCAATTTCTCTCCAACCGAAAGTATCTCCGTGAGATTCTCCACGAGGGGAAGTTCCGTGAGAGTCTCCGTTACCAGAAGTACGTTCTTATCGACGATATCCTTCGCGTTATCGATGCCGGACGCGACGACGTTTATCGTGGATGCTTTGCCTGTTTGCTCATGAGATTCTGACGATATGGAACGAACGGTTATGTCATGATCTTGGGTCAAGGGTTTCGCGAGGATGGGAATTGTGGTAGCGGTGATTTTTGCGTTGGGCCACGCTGGAATTTGGGATGTCGCGAATTTACCGGTGAGATCGTTGTTACCGGAAGAAGCGTACGTAATGTTAGCCTTGTTAGCAGCCTCGGCAGGAAGCTTGAGCGCCTCGGCCAATGCCGTGGCGTTCGCAGCTACTTGCTGAGCCTGTTGCAACGGCGAGGGATCGATAGGCGTTGGCGGTGGGCTCGATGGAAATTGGGACGGGATATCCTCACTGGTTTTCCTCTCAATGATAGACGGCGCTGTAGTAGCGTAATTGGTAGTAGTAGTGGTAGTAGTAGCGACAGTAGATTTTTGCTTGGATTGGGAGTTGGCCTCTACCGGGGACGCTTCTATTACGGTCTGCACTTGACTGACCTCGACTATTTTATCGACGACGCTCGCGGGCTCGCACTCTTTCTCGATCGTATCCTCGACGTTGTTCTTTGCTTCGACGACGGGAACGGGAGTTGGAACGGGAGTCGAGGTTTCGTCTTTCATCTCCTTCTCGACGGGACTTGACTCTACCGGTGTCTTCGTCTCTTCCGCTTTGGGGGCCTCGGGCGTTGCTTTCTCGGCCGCTACGTCGCTGCTGCTCTGTTCCTTCTCCGTTGGGCTGCTCAACGATTTCTCCTCCGTCGGACTGCTCGCTCCACCTTCCGCGTTCTCGGCTTCCTCGCCACCCTGTTTCAACGATCAACAAACAATAACGAATTAACAACGATTTTAACATTTTTATATTTTATTTTTATATAAATTATCATTTCTTTTTTTTTCATTCGCAAATATTTTCATCCAGCCAGGTGTTTTGTTATAAAAAATATGGACAAAGGGACAAATCTTCGCCTCGTTAATTCAGCAATCACCCTTTTCGCACGGGAGAAACGTCCTTGTATATTTTGACAATTGTGACGCGACGAAGAAGTGAGAGAGAGAGAGGAGAGGAGAATTATCGTTGAGTTTTACGGACCAACCCTTAGTCCTGTTGGCACGTAATGGTCATAGGATGAAAGTCCGTACGTGTGGAACGTTAGTTCAGTCAAGCATGATATTATTTTTTGTCCGGAGTGCGTTTGGGAACTCGACAACGACGACGACGACGAGGTTTGCGTCGAGGATAGAGGCTTGGCTCGCCTAGTGAGAGAGCCACCCTCGTCGAGTGTCGCCAGTAAGGGTGGGACACGTTTTTTACTCTCTCTCTCTCTACTTTTTTCATTTCTTTTTTTCGCTCTGTCCTGCCAGTGTCGAGTCGCTGAAATAGGCGAGCGAGGGTTGAACAAAACGAGAAGCTTGCACGAGACTCGAGAGAGAGAGAGAGCTAGAGAAAAAGGGCTTTGGGTGCTCACTATGAGCTCTCGGTGAGTGAATAGGAACCAACGGCTCGAAACTCGTGTCGACTCGGAGAAAAAGAGAAATAGACAGAGATGGAGGAAAGAGTTTCGAGCTTTTTCTCGCCGCTTCAATGCTCGCTCAGGGGAAAAGTAAAAGAGAGAGATAGAGAGAATGAGAGAAAAGAAAGAACCTCGAAGGGTTGCGTTAGAGAGACAGCCGCACCCTTCGGGGTCTGGACAACCGTGTCACTGTGTCACACTGAAAAGTGTCTCTCGAGACGAGACGTTCTCGTTTCCTTAGTTCGTGTTTTACACGACGTCCCACTGGGAATGAGAGAGAGAGAAAGAGAGAAACATCTAAATCCACGCGAGACTCGACTGACAGTTTCTTTTCTCTCTCTTTTTTTTTTTTTTTGAGCGATGATGAGAGAAAAAAGGGCTTGGAATTTTCCAAGGATATAATGCTAAGTTCAACAGAGGGACGAGAGAGACTCGTAAGCGAGATTAGGACAACCCCTATTTTTCGTCCCTCGTACCATTTACTACTTTACAGGAGTGCGGACTACCGAAACCAGAAGCTCTTTCAATTTCGACGATCGAGCCACGGGGCTTCCTCCACCCTCTCGATAATTCTTCATCGTGGCATACGGGCCAACCCAACAATGTGACTTGGGGGGTGAATATTCATATATATATATATATATATATATTTGTTTTTTCGGGGCTATTATCGATATACTTTTACCCACAATCGACGACGTAATGGCCGAATCGCTCAGGACACTTTATCATTCTTACATGGAGAAATGAATATCGAGATTGAAAAATTAGGATTGTTTCACGTCGATTTATGAGAATAAATATTGTAGCAATTTTTCAAACGCTTTCATAATTATTCGAATAATTTTCTATCTTACATTTGCGATTTAAGAGACTACGGTGATAACTTTTATTTCGTCATCGTTCCAATATCTATTCTACTTTTCTCATAATTCGTAATTTGCATAATTAACAATTAATTCATCGGTCAATTAATTGTCCAATTAAACAAAAAAACCTCGAAATAACTGGAATTTTTATTTTTATTTTGCCTTCGTGTACGATAATAGTGTCTTATCATCGGGTAGATTTTCGGTGCAACGACGCACGACCGAAAATATCCAACATAGTAAAACTCGTTGCGTCGTTGGCCGATGACCAAGGGCCGTTAAAAAAAATCCCCCCCAAAAAAAAAGAAAAGAAAAAAAGAAAAACACCCGATTGAATCGAGTGTGTTCAACGAAAATTGGCAAACGGCCAAATACACGTGTGTCTGTGCATGCGGAAAGATATGCACGGAGGAGAGAAGAGAACAGAAGAGAAGGTGCCGGCGTGTCGAACACGGGCCATTGTTCGCACCGGTGTGCGGTTTGAAATGCATTCTCTCTCACTTCGGTTATATCAGGAGTTAACAAACTTCCGATCAGCGATACAACGTAAACAAGCGTTTCCGGTCTGAAGAAAGGCCGAGCCGCGAATCAAGAGAGGGAGAGGTTGAAATTCAGAGAAAATAGTAAACGTTTTTTTCTCTCTCTCTCAGTCAACGGGAACGTTCTCGGACGCCATTGATCGCGAGCAGAGGGCGCGCGGAAAAAATATTCCTTCGCGTTCTGAATTCGCAATGCGAGACGAGAAGCTTGACTCGAGGTTGTGGTTGTTTCCAACGCTCTCGTCTCTTTTCCGTCTCCGGAGAGAGCTTTCTCGCCCGGGGGCACCGAAAGTAGAACGCGCCGATTATTCTCCCAGGTCTAGAAGAGTTTTACCCTCGCGGTCGTTTCTCGAACTAACGCGCGGGTTAGTTTCGCCACGAGAGTTTAGAGAGATTTTTGTTTGTTTTTTTGTTTACGAGAGTACGAAAAGCTGGATTTTACAATGCTGTTGTGCATTTCTACGTTCTGGTTTTGTGATTGAAGCTTTGTTTACAAGTGTGTGTGTGTGTGTGTGTTTGTGGAAATACGCGAATTTCCGACTTTTCGGAAAATCGTTTTGAAAATAGAACACGGTGTAATTTTGTACACGGGGTGTTTATGCATCTAAGATTTATTTTTAGACGATAACGATCGATAAAAACGATGGTGACGAAAAACTTAAATAATTAAGAATTTTTATCATTTTTTTAATATTATTAATGAATCGAATAAAGCCGCAGGTTCTATCGTGAAAATTTATTTGCAATTGATTACAATTGGATAAAATAATGATCATAAAATTATAATTAAGAAATTCGACAAGAGGATCAACTTTTCCCTATTAATAATAATTAGAGAAATATTTTGTAATGAATTTGTGTAATCAAGTTCGATATAAATTCATATCACCATCAAATAAAAAATACAATCTTTTCCAATTTTGTGTAGAAGTGACAGAAACCAGAAAACGAAAATAAAAAGATCTTTCCAATTCGACAATTTTGTTAAATTCGCTAAAATTTCAAAGAGCGTGATAGAGTTGAATAAATTGTTCCGGTATGGACGCAGAGTTTGTGCCTATTAAAGGCCAGACAACGTATGCGTGTCGATGTTGGAATATCGCGACGGGGCTACTGAGGGGGAGGGGGGGGGGGGGGCAGAGAGATAGAGAGAGAAAGAGAGACAAAGTAGTGACACATGCAGAGTTACGCGCCGACGTCAGTTCTCGTTCGAACATCAAAAAAGCATTAGGCTAATTCGCCCGTGGCGTCGGTACGTTGAGCCGGGCTCGCGCCCAACCCCGTGGGATCCTCGATCATCGCGCGCATAATGTAATCCCGCGAAACGAGTATCGAAGGGTCGCGCGTCGTTCGATATGAAAAAAATATCACGAGAACGGACCGTTGCCAAAAAAAAAAAAAAAAAAAAACAAAAAAAAATATTCATCGTTAAAATAAAATTATTCTGGGTCATTTTTATTTCCAGAATCCAGCAGAAGCTTTGAAACGATGGGACATCGAAGATTATTAATTGCGAATAATTTACTAATTCGTATCAAGCGTCGGAGAAAAATTAGAAAAAGGACAAAGGTCGCGAGAGAATAAACGTGACGTTGCAAATTCATGGTTGTTCTTGCTCGTTTCTACGTCGAGTCTATTCATGGTTGGAATGAAACTTGACGTCGTTGGTTTTTACGAGATGGAGAGGAGGGAGTTAAGGTAAAAGTAATTAACGGCTGAAGACTTTATTACACTCGGCGAATAGCGATCATTCAACCTCCTGGCGTTTGATGGATGATACGTAGGCGACTAAGGACGAGAAGATATGAATACGTGTATATATATATATATATATATATATATATATATATATATATATATATATATATATATGTGTGTGTCTATTCAGTGTTCTATGAACATTCTCGAGCAGCCGGGGCGGAGAAGTGACGAAGAAACAAATGCGTCATCCGGCTCAAGTTTGGCGCATCGCGCGAGTAACCAAAGGGTCTCTCTTTCTCTCTCTCTCTCTCTCTCTCTCTCTCGGCTCGACGAAGTTTCGCATTGTGTCAGTCGGTGAGACAAAAGACAGTTTTTATTTTTATTTTCCTTCCGTTTGCAACGAGAGTCTCGTTTCTTCTTCGAACTTGCGAAGTTTCAAAGGTTCTCCTTTTTTGCTCGGAATATTTGTTTAGCATGGTTGAATTTTTGTTATCTTGCCTTTTTTACGTTTGAATGAAAAATTCGAATCGATGAGTTTTAATTTAGCATAAAATTTCGAAGTTTTTATAAGTGCTCTTTCTTTCTTTCTCTCTCTCTCTCTCTCTCTCTCTCTCTCTCTCTCTCTCTCTCTCTCAATGTGTTCTCGAGTTCGAGAAGTCGAAGAGAGAATTTCTTCTCGGCGCCGCGACTATTTTTACACCAACGGCAAGAGTGAGAGAAAGAATACGAACGAGAGGACGAGAGAGATCAGAAGAACAAGCCAGAAGTGCGTTCCAATGTTTCGCGAGTCTCGTCTTACGCCAACGGGCCACCGTAAAAGTCAGTCTCCGCAAGAGAACCATATTCACGCGAATTCGACTCGAAAAAAGAAAAAAAAAAAAAATACGAACGATCGTCAAAAATTCATAAAAATTTCGATAAAATCATTTTGACGTTTTCGCAAAATTCATAGAACTCGGTAAATTGCAAGGAAGAAATATAGGAACTTTCGAGCCGGGGGATTTTCGCGTTCGAGTGGACCGGAAAAGAAAAATCGAAATAGAGAGAAAAGTCGCGAGTTAGACCGGAAGTCGTCTGGCAGGAAATCGTCTGCCCACGCGTCGGATCGAACTGGCCGGTTTTATCTCTCTCGCACTGTGTCTGTCTGTTGTACGTAGGTAGACGACGTCTAACCATTCGTGCCTAGACGCCAATAATTATTATCGCACGACGGAAATCACAGACTCGGAAATCGATCGGATAAAGAAAAAACAAAATTATTAATCGATCGTCGATTAAATTAGAGATAAAAATCATCGATTTTTTCTTACCACTATTATTATTATTATTGCCATTACCGTCGCTCTCATTTTAGCGTGAACAAAAAAAATAATAATTAACCATCGTACCTCGAGAAAATCGTCCTCCTTGTAATTTTCCGCATCGTCGTAGACTTCGGGCGGCGCGATGCCCAAAAGCGGTATCGCCGACAAAATTCTACGCGCACCCCTGGCAACCGCGCCCGCAGCACGATAAACTCCACCACCGAGACTACGTCCTACCTTCATTACCGATTCCATAATCGCTTTTTTTCTTTCTTTTTTTAATTAATTTTACTATTATGAATTTTCTTTTCTTTTCTAAATAACAAACGCGCAAAATTTGCTCAAATACCAAATCGATCCTAGGATTTTTTTGGTGTTTTTCTTTTACGGACAGAATTTGTAACACGATTGAAATTCTTTTGTTTTTAACCGTATGAAATTTTGAATTTCCCGGGTAAAACGATGAAAAAAAATGAGAAAAAGAGAAGCGAGCGATTCAGACGTACGAAGAATAATGTAAAGTCACCCACGGAGTTCGCACACTCGTCTCGATGCAATACAATACTTCCGTGCACTTTATATCTCCTATCGGGTCACTCTCTCTTTCTTTCTCTCTCTCTCCCTCTCTCTCTCTCTCTCTCTCTCTTTTACACACACGCACGTATCTCGCTCCTCGCTATGTATCGCTCTTTAAATAAATCCGCGCACGCACTTGTGCCGCGAGAAAGAGAACGAGAGAATGGGAAATAGAGACGGCGAACGATAGGAATATATAGATTACGTTACGAACGGACTGACCGTCGTCGACTCGGAGTCGACCGAGACTCGGTCCTCGTTTATATAGAGACCGGCTGAGCCAGCTTCGTCCCACGTCATAGAAGACCAAGAGAAGACGAAGAAGACGAAGAGAAGATGAATAAGACGAAGAGAAGACGAAGACCGAAGAAGAGAAGTGAGAGAAAATAAAAATGCCACATGGACTAGAGAGATCGGCGAGACTCGGAAGTATCGTTCGTCTCGAATAAAACTGCGGGTGGTAGGGAGCGGGTGAAAAAAAAATTAAGAAAATAGATTAATTAATAAATAAAGAAAAAAGGCATAAAAAAAAATAATGGAAGAAAAAAAATGAAAAAAAGGGGAGAGGGGGAAATAATTAATCAGAGTAGAGGAGCTTTTACTTTTGTCTGTAGGTGGGGGTCAAGCTCTTCTCGAGACAAGCTGTGCAACACTCGAACTATATATATATATATGTATTTCTCGCAGTGGGAGAGGAAAAAAACCTCACGCCGCAAACCGCGCGCCGGCTCGCCGGCTAGAGAGCGAGCGCAACGTGGTGTACTCACGGCTCGTGAGTTTCTATTCTTGGACTGCGAAACATAACGAGAATGCGACACTACTACGCAGCCGGCGGAGACTGTGGAACGTTTCGAACAGTAGGCGGAATATATAGCACTGGTTTACATATTTATTTATGTGTGTGTGTGTGTGTATTCTTACGTTAGAACTATAGGGAAGAAAGTCCTCGAAGATTCGAAAGTGGGGTGATGATTCACGTTGTAAACTCTCTAGCAAGTGCACGGTCACGCGAAGAAGAAACAAAATATTGTTTTTTTTTAAAAAACAAAAATACATATTAAAATTAAAAAAAAAATAATAATTTATTGAAATATAAATTGATTGATAATTTTAGGTGGTATATTATTGATGAAATGATACGAAGAAATAAAAATCATCGATATTTGTTATTTCGCATCGATCTAATTTATGAAGTGTCCTCTCTATCTATCTCTCTCTCTCTCTTTGCCATAAAATAATATTCTTGCTTGGAAGCTTTAATGTACACGTGGATTATGGAAATTTTCGCACGAGAATCATGCATTATTCACGATCAATCTAGGAACTGATCGCGAAGACAATAAGCTCGTCTTTCGCGTATCCGAGAAATTCAACAATCTCTCTCTCTCTCTCTCTCTCTTTCTCGCTTGATCTCTCGTGAGAGATACGAGCCGTACGAATTTCCGTCGGAGTTTCATCGACGCGTCATTTTCCATCGTCATTAATTCTTCGCTTAATTACAAACGGGACCTTCGGCACCGCGAGTCTTTCGCGCGAGGGCGAGGGGGGAGGAGGAAGACGACGAATTGCCTGACGGAAACGAGGAAGCGAAGGTACGAAGGAACTTCGTTTCACGTTTCTACGTAGGTGTAACGATTTACACACGTAGACACATATTCACACCCACACACACAAACACACACACACATACACACACACACACATATATATATATATATATATATATATATATTTATGAAGATACATAGGACAGGTTAAAGCTCACGCAAAGTGGAGACGCGTCGCCAGGGGGTTCGCGCTATACCTCGTACACTTCCTCCACCCATCTCATCCACCTCACCGCCAACTCGCGCTTCGTTAACGCGAGGCGTCGGTTCCCGTTTCGCGGCAAAGATATACGAGGACAAAGAGAGCTTTTCATCCATTTTCACGTACTTCCGGGTCTCAATGACTTGCGCATACTGCACAATCGGCTGATACTTCGAGAGAAACCGAGTTTCAAGAGTTTGCGAAGCTTGGAAGAGCGGAATTGTGTGTGTGTGTGTGTGAGAGAGAGAGAGAGAGAGAGAGAGAGAGAGAGAGAGAGAGAGAGAGAGAGAGAGAGAGAGAGAGAGAGAGAGAGAGAGGAGAAAGAACAAGGATAGACAAGTTTAGAAATAGAATAAAGAGGAAGTAAAGTACCTCGGAAATTATGAAGTTGAAGAGACATGCGAAACTGAAGCCAGGAAAGTTGTGTTCGCTTTCACAAAGCGTCATAAGCATTCCATGAATATATATACATACATGCATACACGCGCACACACACACGTATATCATATAGTAGTGCATTGAGCTTTATATATAGAGAGAGAGGGGGGGGGGGGTGTAGAACGTCTAGGCTTCATCGGGTTCGAGACTTGGCCGCAGCGATGGCAGCATCCTACACACGACGTGTACCGTAATGTGAAAATGGAGCCGGGGCAATGTGTGCCGTGGCAGAGAATCGAATTATTCGTCGACGAGAAGGTAGAGACCGCGAGCTTACCATCGGGGGAAAAAGCTCGTAGCGCGTCTCGAATATAACGATTTTTTGTTACTCGGTATGACGAGATAATAACGAGAAGGGCGATAATAAAAATTATATTAATAATAAGAATAATAATTTATCATATTAATATTAAAATTATGTTTTTTTTTAAATTATTTATATAACAATGTCGAGTTTTATTCGGTGTCGGTGCGTACGACCGGTCCCTCGTAATGCCCCGAGGGAGATTAGTTCAACAATCCTAGCGAGCACTTAAAGTTCGCTCGGAAGGTTGTTGAGTCGCAACCGGTTTGTCCGTCAGCGCGAAGCCGCTTAATTACCGTCGTTGTTGTAATTGAAGTTAACGAAGAAAAGCGCGACGCGGTATAAACAACGGGAGAACCCATTGTCTTCACCGACATCGTCGAGCGAAAGAGAGCGAAGACGCGCGCGTAATATCAAAAACGCTTTCGCTCCCTCGACGTTAAAGAGTGTCTCTTTCCCAGAAGTTTGGAATTTGTTCGAGTATTGTCGCGGTGAAGTAACGATTAATTTTTCGATTGCTATTTATTGTCTAGTATTGTATTTATTTTTGAAATTTATCAAAAAAATTTATATATTTTGTATTCATAAATATGTCGATTATATGTTGTATATTAAAATTTTTTGACATCGGTTTTTGGCAGTTGACGGGTGGCAAACTGGGATTTCGACATCGAAATCGTGATCACCCACCCCAAAACATAAATTGAGATAGTTTATTTTTCTCAAAAATGATATTTCTTTGCAAAGTCGTATATTTTAAGCTACTTCAACTTTAGCCTCTCGCTAAAATCACTATAGTGAATCTCTGATGCAATACTCTCAACTGATCGCATTACGTTTTACATATTTATCTAAAAATGGTTGAAAATAAATAACCACCATTCATGTGCAAAAATAGCGAGTTTAAAGATTAACAACAATTTTTTTATATTTAAAATAAACCAAATATTTTTGTACAATTGGATTTAAATTTTGTATATTTTCTTTTCTTTTTTAAATCAAAATACGGAATATCAATAATTGTGTATTTGCGTTTATACATTTATGCCATTGTAATGGCGAATTGATATTCTCGTTACGGTTTGGACAACGTTAACGAGAATTTTCAACAACTAATCGTAATCGACATGTGCAAATACGCCACAGCGCGTTGCGACTGCATCGATGCAGCGGCGAGAGAGGGAGAGAGAGAGAGAGAGAGAGAGAGAAAGGTAAACCGTGGTATCTCGACTATTTAATTCATAAAATCCACATCGAGTTTAAAACAAATCCGAATGTTTGTTAATAATTAAAACTAACGAGTAATTCTGTTCCACGCAACGAATCTGCGCGTTTCACGTACGAATTTATCGTGTGCCATGAAATATGAAACGTTAGTTCCAATTACGTTATGAAGAGCACCGAGAAGAGGAGAAGCTTTTAAATTTTCGAGAACGGTCGAAACATTTTCCGAAATCGTCGCGTTGTTCGTTATTAACAAAAAGCCGAGGTACGTTTATACGTGAAATATGGAAAATGTGAAGGGTTTATTTTCCCTACGAATAAATTACCCGACGGGGTATAGGATTGATCTTTATTTTTATTTTTAGAAAATAAGAAAAAAATTTATTCGCAGCGATAGTCGGTTTTCTTTTTCGACGAAAAGGGCGATTGGTGTCGAGGTTTGTGCATAAAAAAGAGAACGAAGATAAAAGCGAGAGGGAGAAAAAGGGCGATAAACTCGTGGCAAAAGAATGACTTGTGTGTGTGTGTACGTGTCGCTATTTGGCTTTTGGAATTTCCGACGAGTACCGTCAATGAAAGGCACTCGTTAAGGCAACAGTGAAACTGGTGATAACGATTTTGTGTGTATATTCGAAGCTAGAGGTCGAAGTAGATAATACCATCTCTCCGCCCATTCCCTCTTGCCTCGCTTCATACACAGGAACTAAACCCAACGAAACGACCCTTTAATTATGCACGGAAAGCCAAAGTGCATAGAGACGAAAGGGAGAAAGAGAGAGAGAGAGAGAGAGAGAGAGAGAGAGAGAGAGAGAGAGAGAGAGAGAGAGAGAGAGAGAGAGAGAGAGAGAGAGAGAGAGATAGACGAAGAGAAGAAAATGTAGTCACGTAGAGTATGTGCATAAACGTGGCTCAGATTGTCGCTAACGAACGTGCGAAACACAGGACAACGTAGGAAGTTTGTTTCATTTGTTAATTCTTTTTCTTTTTGTCAAACGCGTTTTTCTCCCTTTATTCCATTTTTCTCTTCTCTCTGTCTCTCTCTAAACTTTGTCGTCACTTTCCCGACGTGGTCGCGTGGCGGCCGTAAATTTCACGTGAATCCAGCAAATAGAAAGGTAAAGAGTGAGGGAGAGGGAGAGAGAGAGAGAGAGAGAGAGAGAGAGAGAGAGAAATCGAGCAAACGACGTATGGGACAAATGTGTTTCCAGTTGACGAAGGGGGGAAGCCGTTATCGCTCGGTAAATCATTCGCGTAACATGTTACCTGGCTGTACTGGCATACGGAACCGGCAATGCACTACGAATGACTCAAGAGAGCATGTGTGTAAAACCTCCTCTCGGCGTTTCGGTAAAACTGAAGTTGCGCGTGATTTAAAACTCGAACATCATACAGAGAGAGAGAGAGAGAGAGAGAGAGTCGAGCTTTTGAAATCGCGACCGTCGAGAAAACAAAAAATAGAGAAAAATTGCTGGTCCACTCGTACTTTTCTCACCCCTCTCACGTTGTCGTGTGAAATATTTTACGAACGATTTGTTGTTTGTGCACTTGTACACACGGCGTTGAGAGCGACTGTGAAAATTCAAGTTTGTTTTTTTTTCTTTTTATATTTTTTTTTCAATATTCGGGAAACGAGACCAATGAGAGATCGGTAGATTCGTTCGTGATCTCTTTTGTCCCTCGAAACCATAAAAAATACAAATTATTCGTTCGTTGAGGGAAAACGTGACTATTTTTTGTTGCTTTCGACGCAACGAAATTTTTTTTTATTCAATTCTTATTTTAGGTACTAATTTTTATTCCGCTTTTTCCCTGTTTTTTCAAAGGAAATTTTGCACGAAGCTATTTCCTTCAACGATCGTCAGCGAGGTTAATTTTTAAGGGACGAATATCACGCGAGTGTCGTTGAAATGTTTTTTTTTTGTTTTTTTTTTCAAACGGGAAGTAGACGAGGGACAATGGTGTCGCCTCACGCAGAATCTGCATACCCCCCAACCCCTTTACAGTCTCCCTTCTATTACCTTCTATTTACCATCCCCTTCTAGATTCCAGTCGGACTTCAATTTTTTCCTACCCTCTCTTGCAATTTTCACCCCTTCTTCGTTCGTTTTTCCTTCATCTACGATACGCGACTCGACAAGGGTCGCGCGAAACGCAACGCGAGACAGACAGTGGTCACGGGTATCGGCCGACGTGGAACGTCGACGACGAGAGGAAGATAATATTGATTTTATCATTTCGCGTGTGCGAATTCCATGGCTCGAACGGTGCGCGAACCACCCTTCTATCCAAGGGTTCGGCTCGATCGAGTCTTCGACCAACTCGTGTCTTTAATATACATCATAAATTATATATATATATATATATAATATTTTTACTGGTAAATAATGTATGTGTATATAATAATAATAATAATATAAATAATGTATAAATAATATATACATACATTATTTACCAGTAAAAATATTCTTCATTCGGCGAGATAGGGAAAAATGTACGAGGGATCACCTCTACCCTCAACCCCTAAAGTTCAACTACAAACAATTCTCGTTTGCATGCCGCAAACAGACGAGAAAATTATGCCCGGTGTAAGTCGAAGATATATGGAACATTACGACAAAATTATGCGCGCGAGTGGCTTCACGGTCCGGCAAAGTCACAATGGTATTACGTACAAGAGGTCTCCTCTTTTTCTCTCGACCCCACGGTGGTTGCCTTTTAACCCCTGCACAAACAAAAGAAAAACCTCGAGAAAAACTATTTCCTCGTTAATTTTTTTTCTTTCGCTCGCGATATTTTCTTTCTGATATTCAAAACTTTCGACGATAAAACGAAAAAATATCGATAAATTCTTTTTCACGAATTGAAATTAATAAAGCCCTATTTTATTGTATTCGTTTATTTATTAAGGCGACTTTCACCGTCGAATTATTTCGAAGATTAGTGCGAAATTGAATCGATCGAACGATAATCGTTTTAAAGTGAAAATGGAGGAAAATAAAAGAATTTAAGGGTTGACGAACGAAAGGGGTTGTTTTTTTGTATCTCTCTCTCTCGCCTTGCTCTTTCGAGGATCGCGAGGATGTAATACATAGTACAAGGAGATCGAATGACGGGAAAGGGAGTGTGCGAGTCACCGGCTATCTCGACTCGAGAGAAAGTTAATCTTTTCTCGATTCCGGATATTGGGATGATATATATATATATATATATATATCTTGTACAAGCACCGTTAGCCGATAGTGGATACAGTATCGAATGATTATACGTACGGGGGAGAAAACACTCTCGAGTACTCGATAAATATTGGAACTCCGACTCGAGTTTGCCGAGAAGAAGATTCTCGAGTGTAGACCGAGTACGAGAGAGAACCGCCCTCTCCCTCCTATTCCTCCTCTTCCACACTCCCTCGATGGTTAAATTTGTCCAGGGCGTAGGGAAAAAAGTTAGTACCTTTGCTCTCGTTCCTTTTTCTTTCTTTCTTCATTCTCTCTCGGTCGTCGGTTCGCCTAATTGGCCAAAGGGAGATAATATTCTTTCGCGAAACTACTACTCGAGGATCTAGCCTCCCCCCTCTCCATTCTTTTTCTCTCTCTCTTTTTTTGTTTTTTGCATCCCTCACTCACTCTTTTTCTTTTTCTTTGACTCGACCGCGAGTCTCGACCTCT
The DNA here is from genome assembly GCA_951802705.1 of Netelia virgata. Taxonomy (NCBI): domain Eukaryota; kingdom Metazoa; phylum Arthropoda; class Insecta; order Hymenoptera; family Ichneumonidae; genus Netelia; species Netelia virgata. The sequence goes on along the minus strand of OX637865.1, from coordinate 37,627,160 downwards.
CACTTTGACGGCGAGTGCGCACACCACAGAGACACACGAGGCGAGGAAAAATTACGGTTCGTTTCGACGTTTCATTTTTTGTTGCTTACTTCCTAATTTCTAAACGTATATTATCCGCGAAAGTCGTTCGGAAATTTTACCGTTGTTTGTTTGCGTTTTTTTTTACCCGAGAATCGAGCTCGACATTTTTTCGTCACCATGGAAAATATCTGGAAATGTTATGAAGAATTTTCCTGACTTTTTTTTTTTAATTTAATCATTTAGCAGACATTTTCGAAAGATTTTGTGGAAAAACAAATTTTATGTTTTTTTTTCCAAAGTTTCGACGATTTTTGTTTTTTTTTATGCCGGAAGCGTGTTAAAGCAGCTTCCTTGCAGCGATGCCGAAGCTGGTGCGCTCGCTCTCTCTCTCTCTCTCTCTCTCGCGCGCGGATAAGCGAGAGAAGGACCGAAAGAGCGAGCCGGAGTTCGCCGGTTGGCATGGCAACAGCTCTGCCCGCGTCCCGGCGTCTCGACGCTCGATACTAGACGACGCCCAAATCCGCCAGGACTCTGCCTCGCCTCTCTCTTTCTCTCTTTCTCTCTCTCTCTCTCTCTCTCTCTCTCTCTCTCTCTCTCTCGAGTCCCGAAACTCGCAAGTTTACCGACAACGCGAATTCCTCTCGCGTGTAATTGAAATTAATAAAAAAAAAGCAAAAAGCAAAAAACAAAAAAAAAACTAAAATTAAAAGAAGAAAGCGAGAAACGGTCAAACTGTTTCTTCTAATTCGAACTCTTAATTAGTAGATTCGTTATAACGACCGGCTTATCCCCGGGTGAGCATCAAACTCGTAATTTCGACGAAATTGCTCGTTTACATTGCGTAACTTTTTCAGGCAACGCCGACTTACCGACTAGAGTTTGCCTTTTATTACTATTTTTGTTATTTTCCAAACAGCAAAATAAACCAAGCATAAAGTTTTCGAGCGATAAACTCTAGGCGTTTAAGCACAAGAGTCGGATTTTCAATTAATGTTACCTTTAATTGTGCATACAAAATTAATAAAAATTGCGTTTTTTTTCGCGACCGAATTTTTAAATATTTTTTTACAGACTTTAGAGTTTGAATATTTTCCACCGTCGATTATCGTCACGAGGCTTATCGAGTCGTTTGAAATATGACTGCGAGTGCTCGGATTGTATAGTCTTTCGTGAATGTTGTCAGAGAAAGAGCGAGAGAGCGAGAGAGAGAAGGCGAAGACGAGCTAAAGAACTATCGGCGTAAGCGCGGAGGAGCCAACGAGTTTTGTACACAAAAGAGCAAGAGAGAGAGAGAGAGAGAGAAAGCGGATCGAACCAAACACGTCGTTGTTCAGTTGTTCCGGCGGTTAAACGAGCCCAAGGTAATTCGAAACGACGAAGCGAGGAACCCGAGAAGACTCGAACCCGTCGAGGCGAACGAAGCCGAATGCCATAATTCGTTAACGCGCGCCTAATACACAGTTAACCATAACTATACATATCGTATATCGCGTTTCTCGCTCATCTTCCCCCGATTCAATTTACTGCGAAGAGTGTTTAATCGCGGTGGGAGGCAATTATCGATAAAAACGCAAAAAGCGTGTCGCGTTCGAGTTCTACGTTCGACATTGTATCGAGAAGAAAATATTGAAAAAAATAAAATTTTAAAAAAGAATGAAAAAAAAACAACAGGAAAAATTGATTACAAAAAAAAAGCACGAAACGCGCGATTTATCCCCGGGAAATACGGAACCGGCGAAGCGCTTCGAGGAAGGAAATAAACCGTTTGAACGCGATTTCTAATCTTGTCCGATCTCGAGTGGATCGATCGACTGGATCGTCGAGCGATCGCTACCATAAGCCCTCTACAGTTAAGTTTCACGGTAATATCGGCGATTTCGGTTCGATTGTCGAGACCATCGGCAGAAAATGGTGATCGTCCTGCGAGATATCGTCCTGTACAGAAATATACACACATAGATATATATATATATATGTGTGTGTGTGTGTGTGTGTGTGTGTGTGTGTGTGTGTAAAAAAAAGTACTAATCGATTTAGCTGCTGTACCAAGAAAGGAGAAAGGAAGCAACGAGGCTCGACACGATCCACCGTTTGGTAACGCTTTTCTCTCTCTCTTTCTCTCTCTCTCTCTCTCTGCCTCTTCGTAACGTCGTCTCGATCCATTTAATCCAAACGGCGAGTCGATAGTCCCGTATATACGTCTAGGGTTGGTGTGTGCCGATAACGCAAGGCGTGCCCCCCCCCACTCCGCTCGACATGCCTCCGGCAGAAAACGGACTATGGATCGGACCTTTTCACTCCTTTTCATTGCCCACGAGCGACGAAGGAGAGGCAGAGAGAGGGAAAAAGGTCAATTCTCTTCTCGTTGCAGCCTCGAGACAGAGATTGGACATGATCGTTCGGAAAGAAGGAGAATAGAGAGAACGAGAGAGAGAGAGAGAGAGAGAGAGAGAGAGAGAGAGAGAGAGAGAGAGAGAGAGAGAGAGAGAGAAGTTTGCGGCTTCGCAGGATGCTGCAAACGAGCTGAAAGGATCAAGGATCTATATGAACATAGACAGACACGTATACACAAATAAAGGTGTGTATCGGAGAGCTCGGTGAGATCGTACGAATTTTCCTGGCGATACCGAAAGCCAGGATAATCCGACTAATGCCGCAAGGGTGTGAGGATAACACGTGACGTCGACGGACGGTGAGAGAGTTTTCCGGCGTGCCGATACAACGTCGAGAATTTTACTGAAAACTCGGTGAAATTTATCCTGACGTGCTTGGGAAATAAAGTGGCCCGCGGTTATCGAGGTATTTCTTCTTTTCGTTCTCGAAGCTTTCGAATGGAAAAAAATAGGGCTCGTCGAGATCGGAAACCAGGCAACTGAGAATATTGTTTCGTTCTTTTTTTTTTTTATTATTATTATTGACGGAATTGTTTATCTTTGCTTTTTATTCCTTCTGGGAGATAGAAATTGTTGGTTGCTTTATGAAATTATTTTGTGGTTTTCATTATTTTTGTTATAGGGAGTCGATTTTTTTTTTTTTATTTCGGAAATGTATTCGTTTGAAAAGTCAATTTTGGAAGGGTCTGTACATTGTCTAGTGCAGAGACGTACGTAAATATATGTAGATATCAGCAAGCAGTGGTTCGAACTTAACGTTCAACAGTTCTGGCTGCGAGCCAAGATCTCCCCCCCCCCTCTCTCTCTCTCTCTCTCTCACGTATTCTCCTCGAGACTGATGAGCCCGTAATTGCGTATTGTTTTACCCTCGACGAGTCTCTCTCTCTCGTCCGCCCGCGCGAGTCGAGAGTAAGACGTCGTTAGAGAAAAATGTATGTCTCTCTTGCATCTGTTTTTTTTTTTTTTTCTTTCTACAAAAATATATTTATAGAGGGGAGATAGCGACTGTCCATTATAAAAGACGTCGTCCGTGTGCCGAGACTGCGATATTCGTTTTATTCAAGAGGAAAAAAATGCATAAAACAAAAGGAAGAAAAATCGACCCGAGACCTTCGAGCGACGTGAACAAAGTCCGAGGTTGATGAAACGGGGTCAACGCATCGACGTGTCTACGTGAGGATTTTCGATGCAATTAATACATCTTTTTTTTTAGCTCTCTGTCTCTCTTGGCTTCGAAAATAATAATAATACGAGATAATTTATAATTTAGTGATAAATAATGGATAAATGAATAAAAATTAATTTTCGGATCGGAGCTGGATTCCGGCGGTACGATAAAATTCAGTAAATCAATCACAATTGCCTCCGTAACCTCTCGCCTCAGCTTGTGCTTTCCGAGTCGATCAGAAATTTGCCGCTGATCACCGATAAGTGGGTTACTTTTCGCTTGCGTGAAAATTGGTAGGTCAAAAATCGAAAAAAAACCATCAAATTTCACGATTTTTTCGAGGTTTTAACTATTAATTTCGATCTATCGAAGGAACGACTATGATTGTCGTGATGCGCGTAGCATTTCCGATTAAATTAAACGATTGTAAAATGATTTTTGCGAAAAAACAAATTTACGTCCCCTAAGTCCTTTTTTTTTGTGATTTTCAAACATTCGTCATGGCCACAAGAATTGAACTATCCCCGGATGATCCTTGGCTCACGATCAGTCTTCGGATCTTGGCCTATTTTTCCGGTTTAATCCCAAAACTTGTTACAATTTATATTATTTTTTCTCCTCCGGATTACCCGACTATCGTCGGTGAATAAATCTTTTCTCAAACCTTTCCTTTTTTCCCTTCAAGCAGTGTAATCTCAATTCTCGTGAGATTATCTTTGAACTGTCCAGAAACTGAAAAAGAAATAAAAAAAAAAAGAAAAAGCCCAGCACAGGCAGCTCGGGGAAAGCTAAGCCGGATAGTGCGAGACACTCCGGGGATACGTGACGAGAGTCAGACGAAAGATTGAGAGGGTGGCCGAAAGAGGACGGAATCTCCGCTACGTCGCCTTTGAACTTGAACGAAATTTTCTTTTATACGCGTGAGCCGACGACTCGGGCCTCGGGCAAAATATTTATTCTTGTCTCCTCTCTCTCTCTTTCTCTCACACGAGCAGACCACGATTGTCCATGGTACGTCACGTTCGCAAGTTCGCCCTGGCAAATGAAGAGAGAGAGAAAGAGAGAGAGAGAGAGAGAGAGAGGAAAAAACGAAGTAAAAAAAGAAGTGATCGTTAGAGGTTAGAGGAACCGTGTTCGTGGCCCTGGGTCGTCTCTCGCTCTCCAGTCTCGTTAAGGGCCGGCTGTTACGTTCGTTAGTGATCACTCCAACGCGCATCTTCTTCACTCGAGCGAGAGAGAGAGAAAGAGAGAGAGAGGGAAAGAGAGAGAGAGAGAGAGAGAGAGAGAGAGAGAGAGAGAGAGAGAGAGAGAGAGAGAGAGAGAGAGAGAGAGAGAGAGAGAGAGAGAGAGAGAGCAACCCTCGAATAAATCATAACACCCTCATCTCTTTTCCGCGACCGTGCTCGCACGCATTCTCATAATCGAGATTGAAATTTCCGTGTCGTTCCCTTATCATTCGGCCGAAAAAAAGCTGCGGAAAATTAACATAAAAAACAAAACGAAAAATAATGCCACCCTCATTTTTCGAACGAATTCGCGCGAAGACGTGAGAGAATCGTTCGTTCGGGCGTAACGATCGATGAAAATCGAGAGACAATACAAATCAGGCCGGTGAAATTTTCAGGGCGATAAATTACCGTTCGCGGTGATTAGTAAACTCGCGAAGGAGAGATAGGAGGAAGTAAAGAAAAGGGAAAAACCGTATACGAGTAAAATGAAAGAAGGGGAGGGGTCGTGATGCGGCGTAACTTTTTTCACCTCCACCAATTTGACGTTCCGCCCAAATGATTTTTTTCTTCTTCTTATGAATCTCATCATGAATTCGAGACTTGGTTACCCCCACCCCTGACGCTCTTCGCTCTTCTACGAATCACGCGACCGATATACTCATTTCCCTATTTTGCATTATTTCTATCTCTAACGTATTGGAAAAAATCGACAAGGGGTATGTCAAATTCCGAGTCGCTAGTCAGAAGCATCGTTGCAAAAAGGAGAGAGTGCTGAAGGACGAAACGAGAGGGAGAGAGATTATTTAACCAGAGAAATTCGCCCGAGTACGAGGAACAAATGGAAATTTGCACACAGCGAGAATTTTCTCCCGAGTCGATGCAGCATTGAATTATTTCTATGGCCATGTGTATGTGTATACGCGCGGAGAACGAGACGAATGTCAGCGACGGAGAAGCGTGAAATCCGGTATTCGTGCTCGAAGCACGGAAATCCAATAGTGGGAAGCTTTTATGCCGAATGCCGACTGGTATGCGTGTCTCTCGCCGTGTTGCGATATCGGTTTGTGGGGTACCGTCGGGTAGAGGAAAGTTGATGGGTGCTGGGACGCCCGTGTGTGGTTGAAACGTTGCGGATTGTCGATGTCGCTGCCGCATTGACTAGACAGGCGAGGCGTGTGTGGTGTCAACGAGAGAAACGTACGTTATATATACAGGGTGTTCCCAAACTATTCAGGCACAGACAATATCTAGGCTTTTGGTTGTCCTGCGATGAAAATTGGCAGAGTTATTAATTAGCAAAATTTGAAACGTAATCTCAAAATGGGACCGAACGCCTGATCGATAAATGCGGAGGTCACGGGGTCGAGAGTCCCACTCCGGGCATTTTTTTGGACAGTTTTTTTGTAGATCTTGACAACATAACTATTAAAAACGAACGACTAGACGCGATAAAAGAGAATAATGTTTTTTTTTTAATCACTAAACCGTAGGGGAGTCGGTGACATTGTTGAAGCGTAGTTAAAACTTTCAAACTATGCGAATTCATATTACGGCTAATTTTCATCCGAGAATAATTTTATAAAAAAATAATTTTCTTTGTAACGGTGTCTAGGTATTTTCTGTATCCTGATAGTTGACGAACATCCTATGTATAATATTACCCAGTTTATAAATATCGGAGAATCCGAATTCATTGAAATTTATATACATATGAGATTTGAGGGCATTGATTTGAGGCAAGTATAGAGAATTGTGTCTGTATATCTATATATATGTAGAAATATAAGCACCCTAAAAGGAGTAGCCGCGCTCGGCGTGGCATAAATGTCTTTGTATATTATGCAGCGTAGGCAAACAACATTAACAGGGTGACATGAACGAGAATGTGATATTTCATTTTATTTCTGAAGTAAATGTGTACCAGGATCGAACGCAAGCTGGAACACCTGCGATCGAGTCGATGAAGAAATTTGTAATGGAGCGAATTTTTTTTTCCTGACTGCGAATGAGTCGGGATTTTTCGTCAGCGAACAAGTTTAATCTCGAGAGTACCACTAGGGGAATGAAATCGAGATCCTGGGCAGTGGAATCGGACGAGAGGAGAGCCTAAGGTGGTACGCCTTCTCAAGAAGCAATGCGCGTTGAATAAAACCGGTTTGAGCGTCACCCCTGTAGCGTGTGTCTCCTAACAACGTATGTTAAATATATATATATATATATACATACATACATATGCAATATTATATGTTAAATATATATATATATATATATATATATATATATATATATATATATATATATATATATATATATATATATATATATGCGCACACAAATGGCGGAACATTCGGAAGGATCTCTCTTCGCCGTGTGAATCGCATCTCACTGCACCCCACACACACACACACAGACACGTATATACATTTCTCGTTCAACCGGGCCCATTGCATGTGCAATGGTACGAGGCATTCAGCGGTGGTGCTACGACAAGGATTATACCCGCGAGGAAAGCGCGTATCTCGCCACTTGCTCGCTCGATCGACCGCGTCGGGCATTGGCCAAGCTCGACCGAGCGTGTCTGTCTCGTTGCATCGTCGCGACTCGATGGATATTCCTCGATTACATCGAACGACAAAGCCCCGTTCGAGATTCTTGATAAGGGCTGGAGAACACTTTTGTCCTCGATCTGTTCGACCATTTTTTAACTCCCGATTGCCCAAAGGGCAAGAAAGATGGGATCGGGGTTTTACATCCGATCAGCTGATGGGGGCTTATCTCTTTATGCAGAGCGTTTCTCATAAACGAGACGAAATCAGCCGACGTAATTTTGTACAGGAAATTTATGGGTTTTGGTCATGTTTGTGGATATATATGAAGTAAGGTTTGTTCTGAGAACGAGACGAGGGGGGAGACAAAGAAATTGATGAAATGATGATTAGTTGTGAATTTTTTTGTTTCAGTAAATAAGCGAAAATCCTAGATTTTTTTGGAAGATATTAATAATTGTTAGTAGACAAATTACAATTGGGGTTGGTAAAATGTTCGTGATCTTTTATTTTGATGAGTGAAGAGAGAAACGTATTCTTGTTGGATTCTTCAAATAGCGTTAAATAAGTACAAAATTAAGACTGTCGGTAGTTCTGAAAAATTGTTATTAAAATGTTAAAAGTATGAAACAATTTCCAGTAAATAGCATTGTTTCTAGTTTTAAACGCCCGCTTGAAAATCGAAAAATCATTTTTCATCTTAACAGTTGGCGCGTGAATTTCATTTCCGAAGATACGACGAGACGACAAATTTTTGTAAATTCCGCTGCCATTTTCTTCAGAGAAAAGCGTGAAAGCGATTTTTCAATTGCGATGACAAATATAGTTGAAAGAAATATTTTTTTATATGCGACTATGGTTCATACCCGCTCATGTTTTGTCGCATCGCGAGATAAAAATTGACGTTCCAGTTTATTCGAACGTGTAAACTGCTTTTGTGTCCGTGACAAAGCTAGCATTCAAGGACAAAGATGAGTCGTACGACAAAGCCTCGTGGAACTTTATTGCGTTGTATCGTTTTCGCCTTAGACCAATGAAACTAGCATACACGATAGAAAACTTGGAAAACAAAATTTGCCACAGCCAATGAGCGAGTGCCATATTTTTGGTCAATATCAAATGTAAATATGATTCGTGGACACGCCTGTTCTCGATATGATGCGCGTAGAAATAAAAGTCGCGGTCGCGAGTGTTTGCTCGACATATGGAAATCTAATTTTCACGACGCAGCTTCGTTTGGGCTCCAAAGTTATTATTTGTCGACAAAAATTATCCGTCCTCTCATTAGTGAATTTAGCGTTAGGAGTAGTTTGTATTGTAAGTGCTGAAGGCGATTAAAGGTAATCGTAAATATCTGTTGACATCTGACATTTTCCAAGAATGCTATCAACAGAACACTGTAGAAAGAATAGCGCCCAATTAACTGGATTCGACATTTGTAAGTAATATTCATTATGTTCCAATTTATGAGATGCGTGATCACCGACCCGTAAGACGATGAATAAAGAACAAACATATATTTTTCAGGAAAAAACGTGCGGATGGATCGTAGGTGAATGTTCGAAGCTTATATGGTCACTTTCTACAATAACATCGCAATGTCAACGAAATCTTGCGGACATGAACTCCATTCAACATCTTCGAGGATAATTCTGATTTTGTATTTGATCAATTACGTTGTGATAATCATATTTAAAAAAATATTGATTAGACGGACCTCCAAATAATCTGTTATATGATGACATTTTTTACAATTATCGAACCTCTGTATGCTATATTGGGACACGTGTCAAAGATGACGGTATAAATGTATTGATAATAATACGAAGTGTCTGAATATTATAATTATACAAAAATTATTCTTATTAAATTAACCGATTACAAATTTGCCAATCAAAAATATATTTTGTTCGAATATTTCTTGATTAATTGTGAAATAGTCCTGTTGGATTTTTGCTCGAGAATTTTATAATTGTTTTGTAGATCGTCACTCTTTTTATATCTCGTGAAATCAAATATAATTAGAATATCGCATCATTGAATTCGTCTTCCTGGATTTATCGAGATAAAATTTTACGTATATACCGTGAATATAGTATATACGTCTATGTATACATCGTCTCGCAGACCATTGACCCCGATACACGAAGAATCCGATAAATCGACCGTCATAGATTTCTCGTGACATTTATTGATCAATAATAAGAAGTTTCGAGTATATCTCGTCATTATTCTCATCGTTATTATTCACGGGCGATCGAACGAGAGACGTTATTATTTCATAAAATCGTTCCGAGAGACGATCGTATAAATGACCAAGTGTCCATCGCATTGACCCACTGGTCTCTAATATTTTCAATTGACATTCTGCGAAATATATATATATATATATATATATATATATATATATATATATATATATATATATATATATATATATAGTTCTATAGCCAATGTATTATACATTATATATATATATAGACTATCTATCTATATTTTCGACCGCAACATCTTCGTCCATATGGACGTCTGGACCGTTACACGTCTTATTTACGATCGCATAAAACGTGTCCGGTACGTTTGGAGTAAAACGTCGTCGGTTTGTTTCGTCGGTCTTTTTTGGCCACGGTTATCCCCTTATTATTATTGAAAGAAAATGCGCCTGGCTAGAAAGCTCGTGTTGGCGATCGGCGAGACGAATGAGAAAGGAGCGTGGTAAACAAAAATTTAAAGAGTCGCGAAGCACCTTCGAACAAATGAAAATGCTCTTTTACACGCATATGTACGTTCGATTTATATAAACGTGTATATATATTTATGTATATAAGATAGAGATAGCGGGAGAATAGAGAGATGATAGAGAAGCACGATTAAATGGAATTTATGTTATATGTCTGTGTGTGTGTGTGTTCGTGTAGCGTGCTCTCGTTGATTTATGAATCGAGTGTCTCGATAAATCGTAAAACTCTCGTTTTATATTTAGAGACGTTGATATACATAACGAATGCGAATAAAGAGGATCTCTCTCGGAGATAGAACATTTTCTAGATATAGATATGAATGCGTATGAGCATAAACATACCGCGCCCTTATCGCTACGTGATTACTACGAGCGGACACGATAGCGAGTCTAGCGTATCTTTTTCTTCTTCTCTCTTTCTCTTTCACGCTCGTTCGATACGCTTGCGGGCTTTTCATGTAACACGAGTCTACGAGCTTTTCGTAAATTCGATGACTCATTGTTATTTGCACGGGAACGATAGTTTACGAATTCCATCTAGATTAACGGTTTTTAGTCAAATCGAATTATTTACATTGCAAATAAATTTAAAAAATTTGATTGAGTTTAATATTATTATTATTATTGTTAGAAGTTGATCGATAAATAATATTTTTAAACGTTAATATTGAGTGATAAGAAAGAATTAATCTTTAGATTGTCGCTAAAGCCACTAAAGTGGCTTTGCATTTCGTTTCACAATCACTATAGTGGCTCTGCGCAATTCTCTCACCTCAGTACATTATCATTTACATATTCATCTAAAGAAAATTTGAAAAACAAAAAAATAATAACCTGTGCAAAAATAGCTGCAGTCTAAAGGTGTTAATATTATTTTTCATCAATTGCCATTGGCGAATGTCAACAAAATATAAAATGACACGGAAATGAATTCTTTTTTTTTTTGTTAACGCGAGAACTCAAACACGATAAGTTTATCCTGTACTCGCGTGTCACATTCCATTGTGAGAATAATTCGTCCGGAGGAATTGATACTCGGATGTTTGAGAGAGAGAGAGAGAGAGAGAGAGAGAGAGAGAGAGAGAGAGAGAGCGAGCGAGAGGAGTGAAAAAGCATCTCAACGATGACAGACGATACCAAGCAACGTGACAATTACTCCATCGTCGTTGTCGACCATGTAAAACGAGACGAGAATCGTGTGTTAAAGAATGCCGACGACCGGAGAAGAAACATAAAAAAAAATAATAATTATAAATAAATTAAACGAAGAAACAAAATTCACCGGCCAATAAAATGAGAACCGACGTTGGTCGCGTGAGAGAAATAAAAAAAAAAAGAAGCTAAAACTCCCGCTTCTTCGCGTCCAGTAGATTATTTCTTTCGCTCTAATAAAACGTTTTCACTATCTTCACTACCGATGCCACTATAACTAAGGCATAATAAACGCACGCTCGAGCGAGATCCTCGCGTGACATAATGTTTCGTATGATTCGCACGAGGGGACGTGAGAAAGAAAGAGGGAAAAGAAAAAAAAAGTTTTAAGACTCTCTGGGAATTCCACGACGAGTGTTCTCTCTTTCTTGCTCAGGAGGCTTTTTGTCACGCATCGACGGAAAATGCGAGCTGTCAGAGTCGCATGCGTGAAATACTACGATATTATCGTATTCTCCGTGTTTCTTGCGTTCATTCATGGTGCGTCGATCGAGAGAGTCACTGTGGCCAAATAGTTGCCAATCGACTCGTTCTTAGGTGTGACAATTTTATTCAACCAATTGAACAAACCGCATTCTTATATATCGATCGTTAATTAAATAATCGAGTTACTTAATTTAATTTGAAAATTAAATCAATTATTTATCATTATTTATGATTTTGTACATCGAAGCAAATTTTTAATTTTATTTAACTACGTACGGGCTGAAAACTTTACGATTTGTGGGTTTTATAATTCTTATTTCAAGATTTAGTTATTTGTGGATTTTGATAATTTTAATGACTTTTGAATTTTACGTTCCGGCGTCATTAAGATTTTTTTATGCCGATCGAATGGAAGGTAGGACGAGGTGCTGGCTCGTCGAGCGAGATAAAAAGAAAGGGCCGCGGTGTACGAATCGCGAAGGGGACAAACCCGACCACCGACGTACTTCGTTCTGTGCGAACGAGTCGGGTTCAAAAGACCCTCGTGTTTAATTTTTTTTTTCTTTTCTTTTTTTTCCGGCAACAGAGAATAATCATCCAACAGGTAAGCATATCCGGGAAGTTTGGGCCGTTGAAGCGTGTCGGCAACGCCGACCGGGGCGAGGGTTACGATTTTTCACCGGGGGGAACTGTTTAAAAGCGTAACCGGACGATAAAACGAATATAAAATTAGAAATAAAAGAGAAATAAAAATGAAAACAAACGATGTATAGAAGTCTCGTTAATTTTGGATACGTGAGAATTCGATTAACACCAACCCGCGCATAAAAGTCAACGAATTATATTATTTTTAATTCGATAATTTTTTGATCGCTTCGATAAAATTTGATCGATATTATTGTAGGAAAATATTGATTGATTAATTGACGCACGGCCAATTGTAAATACAGTACTTTTGCCCATGTAACAAGTTCCCTCTTTTCTTTCTACCAGAAAGTGGAAATTAGAGAAAGGTAAGCCAGAGCGGAGACAGACAACTTAGGGACAGCGAGCCGAGACGTTTAGAGAGTGAAAATGTAGGGATATAGTTTGTTCATAAATGTAATAATAAATAGTTATTGCTTAAAAGGAAAGTATGCGTGTTGAGTATTTTGCACTACCTACACCCAAACGTCTCGTTTCATAGAGAACGAGTCAAGTTTCTTTTTTATAAACAAAACAATTTTAACTAGCATCGAAAACTAAAAATAAACATGATGCGCAATTGAGAAAATTAGAAGAATAAATAAAGCGTTTGATTGATTTTAAATTATGATGTGAAATTTTTACATTTCTTATATTTTATAATTTTCATATAAATTTGTCTTTTTTCATTCGATAAAAGAAAATGGAAAAAGTGTCTCGGATCGGAAGCCAGCACGATGGAAGCTGCGAGATAAGAATATCGTGACTGCGAGATTTATTGCGAGAGAGTTACAATAATGAATGTAAAAATAGACACGGACATGAAAATAAAAATCAAACTGGATAAACACTATATCGATGAGACATCTCGTGTAATTGAGGCAGGTCTCGTTCACGAGAGCTGCCAAGTGCAGCGAGTACGAAGTCTGCTTGTCGACAAAGAGCGAGATGGGGAAAAACGAGGAAAGTGAGAATGAGAAAGAGAGAGAGAGAGAGAGAGAGAGAGAGAGAGAGAGAGAGAGAGAGAGAGCCTTGAAGTAGACGTCGAGAACCACTCCCAGTTTTATTCCACGTGTTGGCGTACTTACAGAGGTGGAGAGGAACTCCGGTCGACTCCGCGAGACTCGGTAAACCGTGACAGAGAGCGACGAAGAAAGAAAAACGGTCGAGAGAAATGGGAAGGACAACAACAACAACGAACAAAAAGTATCGAGACGAACACAGGTAGACGTCTTGCGTTCGACAATGTCTGGGAGCAAAACGAAAAAAAAGAAAAACACGAGAAAAGAAAAAAGAAAATATCCGCACACGCGATTCAGCGATAGGACGACGATGGTGGCCACGCGCGGTCGTCGCCTCCGCAATTTTCATTCTCTCTCTCTCTCTCTCTTCCCCTTCTCCTGTCCTACGTTGTCGACGGTGTACACATCCTTCGTCAGGGAGAATGCAAATGAAATTTGCGATTAGCGCTGCGGCGAACTCGAGGCCGAAGACAGAGGAGAAAGAGTAACGAGAGAGAACCGGACAAAGTTTCGATGCGCTCGCGATAGTTTCCAAAAGCTTGAAAACGTTTTTGGCCAGACCCGAAGGAGGTGATGGCACAGACAGAAATTAATTGCTGCAACGTAGGAGAAACGTGGAAATTCCCAAGAGGCTGCGACGGGACAGAGGCAAGCAATCATTCGAGTGACTAACAACGGAGAGTAAGGGAGGGAGAGAGAGAGAGAGAAAGAGAGACATCGAGAATGAAAAGCTTGGTTAGACGAGATGAGAGAATTACTCGCGAATCTCAGCTCTCTCCCGATCTTTCGTCTCTACGATAACAATTAAACAGTGGTCCTTCGAGGATTTTCGACATCTAAGAGGATGGACGAATACGAGTGCGACGTCGAACGACGATACACCACCTGGTGAGTGAAATTGGACAAATTTTAAACGACGAAAACTCGAGGATTGCGTCCAACGTTTCATCGATGAGAACTCGATCACGTTGGAATCGAGAGGAATTCAAAAAAATTCATTAGAAAATTAAATTTGTATTATTTTATAATTTAATAAAAAAAAGTTCAATGTAAATATAGATCGATTATATTCCCATCGATTTAGAATTTTATTGTATTTTACTAGAATCTAGTAAATTTGTATGAAAATTAAATAAAATTGAATATAAGTTGAAAAATTCTCGAGTTAAATCGAGCCAAGGAAGATCGCGGTGTATCGAGCGATGAATTTTTTTATTTTCGACCTGGACGATAAATCTTGACGGCAATAATTCTCGATAACGTAACGAGAAAAATGAAGTGGGATCGATGGCGATGTGTCCCTGATATCGAGAAACCGAAGGCCCGCAGGGGGGATAACGGTGCTGAGAATTGTTTGTACTCGATATTCTCTCTTTCTTTATTTCTTTCTTTCTTTCTTTCTTTCTCTCTCTCTCTCTCTCTCTCTCTCTCTGTCTACTACTCGAGGAGATATCCGTATAAGCAGATCCGAAATAACGTCCCTGGGCAATAAGATCGATGTTACGAGGATAATTCAAGAGCGAAGCCGGTTTTCCGTGGCTTCCTCCCTCGTTTCTCCGTGGCGGTGCCACGAAAGGCACGACGACTTCGCTTCCTCTCTCTCTCTCCTTCGTCTTATTCTTCGTCGCGTGGTATGATCCAGCGAGTAGAAACCGAGGAACGAGAAGAAGGATGAGTCATGGACGATGGTGAAATCCTTTTCGCTCTTCGTGAACATCCTCTCTCTCTTTCTTAATCTCTCCCACAGAGTTTCTCCCTCTCGGTCCACGGCACAAGGGAGTATTACAGTCGCGCGTTAAAGCTCGATGGAAGGAGCGGCCTGCTGCCTACAATTCCTTCCTCTCTTCTCGCAGGATTTCGGATCGAGGGAACTCGAAAGGTACGGGATTCGGCGCCTACGCGAATCTCGAAGCGACGCGCGAGTAGCGAAGGAAATAATACGATGGAAAGAGCGAAAGGATATTCCTCGAAGTTTTATTAAATTATTTCCGGAGTTGTGTCAAATTTGTCGGCTTGAATTTATATCAATCCCGAAGGAAAATTCGTTTTATCGATGAACAATAAAAATAACGAGGTAATTTTATTTTTGCAATTTTCTCAATTTTATTAAAAGTATAATTTTATTTTTATTTTTTATAATGGAAAATTGAGAATTACTCCAGAGAGTAAAAGAAGAAAAATTACGTTACATTGTCTCATTCCCGTGCGAGCAATATCGTCTCGGGACTGGCTTTATCGCCGTTTACCGGTCGGAGGAGAAACTACAGTCGTAAAAGAGCGATCGGTGACGAGAGAAAAATAGAGAACAAGGTGCAAACAAACGCTACGGGGAACCCATCGTGTTTCGGGGAAAATTGACGGTATTTTAGACCGGTCGACGATCGTAAAACACATCCTCTCTCTCTCGGTATTGTCCGAGGCAAACGATCGGGAACGGAGATAGATCAACGGCTTTAGCTTTGGCGAACGTGTTGCCTCGACTCGTCACTTCGGGGACAGCGCGAGTGACGTTTCGGTCCGGAGATGGAATTTTACCGTTCGAAATTCGAATTTATGGTACAAGAGTGACCCAGAGTTGGGTAAAAGAGGATTTCTTTTGAAAAGAAGAAAATACTGTTTCATTTTAACGATATTATTAAAATTAATGGAATTATTGAAATTTCGTTTTTTAAGAATTTGTTTTTTAAGCATGTCTATGTTTCTTAACCCATATTTTTTATTTTATATTCTTATTCTACATCGAAAAATAATAATGTTTCGTATAAAACATTTCTTCCTGGCGTGTACGTTTTTATTAAACAATTTGTGCTGAATGTCCCAATATTTGTAATGACAAACAATACCGAGTTTGATCTGAAATCATCAAGATGTCCCCTCAACCCATGAAAATATGCGATACCATTATGCAAGCTTTGCAACATTTATCACGGTATCGTTGAAAAATGGTAATTTCACGAAAACAATATTTTATACCAAACATTATTATTTCTCGATGTAGAATAATAATATCAAATAAAAAATATGGGTTTCCATTTGAAAAAATGAAGTTGCCCTTTATCTGACCCTTAAAGGGCCATTATGGAAAAATGTGCATGGCGCCATTAAATGCGTCCCTCTTCGTATGAAGAATATTTTATATAAACCATTTTTCATATTCCTGCTGGTTTCCGTAATAATTGAGTATCTCACGATAACTGGACCACCCTGTATATATACGTTCTCACGAGTCCATCGATATATACGACGGGCATATATATATATATATACGCTCTCTGCATTTTTTTGCTATAACACCTTTACTGATTTACCAATTGAGTCAACAATGGAGTCGATCGTCCTATGTAGCATAGCAACTAGATATCGGAAACTGTTTCAGTATTGTTCGGCAATTGTTTCAGTATTGTTCGACAACTGTTTCAGTATTGTTCTGTGCACTCGGCTTATTTCGGGTCACTGTGACAAGTCGCAGCGACCCTACATGCGGATAACGCACCGTCCGTAGTGATGGATTGGGCCCAGAGCGGGTCGCAATGAAAGGGTTAACCAAGTCTGGGTTTCAACACGCTGGCTTGACAAATTTAAATTAATCGAAATATTTGCGAATGGTTTTTTTTTCTCGTGAATTTAAAAATATATATCTCGACTCACCTCCGCCAGAGGCTCCTCCTTGGTGACGTCACCGTTCTTGGGCGCGTCCTCGCGGGCTGGCTTGCTCTTGTCCTTCTTGCCAAAACTGATTGATCTGAAGGACCATTTTTTCTTCAGCTGTAACGAATCGGATATATAAAAAAAGCAATTGCGACGATAAAACCGAGAAAACATTTTTAAACATTATTTTATTTAAAGCCATATATGTCCCAAATGAAGTATAAAAATACCGAAAGATCGTTCATTAAATATTTTGTGAATATAAAAAAATGTAAATATTCGCAAAAATAAAAAAATAAAAACTATTCGAATATTTACCTTGTCCTTCTTTTTCGTTTCTTTGCTGTCAGGAGACGTGGCAGTGGTGGGACTGGCTGGTGTGCCCTCGGTAGGTGTCGTGACTTCACCGGTACCTTCCGCTGGAGTTTCGATCGTAGGTGATTCTACCTTGACCTCCTCCGCCTTTGTCTCTTCCTCCTTAAAAACAAAAAAAAGAACAAACAAATTAAATTTCACACGCACGATGGAATTTGCGAATTTAATTTAGTCCAATTGTCTTCGAAGACGAGAGTCCCTCTCGTTTCAATTGAGTCGGCTCGAATACCGGGATAATTAAAATGTTACCGCGAGGGCAATGGGACAACCTCGTGTAAGGCGACAATGTGAAAATAGTGGCGAAAGAAAAAACGGAATAAAAAATTATTTGAATGGTCCAACGAATTTGCGACGACGAATAAGAGAGAGAGAGAGAGAGCGAGGCAGGCAGGCAAGAGCTGAAGGAGCTATTCATTAAGGCCACGAAACTAACGGGAGCGAGAGTAGAAAACATCGCTCTCGACTTTAATGAGCGTTAGTTTCCCTAGCTAGACGAGAACGACGAAGAAAGAACGAAAACGAGACGAAAAAAAAATAGAAAGAAAGCTAGAAAAAGGAGAGAGCGAGAGAGAAAAAAAATCTTCAACGTTGAGAAATCCTTGCAAAATACCGAATTAAGGGAGAACCACAAATTAAATTACGTCTGGCAAAAGGCATTTCTCATCCGCAGGTGCAACGACCCGGTGTTGGCAGGCCGGCTGTGGCTCCATCGAGAGAAAGAGAGCAAGAGAGAAAGAGGCAGGGATATAGAGCATGCCATTTTGAACTTCCGGCGAACGGGGACGAAACCGGATTTGTCCAATTCGTTCGTCGCCCGACGAACAAAATCGTACGAAGAAGCCCTCGCGCGCCCGTTTTGCAATTCGAATTTCGTCCTCCGACTACGACGACGCTTTTTCGCTTCAGCTGACGGTCTTACGACTTATTCGATTCTATTGATCGAATTTATTTGCATCGAATCAATTTTTCTTTTTTTTTTAAACAATTTCTTCGATTAAATTTTTTTTTTTTTAATAAAAGTAAAAAATTATTTTAAAAATTGGATAGGATTCTTTCTTCATGGAGCAATTTTTTATTTATTTTTTTTTGTGGAAAACGGTAAAGTGCCGAATTTTTATGATTCGCGTTTGTAAAGTCTGGTGATAAAAAATAAACAAAGTCAGACGGAGAGTGAAATAAGGAGGGGGAAAGATCACGTGCCGGACTCTCGACAACGATGAACTCTTTGTTCCGAATTTTTTTGTTCCTCTCGCCTTTTTATATTCATCGCACTGTCCCGAGCGTCAGTTGGTCGGAGGGAAGAAAATAAGAAAAGAGTAAATATTCGTAAAAAAAAAAATAAATAAAAAAGAAAATAAAAAAGATGAAAAAGCTGAAACAATAAAGCTTCTCCCGGTTGTCAATACGTCAGAGTCCCATTGTGCCTCGCAGACGATATTGTTTTCCTTGAGTTTATTTCATTTCGCCGAGTGACGATCCAAAACCGAGGGAGAGAGAACGGGGGCTCGAGAAGATTTGGAAAGTAACAGGAGACGACTCCTCCCAGTTTCTTTTCCTCTTTATTCTCGAGACGCTTCACGAACGCTGGAAAATTCTTCCAACATACAAGTTTTCACGAAATTTTTCATTTTCGTAGTAAAATATGCTAGGAATTCGTGCTTAGTGGATAAACCGAATCTTTTCTTTTAAATATAAATAACGAAAAGAATAATATTTCCCTGGAATAATATTTTTACGAATTTTTAAGAAAATTCTCTAAATTTTCCGGGAAAAATTATTATAATTCGTGAGTAGTGGATAGAAACTTAATTCTTATTTTGAACAAGAATTAATCCAACTCGCCAATAACGACGAGTTTGATTAATTTTACGTTAAAATAAAAAAAATAAGATTTTCTTAAAATTTTGAAAAATATAATTTTCGTCCGACGTTCCCGTAATTAATAATATACACATAAATAACGATTTTATCGTGCACGGTTCGTTAAGACGCGCAACAAGAGGAACGAAAATTCGATAATTCTTCACTCGCGGATAAGCTGAATGGTGAAGAAAGAACTAAAGATGGATGAAAGAAAAAGAGGAAAATGGAGGGACGAAGTGTACTGGGGATCCGGTCTTAATCGCGAGCCCGTGGCACGGTCTGTATATAACCAAAAACGTTGAATAGCTTGGATACAACAAAAAAAGAAGAAAAAAAAAGAAAAAAAAAGAAGGACGAGAAGGATGAGAGCGTCTCAGCTCCTTCGAGAGACGAGAGAAAGAACGAGGGATAGAGAAAGATGATCAAGTCCCTCTCGCTCCTTTGTGACGAGACTCGCCCATCTCCGAGACTTTTTGGCTTTTATCCAAGGATTCCCCCTCCTCTCTTTGCCTCTATCTCGTCCTTTTCAACCTTCTTCCTTCGTTCGATCGAACTCTCCACGAGCAAGCTCGCTCTTTCTCTTTCTCTCGCTCTCTTCCTCTCTTTCCACCCGGTGAACTCTCACGAAGACGAGAGGAAATGAAAGATTATCGGGGAAAGTGAATTCAACGATGAATTCACGATCGGATTGACCTTTTGATTCGCCGTTGCCGATCAACGAACCGATATTTCCGATGAGATAACATCGATTATTATTATTACGATTCGACTGTCGTCGAAGTAGCATCGTAAACAAAATTGCATTCTCGTTGAAGAGTCAAAATAATTATTTTTAGAAATTTAAAAATTACGTGACATCCATTGTTTTTTTTTCGTCCAATTATTTATTTTTTTATTTTAGAAAGTTAATAAAAATAATTTAGCGAATTTTCAAAAATTGTTCGCTAATATTTCGTTTATGTTAAATTTACGATTCAAGCGCAATTTAGTATCCAACTATAAATCATTGTTAAAACGATTGGTCGAAAAAGTCGATATTTCCCGTTAAAAAAATTATTTCATCTGTTTATCATTTTATCGAAAAATTATCGCGAGTAGGAATATTTTTGACGCGTGGACACGTGTTCTCGGTTGTCGTCTCGTTGAAAACACGACGTCGTCGAGTCGACACACGCGTGCGTAAAGACGTGCGTCAATTTTTCTTTGTTTTTTTTTTTCATGTATCGTAAACACATCTCGTTGGAACATTTCCGCTCTTGATATATACACATCGCTGCGCGATCTGCGGCGAGTGATACGCGGATAACAAACCGTGTGGAGTCTCGGATTTCACCGCGACGTTGGTACTCGCGGGGTTTGTCGGCCGAAAAGAAAAAAAAAAGAAAATAAAATAAAACGAAGAAAAAAAATGAAGTCAAGAAAAAAAGATGTTCTCGACATTTTTTCCCCCAAATATTGACTCGCGCGTTACTCGTAGGAGAATCGATCAATCATGAGACGGAAACGGGGAATCGTGTTATTCGTCGATGAAATAACGAAGCCCGCAGGTGTCAATGACGAACGAATATACGAGACGGTTTATTACTCGGATATTAATCGCGTGACGAATAACCGAGTCCGATGAATCATGGAACACACCGAGAGACGATGATTAAACACCAGAGCCATTCACGCGACGAGCGTGCCGGAATTTTACTCTCGCGGGTATTTCGGGTGGCGGCGTCGAGGTCGAGATAAACGAGAGCGAAATAGAACGATTAGAGAACGAGGCGTGAGTTGTGGAATTTTTTTTTGTTTTTTTTTTTCCTAAAGAAGAGAGTGAGACATTCGAGAAGAACGAATCAGACCGACAGTTACAGCCTGGAAATATCGAGAGAGAGAGAAAGAGCAGAAAAATTTCCTAAACACGAACGATAAGACTTTTTATCGGCTTGGCCAAAAAGTCCCTGCGTTTTCGTTCCCTATAGATCGTAATGCAAGAGCGTGTGTCAGAAACGCAATTACTTTTTGGCCAGGCCGATATATATGTAAAAATCGACTCGACATCCGGTGCAGTTAAAGAAGAATTTAAAGACGAGTCACACGCGACTCAGAGAAACGTGGCAGAACAAAAATTCGCAAACTTTTGTGTCTGCGAAGATGAGAGAAAAAAAAAGAGAGAAGGGAAGAAACGGTCTCGTTTCGTGCGGATAATCGTAGGGAGTTTCGTATTTTTTCGTGGGACTCGAGAGTCGATGGGATTTTTGTGTGAAAAAAATGAAAAGAAAAATTTTGAGGTAAAGCCGAATAAGAAAAAAAAAATTAAAATAAAAAAAAATTCGATCGATAAACGTATTTCACGCGAAAAGACATTTCGTGTACGCTGACGTAAAAAACCGCGACTTTGGCTCGAGAATTTTATAGCCGTAGGGATAGAGCTTAAGAGAATGACGCGCTCCGTTAACGGATTGGCTTAACGACGAAGAGACGGCTGAGAAACGTGACGCGAAACGAGAGTGTGAGAGAAAATTGAACGATGGAATTCGCTCGTCGGGTTTGCTCAGCTTTAATTGCCCGGATGGAAGTGACCTGTCGCGGGATGGGTCAAGAGTCTCGTATTAATTGAAGAAAATGTCTTGAATTCTTGGAGAAACGAGAAGAAGAACGAGTACCGCTTGAATACGAGAAAATAAAATAAAATAAAATAAAAAATATGATTTTTTAAGTTAATAATTCGTTTTTGTAATAACAAATTAATTTTTAATTTTGTTTATATTGACAATTATATTAGATTAATAATTATTATCATTTTTCAGTTACGATAATTCATTTTTATTAATAATATTATTATTAATTAATTCATAATTATTATTTTTAATATTTCTTAATAATAATAATAATAATAATAAAAACATTTAAAAATTATTTCGATTAAAGTTTTCCATTCGAGTGCTCCTTATCTCTCGAGCCAGGGAGCTATACAAGCTCGCTGACTACCGATAAGAACCGCGAAGTATTACTTGCCCGCAATCAATATATATATATATATATATATATACGCACACACACAGATCGTTAAAATATGCTCTATGACGCATCAAGCGAAGCATGAAAATCGTTTATAGACGCTACGAGAGACTCGCCCTTCCGTTTCCACTTGGCGTATGATAAAACAAGTGTAACGCGAAATTGCGTCGTCCCCTGATGCTTTCATCGCTCCTTTATTATCATTTCACCATAAAAAAAAAAAAAAAAAATTGTTCTCAGATAAAAATAAATCAAATATGAACTTTTTTAATATCTTCAAGAGAGTTCGTCGTCTGTAGAAAAATCATAAATCTTGCCAAACTCGACGACGGTGAATCACGTTCGACCTGCGGTACAGGAGTGAAACACTATATATATATATATATATATATATATATATATTGCAGTCATCCGCGGTCAAGGCCACGGAGGAGAGGGAAAGAAAAGGAGGAGGAATCACCGAGACCGCAAACTCCTCTCTCAACACCTGTTCCTGCGAACGCCGAGTTTTTTTTATAATTCTTTTTTCTTTATTATTTGTTTTTTTTTTACCTTTTTAATCAACCAATTTTCTGTATATTTATTTATTTTTTATTTCGAAAACGTCGATGAATATACATTAAAAAACGAATAATACGAATGTTTTCCTCGAGAATGGGGGAGTTCTCTTGATAAAAATAAAATTCAAAAAAAGTGGAAACGAGACGAGAGAAAAACTCGGTCTTGGCCTCGTGGCGCGGGCAAAAGGATTTCGTGCCAGGTGCAAGTCCAGTTTCGCGAGTCTCGAGGCTTTTACCCTCCTGTACTCTCGACTCGAAAACGCACCTGTTGGACGAAATTCACGACGAAGAACGCGAACGACGGATTCACGTTGCGACAAAGAATCGATAAAAAAAAAATAAAGAAAAAAGAAAAAAAAAAGCTTGAACAAAAAAATGGGAAAATGAGAAAATTGAAAAGTCGAAGTAAAGCGAAAGTGTCGATAAAGAGGAAATGAAAGGTGGTAGTTCGATAAAGAAAAATGGTCTTGCGGAAAATAAGAAGAGACGTAAAAGGAACGCGAGTTTTTTTTTTCTTTCTTTTTCATTGCACGATTTTTCACTTTTCTCGTTACATCTCTCTTCTGCAACATTCCTCCTACTCCTACTCTCTTCGTGTCTCGTGTTATTTTTCCGCGTGTCACGCTATACGGTGCGCGACAGCTGCGCGGAGGAGGTTGCTCAATCGAGGAAATATCGAGTTTCACCGCGAACCGTACCAACGCGTGTACAAGGTACATACAACGGGGCGGGTTGAAGCAACGAGAATGAAGAAAACCGACGCTGCGCCACGCGTTTAACTTCTCTAACGTGTATGTTGTGACGCGAGGTTATTTTGTTTTGCCTCCGTGCCACAGAGTGTAATACCCTTTTATTCGAAAAAGGCTCGCGGTACACGAGCGATTTTGTTAATTTATCGTCAGTTTTTTAATGTCACGAGAGGCGTCAAAATGGACAAGAAATATTCTTCTTCTTCAAGAAATTGAATGAAAATAGAACAATATTTTGTTATTCAATTTTGGAATTTTGGAACATCTGGGCATGGTTAAAAATAAAAAAAGTGGCAATATTATTGTATTACTTTATTTTCGGTAACTAATTGTTTATCTTTATTGATAATAAAATCATATTTTTATTTATCGAGAGTGAAAAATAGATAGAGATGTTTACAGCGTGGAATAAAATGAAAGGAACTATTTCATCTCGAGCAGAGCCCGGAGCAACGTCGATATTGGGTTTCCACTTCTGTGTCTTTCTTTATCTTATTTTCTCTAGCCGGAGGAAACGAGTTGAAAAGAGTAAAAAAAACGATGCTGTACTACCGGTGGAGCAAAGCTTTTTTTTTCTTCGAATTTATCGGATGTAAGTTAAGGGGATATTGGATACTGTCGAACAGTGGTCACGCTCGAGTTGGAACTGTACGAGATGAAAAGCCTTTTGTAGGGGAATGGGAAATTTTTCTCTCTCTTCCACGAAGATACACACATCGACTATTTCGTACGTGGCTGGAAACGAAATTGTCGCGTTTAAGACTCTCGTCTCTATCGAATCATATATATCTATGTCAATCTGTATTGACGTTAACATTTCCGTTTATTTGGTCGCCCGAGGAAATTCTGCATGAATATAATTTATTATAGTAATAAAAATAAAAAATTGTACAAAATTTACCGTTAGAGTTAAATAATTCGCTGTCCGTTCGATCGATCGAATAAATCATCGTCGATTCGATCGATAAATATTCCATTTGTACCGATCGGAAATTCTTTTTCGATAATTCACGACATTGGAATGCGACAAATTTAAATTTCCTTAACGCGCGGGTAGCATGACAAATCTCTCGATCGTACGCAGGAAAATAATACGAATGGACCATTGGGTGTTCTTTATTCGCGACGATAAAGAACGACGGAATTGAGTATTCAGAAAAGCTCGCATCTCGGCTCGTTCGATCGAGCGACCGAGGTCGTAGCTCGTGCAACAATAGCATTTTGCTATTTTATGCACGAGATCGAGAGTTTCGATCGATCTTCCGTCAATTCTTCGTTCGCGTTAAGAATAAAAATATATAAATTAATTAGAAAGAAAGAAAAATTTCTTCTCTTTTCTTCACAATTTCTTCACATTCGAAATAATTTATTTTAAGAATAAACAAACAATAATACAAAAATTGCAAATTTTAATAAAGTAATTTTTTTCCTCTTCTATCGCGTGTAAAATCGCTTCGTTCGAGATAAACCGTTGCATCAGGTGGGCTTAGGAGTAACGCGATTGCGGCCTCGATGGATCGCGTGCATCGAGAAAAATACCTTCACGTAACCGAGAGCAGCTCGAATCCAAAGTGGAAGTGAATTGGTGACGGCACGCAGGCACCAAAGTTAACGAGAAAATTTTCCGTAGAATTGCTCGTACCACTACTACGAGCAACTATGGTGTAGAGTAGAGAGAGAGAGAGAGGGCGAGAGACAAAGAGAGAGAGAGAGAGAGAGAGAGGGAGAGAAAGAGAGAGAAAGAGAGAGAAAGAGAGAGAGAGAAAGGGGGGAGAGAGAGAGAGAGAAAAATTGTTGATTCGCTTATGGGAGACGGGAGAAGGAAACTTACAAAGAAAGAATGCCGGCTTTTAACGATACGATTTCACAGGCCACGGGAGAGTTTAACGCGTATATGTACAACACGGTGGCGCAAAGTCACTCTCGTCACGGCAGAGCTAATTCACACAGCGGGGAGAGAACTTGACATTGTTGGAAGCGCGAGAACACGCGAGGAATTTATTTAATCTCATTGGGCCTTATCGTGACCGAGGGAAGTCAAGTTACGACACGATAATTCGTAATTGGTCGAGAAATGAAAAACAAAAATTAATTTTTTGGTAGGTTTGTTCCATGTTTGAGGGACAAATTGCGAGAGATTTTCGATTTCGCAACCCCTTTATAAAATATTTTTAGACGAAAAAAAAAATTCAATTTTTTTCATGACTTTCGACCTTCGTGAAGGCTTCGAAATTTTGTTTCGCCCAAAAAGACTTTATTGGTAAGTCACAAAATACAAAATTTCTCATACAACACGAATATCACACTTTTATCATTTTATCTTTAAAAAATGATAAACAAAAGTGGAAAAATTCATTTTTTTTGTTATTTTACGTAAAACAATGGAATAAATCAATACGAAAATATCACTAACCTTATCATTTTCTTTCTCCGTAGCCTCGTCCTTATCTTTGTCCTTATCCTCGGGCGTCGCGTCCGTGTGTGGAGCTACGCCGTTGGTGGTCGGTTTAGCGTCGGTTTCCTCGATTTTTTCGAGTTTTCCATCGCCCGGCGCTGCCGCGTCGCCGATGACGCCCTCGACCGGAAGCCCGTCCTTCTTCGGCGTCGTCGTTATATCCACGGATCTTTTGCTCTGTCGCGCTCCCATCTTTCTCACTCTTATATTAACTCTCTTTATTTATTTAAATATACACGTATATATCTCTCTTTCTTCGTCTCTCTCGTTTCTTTTCCTTTTACCGACGACGGTACTCTCTTGGCGTGTTATCGAAACGAACGCGCCTATATCGATACGGGAACTGCAACAGAATAAAACAATAATCATTCGTTAATTATCGATCGAATTATTAATAAATTACAAATCAACATTACCTCGTTAAATTTCTCATATTTTACAAATATTTTCGTTATAAATATCGGAACGCGTCCGTTCGATAATAATACAAATTTTTATAAATCGGATTAAACTTTAATCCGATTAAAAAGAAGAAAAAAAAAATATGTATACAAAACATCCCAGGGAGTCTCGACGAATAAATTAAGTGCGTAAGTCGATTACGCGAAGGAACTTCCCGTATTTTTTCGCATTCCTCCGTTACAACGAAGATCCCTTTAATACCTCTCGTCGTATCCGTTGGCCTAAATAACGGTAGTACGGGCGAGAGGTTCGTAACGTACACAAGTGCGTAAAGCAGGATATACCCTCGGGTTGAAGATTCACAGCGAAGAGCATTGTTCGCGTTATACGTAGAAACGAGAAAACGAGAAGGTTTTCTCGTTTCTACAGTGGCTCGCTCCTTCGTATAAATATCTATATACAAGGTTTTATACTGGTTCGCATTTAAACTTGAGAAATAGTAGACAGTAATCCACGTGTAATGATTTTTCTCTCGGTGCGTGCGTACGACGAGCTTGCTCACCGTTAACCCACAGAGTGAGAGAATGAGAGAAAACGAACGAGAAAGAATTCTCGTACGAGTTTTACGATCTTAGTTTCCTCGGACAGCTGACGAGAGACGAGGAATCGACGAACATCTGTGTTCGACGACCGCGAGAAAAGTAGATGCGAGATGAGACAAACAAAAAAATTGAATACAAATAAGAAAACAAAAAAAAAAACAAAAAAAAGTGACACGACGACGATGACGAGGATGGAGTCTTGAGGGAAGATCGTTATCATCGTTTTCTCGTTGTAGCCACAGAGTGAGAGAAAGAGAGAGAGAGAGTTGTGATTCTCATCGTAAATTTATATGCGACGTACACGAGAAGAAGGATGACAAGAGCAAAGAGATATTATTAAGTCGGCCACTCGACCAGTCCAGAGATCGCGGTGATGTTGTCGCGACAAACGCGTATCTCGTTTCTCCTCTCTCGATGAGAAGACGGTCTATACGTCCCTTGGGAGCGAGAAACAACCCGGGGTACGAGAGAGAGAGAGAGGAGAGAGAGCGAGGGAGAGAAAGGAAGAAAAAAAAAGAGATGTAGCTCGAACGACACGCCGAGGCTGATCTTGGAAATTCCGTTAGAATCGACGAAAGAGAGAAATTTCTTACGGTTTATTCAGTTTCGATGAGAAATTCGCGTTGTGAAGAACGTGAAAGTATGCGAAAGAATTTATGCCGGAGATATTAATCGACTATTAGAAAATTTCGAATTATCGTTAATTAATTGAATTTTTTATGAATTAACAAGAATTTTTCTTTATTTATCGTTATTTATCTCGATTATGGAATAATTTTTTTTTGTAGGAACGCAATCAGATTTGTGTAAATTTAATTAATTTTGTTTTTTTTTTCTCAATATAATTACATGGAAAATAAATGACTTGGACCAAGTCCAAATCTAAGAAAAATGAACGAGCGAGATTGACAAGGTGTTGAAAGTCGGTTTAAATTGTCGAATCGACACGGGGTTTAGAATTAAACGAAAACTGGAATTAATTCCATGTTCTCTCTTTTTATTCCTTTTTTTTCGTTCACGTGTTTAACGCGACAACTTTATAAAAAATGATAGCACGTCTTTATCATTAATAAGTCGTTAAGTCCATTTCGTTCTCGTCCTTCTCTGTCGGGGATTCGGCGAGCATAAGAATTTATGTACCGACCTCTCTATGTATAATATTCTCGGGAGAGTTATTCGAGCTCGAACTGTCTTGAGATGAGGCGAATTTAATGGCACGCACGTGTTGCTTTTTGGTCGGTTAGTAACGTTCCGACGGATCAATGAACCCGTTTTGCTCTCCCTTCGATTCGTTCTGGATCTCGTTTCTTTTTTTTTGCCAGTCGTAAAACATACCGAGAAAAAAAGAAACCTAACGTACGACGAGCAAACCGAGGCCAACTTCTCCGGTCACATGATTTTTATTTATTAATTCAATTTATCTCATAAATTATCGTCCTTCTCAATTTATTTATTTAATTTTTAATTCGTTCATTAACCATATATTTTAATTTCAATGTTTTCATTCATACGGCGATCGCAATTTTTTTTGTTTTCTAATAATTAATAAATTTCTTGTTTTTAGAGTTTACTTTAAAAAAAAATGCGTTCAGCGTCCTCTGTGGTCTTTCCTCGGTAAGTCGGGTGTCTCATCACCCACCTTGTATCCCTTTCTAACATTTCACACTCGTTTCACCCAAGTCCCACGTATATATATATATATATATATATTCCATCGAGATGGAGTAAATGTGACCTCGGTGAACACGTTAGGGTGTTAAAATCCGTGTGGTTCGAAAGAAAGGGAAAAAAGACGAACGTCGGTACACCATCGAGAGAGGGAAGTGGGCGAGAAACAATCGTGGTTAAAGTGGGGAGAGATATAGAGAGACACATACGACAGGACACGTAAAAGAGTGTGTGTGTGTGTTTGTGTGAGAGAGAGAGAGAAAGAAGGGTGAATGGAAAATTTACGAGCTACGTGACGCCTCGTTTCGCTCGTTTGTCGCGGGGTTTTCGCCTCGCACGCGTTTCGCTACCACTCTAAACTCTACTTGGTACATACTTTGGACACAATTTTATACTCTACTCGTTTATGCACCGTGTATATATATATTTATAACTGTATATACGAACGGACAGCCAAGGGAGAATTATATATAAGTATAGGCAAAAATAGAAGCGATTTCGAGCTCTCTGCATACAAAGTGTCGTGTATATCTATAGGTCATACATACACAAGCAGCGGTCGATGAATAGTCACATTTGTCTCTAAGCGGCCTATTCACGGTGCATTGCACTAACGACTACAGCAACGACGTGAAACGTGAGCGAGCGCACGATGGTGGTCGTGTCGGTGGGTCGCAATACCTGTCTCCCCTTTTCTCTCTCTCTCTCTCTCTCTCTCTCTCTCTCTCTCTCTCTCTCTCTCTCTCTCTCTGTCGCTATTACGCAAAAGCACACACACCGACGGTTGCTCAACCTCGTCGTACCCGCATTATTAGACCAAGAGACTAGAGAGAATCGCGAAATTGCGCACGTGAGTTCGACGCACGAGCCATTGACATTAAGCGAATGATAGAATTATGAGAAATTTTAATTGTTTGTTTTTTTCTTTTCATTTTTTGTTTTAAATTTATTAATAGGTGTTCTTGAACGTGACAATTTTATAGAACGATGTAAAATAGAATTGATGGAATTAACGTTAATCGAATAAAAATGATTATCGATTAATTATTTTTGTTTTATTTTGACTAATTAAAACAAAAGTTAAAAACATTTTTTTTTTTTGGCACGATCGTCGTCCCGTTTGATTGAAAATTCTTGTCCTCGGCAGACGTGAGAAAGTTCGTTGTATCTCTCGCGATGCATCGACGAATATCCCATTTTTTTTTTCTTTTCCCTTTTTATTTTTATCTCTCGTCACTTCTCTGTTTACTCGCGAGAGTTGCACATTAACGCGATCGAGTACACTCCCGAGTGTACGTGTGTGTGTGTGTTTCAATGTACAAACCCGCGAAGTGCAACGACGATGTTACAAAGTGAGTTCTCGCGAGACTATAATTGGCGCTCGGATTTCCGGTACGCGCGGGCGAGAGAAGGTCAACCCCGAGCGTATCACTCATTCTCCGTCGCTTCGTACGTCTGAGTGACTATATTTAGAAGTGCATCGCACCGATGTGCATCGCGAACAATGAGAATTAAAATGACGATAAATAAATATTCGATCGACGAAATTTTGTAATAAAATATATATATATATATATATGTTTTTTTTACTAATAAAAATGCGTATCGAGTTTTACGGCCTAGTTTCAATCTTTTTTCAGGGAAAATGTTTCCCGAGGAAAAGAAGTCGAGGCAAACGTGTGTAGGTCGATTACTCGGTCACCGGAGATCTCGACCCCGCGGGTTCAAGCGCGATCCTCGTTGTTTCTACTTAATTATGTATTCGCGCTTGTACTCGATATGCGCTTGTTAAATCGGTCTCGAGAACTTTTACCGCGAACTATGACACCGATACGCCGGTAGTACGGTGACAAAACGACAATGCCAGACAATATGGACCAGGGTGTTTTTTCTTTATAAAATAAATTTTATTCCGTCACATTTACGCAAACGGAAAATATTTGTTAAACGATCTAAACAATTTTAAAGAGAATAATTAATTATATCGACCGGAAGGGATTTGATCCAAGTCGAATTAAGCAACGACGAGTTATCAACGAGTTTAATAAATTCAATATTAATTTCGTCATTGGCACAAGAAGCTAAATGGATTAAAACCTAGCGGTCATTATAAGAAAATAACGGGAAAATAACGAGAAAATATCGATAAGAATATAAATCGTAATTTCGTCGATAAAATGTTGACGAATAAACAATTCTTGGTGGCCCATAATACCCCGACTTTTATTTTTACGCAGACGTAGGAGCATTAACGGGTGCGATTTCGTTTTATCATGATGGCTAAATAGATTAACGAGATCATTCTCACCGAGCCGGAGGGGTCACTGCCGTCGGTTTCGTCTCACAGGCTATTGAGTCGGGACGAACTATAATAATACTAGCTCGTCGCGCTAGGCTCGAGCCCCTCAAAGCGCGCGACGCGTATATCCTCCCTACCAACGGTATAGATATAAATATATATGTATATATATATATATACGTAACGTTAACGTACGAAGGATCAAGTACATGAGCAAATATAAATTATGTAGAATATTATACTAAGCCGGTATATGTACACATAGGTGCTTCGTACTTTACCGCGGTGTTTATAGTTAGAGGCAATGACATTAAACCGTTGGCTCGCCATGAGAACTTTCATTCGCATGTATGCCAACTTCTCGACGAAGCGGAACGCGATAGCATTTTTTATTTTATTTTCTTTCAATTTAATTCAGTCCGAGTAGTTTACATTGTTTCAATGAAAAAAAAAATCAATGAACGACAATTAATTAAATTTTGTAATTTTAATTTAATACTAATGACACAATCTTCAATTACGTAAATTAAAAGAATTACAAATTTTTGTATTTATTCGTTATGAAAAATTAATTTATTGTCCCCAATTTTGTGCTCCTTTCCTATACGAAAAATAAAAAATAAAAATCGAGATAAAATCATTCACTGTCCCATTTACGGAGACTTGGCTCTTTCTCTCAAAGTATAAAGACGAGATGAAGGAGGTTATCGAGAGTCCTCGACGCGAATCTATCGGGAAGTTTCGAGACCGAATTCGATACGTTGGTTTCTAACGGTGTTCGTGTGTATAAAGCGAAGTTTACGTTCTATACGATAATCCAATGTGTATGTCCTGTGTACATGGTGGTAGAGACTAAGGCACACATCTGCTCGCCTCTCGAGCGTGAAGTCTCTCTCAGTCTGTCTGTCTCTTTCTCTTTCTAGAGCTCCTCGAAAATGAAAATTTATTATAATGCTGCTCGGCCGAGCGTAATGTAGAGCGAATGCCGCCACTATACTACCCCGTCTCTACCCTTCTCTTTTCTCTCTCTCTCTCGCTCTCTCTCTCTCTTTCTCTGCCGTTTCGCTGTGCCCGCATATTATAATATAGGATAGTGTGTTATACAGTAGTACGATATTTCACACAGCGGTGATGGATCTCAATGTGTGTTGGAATACGAGGAGTTTGCGCACGTGTTTCACGACTCGACGAGTTGGAATGAAAAATGCCACAGGACGAGGAAAAAGTCCGTGAGTATATTATATATATATATATATATATAAATGTATGTATATGAATGTATTTTTATAAATGCACGGTGAACTTTACGGGGGAGGGAGCCTACGAAAAACGGTAACGCGCGAGTGCACGACCCTTCCTGTCTCGTCGAATAAACGTCCTTTTTTTCGACTTTCGTTTTTTTTCTCTCTCTCTGTCTCTCTCTCATCCTCCCAGGCCATATCGCCAGAAGCTTCGCGAGCGTTCCCCTATCGAGGCATCAATATTTCAAACAGTCCCCGGCACAACCCTCGCGAGACTTTCAATAGAGACTATTATCTCCATTATGTGCCGAGAGAATACAGTGAGAGACATGAAAAAACATGGATTTGTTTTTATTGGAAAATCTCGTTCGTTCGAACTTCGAGTGAAAATATAAAATAACAAATTAAAGATTGAAGAAAAAAACAAGGAATAATTGAAATTAATCTTTTTGCGTTCGAATTTCGATGATCGATCGATCGATTAATCTAATCGAAAGAATCAAGACTGATAAAAGTTTTTTTTCGTTCTAATTCGATGATTAATCGATCGGTTAATTCAATTTAAAAAAAGAAATCGATTGAATTGAATCGAGGATCGATAAATTTTCAACTTGATGAAACACGGCTCCGTTTTTCGTCCGATTAAACTTTCCGTCGGTCTAATCGATCGATCGGCCGATTCATGAACGAGAATAGTGTGAGAACACTCACTGATAAGAATTTTTAATATCACGTTGAATCACCGACGACATTATCATAATTTCACGACGAAATGAATTTCTTCTCAGAACTGATACGTATTCAAATATATAAATAATCTAACATGATTGTAAATGATTACTACACGATTCTAAAAATAGCGAATTACCGTAGGCGTGATAAGACATAGCGCGATAAATTGGCATTAAGCATAATCGAGCCGTGAGTAAATAAGAATCAATCGTTTTGGCAAATAAGAGACGTAAAAAAGAAATAGTACGTTCTCGCTTCGGCTCGCGTCAAAATATTTTTGCGCGTGCGCTCTCCGTTGCCATAACCGCGTGTCTTTTATACGAACGAGAGATATAGCGCGCTTGTACGTCGTTGTGGCGAGACTGTCTCGGGGAGTGGGGGGTTGCAAAGAAAAAAACAGAAAGAGAAAGAGAAAGAAAGAGAGAGAGATTAAATTATACGCCACACACCGAGAGAAATATATATATATATATCGCATCTTTCTCTTTTTTTTCTTCTTCGTGTATTTCACGTTGTAATTTCTCTCTCTCGCTCTTTGTTTTTTTTTTGTTCTGTGGTGCACCGCCGAGAGAAAGGCTCTCGGGCATTGGCGAAGATGTGGGCAAGTTAACGACCCGCTATCGTGTGTGTCGCTGTCAATTGCGTTAAAACGAGAGAGAGAGAAAAAAACTTTGAAAAAAAGAAGAAAAAAGAATCAAGAAAACGTAAGAGAGAGGGAGAAGCGTGTGTTGAAGAACGTCTCGTGAATCTCGTATACGTCGAGTGCGTTGTGCTCGAGCCGTCGTGAATTCAAAGAGAGTTCGATACTCTCTCGCCGTGAAACGAGGAAGACGGAACGGGGCTAAAGGAGCGGAGCTAATCGTCCGAGACCTCGAGCGACCTGTCAATCTCTTTCTCTCTCTCTCTCTCTCTCTCTCTCTCTCGCTCTCTCTCTCTCTCTCGTTCTCTCAAGCTCTTCCTTAGCGCGTTGCTCGAGAGACGAAACAAACAAAAAATCCCTCTTGAAAACTGTCGAAGACAATTTTCACGAATATAAAAAAAATAAGAAATACAATTATTTCTTCTTAAAAATTTGTATCGTTTTTTAATTTTTTTTACCCATCAAATTTTTTAAAAATTATTTGTAAAATTATGCTTTACAAATGAAATGGAGGGAGGGATAATGATACTTGTGGAAGATGAATGATACGACAGTTATCGAGGGTTGGGCGTGAGTCGAAAAAAAAATGGAACGAGTTTTGAGGGAGACGGGGGAAGGACAGAAAAGGCACCTAATATGTGAGAGCGCGGCGTTGTAATCCAACGTCAATTCGTAGTCCACCTCATCGCGCATATACATACGTTCGTAGAAAGAAAAGGTAATGGAGATACGCGCGCCCCGACGATCCAATCTCAATCAATCTCCTCTCCATCGGTTCTTAACTACACAAAAAACCATTAACGCCGTGCCTCGTATTGTAAAAGCTTAACGAGTTTAACGGTTAAACGAAACGAGCTTTTCGTCTCTCCGTTGTTAACCCGCGTGGCGTTCTCCTTAGAAGAATACCCACTCGCTCTCTCTCTCTCTTCTTATCGTGAGAAATGAAAAATCTTGCGGTAAACTAATTTGTACGAACGATTTAATTTATCATTCGTAAATGAATAATTAGAAATCTAGTAAAAATCGATGAATTATCAAAATGATTATACCGTAAATATAAAAAAATGATAAATTGTCGTTAGCTTGGAAGATTGGAATTATAAATAAAATAAGAGACAAAAAAAATCGGTAACATCGAGAGTCGCGTGAAATAAATGCAAAAATATGAGCGACGAATGGAAAATAAACCGACCGCAGAAATATTTTTGTTGCCTCATTCCCATGCTCGACACTACCGCAAGCGTGTTTATGTGCGGGAGAGAGAGAGAGAGGAGAGAGAGAAAAAAAGAGCAGTCTTTATATCGTACGACACAATAATCTGTTTCTGGAGACGACGGAGAGGTGGAAAAAACGAAAGAGTGTGTGTGTGTGAGAGAGAGGGAGAGAGAGAGAGAGAAAGAGAGAGAGAGTTGGGTCCTCGGACCCCGATTTTTCAATGACCAGTGTGGTCAGCAAAGCAGCAGCAGGTAGAGAAAAAGGCACACGGTCTCTCGAGTCTCTTCTTCTCTCGTCCGTGTGTATGTCTTCGCTATGCAAAATATCGTGCTTCGCACAAAGAGAATCTCTCGCCCGGGCAAAAAAAAAAGAGAGAAAGAGAGAATCTTCGTGCGCGCAGGTATCTTTCCTCGCCCGTCAGCGAAGGAAAGGCCCCACGGGTTTTTGCTTTTTTCCACAGCTTCTCTCTCTCTCTCTCTCTCTCTCTCTCTCGGCTGTTGCTTGTACAAGCAAGAAAGAAATAAAGAAGAAAAAAGGCTGCGAGAGAGTCGCAGCGGCTCGTCCGGTACACGGCGGCGTGTATTCCCTCTCGTGCCCCGGTGGTGGCTGCGAAGGCCGGCACAGCCCAGGGCCCCGCACTACTGGCCGTCTTTAGACTCTCTTTCCCTTACTGCCATCGTTCGTCTCTTTCTTTTTTTCTTTTTCTCTCTTTCTCTCTCTCTGTCGCTCTATCTATCTATCTTTTCGCTTCAACTTCTATAGAAACTCTAGGCGACCCCGGGCAGCCTCTGTTAAAGCTAACTGTAAAGAGCAAATCCCGCGCGCGTCGTTCCCCGGGGCACTTCGGTTACGTGCCTCGTACGAGTACACGCGTATATTCGCGCACAAAGACGCGTCGGCTACGTTGGATCATTCGAACTCGAGCCGCGACGAAAAATCGTGGACCAAATAAAATATTTTCTATCAAACACTGTCCCAGGAGAACTGGTCTTTATCCTCTTACGAAAAAAAAATAACCTCGTAAACCAGTGTAGAAACATTTTTTTTCTCTCCATGTATTTTTTGAAAAAAGTTAAAAACATTTATTTTCAAAAGTAGAAAGAACATTTTTATTTATTTATTTATTTTAATATCATCATTGATTATTTGTTAAAATTATGATTTAAAAAAAATTTATTTACCGAGAAAAATGGCAAGTCGTGGTTAAAGAAAAAATGTAATTTTCCTCGAGCATGGAAGAATTAACTGTCGAGCCCGTATCGAGTTAAACGACTACGAACAAAGCTTTCGAAAGATTCTAGACGGGCGCAACGACGAGAGAGATTTTAAGATATTGTACAAACACACGTACGGACAAAGGACGCGAGGAGAGGACCATTTTCTTGGTCGAGGAGCGAGATAGTAACTGCCATGGCACTAGACCCATTTACCCGCGCAAGGAGTAAAAGAGAGACTCCCCTCGTTCTGGCTTATTGCCGAGCGCGTTTCGCAGTGTGGAAATACGACGAAGGAGGAACTTCAGTCTTTATTGCGTTCGGCTCTATGGAACCTCCGTCTAAGGACGAGAAAATTCTCTTGTTCGCACCCCTGGGGTACGTTAACCGAACGTTACCGTTTTGTTTGTACTTTGGGGATGACGTTAAACCCCTCTCCCTTCACCCTCCACGTGGTTGAAAGAGAAAGAAAAAACGATTCAACGGGATACGACAAGCAGGTAAAGCGGAGGTATCGTATTCGCCATTATTCGAACGTTGAAAAATAAATTTCAGTTATGGATCGTAAAAGCTCTCGGATATTTTGTAAATCGTAAGAATATTAAAATTTGCGCGTTTTCTCTTGGACGAAATGAATTGTTATTATTTACTTCTTGTCGTCGAAGATTAATATTTCTTGGAAAAAAAAGTTTTTTTTTTAAATTAATATTTTATTCAATAAAAATTGTTATTTTTAAACATTTAATGGTTTGCGAGTGATAAAAGTTATTATTTTCAACTAAGCGCGTAAGAAAAATTA
Organism: Netelia virgata; assembly: GCA_951802705.1. Classification (NCBI taxonomy): domain Eukaryota; kingdom Metazoa; phylum Arthropoda; class Insecta; order Hymenoptera; family Ichneumonidae; genus Netelia; species Netelia virgata. The sequence goes on along the minus strand of OX637865.1, from coordinate 37,590,251 downwards.
ATATTTTTCTTTAATATTGAAAAGATTATATTTCGGTGAAAGGATTAAAAGCGATGTGTCAATTTAAAAAAATGTGCGCGAAATTTGGAACGTGGAGGGGGTTGGAAAGAGGGCCTAGTCGTGCGAAACGGAAGTGCGGGATGGGCGAGCGACGGACGATGGCAAGAGGGAGGGGGGAAGCACATCAAGATGGCGTAACCGGCCGCCGGGCCCGGATAATCCGAGCACGAGGGATCGATCGTACAAAAATGTTCATCCGCGTCTCGAACTGTGCGTAAGGATGACGAAATAACTCGTGAATATGATCCTGCATGAACGTGAACACTCACAAAATGTCGAATGTTCGATCGACTCGAGAAGACAGAAGAAAAAAAAACGGCGAAACTTCCGGTTCCGCGAAACGTTTCCGAGAGCCAAGAGTGAAAACGAGAGTGTGGGGAGACGGGAGTATAGAAAAGCATCCGAGACAAAAAGACTCCGAAGCGAGAGCGTGATGGACGCGAGCGATGCCAGTCTCGTTCGAGGCTTGAATTTCCATCTCTTTTTGTCTTTTCTTTTGTTTTTTCGTTTTTTTTCTCTTCCGTTTCGTGCCCACCGCCCGTTCCCAACAGGGAGTTCGAGAGAAAGAGAGAGTTCCCTTCGGGTGCACGCCGCCGTTATATCGATTACTGTCCATTTCCAAAATGGCGAGATTCGGGCGCACACGCACCGGTTCGAAGGGTCTCCGATGTCTCGTCCGTCGCCGAGAGCGCGTGCGCAACGACGAGAGAAAGCCGGTAAACGATAGTTCGCCGAGGCTCTTCGCGCGGACCCGACGCGAAAAGAAACGAGAGAAAAAAAAGTACGCCGCTCGCATCGACGAATTTGCAACGAAATCAGGACGCGAGGATAACTTCTGCACTTTGTTACGTCGAAAGGAAGAAAAAAAATGTCCGCTCGTACGAGAGAGCCAGGTCGCCCTCGTGGGAATAGCGAGTTTTTGGCGTACGAGTCTCCCGCGAGACGACATAACCTAAAAATAATTTTAAAAAAACCGATACGAAGCCGGGAGTTCGTATCGATTATTCTCGTCGTATTAAATAGTCTTCACTCGCTGCATCGCGCACCATTACGATAATCCACGATTCGTCACAAGCGAAAAATAAAGATCCTCGTCGACGACACCATCGACAAATCTTCGTCGCGCACCATCTAACGTAGAGAATAACTGTTACTCACCAAACGGCGAGGAGATCCTTTGGCTTCCTTGGGAAACCACAAAAGCCTGCAGCTATCCTGAGATCTCGCTTGAGTTTGTACCACGGGGATATTATCCCCGTTAATAAAATATATATAAATATATATATATGTAGGTCGTGCACGAGTTTACACCACTGGTAGCGACGAAGTACGGGGGGGTTTTTTTTTTATATTATTATTAAATAAAAAAGAAAACCCTTGTAACGAAGCACGCGAGGTATTTCGATGTGTATAATATGTGTATAAAATGTATCCTTGTGAAATATTAAATACGCTCACACAAAATAGTATATTCGCGGAATAATCGGTGTTTTCGTTTTTCGAGGTTTTAAAAAAAGTAAAAAGACGGCTCCGTTGAACTTTAGGCGCGACGCGAGGGGATTTTCTTTTCTCTTTTTCTTCTTCTTTTTTTTTGGCCGGAGCACATTCACGAACTCATCCACTTGGCTTGGTAACGCGCGAGCGACTGTCGAGCCGATGGAACCCTGGGTAGTGGGGAAGCCTGGCGAAGTGGCGGCGGTGGCGGCTTTAAGAACGACAGGCAGCGCGCGTTGCGGCGGTGGCCGTGGCGTCGTCCTCCTCCTTCGCCGCTACTCTCCTCGCTTCTCGTCCGTTTTGTTCAAATTCTCCGTTTCTCTCTCTCTCTCGCGCTTGTTTCCCTACCGCTGTCTGTTTCGCTTCGTGCCGGTTCCCTCGGTCGCCGTCTGTCTGTCTACTTGTCGTCTTTCTGTCACTGGCGCATCGCTCGTACCTCCGCGCGATGTATATTCCCGCTTCGCTTTTTTTCTTCTTCTCTCCCCCTACCTTTCTACTGCACCACCGGTTCACTAGACTCTCGTTAACCGTTTTATTCTCAGGAATAATCCCTCGAATCTCACGTTCGATACGCCAACGATATTTCACGAACGACGCGCGACGGCTTTAAAACTGTAGGGCTCAGCGACAAGCACGTACGACACATTCGCCGATAACATCTCGCGGTTTTGTTATACTTTCGAGATCCGATATTTACTCGATACTCGTATACCCGTTATTTCGGTCGGATACACGTCGTAACAAACTGCACTTTATTTATCGTAAAGGAGCAACGTAACGTCCCGGTCGTATTATTCTCTGTTTCGAAGTCGTATTTTTTTTCACTAACCTAACCTTGAAAATCTCACTCGCAAAACGTCGTCCCGAGCGCCAAACGACGTGAACCCTTCGACGTCTCAGAGAAGAATGAGAGAAGGGAGACAGTGTGTGAACCTGTTCCTTTGCATACTTACGAATATACGCGCGTACGTGTGCGCGTTTCGCTCTTCCCTTTCGTTTCGCGTTCTTCGAACCGGGAGCTGTAAGGCGAAAACTTTTTTTACTCCGACCAGCAACGAATTTTTGTCTTTTTTGCATCGGCCGATCGTGGCAACCCTGCGAACCTGTGGCGCTGCTTGGCGGACACGTTCACGATGCTCGACGTTTCGTTAGAGAGGGGGGAGAGAGATGTTGCGCGTGCATCGCTAGCACTGCGTTCGGGTCAGAACGAGCCCCCCTCCCTTTTCGGTACCGTGAACCGGTACACCCCTCATCCACTATACGTATATATATATAGATATATACGCGATAGCTTCGCCATGCGTAAAGACGCGACTATGTATGCGTGCGCGCGCGTACGCACAGCGTAGTATGCTCGAGTGCCCCGTAGTCCTCGATGAGGGACGAGCTCAGCCATGATTTCCTGCCCTCGATCTGGCAAAAGCGCACGTTCCAAGTACGAAAGGAGAGGGAGGGGATTTACCCCGAGCATATCTACGGTACAAGGGCATTTCTCCGTGGCGCATAATTCGAAATCCTCGAATTTACCGAGGGGGCCACGTGCTCGGCAACCACTCGAGAAACATATTACTACTACTTTTGCACGGTATTACTAAAAGAAAATATCTCATATATATATATATATATATTGTAAACCTTGGATCGACAGTGATTATCACGGTCTTTATTCGACATCGTGAGTCGTAAAACAGCATGACGAGTAAAAAAAACGTCGCTTCGAGGAATAAAATGTAGCTATTATGCATTTGATATATTATTACATATTATATATATATATATTATTACATTTTATATATATTTCCCAGATTTTTCTGATTTAACGCTCGTACAAAGTATTAAAAAAAATTAAAAGCAACGTACGAATTCCAGTGATACTTGGTCGTTGAATTTTTGTTTGTTTCACACCCGATTGAAACGCGAGTTGTCGATCGATCCTGTCTATAGGTGGCTCTTATACCGTCAGCAAAAAAAAAAAAGAAAAAAGAAACAATAACGAATCCCAGTGAAGATGGTTCGGATGTTTGCTTTTTTTCTATTTTGGATAAAATTGTTTCACTGCGGGGAATCGTTAAACGTCGATACGTTCGCGGCTGTGAAATTCAAGAAGGGAAACGAGCCGTGGAATGCAGCTGTGGACAGATGCAACAGAGTGTGCGAGGGAGAGAGAGAGAGAGAGAGAGGGAGAGAGGGCGTCGATGAGACTTTCGCATGACAGTGTCGACGCGACGCCGACAGCGAAGCTCGGTTCACGCGGTTTTTCAGACTGCTCACTCTTTCGTGTTTTTCATCGATCGCTTTCACCGTCGATTTTTTTTTTTTTTTTTATGAACAGTCAAAATTATTTTGTCATCCGTTTCGAACGATTTCACAATTTTTCAACGTTTTTAAGGGTCACTTCGCTGTTCGCTGGGGATTTATAGGGGTTGGGGAGAAATCATAGTAATAGAACAAAATGGTTGACACGAGAAAGGCGAATGAAAATGAAGCGTTCGAATTAAAACTCCGGACGTTCTTTTCAACATTGTCGAATGATTCTTTCTCTTTTCTCTCTCTCTCTCTCTCTGTCTCGCGTTAGAGATTATTGTCATTATTATCATTATAATTCTTCGTGTAGTGGGAAAACGTTACTTCCGTTTCATTCGACGCGCATGAATGAGAATGAGGGTCTTGTCTTCGAGAGTCTTCGAAGAAGAACGTCCGTAGACTCGAGGTGGTTCGTACGATAGAGTGAAAAAGAGAAAGAGCGAAGGAGTCGCCACGAAAAAGACGAGTCTTTAATGAAGCGTTTCTCGTCGAGCGTAAAGCTCTCGCGCGCTGGCTCAAACTCGCTTGGGAGGCTCATCATCTCGCCCCGTTGCGAAAACTGGTTTATCACTAGAGTGCAATTGTTTTTTTTCTCTTCTTCTTTAATTCGCACGCAGAAAAATATATATATGTATATTCACCCTTGCGCTTAAACGATTTCTTCGACGCTTAACGAATGCCCATTAACGCTCGTTCGTAGCTCGAGTGCTCTTATGGCAAAATTTTCCAGCCCGATCCTTTGAATTAATTACATTTTTTTTATTAACATTTTTTTTATACAAAATTTTGTCATTTATTATTACGAATTTTATTGAATACATTCATTTATAATTTATCTCGTAGAAGAAATTGATTTATTATCTATTTTATCAAACACTTTTATTTATTCTTATTTATCGTTACAAAAATGCTGAAAAAATCATTTTATTGACGAATTGATGACAAATTTATTTGTTCGATAAAAACGAGATTGAATAATATCGAACGATCGAAAAGAAAATAACGATAGCGACGAGATAATTTTAAAAAATCGTACAACGATCGGTATCGCAGTACGAGCGATCGTCGCCAATGGACATTTCTCGTTAATCGAATACCCTTCGATGAATATCCGCGGACGTAACGAGAGCGTCATCGAGACGGTCGATCGCGTCGCGCGGATTGATAACCGGTGCAACGATAAAAAAAAAGAACGGCTCGCGTGTAAACCCTCGTTAACCGAGAACCCGGTGTTTGCTCGAAACGATATCGATGACAGGATGCGAATAGCGTGCAAGAGTATACCTTTGCGACGATCGCGATCGCGACGTTACATTTGTTTTCCTTTTCACGGTTTCGTTTCTGCTTTTCTTTTTTTTTTGCATCGCGTTGTTATCCACTAAATTTTGTAATGCGATAGGGTCGACTAAACGTCAACACGTCGCGTCGAAACGATCGTTTTTAAATCGCGTATAAATAAATTAATTCATCAATCAATAGAGAATAATCACTTATTTATTAATTGTAAAACTTAAAAAAAAATCATTTCAATCTGACGAGGTATTTGTTATAATTATTCGTTATAAATAAATAGATCAATAAATAAACACATATATTTGTCCTCATAGTCACTCAATTATCTCGTTTTTTTACCACACGGTTTCTCATTTTCTCGGTCGTTACCTCGTTAAACAATTATCAACAATGTCGATTGCGAACGCACAGACACGAATCGCGCCGTTGAGTCTCGAAACTTTAATCAAAACGTTCGCACTCACCTTTTTTCTCGCGAATCTGGAATTTTTCTTATTCATATAATAATAATGATATATCTATGTTACGCGTGTAATATAAATCGCGATACAGCGAACGAGCCGAGTATAAATCTTGTTTCGCAAAGGAGAATTTAAACAGGGTCGATAGTCGATAAAGGCATCGAAGCGAGACCGCGAACTGTGCGAATATTCGCTTTTCCCCGAAGCGGGAGACGCCGATGACTAATACACGAATCGGGCACGACCGTAATCCACCGCGATACAGCTCGATAACTGCGATGCGGATGAAAATAAAAATAATAACAATAAATAAAATATAAAATAATGAAAAAAATCAAATCAAATGGGGCGTTCGACACAGATCGGCGTCGTTATAATCCAGCGGTGTTCTTGTTTCATACCGTTTTACGTCGTAGTTTCTACAATATTGATTCTATGATTCGACGATTGAAAAAAAAGAAACATTTTTTATAATTTCAGTTATTTTCTTTTTTCTATTTCAATGTCGTAGTAGTAGTTACAATATTGACATTATTATTGTGGAAAAGTATTACACCTTTTCCACAATTTTATCCAGTTTTTCCATAAAAATAAAACGTTAAATACAAACTATAACGATATAATCAAAAAATTATTTTTATTCGTGTTAAAAAAAAAATAAATGAAAAGTGGGGTTTTCGCAACGACCAGAATTCGTACGCTACAACGGGGAGAGAGCCAAGCCCGTAGTCTCCTAAAAGGCAACGTGTACGAGAGTCGAGCCAGCAAAGAAAAGTACGGTTCGCAGGTGCTTTGACTTTCACGAGAATTTTACGATTCGTCCTTCGGCTCGACGTTGGATCTGCGCGCGCGAGCAACGCGAGGTACGCGAGTGCCTGGTAGCATGGTGGTGGTCGTAGTGATGGGGAGAGATATCACCGAAGAGTGGAGGGGGTAAATTCTCTCCCGGGATTTATGCAGCGACCGTAGTCGATATTCCATAGAGAGAGATCTGCATATCCTGTATAAAGGAGTTACACGTCCTGTACGAAGGATAACTAAAGAGGGAGAGGTGAAAACAGTCGCGTGTACTTCGTACGGGATCGACGACGCGATTATCAGGCCGCCTTTGCCTACGCGCGTACGCTTCCGGTGTAAACGTGCCCTGGGCGCATGTTGAAAGAGAAAGAGAGAGAGAGAGAGAGAGAGAAACGAGCGAAAACCAGGGAAAGGAATAATTTTATCGTCTCAACGCTCCGTAGATACGAAGATATATCGTTTTTTTATTTTACGACGTAATCCCATTTTTTCAAATCGCGAGTAAAACGTGAATTTATCGATAATGTCGTAAAAACGTTTCAATAGCGTTTTTTTCTTCTTTTCTTTCGTTCTCCGCGAAATATATATTTTTAAATAAAATCGATTTTATTTAAATTTTATTTTATTCAAAAATTTTCGTTTTTATTTTCCATTCTCGTCATATTTATTTCGTGTATTATACATTTTTGTATTATTATTTTCATTCGTATTTTTTCAATAAATTTTTTTTTTAATTTTATAAATTTATCGAATTTGATCAAATTTTTTTCGTCCATCCGAATTATTATTTTCCAGGCCACGTTTCTCGTTTATCGCGGAGAATAGAAGTCTCGAAGAAACGAAAGAATTGCGTATGTACCTGCGCCATAGAGGAGCGTGCATCGTTTCCCGTTCAAGGACACGAGCGCGCTTAGGCCGCACCTACGCATAACTTTCCCTCTCTCTTTTCTCGCCCTCCCCCCACCCCCGCCTCACCCCCTCACAAACCCCGTCTCAGCAATCCTCTTTTCCTCGTCTATACCTCGTCTTCGTCTCGTACCCGGAGACTCCTGTCTCGACCGACCTATCGAAGAATTTCAAACCGTCCCCGAAGACACGCTTCTATTTAATTCTATTTCTACAAAAAAAAAAAAAAAAAAAAATAAATCGCTCCACTTAACGAACATCGGATAAATCTTCGTCCAGAGAGATCTCGGACGCGTTAATTGACGGAAAGAAAACAAAAAAAAAATAGAAAACAAAGTTTCATGCGATCGCGCATTTATCATTTGTTTACGAGAGAAAATCTCTCTCTCTCTCTCTCTATATATATATATATACACGTTTTTTTGTATGTAAACAAAAAAACCCTGCGGCTTGTGCCAACGTTGAATTTATACCTATATATATGTAACGTTGAGTGAATATTATGCGCGGTTTCACCAACTAATTCCTTCCATCTCGCGCGACCGAGAACTCCGAGAGCTGCAACTCTGCGGTAAACTCGAGAGAGTCTCGCGATCTACCGCGGTCGCTTGCACTCTCGCTGCACCGCTCGCGATCTCCGGCAACGGTCGCACTCCCGGTGGAGTTTATAGAGCGGCTCGGCCGGTGTGCCAACTATACCTACCTACATATATATATATATATATAACATGTTATATATGTCCCATCTATATGCTATATACATATATATATATATATATATATATATATATATATATATATATATATATATATATAAAATATATATACGGTATAGACAAGATATCGAGCACCGTGTTGGTGTACACTGCGAGAGTGTACATAGGTACGAGCGAACAAACACCGCGAAGCTCTATTGGTCCTTCGTGCTGCACGAGTAAATCAGCCCAACCTGAGAGCGACTCAAACGATCGCTCGAGACTGTGTTTAAATATACGACGTGTATATAGATATACGCGTGTCGGACTGTTTGTTTTTTCGTTTTTTTTGCTACATACGCTCGAGCGAGTCTCTCGAGCCGATGATAAGCGACAGGATAATTCTAGAGTCGTGAACAAAAAATATATATATATATATATATATATATATATATATATATAAAGAGACAAAGAGGGATATTGGCGAATTTTAACCGTGGCGCATGAGGTTTTCTAAAACGAATTTTCATGAAAGTTTTCGTAACGGGGTATTTATACTCCTCGTTGTCAAAGTAAACGCGTACGAAAGCTGCCGCGCAACGTGTCGTTAAATTACAGGATATTATCGAACGTTCGTGTAATATCCGGGTGTGTACGATATTTTAGCGAGAGACGGAGTTGACGGGAGGTTTTGCGTCTAAAAAAAAAAAAAAAAAAAATTCTCATATTTTCTGTTCTTTCTACGTGTATGTACTTTCTCCATACGTTGGCTTCACGGGCTCGTAATCTGCTGCACGTCGTACGTGCGACGGGATCGATAAGGTCATCGATCTGAGAATTACGACGATAAAGTCATCATTATTATTTTTATCATTATTATTGTTATTATTATTATTATTATTATTATTATTATTATTATTATTATTATTATTATTATTATTATTGTGACATATGGTATAGTGATACACGTCCATTAAGAGCGAAATGCGAGCGCGATATGGACGGGAGGAGCGAAAATGTTTTGCGCATTCGGTACGTGCATTAACGATTGTATGTATATGCGAACGGGAGGATATTATATTATATTACTACGTTCTATATATCGGCCTATCAATATTTAACGGCGATGTATGCAAAACCGCTTACCCGCTTCGATATCCGAGAGAGGCATCGCCGGATAATGATAATCCTGTCTGCTGAATTTTCATGCCTATATATATATAGGCATGAAATATATATATTATATTACGTATAGATAGATATATCAACGGTATTGGCATAAGTGGGGGCAATATGGCCCGGTTCGCGGACTTGGACGAATTATCGCTACGCAAAAAAAGAAAATCTAACCTCGTCACCTCGAGACAGGTATAAAAACATCGAGTCTTGGACGATTAACAAAAAACGTTACACGGACGACGTGTTTTTGGAAAGTGGAGATTTTAGATTTTGTCTCTGAAATTATGGAATTCTGGCGCTTTTTTTTTGCTTGTTCTTGAGATTTGTGACACGACGCGGTCGAGTTTATTTGCAAAATGCTGAAATTTGATACCGATGTGTGCAGAGTTAGTCTGGACGACTCGCATGTGCTTTTTGGGGTAATATGGACCACTGCCGATTTTCATTCTCAATGATGAAATTTCAAATTTTTTCGTAATTTTAAGTTTCTTCGGACTTCCTGTAGTCGAACGTCGTTCGAGACGATGGTCATAGAGCGGTTGGAAATTTTTGTCGAAGTTGCTATCGACGAAAATATTATCGTGGTCCATATTACCCCAACTTTATCAAAATACGCGCGTGCTTCATTCTACGACGAACACATTGGATTCCCTCGACTATCTCTTCTAATTCGAGCTATAATCTATCCTTCCATCGCCGGCTCTCGCGTCTAGCTACGACTCTCGACATCGCGAAACGGATTCCCGTCGATTTACTCGCAGGAAATTCACTCGTTATCGCAAACTCCTATTATCTCGCTCGACTAGAGCTTCGCGCATCGACGCTTCACTCGCGCACCATGCGTTGTTGTCACCGTGTCGAGACCGCCGTCAAACATTCTCGGTATTGTCTCTATCGACGAGTTACGGAACTAATGTGTCGTATCGTCGATGATCGAAGATTCGAGATAAAAGATTTCTGTTTTCTTTCCTCGTTTTTTTTTTTTTTTTTTTTTTTTTTTTTTTTTTTGTAAATAATCCGTATCGCCTTATTCGATGCTTACTCGGACACTTAAGAACCTCGCTCTATAAACATATATCTAATTTTTTTAGATAGAGAGCATTAACGAAACACCAATTCACCGTAATTTGTATAAAAAAAAAATCCGAAATTTGTTTCATATCATTCTTCGGTATTTTTCCAAAAATGATATCGTCGTTATTTCACGAAGAAACGAAAATTCTCGCACGATTACCTTCGAAATTTTCTTCGAATGTTTTGGATTTTAACAGCGAGAGACGATTTTGGCGGGATATTTAAAAATACTGAATTATGAATTTTTAATTTGCGAACGAAGAATATAAGAAAAGAAATTCGAGATAGTTTAATGAAGAAAGTAGAGTGGGATTTCGTGCCGAGGACATGTTTTTTACGTCTCTGTAAAGTCGTACAGTCGGTTTCTCGTTTCGTATTACGCCCTAACGATCACCGAACAATATTGCACTCTCGTGGCTAAAGAGTAACGCGAGATAGGTCTTTTGTTTATGGGTCCGTGCACCGGTAGTTCGCGATTCTCATTCTCTCTTTCTCTCTCTCTCTCTTCCTCTCTCTCGCGTCATTACCTAGGATGTCCGTTAGTTACGGATGAGCGAGATCCGTCGTTCGCGACAACTGCGTCGTCGTCGACTTTTCTCTCGTGTACGTCGTCTCGTCCACGACGTGCGAAGCAGGCGGTGGAAAGAATTCAAGCCTAGCGTATATAATTCCGTTTCCTCGTAACGCGTTGCACGTGTATATATAGCAACGGTGTTTTACTCGAACGCTAATAGACCTCGCGAAGGGAAATGAATACGCGCGATATTGTCGTTGGTCCGTGCGAAAATATAACGAACGCGGGAAAATTCCAAACCGACGACGAGCCCTGCGACGTGGCTCGAGGTCTCTCGAACGACGAACGAAAAAAGTTGTGAATAAAAATATAATAAATGTAAAAGTAAAATTTTAGATTTATAAATTTAAGATTAAAATTTTTTTTTTTTTAATTTGTAACATTATCTCAAAATTTATATAAAATTTATAACAAATGTGAGAATTTAAATATAATCACAATCTGATAAAAATTAATTACCTGCGATAATTTTTTATTTAATTAATTTCGAATTTGTTTTCGATTAGTTTTTCATTAGTATAAAAATCATTTTTTCTAATTGGCGAATCATCGAATCTCCAATATCGCCAGAGTTAACGTTTGCTTCCGTGATTTACAAATTTTTCTACGAGTTTGGGGTTTATCGGTGGTGGACTCGTTTTCAACCCGAGAACGATTAAACGACCGTAAACTGTAAATATATATATATAGAACATATATATATATAGGTATGTGTGTGTATATATATAACGTGTTGGCTATTGAGAGCAAAGACGTAAAAAAAAGAGTGTCTTTCCGGCCATAAAAATGACGACGTTTTGCGCAGTTCAACGGGGCAAGAGAGAAGAGAGACCGCGCGGGGCAAGGATGAACAGAGAGAGAGAGAGAGAGAGAGAGAGACCGCGCTGATTCTGCGAAATTCGCGGTGCAGTAGATTACTCACGCGGATGCTCGAGTTGCGCGCGTACAATGGCCAAGCAGAAATCGTTATTACTCATCGAGAACGGCGACAACGTCGTTGACGTCGAGAACTTTCCCCCCGCCTCTCTCGTCATTATCATTGTTATTGTATTTACCAATGCTCACTGTTAAGGAAAGTTTTATCACCGCGGAAAATGCGAAGCGATTATTACGAACGAAATAATAAAAAAAAAAACACGAATGCAATGAGAAAAAAGAAAAACAAAATAAAAACGACGAAACAATCGAAGCGAGAGTTCAATGAGGTTGCTCGCGGAATTTAATCCTCCCCCTCCCCTGTCGACGAACGATAACGAGTTCCTTTGTATTAATGCATTTTCGATACGTCCGACGATAATTATCGATTTCCACGTAAATGCGTCCCGGCTCAATATTATCAAAGAAATAAAACAAAACAAAATTAACAAAGAAACTCGTTGGAACGAAATTTTGGATAAACAAAATTGTACTCAAATGGAAATTTCCAAGTAATATTTAATCGACATATCGACGTAAATAATGAAGAAAAAAATAATATAAATAGTTTCAAAAATTAAAAAAAAATCGAAGATAGCGACAAAAAAAAATAGCAAAATATAAAATCGATGGACGATGCAACGGTTTAATCGTCGCTGACGCTATTTTACCACTGATTCCATCTGAGAAACTATTCAAAAATATCGAGTCGTTTATAAAATTGAAAATGCTATTGAAAATCAAACCGATGCAACGATAATGTGTTGCGCGAGGTATAAATGTGAGAACGCATAGTAGAGTTCGGGAAACGGTACTAGACGCGTGGCGGAAGCATATGGCTAGCGAAGCCAGGCGATTTTGCGATATGGGCTAGCGAACTCCATCACCCTCCTCTTTCTCCTCTCACGAAGTCGGTCACGTTGAAAGCACCGTTTACAGTTACAGCACCGCGTACTACTGTACACCACAAACAATACTGCATATAACTATATCGACGTATAATATATTTCAACTGCGTTATCGCGATCGATAAGCGACAGCGATTAGTCAAAAAAAGCCACGAAGAGACTCGAGCATTCTCCCGGACTCTTGAAACTCGGCTTATCTTTCACAAAAGTTTCGAACGCTTCACTCGAACTATCTCGACTTGAATTTTTTCTCAAGTGGGGAAAGAAAGAGAGAGAGAGAGAGAGAGAGAGAGAGAGAGAGAGAGAGCGAGAGAGAGAGAGAGAGAGAGAGAAAGAGGCAAGAGAGAGTATTTTTCCTCTAGTGCTCTTTTCTGTTTCACATCGAGTCGTGGTGAGTCAGACGAGAGCCTGGAATAAGAGGATTTCGTGAATTCCGAGAATAAATGTGACCGGCAGACTTTTCCCCCTTGTCGATTCGAGCGAGCCGCCACGCCATGGTAAAATACCATGTATCCGTTTATTGCATCGAGAAATCGAATGCGGGCACCGTGTTTTATCCCTGGGGAGTCGGTTTGGTTTGGTTTGAGAAAAAGAGAGAGAGAGAGAGAGAGAGAGCGGAAATGAAAAAAAGAATGGAAAAAGAATAAGTTCTTTATCGGTGAAAGCAACACGTATTGTCAAATAGTTTCTATGACTCTTGTACACGTATAATAGCTCGACGTTGATAAATGCTACGACTTTTCCACGTCGTCGTTTTATTCGTCGATGTCTAATTTAGATTTATGAAATTGAGATATATATTATCTGTGTCATGGTATATTGAACGTGAAATTCCCTCGGATCCTCGGGCAATTTATAGAAATAACGTGTGACAAGAATAATATGAACATATTTTTCAAAATTAATAAAAAATGACGCAAAAAAATAAATAACAAAATTAAAAATAAATTATTTTCAAATGTTTTCTTGCCTCGTGTTATTTGAACTTTTAAAATTTCTCAAATAATACAAAAAAAAATACCAACAAAGACGTTTCTCAAATTTTGATTGTTAGTTATAAAAAAAAACATAGAACTAACGTACGACGCGAATATATTGAAAATATTTGTCTAAATTAATAAAAAATGACGCATAAAAATAAAATAAAAAAATATTTATTTTCAAACGTTATTTTGAAAATTAATATTTCGTCACGTGCTATTTGAACTTTAAAAATCTCTCTATCGAAGTTAAAGTCCTCAAGACTTGTAAATTTCTCAAATAATAAAAAGAAAAAAGACAAATAAAGACTTTTCTCAAATTTGGAATGTTTGTTATGAAAAAAACATTCAAGTGATATACATATATATTTATAAAGAGAGAGAGAGACAGAGAGAGAGAGAGAGAGAGAGAGAGAGAGTGATAGATAGATATGGGTGTACCCACGAGGACGAAAGGAAGAACATTGAACTGGAGTGAATGTCAGAATAGAAGTTGCGTCTTTGAGCTCCTCCGGTCTCCATTATCCCTTGGTAAATTAATAAATTGGATGTCAACGAGGGATAAAGGTTCTCTTGATTCTTAGACGGTGGGCAAAAAGTCTCACGCGGCTTTCTCTCTTTCTTTCTCTCTCTCTCAGATCCGAGTGTAAACGCCAGCGAGCCAAAGCCCTAACGAAGAGTCAAGCGCGTGTTATATACGTGGCATCAGATTTTCTGATACATGTGTGTGTGTGTGAGCCCGCCTGTGTTATCCCTCTGGCATTTATCTGGGATGTATGACTCGTTGCACGAAAGTCAACGTCGAAGATTTTCTGTGAGAACGTTGCTCCTTCGAGAGACGGACGGAGAAGTGGCAGGGAGATGGTAAATATACGACGGTAAAATTCCTTCGACTAATTCAATTATGTCTAATTGTGCATTGGCAATATCAACGCGTGGGTCGAAATTACCGAGACCTTGATTTTTATTATACTATTTATTAATGAGCAATTAGCGAAAGATTTCTCGTTTCTTTTATTTTGTCTAACCGAAACGATATATTTAAAATATAAAGGGACTTTATTAAATAATAAAACGTTAAAGGGCTTAATTTAAACTAAAAAATTGGTTCTTCATTAAAACTTCAGAATGCATTAATTACGATTCAAATCTTTCATCACACGTTCGAAGGATTCAAGGATTATATTTTCAATCGAAATGATTTCAAATCGAGACCGTGCGTAAAAATTTGTTTAATTAAAATTAAAAAAAAAATAAAAACGTTTTTTTGTTGTTGTTATTTTCATATTTTTTAAACGATCGGTCAAAGGGCCAAGAGAGAATATCCCATTCGATAGACCCGAGACTAAAATAGTCGTAACAAAACGATACGCGAGAGTGGCCGTCGCTAGAGGCCTGCGTGGCCAACTCTCTCAGGTTCCTCGCGATCTTACGGTCGAAGAGCGGGCACGTTCGTAACCGGAAACGGAAGCTCCACCCTATTCGAAGCGAGCAACAGCAGTTCTACCACAGTTACTCGACGAAGAAACAGACAGAGAGAGGGAGGGAGAGAGAAAAAAGAGAGAGAGAGAGAGAAAAGTCTATTACGCCCGCGCACGGGTCTCCATCGTCTCGCGCAGGCCATGATCGAAGAATGCGCGCGAGGTTTGTTGACGCAAGAACGAAAATCGCTATCATACAAAAAAAGGGACCAGGCGCGAACTCCGCTGGTCGAGATTTCGATCCGAGCCGGCAAATTTCTGCGTATAAGCACGGGGCAAATTTATCGCAAGTTATATTTACAAGTGTCTTGAAATAATAATTCTTATCGGGCGGGTTTCACGCCTTCGAGATAAATACCGGTCGTCGCGCGAAACTGATAAACCGGACGCGAAAAACCTGGGGGGTTATCGATACAAGGGCCAACTAGCGAGAATTTTATACGTGTTTTGTACATAGTTACACATATAGATATGTATAAAATTTGCTTCATCTTCGTCAATCATTTCTCGTGTGTTATTATACATATATATATATAGAGAGAGAGAAATGATTGACGAGAATGGATGAAAATAAAAATGAGAAATGATCGTACGAGAGAAAGCTGGACGACGAGGAGACGAGAGATACGCGTCCGGCGTCACGAACGAAAACAACCGAGGGAGAAACGAAAAGAGGAGAGGGAGAAGACAACAACAGCACAAAATATGAAGCGTCGTAGATCATGAGGGAACGAAGAAGAAAAGAGAAAAAAAATGACGATGAGAAGAGGAAGGAAGGCTTTTGTGGAATGCGAGTTTAACGATCAACCGTCATAACTCGAGCGTTCACGAGGCTCGATTGTTATGAAATACAAATCCTCGTCGGTGTTGGCGATGATTGGAGCATTAGTTGGCACTCACTGGGTAATTCGACACTCGGACAAAGAGAGATAGAGAGAGGGAGAGAGAGATGGATGGATGAAAAGAAGAGTCACGTCAACAAAGCTAAAGTCACCGAAAGAATTTTTTTGTAATTCTTTTTTTTCGTCTCATGTTCATCAGCTTTTTTTAAGTCGTCATTATGTTCACTAATTTTATTTGACAATTTTATAGACTCATCATAAATATTGTCAAAATTATGAAGGTAAAAGAATTGACGATTTGGCGGTAAAAATTTCAATAATTAACGGATAAAAGTGAAAGTAAATTAATTTTATTTTAAATCGTGTGGTCGGTCTAGCTTTTTTGACATAGGCGAGTCACCTATATACAATACATTAGACAGTGATGAACTCGAGAGGATCGTGATGTAACACGAATGTAGTTGAGTAGCTTCACTGATGCCTGCAGCACGTTTCTGACTGTGGATATGTGTCTGTGTAAAATACGTATGTAGGTTTATATATATATATACATCTGTGAGTATATATTTAATTGTGTGTATGGTTAAAAGGAGCGATGGGAAGATCGCCAGACAATGAAGCGTTGGCATGAATGGACGGTGTAAATATCCTTGTAGTACAAACCGCCCCCCCCCACACTCTCTTTCTGTCCACCCTCGACAGCAATAAACTCTCGTATTTATATAGCTGACTCGAGATCGTATAACACGTATTTACCGATGAGGATCGAGAAACGCGAGGATACGTTAGAGTTCGATGGGATAGAGAGGGTTTCGAGAACTGTTATTTACAAAAAATTGAAAAAAAAAAACGTGAATTTTGACGTTTTTTTCAGACATTTGGCGAGTAAACATTTTTTTATCGTTCAAAAAGACTTTAGCGGAGGTTGTGGAATCGGAAATTTCCCGTACGACAGGAATATCACATTTTTAATTTCGAATTGTTGCAATTTGTCGGTCAAAAAGCGATAAAAAAAGGCCAAAATTCTGTTTTTCGAGTTTTTGACCGACAAATTTGAACAAAATGTTACTAAAAATTGTGATATTCGTGTTGTACGGGAACTTTCCCATTCCATAACCCCCTTACGAAGTATTTTTGGGTGAAAAAGAAATTTCGTCCGACCCAACCTACTCAAAGTCTCGGAATTAAATTACGAATTTGAACCTTCGTCAGCACCTTACTGGTCAAAATTTGTTTTTTTCTCCAAAAAGACTTTATTAATGTCTTATGCAATCGGAAATTTCCCGTATAACACGAATACGCTGTTTATTAGCTCGATTTTAATCAATAAATCGGTCAAAAAAACGAAAAAACACGCACAAAAACGAATTTTTCTCTCAACAGGTAAAAGCAACATTCTAAATATTCGAGCGAGTAACGCAGGCTTTGCTCCCCCATGTCGAGACACGCTCTAAAATCGGTTGCCAACACATAGCACCGGTATCGGCGAAGACCTCGTGTGCGAATCCGCGTGTGAATGAAACGCGAGAAACACCCACGCAAAGTCCCACATAGTTCCATCTCACCGCATATACATACAGCCTGGCTGTATACGACATGGCAGTATAAATCGTAGTACGTACACGTTCTTACTATAGCTATAAAATCGGTACGCGCGCATTCACCTCGAAACTTCGAAATCGCGTCGACCGCGAGTGAAACGCGTGGCGAGGCGTTGAGGTCGTTAGCACGTTTTCTTCAGGAAGGTTTCGCAAGAGGAGCAATGCAGCGAGGCAGGATATGAGGAAGAGGAAGGGAGAGAGATGGAGAGAATTAAGGGGGCCACCGAGAGGACGAAATATATCGGGCACAAGGCCATCGGGGAGCGCGTTTTATATGTTTCTCTCGTACTCGTCGGGATCCCCGGGGCCTGCCGGGCAACGTCCGGTCGCTTATTCTCCTTTTACTATACATGTGTATGGTCCTTTTAATTCGTAAAAAATAAAAAATAAATAATAATCTACATTTTAATAATAATTTCGGACTTGCTTAACAACGCTCTCAATCTTTTTCGTCGCTAATCTCCCTCGCTATCTATTTTTATTTTCTCTCACGTTTCCGGAAGTTGTGGTTTCTCCACTGTTGATATTTATATGCGTTAATGGGTGAAGGATAATTAAAAGCGGGGGCGAACTGGATCGAGAAAACTAAGATTGAGCGGGTCAGGGCTGTTGTGGTCGTACTTTATAAATATCTCTCTAACTATACACACACACACACACACATATATATATATATAGACGTATATAAATCTAATAAAAGCGATTAATTAACCGAACAAATAATAGGTCGACGATTTTCGGTGAAATAACGACAATAATAATAAATAAAACTAAAAAATCAAACAAATTTAAATGGGATACCTCGCGAACGCCCTTTTCCGATCGTTCTGCCGGTCCCCAAATTGCGCATCACCGAAAATAAAAGCGTTCTCCCTACGACCGGTGCAAAATGTCCCGAGTTAAACTTCCACTTCCGAATTAAAAAAAAAAAAAAAAAAAAAAAAAAAAATCCGGCGTATCCCCCTACCGCAGCGAATATCCGTCGGAACTGTGGCAGGCTGGCGCCCGAAATAATTTTATCGTTCGTACACGGGGTACCGCCGTCCCCGTTTGTAACTTCGTGCAGGGCCGGGAGAACTCGAGCGAGGACGAACGACGATAGCGGGGGTGAGGTGGGCAAAAGGCAAAAATTTGTCGACACCGTATGTATTTCTCTCTAGTACATAATTTCACCGCCCATATATTTATACGACGCGACGCGACGTGTGTCCTTTGTGTATGTGCGGCAAATTACATTCGTCCCCACTTCCTCACCTCTCCCCACGACCCGTTTATTCGGCGGCTCTCGCACTTTGCCACATTTATAATCGGATGCGCGAGGTCCGTCGCTGTGAATTCACGCATCCGCACCGTAGAATCCGGTTCTCTCTCTCTCTTTCTCTCGCGTCGATTTTGCACTTCCGGTAGGAATCGAGAAACTTTTGTCAACTTTTTTGAACCCACCGATCTGCACGTTAAACCCGGTCATTAAATCGATTCTTTCGTACGATCTGCTTTTGTGTTTTGCAAACAATAAAAAAAAATCAAAGAAAGAATTTCCTTCTTTTGGCTTATTGCACTCTATCGATGAATTATACAAATTCTACTCTACCGAATTATAAAAATACTTGAATATTTTTTTTTTCGATTATAGAATTTTCAATAATTAGGGTAAATCCGGGTATTATGGCCCCCCATAAGTATTTTTGGCAATAAAACTCAAACTATACGAGATCCAGCCATTTTTATCGGTCATGTCACTTGTTGAACTTATTGGTAATCAGTAATTAAAAGCTTAAGGGAATACTGTGAAGGAATAATATAAAAAACTTTCCAAAAAAATAACATCGAAATACCCAATTTTGGATCACTGCCTGTAAAAAACACACGCAATATCGCCGCGCCGCACAAATTCACTGAGGAGGTGAGAGGTAAGGTTGTTCAAATATGGCAGGTCTGTTTTATGCTAATGTCCGTTAGTTTCGGAGAAATAGCAGTGGACCATATTGGCTACCTAGGCCATAATACCCGGACTTACCGGACTATTATTACGTTCTTTCAATTATCATAATATTAAAATAATGACTTGTCTATTTGTCAAATTATTATTATTATTATTATTATCATCACTAGTATTATTATTATTATTAATATTATTTTTGTTATCATTATTACAATATCTTATTCATGAATTATTATCGACTTGTTATCTTATCGAGTCCTCGATGGCCTTGTGTATTCACGGATTTGCCCGACAATACACAACACGTACTATAGCTCGTACCCGTATTATACATCGTTTGCCCCGCACATTTTGCAGCCTCACTCTCTTTCTCTCTCTCTCTCTCGCTCTCTTCCTCCCACCCTTTTTCTCTCTCACACACACACACAGATTCTTCTCGAGACGGCGAGAACGGATTATTCATCCGGACATTTAATTCCTCCACCACATATATATGCGCATACCGTTATACTTACATAAAAAAAACTCCTATCACGATAAAACTGAAAGAGTGGGGGGAGGGGTGTGCGTCGTCGAGCAATAATAAAAGGGGTCTCGACAATATCCGCAACAATAATAATTTCCAATGCGCCACTATTTGCGACCGATGAAAACACGTCCGAGCCCGAGACTGTCGGGGAATAAGAGCCGAGTCGTAAAGACCGAATTATCTTTCGATGCTAATGACGCTATTGTCCCTCGAGAGTCGATTCGTTCGGTCGTAACTGACGATTCTCGGTTTACGGTTTGGCGTTGTATTCCTCGCGGACTCTATACGAGATCACTCTTTCTCCCCTCCACGTCGTTCTTCTTCTTCTTCTTCCTTTTTTTTTGTTAGCTCGACGGTAAATCACTGCCACGGGATCAACGAGAGCGGGGGAGAAGACGCAGAACGCGATCAATTAACCTTCAATTAGGCCTCGTCATCAGGATTCTTGATAGAATTCAACGATAAGCGAGATAAGTCGTTTCACGAGACAATCTTGACCTCTGCTCGATCGATGTCGCGAGCGAGATGTCGTTGACCGTGTCAACAAAAAAAAATCAATTCATTTTTGTACCAATTTGATTTTTTCAAATTTTGTTTTCCTTCGAAAACAGCTTTTATGATTGATTTTTTACATATATATTTGTTCACGATAAATTTGATGTTTTTGACGCGTTGCGACGTAGACGTAAACAAAGAATTACGTGGATGCAACTTTTTTTTTTTTTTTTTTTGTTAATTTTCTTTTTTGTTTGGTTTTTTTGTTCGAACCAATCAGACTCGAGGTCGAACACGTTCGATAGCGCAGCATGAGGCCTTTTACGAATTAGACGATATAAATGCATAGTCCCGCATTCACCCCGTTACAGAAACTCGATCTCGCCTCGTCGCGCGGCGACATTGTTTTTTTTGTTTTTGTTTTTTTCTTTCTTTGTCACTCATCCGCAGATATACCGAGAGACGGCTACGTGTCAATTCACGTCGAAGCTACAACGACGTATAGAAGAAGCGACGAATAAAATTTAATCCATCGGAGGAATCGGAGTGAGAGAGAATTCCATTAGCGAAAGAACTCGAAGGAAAATGGAACGCATAATCCGCGCGAAGTTGTCCTCGTCCTCCGTTATTCGAGCGACTAACGGCACGGTCGAGACTTCTCGTAAAAGCAACGTCAACGTTTCTCGTCCCGAGACAGTTTTATCAACAATCGTATATTATTTATCAGTCGCAAATACGAATCTTTAATTTCGAATAATTTCCAATTTTTTGTTTATCAAATAAAAAATTAATCGATCGTCGATCAATTTTTACTTTTATCGACGATAACGGCTCGTCGTTAAAACGAAATAAACTAACAAAATCGGAATAAAAATATGAATTTTCATCAAATAAACTACGTTTTACAAATAAACAATTTTTGTTTTGCTTTTTTTGTTATTTATAAAAAATTACGGAACAAATATTTTTACGTTATCTTGATTGAAAATCTTGTTGGGAACACGAGCGATGGCGAACTTTGATACGAAACGTGACAGAGGTGTTGACCCTGATGTGTTCGGCAGACAAGAAATGGATATGTAATGGGTGTACATGAATTTTTACGTTCCGGGTCCATTTATAACCATCGCGAAGTGAATTCACCGCTATGGTACGAGAAGGCGATACTGGCTCGTGCTTTGTACATCGTTATGGTGCAGAGGGCATATAAATGAGCGTGTAGTACGAATCGGACGAAAAAATAAATAAATGTGAAAAATAAAAGTATATAACTTGCTACCGAGTCAATTCAACGAGGTTCTCGACAGCGCACGCCCTCTACAATCGGCGTGAGCGACAGATGTAAATGCAGCCATTTATACGAACGATATGGAAAGCGAGAGGACAGCTCGCTTCCACCGCGACGAGGATCGTGCAAAGTGAGAAAAAGACGGACGAGACAGCGACGAAAAAAAAAAACGAAGCAGAAGACAGTCGCGACGATTACGACGTATCAACCAGCACACTCGAATCATTCGTACTTCGCGCGATGAATGAAAAATGTGTTTGTTCTTTCGGGCTAAAAATAGTCGTTGATTAATTTTTTTTAATTTCAAAAAATGTTTTTTATTTTTGTATTTTGTATTCTTATTATTCGTCGGGTTAATTAAAAAATCTATATATTTTTTGTCTTCATTTCCGTTTAGTTGGACGATTATTATCGACTATTCGGTCCGTGAAAAGGATTTCGAGCGCTGACCTCAGAGCGGCCATTTTGTCGAGCGCGCGCCACGACCACCAGATGGCGAGGCACCGCGTCAACTTTGGCTCGTTTTAACGCGAGTTCTCGTCTCGTCAAGGTCCCTTCGTTGAAATAATTCACGAAATACATCCCCGTAGTGCGAATATCAACGAAACAATGGTAAACGTTCGAACGTACAAGTTGTTATTGGGGATGAGAAACGCGAAAGTTTCGTCGAAACGATTTTTACAGTCGATTCGAGCATCATCGTGCGAAGGGGAGCGACTCGGTAAAGTTCAACCGAGTTTTCTCGATGTTCTCGCGGTCCGAGGGACCTCTCGCGCAACTGGCGCAGGAAACGGAAGTAGCGATTAACCCTTCACCCACACACCTTAGGATACGGCCGATCGCTGAGGGAGGGAGGTGGGGGAACAGGTTTTCGCGACTCCGACGTAATACCACGTCCTTCTTCTCTCTGTCTCTCGAGCTTTTTAACACACGAGACACCCGGAACGATTGCTTTGTTTTATTTCTCTTCGGATTTTTTGTTCTTTTTCCCTTTTTTTCTTTTTGACTCTTTTACCTCTGTCCATCCGTCCGTACCGTGTCACGTGGGCGAGCATGAACGACCAACTCTCCTTCGTCTTCCTCTCTCGTTTCGTCGTCGAACCCGACGGACTTTATTGCTCCGATACTTTAAAAGCTCGGTCGTGAACGCGCATTCGTGTATCTACCCGGGAAGTCCTCTCTCTTTTGTCGATACGATGGGTGAGAGGAAGCCGCGATCGAACCTTCGAAGGGCGCGGCACGTAAGCAGGTCGTTCACTTTTGCGATGAGACGCGTCCCGATGTGATTATTTTCTTTTTTTTTTTTTTAATTTTTAACACATATTCGAACCTACGCGTCGTTCACAGAGATTTATACGTCTCAATTACGTTTTCGAGATTACGATCGATCTATCGATCGATCGGATCAATTTTTTTTTTGTACTAAATAGAACATTTTTTTTATTCACTTTTTTCATTTATTTTCATTCATAGTATGGAGTGAGTTTTATTTGGTGGTGAAAACAATTTGTATTTTTGAATATTGAAAATGAAAATAGGAAAAATTATAGGGGATAGTTTTGAAAATTTTCGATTAATGTATCGATCGATTTGAACGGTTGATACTCATTCGGGACAATTTATCGACCTGTTTCAGCTCGTCTCAGTTTTTTGTAAAGGACATTTTTCGCAGTGTATAAAATTCTTATAAGGCTACATTAAATACGCGCGACTCGCTGGAAAAAAAGATACAGAGATCGCTCGGGTCATAATTCTCTGGAGTCTTTGATCCCGTTTTCTGCTCGCGAGTTGTTGGCTCTTTCTCTCGTGTGAGAGAGGCGCAAGAGATATAAAAGAAGTCACGTGCCACTTACCCGTCGTCAGAAGCCGGTTATCCAAGCGCGTCAAGCCCGACAGACGGATGTGACGGCACGCGAGACACGGAAGTTTGATACCAGGGAATTTTTCTCGAGCGAACCTTCGAGCTCGTCCTATAACGAATTTTCTGAAAAAACATAGCAAAATATCCAAAATTATTTTAACTTTTCATTCTTTCTTACAAGCATGAATAAATTTTTGCGAGTTTCAATTCGCAATTTTATCATAGAGGGTTGCAATTTTTTTTAAATATGAAAATTAAACACAAAAGAGTAAAAACATTATTTTTGACGATTTTAGTTTTTTGGTCTATAAAATGAATTTTCCTGCGGGCAAATTTGTAATCTAGTCGTATATCGTCCGATTAACCAAAATTTCGAAACTATCGCGTCTTACGGGCGAAACGTTCGTTAATTTGGCGAGCGAAAGAATTAACGACGATTCAGTTGGAAGTTTTTTTTCTCGAAACTTAAGAAATTTTTTCGTCGATGCAGAATTTTCATTTTTCCGGAATCTCCGCGAGTCGAGTTCTCTCACAAGTCCCGTGTTGCCCCTGGGCGATTTTCTTTCACGGGCAAACTTGGCGAAGAACTATCGTAGACGAGCGATAAAAATAATTTTTTTCGCACGGTGCTCGCTCATCGATCGGACGCGTTCGCCCATGGGAAATGCCGAAGGGATGATATCTCGCTTCGTAACTATCCGTGGCCTCGCTTTTATATCGTCATTGGACATCGTACAGTGGTAAACGTTTTATAGACCGCGCTATAAATAAAATTTTAAAAACGACGACGATCGAACGACTGTTCGAGCGTTCTAGATTTCTAATCAACAAATGACAAATCTAAAAATACAACTAACTAAAAATCCAAGTACTTAAAAATCTAAAAATTAAGAAACGAAACAAAAATGAAGAAAATCCAAAAATTACTACAAATAAAATCAATTTTGAAAAAATCATTTATTAAAAAAAAAAAAACAAAAAAAAACTTCAAATTTATCGACGCTCGACGATTAACCGACCCTCGATCGTTCCCGATAAAAATCATCACCGTTCGAGTAATGAAAAAGTCTGCGGTGTAAATCGTTCGCCGTTACTTTCTTTTTGTTCCCGGCTAAAGATGAGAATCACGCGCGTGCGGATAATGACAACGTTCAACTTGTAATAAGGGCAATAAGAAGAAGTAACGATCGTTTGTGCTCTTTTCCGTACAGCCAGGTAACGTTGTAGTAGGCCGAGACAGGGTCGATCCGTTTCTACGAAACAACGTGAAAATTCATGCCCACGCGAGTCTTACGGCGCGACAGGCTGGCGCGTTTTGCCCCGCGTGTAAAGCCGCGAGGGTCTCCTTCGTACAGTCATGCAATATATAGAACGCCTGGGTGTACAGTCATGACGTGTATGCTCTGTACGGTAAATTTTGCAAACAGTCTATATATATATATATATATATATATATATATATATATTTATATACATCTATATAGGCGTATATGGAGATAGGAAGCGAGGAGGCCCATGCGACAGCTCATGGTGGTTGGAAAGCGAGTCGAGGAGAGCTGCCGCTGTGGGTGGACGAGGGTCGGGATTCGTGTATTGATTGCACCCCGTCGGATGATTCATGGGGTCTCGAGCCACCACCGACGCCACCGCTACCACGACCACCCCCGCCTCAGCAATATTCTAAACGAGACAGAGAGAGAGAGAGAGAGAGAGAGATAGAGAGAGATAGAGAGAGAGAGAGATAGTGCACCCCTTCGAGCACGCGGGGGCTTATGTCCTGGCCTATGCTGGCGCACAGGCTGCCACGAAGGCTGCCTATGGCTTATGGGCTAATGCCAGCTAATATGGACCACCCTGTCCAAGATGTACCTAGACATTTTCATATAGACGGTGAAATTTGTCGTTTTCGATGATAACGAAGTACGAGAGACGTAAACATTGATCTTATTCATGATTTAAACAGGTTTCGGTGGTCGAGGGGGACGAGGGGTTGAAAAAAATGAAATTTTGAAAATTATCGAATTTTGAATTTTTTTTAAAAAAAGCTTGAAATGTTTTTTGAGAATATTGTGAGAATTGTTATTGCGATAATTAATGATTTTTGTTAGAGAGGATTTTTTTTGTTAGGGTAAAGGGGTAGTTTTTGTTCAGGTGGTCCATATTGCCCCACTTTGCGTTGTAGGCGATCATGGTGCAAACCCAGCACAGAAACAGTACCGCGCGCGCGCATATATACCCTCCACTCTCTATTTCTCTCCCGCTACAGCTGAGGGGTGAGATATCGGGAGCCGCCAGCCACGGCCTGTGGTCGTCTGCAACGACGAACCGCACACAGATACACGTAGAATCATCGGAGTACGAAGAGAGACTCGTAGAAGTGTGTACGTCCCCAACTGGATTGCCGAA
This sequence comes from Netelia virgata, assembly GCA_951802705.1. Taxonomy (NCBI): domain Eukaryota; kingdom Metazoa; phylum Arthropoda; class Insecta; order Hymenoptera; family Ichneumonidae; genus Netelia; species Netelia virgata. The sequence continues at coordinate 37,564,165 of OX637865.1, read as the reverse complement.
CATTTTCGACACGTACGACCGGGGCTAGACAGACGCTTATGTATCTATCGAGGATTCGAAGGATGAAGATGTATCAATGCTCGAGGGTTCGGATGAGGGTCAAATTGCGATTATCGTTCGGATCTAAAATGATTTTGACGCGAGCTTAATCGAATTATTGAAACAAATTTAAAAATAACCAAAAGAAAGAATTATTCGATTACAATTTTACGATTACGATTACAATTTTATGACAATTTATCGATCATTTTTGATCGAGGGTCGGATCAAGGTCAAATGCAATTGTCGTTCAAATCTAAAATGATTATTACAAAAAAATTTACAGATTATTGGAAAAATTAAAAAATAATTAAAAAATTAATTATTTCGATAACGATTAATTCATCAATAATTATATTCCTCCTGTTTTTCTAAAATATAAATTTAATTCGAGTCTTGGCATAAATTAATTTATTCCCAATAACGAAATCTCTCGTATTCCAAATCCTTCGGAATTTTTCAAAAATTTCTTCTATCCCGATCGTTTCCCATGACGAAGTAAACGAGTATATCACAACACGTGTGATCGAGTCCACCTCGATAAACGAGCCCCCAGACGTGAATTGTCAGGCTCGAACATCGGAACTCCCTCGCTTTCTCCGTCTCATTAAACCTTCACTTACAATGTGAAATTAATCCGGTCACACGCTCGATTCGAACTTCGTGAAATATTATTATTATTATTATTATTATTATGATATTCGTCATGAATCGATCGGCACAGGGTACAAGAAATACAATAATTATCGACGAAGCGTGGGGATCGCGAGGAGTCATCATCGTCGTCATTATCGATACTCGTGGGAGCACCGGAAATCAACGAGATAAAAAAAAAAATTCCTCATCATTTACTCCGATCTCTCCCCATTCTCGCTCGTTTCTCTCCACCTTCGTTTCGTCCCATACACGACTAAACCCCTGTGTGCCGGGTTTCGAAGCGTGCAATGCATTATAGTAACCGAGTAGTATGAGTCATTGAGCACGTGCGGGGCTGGCTCGACGGTGATCGAACGAGAGACTTTGAAAATAAGCAAGGTCTCGGTCTTCGTTCTCGAACTTTCGGTAAATTTAGACGCGTTTAAAATAGATGAATTATTTTCCACGTCGAAAATACGAGAGATTTCAGCAATTACGAGATTTATCGCCCGTATAATAATGTTGAAAACGTTTAATTGTTCTTTTTTAATTAAATAATTAAAACGTTTTTTTTTTCTTTTTTAATAATAAAAATATTAACACAGCCGTCGAGATTTATCGCACGATGGAGCGAAAGGGATACGAGCTTAATATACGAAATATCCTCGGTACTTTCCATCGCTCTCACGTGTAAGCTCGCCGAATCGTGCCCTATCTCATTTTTGCTAGTTTACTCACCTCGTAAATACGCGGCTTATCGCTCACCGTTACGCGAAAACCGTCTAACCCCCCACTCCTCTCGCTCTTTCTCGCTCTCTCTCCCTCCCTCTTTACATCTCGCTGTCCCTCGAGCTCAAAAGTCCACTAGAGAACGTCTTCGAGAAAGGAGAGAACGAGTACACTACTTATATAAAGATATATAACATTACGGAGGATACTCGATGCGAATCGGTAAACTAACGATACAGTCCGAAGCGAAAGAACACTTTCATCGAAATTAGAACGATGAAAATTATATTTCGACTATTGAATACAAAATTCACTCGTAGAGATAATAAAATCGGACTTTGACGATTGTTAATAAAAAAAAATATTTGAATTAAAATGATTTCGTGATAAAAATAAAAGAAAATTCTCGGTTTGTCGAAATCGAGCTGTCCTAGTTGCAGTGCCCTCTCCCGGGTCTCGTTCGCAGCGTGAAAGAAGCCTCGTGCGAAAATCGTTTTCCACTCTCCGTACTGAGATTTTGCAGTTGTAATTCCAGTTTTAACAACTACACGTATATATATATATAGCTATGTTTCTCGCTCTTTCTTTCATCGCAGGTCGCTTCCGCAACGATGCAAGACGATCGAATGAGAGAAAGAGACGGAATGGCCCAGGGGCACGCTCAATTGGCGAAACCAATTTGCCGTAACTAATATTACGAATGCAGCAATGGGAATCGAGTTCACGAACGGAGGGTAGAAAGCGTGCGTGTGAGTGTGTGTGAGAAGGAGAGAGAGAGAGAGAGAGAGAGAGGGGGGGGCGAAGGGCTGGGGAGATATCTCTCGTGCTCTCGAGTCGATAGAGACAAAGACGGAAAATCTTGCTCAACATCGGAGAGAAACGATCGACTCTCGAGAAAATGGCGATATGGATATATATATATAGCACGTATATATTCCTCTCTCGGCACTTTCCTCGCGTGTCTCCTTCTCGATAATCGCGTTAAGAGGTGAGTCACGTGCCGATTTCGCGTCGAGACGAAAAGGAAAGCGAACGGACGAAAAATACGAGATGAGAACAAATTTCGCAAAAAGTATTTCGCGATAAATAATTGATTTTAGATATTTCATATATGTTTAGCACCTTTCTAAAAATTTCTTTAACAAGTACGAATAAATATATAAATAAATATGTTTATATTTTAGTGATATTTTCGATATTTATTTATATATATTTTTTTCAGTTTCTTTTAAAATAGCAATTCGACATCGAGGAGAATTCTCGCAAACGCCTTTGAGATTTTGCATTTTCACACGCTCCGTCGATGAATTTAAAGTCGTAAGCCCCTTTCTATGAATAATTTAGAGTGGACGCTCGAATTTTTGTTTTAATTTCATTTTTTTTTTGGCTGGTGCGATGTTCTATGTAGGTATCGTAGATTATTTATCGTAACTATATATATATAATTTGTTTTCTTTTGTACGTACATATAAAATATACATAGATATACCTTAGTTCGATAAGGCTTCGAGAATCGATCGATTAGCCAGACCGCAACCGGCTCTCGAGTTACCAGACACACACATACACACAGACACACATGAAGCGAATGAAAAGAGTTCTCTCGAGCCGTGATGGCGATGCTGTTTGGCATACAGAAAATTGAGGACGAAAAGAAGGGGAAAGAGAAAGAGAGAGAGAGAGAGAGAGAGAGAGAGAGAGAGAGAGAGAGAGAGAGAGAGAGAGAGAGAGAGAGAGAGAATCTACAGGCTGCACTATCTGCATCGCCTGCACCTGCCATCGGGACAGGTCCTGGTCACTCAATATTTTTAGAACATTTCGCACAGCTGCCTCTCCCTTTACGACGATCAAAATTCTCCAATCTCGATTTTTCTCCATGTTCATTATATATATGTATGTATTTTTTTGTTCTTCATTATTTTTCATTATTTTATTTTTACTAAATAATATACAAAAGGCCTGTCCGCGTTATCGCGAATTTCTAACACGAGGAGGGACGATAATGAACGAAAATAAAATAAAATAAAATAAAAAATAAAAGTTCTCGGCCGAAGTTACAAGAGGCCAGAGGAAGTTTAAGACGGCAACGACGACGACGTCGCCGACGACGACGACGACGACGACGAGGCTCGAGGCGAAAGAGAGTCCTCGCGACTAAAATTAATTTCCTAATAAATTGCCAGCTGTAGTGCCGCCGTCCTTCGTGACTTTCGTTCTCGCGAGATGTTGAGACAGGTCGTCGAGTTGAGAAGAACATAATAAAAAATTTAAAAAACAACTAAAAAAAAAGAAACAAGAAAATCTTTAAAAAATGAAAAAACAAAGACGAAGATTAAAAAAAACGTAAAACCCGTCACGGCATCGAAAAATTCGCGAACCGGTCGGTAAACGGAGGGTCAACGAAGAACATTTCATTGAGCTTCTCGTCCCCCGATCGTTCGTCATATATTTTCAAGCGTATGTAGCATCGGTTTTCCATATTATTTTTACTCTTCGTTTAACGCGCGTTTCTCGTCTCATCGATTCGCGGTAATTAAACGCCCCGGCGCGGCGCGTAGCGATTAATCGCGCGCTCGTTTTCGCGATAAAGACCACCCCTCGTCCTCTTCTCTTTTTCCTTACCGCTCTCGCTTCTTTACTCCGTTCGTCCTTTCTTCCCGAGAATCGGTTTTATATTTCCTGTGGCTCGTACGCGTACACCAGAGATATTAGAACTCTGACACGGCCGATAAAACCGACGAGACTCGCGAAACCAGTGCTCGAGGCCACGCGCGCGTCGTCTTTCGAATCTCTCTTGTACCCCTCGTTCGTCGTGAAAGCGGAGAAAGAGAGAGAGAGAGATGGAAGAGGACACGAGAATCGAGAAGAAAGAAAACGAGATAAGGAGAACGAGGAGTCTCGCGCGCGAGGCGCCTCAACCCGCGCGAGAGAGAGCTATTTTTATAATTCCAGAAATGCAAAAAGTTCTTTTCTCGCGCTCGTTTTCACCCTCCATTTCAACCCTCTCGCCCGTTCCTTTTTTTTACATAAAGTTGCGTACAAGACCCGAAAATAGCTATAACGATCACTAAGCAAGCTTGCGTCGAGGATAAATGATTTTCGAGACATTGATCGTTCAAACTTTATTATAATTTGTCTTTCTTTTTTTTCGTATTCTAAGATTCAAACATAATTGTTATCTTTGGTTAACAATTTTAAAAACTTCGTCTGTAAACGTTTTTTCGGCATCTTCCGTCTGTAAACGGGGGTATTTCAAGTCCTGCTGTTTTTTTCAGCCACTTAACAGACTCAACAAATTTTGCAAAAATTCATACTATCGTTCGAAACCCTCAACCTGAAATATCAATAATAATATTATAGGAAAAATAATACATTCATATATTTTTTGTTAAATAAATAAGAGTGTTTTCGAACCCAAATCGTTTTTTGCACGGACACGAAATACCCCCGTTTACAGACGAAGTGTTAAGCTGCGAGTCAAAATTCTCGAATGAATCGCGATCTAATGTTATCATTTTTTCTTTCATTAAACAAAATTATGTCTTCTTTTCAATCGAACACATTCGATCTTTCTCGATAAGGCATGAGAGATCGATCGGCTCTTTTTTTATATTAAAAAAAAAGAAAAACAAAAAAGAAAACAAATTTGTAAAAAAATTAAAAGACAAAAAAGAAGTAGTGTCTCCAAGGGCGTGGAGAATTTCTTGGAGGCGTGAATCGTGGAAACGCACACGTCTACAGCCAAGAGAGAGAGAGAGAGAGAGAGAGGGAGAAAGAGACAGAGAGAGGGTCGATACTGGTGTTCGATTGCAGTACACGTTGTAGGTACTCGAGCAGTAACATCTGGCCGCCGTATTCAAGGCCGGCCGATCAACTTCTCCGTAAGCTATTCTATCCCCTGCGCTACACAGAATGCAACGTATGCGCACGTATTCACGCATATGATCAATATACACTACATATACCTATATATAATATATACCTATACATACATATTGCTATTCATATGAGAATATATATATATATATATATGAATATAAATGCATACGAGGTCTGGGAGGAAAACAGCAGTAGTCGTCATATTCCAAGGCCGCGAGTGCGAGCGACCGCTCGCACAGTTCGATGCGTTATTTATAACTTTATTACGGGGGAGTGAGAAAAGTGAGCAGCACGCAAAAGACCGCGACGAGGCAAAGCCCTACGTCGGCCTCGCGAAGATGAAGTAGAAAAGATAAGAGGAAGAAGAGAAAACGAAAATGACGTAGCGACCCGCTGGACGGAAGTGGGGAGGGGGTCGAAATGAGGAGCGACGTTGTTGTAGAGACTGAGGGGGGGGAGGCCGCGGAGTCAGGTGTTTAAAAATTCGAACGAAGGTCGAGTAGACCCCCCGGCGTTTCGCGTCCGAGAATAAAGTGAAGCGGGGACGACGAGAGACAGAGAGAGAAAGAGAGAGAGTTGCACGATTTGTCGGGGATGAAGAAAAAAAACAGTGACAAAAAATGCAACAATTTGAATTGTTTTTCTTTCGAAATTTAATCAATCGATAGGGATTAAAAAAGAAACGTTGTTGTTAATTATTGCATATAGTAATATCAATAATAATAATAATAATAATAATAATAATAATAATAATGATATATAGAAAAATTGTATGAAATGAAAATTAACAAAAGATTTTCTTTGTCTCGTATTTATTTTATGATCGATGTTTCTCGCCGTTAGTAAATAATGTACGAACATAGGGAAAGAAGACAAAGAGGACCATAATGGACAGCCCCCGCTCGACTTGGCATGAACTCTCGCGAAACACGAGATGACAACGGCGACTGTCACTCTCTTTCGTTTTCTCTCTTTCTCTCTTTGTCACTCACTTTCTCTCCCTCTCTTTGTCTCTTTCTTCCTCTGTGTATGCACAACGATGATTCAGGAAACCGTGATTACTGCCACTTCTACGTTATATCGTGACCACTCAGCATGATTACGTACAACCGACAATGACACTATAGGTGGAACACACGATGAGCGTATTCGTGACGTGTCCGTATTGGTGCGTATATTTCCAAAGTCCATTTTATAGATTACATGTATATGCTCGCGTATTATATCTGTGCTCTGAGCTGGGTCAATGACTAAGGTTACTTTGTGCCGAGAGAGAGAGAGCGAAAGAGAGAGAGAGAGAGAGAGAGAACGCAGCGTGCACAGTCACTTTTACCACTTTATTCGCATTTCCTGCTTCCTCGACCATACCGTACCGTCATTCAAAGATTGAGAACAGATAAGGTCGCAGGCAGCGAGAGAAACGAATTTAATTGCTCGACGCAGGAATGAATTTGATTAATCGAATCGTTCGTATGAGAAAAAAACTTTATTTATTCGATTGCCATACGTTTTTTTGTTTCATCTATGTTTATTATTTATTTATTATTTTATCTTAAATGTTGAAAACAAATATTTTTCTTTTAAATTCTTTATTAATTATTTCGATTATTGGAATTATATTTATTTTTAATACGAGTCGAAACGTTATTCGAGAACCGGAGAGAGAAGCATCGGAGGATGAAAAAAAAACGTACGAGGATCAAAGGAGAAAACGAACGTGACCTCTGTGATTTTCATGAGAAGGGAACAACGAAAAAGAAATGAGAAAGAAATTTTTCCGAAGGCTCGACGTCGATGCTAAAAGGGCGTAGAGAAAAGAGAAAGAGAGACGGAGAGAGAAAAAAAAGTCTGGAGGAAAAAAATGATAAAAGACTCGATCTTGATTTCCCAAGCGTCTCGCATGGAACAGACCCGAGTCAGAAAGAGAGAGAGAAAAAAATGACCGGCAAAGGAAAAAATAATCATAGGGAAAAACGGTCGACGAAGAAGATTTCTCGAGCATCGCGTCGTTCTCACAGACCGACTCGTCAGTTCGTCCGATCGAAACTACGTGGGACGATGAGCCGGAAAAAAAAGAAAAAAAAAAACCATTGAAAAAACATCCCCGAAACAGTCTCGAGCGAGCGAGTGTCTCGCGATACGCACGACGTGCGCGCTTTGCGACGTCTCGATATCGTTCTCGCTGGTTCCGGTATTTCTTTTGGCTTCTTCTTCGGTGTTACATTACGGTGGCAGGAAAGGTGGTCAGCGTGTCGAAGTTTTGCGAACACGACCGCGAAAAAGACCACGCTCGTCGATCTACGATTTTTTTCCATCTTTTTATCCAACAAATTGGCAGCGAAATAATTTGAAAAATAAAAGAAAATAACGATAAATTCGAAAAATAGCGAGCTACGAATGTTTCATGGACGCGATTAACTCGATCAATTAGCAATGATAGAAGGAGGGAACGATTGTTGAAAAATTTAGAAATTATTGAGAAAAAAAAGTCAAAAATTCAAAATTTAAAAATCCGAAGAAGCGTTAAAATATTTGAAAATAATAAAATCGAATAAAAAACAAGCTTTAAGGAGATACGTCGATCGTAAATTTCCCGTACGATAAGAAAATCACAGTTTACTTTTCAATTTTTCAAATTTTATCGGCCTTAAGTCGATAAAACGTAATTTAATTTTTATACATTGTTCTCCTAGAATTTTAAAGGATATTTTTAGAGCATTCTCAAAATATTGCAACCACAAAAGGTTCAAAAAGAAGAAAACAATTAATTTTTTCGTTTGAATATCAAAACGAAAATGGAGAACCCGACTCTCTTTTGCCTCGAGTCGTTATCGACTCGTTCACCTTCGAAGTTTCTAGGAAAGAGAAATAAATCCGTGTCGGTGGAACGTCTTTCGTTCGTGGCCGTCTAAAAATCGAGATCGACCCGACGTTTATCATAAATTCGATCAAGTTCAAAAAACAAAAGAAAAATTAAAAAACAAAAAAATATAAATAAATCGAATACGATCGTCGTTTTAAAAAATCCGATCGAAAATAGATATAAGCATCGTTGACGCGTTCGAATTTCGAAGAGGGGACATTGCTCCCTCGAGGGCATCGGGACTATCCGCTCAGATTTGGTAGTACGTGATACGGGGAGGAGAAATGAGAGAACTAACCATCTCCGCGACGGAGATAAGGCGTTAATTCGATACTTCCTGCTCGGCACGTAACGAGGCTTTGCTTTGCTCTTCTACCCGCGTTCACTTTATCTCCACCGCCCTCTTTACCCCGACAAATTTATCCTGTTGCTTCTGTGCACCGGCGCAAAAAATCTTCGCAGGATAACGGACGGTGATATAGGTATATATATATCTACAAATATTCGTTTCTTACAATTGATTTGAACGAAACGTAAAAAATAAATTTCCTAACGAAATACTGATTTTTTTTGTTGTTTATTATCGGCAAAAAAAAGTGATAGTTTTTATTTGCTTAAACGATAATTCGAATTTAATGTGAAACGATGATAATAATGATAGATAATTTAGGGTAAATTTATTTCCAGAAACAATTTGTATTCGAAAAAATTTTTAAAACAATTTTTAGAAGGAAGAAGTATTATTCGTGTTTTATTTTCCCGATTCTCGAGGTATATAGTTCTATTCTGGCCGGGATTTTCGATACAGCGAGACGAGAAGGTGATATTACAGGGATGTTACAAATATGGCGAGCGAAAAGCGAGAGAGAGAAAGAGAAGGGAGAGAGAGAGAGAGAGAAGGGAAAGTCGAACTCACGAACGGAGGAGCAGGACCAACCGGTTTTCTCGGCAAGGATAACCGTTTCACGAAACGCCTTAATTACCGAGGACGAGGTGGAAGGAAAACGAACAACGAGACACGAAAGAATCACGAAGAATCAACAATTTTCGCTCTTATCGTGACTTTGATTTTTATCGAAAAGAATCGATAACAAATTTTTTTCTCGATTCGTTTCGTATCGAAAACACAATTAAAAAAAGAAAAAGAACAAGAACCAAGGAACGCTCTTTGAATAAAATTATACGCACTGATAAAGTCGAGCACAGTGACAAGAGAAGTTCGAACGCGTCGAAGACGCCGGAACACGCGCTGCAGCGCAGCTTTTTTTCTTCACCACCGGATCCCGCGGTTCACTTTACCGTTTCTTGCCACGATGGTTTTTTTTTAAGCCTTCCCGCTCGTCATTTACTCACTCCCCTCTCTCTCTCTCTATCTTTTCCTTTCACTGCTGCCTCGCTGTTTCTCGCTCTACGACCGATGAACATTAGGCACGGAAGAGCGATCATAGAGAAAGCACATACACAGATGTAGGATCGAGCATTACTATTTTTACGCCGCGAGGCATAAGCAATAATGTTACGAGATTTTATACAGTTCGCCTTTTCATAAGCAAAAAATCATCGAACTTAATTTCATTCCCGAATCAACGTATATATTTTTAATTACTACCTTGTTAAATAATTATTAAGATATTTGTTTAATAATTTTCGCCCGACTAAATTTGTATCAACCTTCCGTTTGAATATAAAATGTTCCCTCCATCTACTACAGCACTCGCGCATGCGCGAACTTCTGTGAATCGTGTGTGAGAGTGGGGGAAGGCCGCTGCATGCGCGAGAGTGGGAGAAGGCAGACGCGCGCGCACGAGAGTGGGGGAAGGCGAGAACTACGACGAGCATTGAGCGCCCGAGTTTTCTAACTTATCCAAACTTCTACTGTACGCGTGTCCTAGGATTCTCCGTCGTACCTTCTGTTTGCGCTCGTCTCGAGGATTTTTCATTGCCAAAGAGAGACAAAGCCGAGAGACGAATAGAGACGAGATATAACGCGATACGCGCAAAGCGAGAGAGAGCGAGAGGGACAGAAGGAAAGAGCGATGAAATAAAGAAAAAAACAAACAAAAAAATAAAAAAATAAAAGAAGAAAAGAATAAAATGAGAAAACGGAGAAGAAAGAAACCGAGGGATTATTGCACTCTCGCGTTGCGGTATGACTCACTCGGCTCGCTGCAAACTATATCGCGTACTTGCTAGCACTGTGCACGACGTGCACTCCCGCGGCAACAAAAAAAAAGTGTTGTATTATTCTTATACACACCCTGTATATATAATACATATATATATATATATATATAGCTTGGCAACTTGAAGAAAAACCGAGCGAACGGAGAAACGGGCCGCGAGAACGCGATATAATCGATCCGGGCTGACGATCTTTTGTCTATATCTCGGCGTTGAAATAAAAGACCGCTACGTTCCCATTATAACAGCTATCCGGGGGCCTCGTACTACGAAACGATATCCCAGTGTGCACTTTGAATAATCTCAAGGACTCTCTCTCTCTCTCTTTCTCTTTCTATCTCTCTGTTTCTATCTCTCTGTTTCTGTTTCCGTTTCTCTCTCTCTCGCTCTCTCATTTCGAGAAGAATTGCCCAACTGAGTATTATCGCGGATCGAGGATCGACGAAGAAACGAATGGGGAATAATTGATAATCGATTGGGATCGATTGTATCGCGTACTGTTTTTACCCTTTGAACCCTTTCGCTACCGTTGAGACAAATCCAGCCTTATTAAAACGAGAACTTGGTACACCGTCACACTAGATCGTTAACAGACAAAAAACGTATCTCTAAATGTCGTGCGAATAAATCTGCATGAATTCGCGACGAGTTAATGAGACGCAAACGGCCGAATCGATAATTCGATCAATGAGATTCGACTCGATAATTAATTCGATCCGTTCGATCCAGGCCCAGTTCGATTGTTCTATTTTTATCGTGCGAAAAATCACGAACAAATAAATTATATCGTTATTAATTCGAAAATCAATTGAAAAAATATTTTTCTCTAATTGAAAAAAAAAAATTGTTCATCAATAAAAAAAAAAATAATTAAAAAAATTACGGAGTGAGAAAAAATATCGTTATCCTCCAATCTAGTTTATTTCCTCGCAGGGGTCGAAAGTGCAACGGAAACGCGCGCGTGCCTCGCTAACCGGGCACGAGCGTTTTCCGTTCGTCATCGCTCCCGGGGCTGCTGCATCGTCTCCTCTATCTCCCTTCGCGAGGCTACTCTTCGTCGTCGTCGTCGTCGTCGTCGTCGTCTCGTAAACAACACGACCTTAACCTTCGTTTCTATCTACCATAACTGTCGCTATAAGCGAGTTGAATACACCAAAGAAAGACGAGGACGGAGATAGAGAGAGAACGAGGGAGAGAAAATAAAGGATTGAAACGAGCGAGCGAGAGAGAGAGAGAGAGAAACCGAGAGAACTATTTTGAGGCATCGCTCGATCCAAGCCAGACGCGTGTTTAGGGCACGGGAAAGCCAAAGTGACGGTGAATGCCTCGGAGTCACCGCAGAGCCTGTTCTCTGTTTGCTATACGTGTACACACACACGCCCCTATAAATATATATATATATAGAATATACTCCTATATATATATAGAATATATAGAATATATTCTCACTACACGAGCAACATGGAAAAGAGTATGTGCCATACGAAGCGAGGTATATAGTTCGAGCACTACGAAGAGCTCAAGCTCGTTGCTCCAATCTTGACACGTTATAGTCGTCGTCGTCGTCGACGAAGACGACGACGACGTTGTCGTTGTCGTTTCACGTCTTGGACCGACGTCGACGTAGACGAGGACCAGTTGATCGAGTTAAACCAGAGGACAAAGACACGCAAGTGTCGCTCCATAATCGTCCCATTGTATTAGCACAACAGTCGGTCGTTTATCCACTCTCGAGAAACGAGAAAGAGAAAAAATGAGAGAGAGAGAGAGAGAGAGGGGCGTGTTCGTCATACTGTACGAATACAAAGACACGCGACTTTACTAATAACGCGTTGGGTACGTACCGACGTTGCAGCACACCGAGAAGCTTTAAAGTCGACGACGCGACGCACGAGAGTTCACTCCTCGGGGATAAAAAAGAAAATGTTACTCGCGTACGTGTGTATAAACTACCCGGCTTTTATCGTACGTATAGTTATAAGGCGAGTGGTGAGTACGTCCCACGATCGAACGAACCAGTCGTTGTCCCCGGACCGAGACGACCCACGTAATGCGCTCGGAAATAGCGAAATGCTCTCCCTTTTTCTTTATTTTTGTTTTGTTTTTTATGAACGCACCGCTTCATACGTAGATAATAGGGTTGGCCGACCGGTGTAACCGAACGGCAACTCTGATGAACGATCTCGATAGATATGTTTGTTTTTTCTTTTCGTAGATTGATTAATTTATTATCTTCGATACGATTATTATTGAATTCTTAATTATAGAAATAATATGATCGTTATTATATCAACAGTGGTAAAAATAATGATATTATTATTGTTGAATCGAAGTTATTCATTATTTGCTTACTGCTTTTATTTTTATTTGTAAATTTTTATACAAGAATTTAATTTGTTCGAATTGTTTTCCTTTTTCTAAAATATATTTTTTACGCGATTTAAAAATTTATACAGCTATGATTCTTTGTCCTCCGGACGCCATATGTTCGAGGGTAAAAAATTAAGCAACGAAACATCGTCGAGAAGAGGGATAAAAAGGTAGAAGGGGTTTTTTACTATCCGAGGGTCTTTCGCGCCCGTGTATACTTTAAAACTATAAACGAAAGGGGTCGACGATCCAGAAACGGAAGTGCACGTAGAAGAAGATGAAAAAAACAACACGAACGAAAAGAAAAAGAAAAAGAAACCGAAACGCTAGGAATAATAATAATAAAAACAAAAAGCTGGAATTTACACGTTCCTTTTGGTTCGTCCCTTCTCCTTCCCTTCTACTCGCTCTCTCTCTCTCTCTCTCCCACCCCGAAACATCCAAGCAAGAATGGTTCTTATCTTCGCCCAAATATTTACGCAACCCCGGGTTCATCCGTCGTAAATCCCACCAGGGTTGGATAAACTCACCGATACTTTTGTTTTTTTTCTCTTCTTTTTCTTCCTTTTTCCTCTCTCTCTCTCGTTCTTTCTCGAGGAGAAGCAACGCGCGCGACTTTATTTATTCTCGGCCGTTCCCTTCGACACACTCGGGGTCTCGGGTTTACGGACCCTAATATCGTTGGAATTTTTGGTACGAGGGATGAAATCGTCGCTTTATCGAACGATAAAATCCCGATGACGATCGAACGATCAAATTCGAATATTTTTGTTTCGATTAATATCAATCTCTCTCTCGACCCCCAATGCAAATAATTTCTAATCATGAAAGCATCGTTGTGACGTCGTTTCTCGTATAGATATATAATTATTTTCGTCTTTCCAAGATATGCCGCGATGAATCATCGTCGAAGAATTTACGCTTCTGTTTTGCTATCGTTTATACTCTGAAACGTAATCCGGTATTAACTTAGTACTTATATACGCTGCGAGATTATCGAATGTCTCTTGTTGATTCATCGGCTCGCGCGGAAAGTCTCTCTTACTCCCTCTCTGACTTAAGGCAGGAACCCACTGTGACGATCAGAAAAATAAACTTTTTTCATGAATTTTTTGAAGCCCCTTAATGTTCTTTTTTTGGGCTCAATTAAAGATATGTTATTTCACATACATTAAAGTAGATGCCAATGAATTTGTATTTTAAAAAAAGCAATATTCGAAGTATAATAAATTTTTCATGAAACCACGTTTTTCGAACGTGATTTTTGCACGTATTTTTTTGTAATTCTAACAGTTATCGTTGAGCGTAGACGTTCTTGATTTTGTTCATTTTTCGAAATATGGACACATTTCGAAATAAAAAGTATTATGTTCCCGTAAAATATTTTCATTCAAGATGCTTTAAGAAATAAGTAATTTAAAAAAATGAATTCTTCTGACCGTCGCAATGAGATCGAATTTTCAGACTCGAATTTATTTTTCAACCTCTCGTACGTCGAGGACTTTGTGAAATTATTTTCCAACAAATTTGCTACGGAATAACGGGTGGTAATAATTTTTGTTTTCACAACAAAACGACGAACTCGATCGTGTTGGAAATTTTCCAAGTAGGAACCGATTAAAATTCGATAACACGAATATTGAAACATAAATTCGTTGAATTGTCTTCTTTTTTTCGTATCGACGTACTTCGGTCACCTTCGTGAAAATATTTCAACAATGTTAAATACGCGTCACGGTTAATTACCCTCGTTCGTCGTAGGCCATCGAGAAAATCTCACTAACGACTGCCGGTCGTTAAAAGCGAATTAAAACGTAATAAAGAATTCCCAAAAATTCTCAAAAAATTTTCCTAATCTTGACCGATCTTCCAAAAATCCGTCTAATTTATCACGTAATTATAAATCGTTCTGCAGTTAAATCCAACAAATTAACCCAAATAATAATAATAATAATAATTTGTTCGTTTTATAGGAAAAGTAACGACAAATTATTGTTTCGATAAAATAAAAAAATAAACAAAATTACAACGGATAGCTAGATTGTGTTTCGATTCATCCACCGTCATAGTCGAAAGGGCGGACTATATTTTATTGTATTCGATGCCATTACAGCTATATCGGGCGTCTCGTCTGGTCGAGCCCCTCGAAAACGTCGTGTCAACGGATAGAGGATTGTTTTCGCCAGGATGTGGACTCCCCCCTCCTCCTCTCTCTCCTGCATCTATACATACTTCTATATAAATATAACATTCGATATATATGTATATACATCTATCAAATAGTATATATATATAATGAAACATAATAAAGAATCTCTCAGCGGCGTTCTATCGTTTCGGGTGAAAATAAACAAAAAGGACCGGAGGGGGAGAAAAATCGACAAACGCAAGACAAGGTAGATGGTTAAAACGAGAGAGACAGAGAGAGAGAGAGAGAAAAATAGATAGCTAGCTAGTTCGCTAAAAGAGAAACTCCCCCGCATCGTAGCGGCATGGCCGGCTATCTCACAAAACTATCGGAATTTCTCATCGAGAGCGCATAACATCCTTGTCCTATCCGGTTCGAGAGTGGGGGAGAAAAGTATTACGGGGGCTCAGGAGAGGGGGGTCAGGCATATCACGATCGTCGATGCGGTGACGTAGCAAATGAGAAACAGCCTTGACGAGTGCAACGAGCGAGCGGTTCGGGCACTTCCGGTACAATCTCGCACACACACAAACATATATTTATATTTTATTTATTTCTGTTTAATTCCTTTTTCCTCTTTCTTCTTTCATGCGTCACGGAAGTACGTTCATTTTAATATCGTAATATGGGGCATCCCGAGTCGAATATCACCGACAACGAGCGCTCGACGTTTTGTCTACTTTTATCTTACGCTGTATCGACGGATAATATACAGGAATTCGTAGAAATCATAGTTCTGGGAAATTTTCATCGTCGAACGTTGTTGCTCGATACGATACGAACGAACGGTTCGCCGCGAGAGTCAAGTGAAAATGCGCAGTTGAAGATCGCT